>JAHFWI010000074.1:0-1200000 GCA_028554975.1 Himalopsyche kuldschensis
CATTCGCTATTTTTTCGAAGTAGACCGACTACTTCGAGGGGCAGCAGTTGGGCTTGCCATCTCGGTTAAGGGTGAAAAATACTATTTACTTAGACATAATCATTTCTCATGTCAAACCCGTCACAAGTTACCGGTAATTTTAAGTGGAGACTTCAACGTCAATTTTTCCCGTGAAGATGCTTGTCCACTTATTGATTTCCTCCAACATGATTTGAATCTAGCCGTGAATAATAATCCTCTGATTTCGACAACACGACATGGCACTACCATAGATGCTGTATTTACACGATATCTCGACGCTGTTAATACAAAACTTTTCATATCATATTTTAGTTATCATAAGCCACTGATAACCGAAGTTTTGATTCAATCATTACCGGAAGATGCTATGGCAGTAAACATAATTTAAAAATAACTCTCGCATAATGAAAGAATTTATGTTACACTTAATGTAAGAAAATATATTTATTTATTTAATTTTCAAATTTATACTGAGTTTTATTGACTGTGTTGACTATCCTTCTCCAGTCCTTTTATTATTTTATTGTAATTATTTGCATCCAATTAAAAATTGTTTTTTCAAAGAAGTATAACTTCTGACGCGCGTACATAAGTACACGCACCCATTTTTAATTATCTTAATATATACAAATGAATTTTTGTTTGATTTTTTGTCCCATATGCGTTCCTATACCGTTCATCCGATTGCGATAAAACTTTGGTGAGTTGTTATTTAGACGCTTGCAAAGATTTCTTCTTGAAAAAAATGTTAAATTAAATTAACTTGATTTGCCAGGCATGCGGCCGGGCGCGATTTGACATTTAAAATTGGCGTACCTGTCATTCTTCTCTGAAATATAAATCTACCACGATTTTTCTATGGTACCAAGCTTTCAGTGAAAAAGATAATGCACAATATCATTAAAGCTACAATTTTAAATAGAAAATTTAAAGGAGAAGATGTTCTGTTGCCACGTATTCCAATGATTCCAACAGGTTTGCCATTCGAATTAAGTTTTCCATAGAATTCTTTTACAGTTTCCGATGCGTCTTGCAATGACCACCAAAAAGCACAGGGACAATCGCTACAAGTTTGTGGACTAAATTTGGAAATTCTGTGTATCCAAAAGCACTTCAAAAAACAAAACTGAAATATGAACACTTTCTTTCTTTAAGTGGCATTGCAACTCATACCGGGAAATGCTAATATAAAATATAAACTTTTAACAACGAGTCAGTAATGCTAAAGACGAAACTCTGGTTGTTAGTGACAAAACTGATATGACTAAAAGTAGCAAAATTCAAACGATTCTAAGCTAGTGTTTTCATTAAATTGAATGTTCGTCACGTGGTCTCAACAAATTAAGAAACTTATGTATGTGGCAGGCATCTTAAGTATAGTCTATATGCAAATATATTCAGCGCCATTTTGCCGGCCTCTGGTCTAAAGGGTATTTACTAAGCGTCGCTGTTTTCTTGAGCAGGCCCAGACAAGATTCTTCTCCATTTATCTGAATATCCTCCTACAACTTACAGCTTTATTTATATCTTGGCTCGTTCTCTTTAAACATGCTGATAACCAGTTTCTCTCGGCTGTCGTTGCCTCTGTGAGTTGCATATCAAATCTGAAAAGCCTATCTCAGTTGACAACACATAGACTGCATATCAGCAAGGCGAGACCGTCTCAAATAAGTATTAAACATCAATACAAGACGAGTAAAAAATATATTGTTTCAATATTTCATCAATATCAATTTAGTCAGTATTTTTTTTAATGAATGATTAATGATTTAAGTTAAGTAATAGAAAAATGAAAATACTTGTGTAATTATAATTTTCTTCAATACATTATGTTTGCGTCACCGACAAAATTAATTAATTAAGGTACCTTAGATAGGAATCAAAATGTTTTCAAATTTTAATGACCACTTGTAATCGCTAATTCGATATAATAGTTGTACCGAAGCTACGTATAAAAATTAAGCTTTTATGATACACGGGTTCATGGGTTTTTTATGTCAATAATGACTCGAGCTGTACATGTTGTTTAGGATAGGAAGATGCCCTCTAATGTTTCAAAAATATTTTTGCTTAAAAATTGTTAAAGCTCATCAAAAATTATTAACGTAATTTAATTCAACAAATATTATTTTATAAATACTTAGTTGATAGCTACATATTTATGTCGGCTTACGCACTCGACAGAACAATATTTTTGACGAGATCTTAAATACGTTGATGTTTTTCCACCGTAGAATAATGTTAACGTAATAATGTAGAGTTCTACCAAGTAAATTCTCATTAAATCAATAAAGAGTTTTGATATTTAAAAAACATCCCCAATCTGTCTAATACTGTCGTTGTAATTCTTAGTTAGTATATTATTTCAACATTCGAGCAATTTAAACAAAATATAATGATAATTTATAATATTTTTAGTGACATTTAAAATATTTTTAGTGTCCTATATTTTTTATTTGAAAATGTCAAGGTTGAAAAAAAAATTGTTGAAATCATTCTATGTACCGGAACTCCAGAAAAAAATGCACAAAATAGTTTGCCATTGAATCAACAAGTTATTGTGTACTGCCGCACGTCAAATTTTGTTCTCAAATATTAAAATCTCCGTCATATAAACAAAAAAATAGTGCTAAATTTATCATTTGCTTTCAAAAGAGCATAATAATAACGCAGCGTAGAAAAAACCACGCAATCTATCACAGCCACTTTCTCCTTCGTTTTTTGTCAAGGAACCCGTAAAAACAAAACCATTTTGTATGGTATTTCTCAATATTTTCCAAGGGCGATAGATTTTTTTGTTTACGACTGATATAAAAATATATATTTCGACGGTTCAAGAGAAAATACGTATTCGCTGACCCACATATTTACGGTTAAGAAGTTTTTCGTTTGTTCCTACAAAGTGGCATCCATGTGAAGATAAAAAATACCCTTACTATATTTATTGAAATGATGATTTCACATTATTTAATTTATAATACAATTACTTATCGATTACCATATACGAAAAACACCAATAAAATAACAAAAACGTTGTTTATTGAAGCAATTTGATAATGTTTAGTGTAAACAATGAAAATAATTAACAATAGATTAGGATATGTACTTTGCAGCTTTACAATAATTTGTATGATTACCAACTATTCAAATTGAAAAGATAACTAAAAAGAATTAGACCCCTTAGAAAATAAATATTTATCATTTCGAAAATCTTAACTTGTCCTGGTCAAACGTTTTCGTAGACGTGGAGCCTTATTAGAAATTTTAAGCTATCGGAGGCCGCAAGTAAGACACTGTTCTCAGATATACATTCTTAATTATTATGACAAAAGGAATGTCAGCAGTGCTTCTAAAATGACCGCAAAAAAGCCTCGGACCGCATGATTATATTATAAATAATAACAAATTATTTTTACGTATTACACATTCACTTTATCAGGATCAGCACCGGTTTCGCTTATTGTGAGCATTTTTAACAGATTAATGCTCGCAATGAGCAAAACTGACCCTGATACAAATTAATTGAATGTGTAAAATCTAAGAATAATGTCTTACTATTTTTTTATATAATGCCATTCCACCACCAAGTATTGACAATTAACTCCTTATAATTGACTGCATGATTACACGGAACCTTGTTTTCCTTAAAATTAACAGACAAGGCATCATAGATATACCCATTATATATCAAAATTTGCACCGATAATAAATTTCAATATTAAAAATAGAGCCGTTACTGATCAAATGAATTGCTTCCAATGTATGCCAATTGTAACCTGTATTTATTTTATTACCCAGCCTAATGAAGATTTATTTATACGTATTGAAACAATTAAGTACAATTGCCAAAAATAAAACACAATTCAACATACGATAGACGTTTAAGATAAAACGCGTGATGCACGGAGCATATTATATAACTATTTTCTGTCTTAATTATTCCGCTTAATTTTTTTTTAATTGCCTGACTAAGCGAGGATGCTATTTGTGGGAGCGAATTCGCTTAAAAGTTTAAATGCGTCTGATAATATGATAATTACTCGAAAAATTCTATGTTAATATTATTCATACACGAATTACATTTTAAAAACCTCATTTTACTGGGCAAAAGATTCTTTTTATATAAGTATTTCAATAATATAAACAAAATGAATAATAATTAAAGTAATGATTTCTACCAACATATGTAGAATAAACTATGAAATACATTTTTTTATCCATATCCGCTCCCAGCGTGAATCGTTCTTCTTGTATCTTTGTTCACGAGATCTGATTGTTACTCAGTTACTCAACCTTTTTTTAGAAAAGAATAATAATTGAAAGGATACGAGGACTACGACTGGACTAGTGGTTAGCTAATCGCTGTCACTGCGAGGGTGGCTTTGGGATTGAAAGAGTGGGAAGGTATTTTTAACATCAAAAACACCCGTGCCTTCAAACAGGGTGGATAAATCGAATGAAAAAATCTTCTCGTACCGGGACTCGGGAGGTCCGTCACGGAAGCCAACGACGTTGACCACTGCACCATAGTCTCGGCTATAAGAATACAGAAATACAAAATAATATGTACCATATAGGATAATAAGTAAATTGGAATAAAATAGATTTTATTTAAGTAAGCCACAAGCTGTCGACCCTTGCAGCGCAGGTGGACAGCGCAACTTTGCTTTGTTCCTCGAAAATCAACGTCTTTATCTGCGATTCATTAAATTAACTAATGAATATACTATCGATGGATTCGGCATAGCTTTGTGGAAGATCATTCAAATATCAAATTTAGAATAATTTGTATTATTCTTTATTAACAATTGACCATTTGTGCGTGCATCTAACAGCTTTGGAGCGTTTTTGTTTCATTTGGACCTATGAAAATGTTTTGCGATTTTTGAGATATTTGAGATAGAAGTTTTTTTTATAATAATCTAATATACAATTACATCAACATTTTAAAAAACGCATAAATTATCAGTCCGTTGTACTTTTTGCTACATTTTATCGCCACGTTGTATTGGAAGAGTTCAATGAAAAAAAATTAAATTTGCCAATATATTAATGTTTATGACAAATTAATAAATTATTTTTATCAAATTTATTTTAAAATATCGTTTCAATTCAAATTCCAACACATTTAATTTGCCCTACAGTCTGTTAAAACAATGAAAATTACTAAACCATTCAGAACAAAATAGTAATTATTATCATACTAACTACAAGAAAGTTTGTTATCGTTGAACGTTAACTTCCTCGATTTTGTAATAAAGCAACCGAAATGCAGGAAGCGGCCCCGCAAGAAAGTCATATTATATCAACAAACTTGCTTAGTTTAATCGACTATTTGGAAACCCTTCCACTCATAATAATAATTAAATACAATGATGAAATTTGCAAACAAACCAGATATCTTATAAGCCCTAAAGTAATCTAAGTGTTTTTACTGTAACCTGTTACACCGGTTTGCAGTTTATATGTATAACTAGTATTGCTACCCGGCGTCGCTCGGACTAAGCGACCAATAATTATTTAATGTCATATCATTTGACATAATTATATCACAAAATCTAATATCCAAAATAGAGTTAAAATAAAATCACAAACTTTATTTAATTTGATGCCAGCCCCATTCCCAACCATTAAATGTCCAAATTCAAGGAAAAAATCTAATTTGCTGTCAAAAAAATGTCAAATAATACCTTCACGTAAATAGTAAACATTATTATACTAATAAAAGCCGGGAAAAGTTCAGTAGAAGACTAAGTTATTACATTTTGACTAAATGTGTTCGCCGATAAAAATTCAAACATATTTTCTTTCATATTCGTTTTTATGGCAACTTGCAACAACAATGCAAAAGGGAATTACAGACCCACATACATACATACGCCGTTTTGTTTTTATATATAAGATTAGTGTTTCATTAATGTACCATAATCATAACGGATGACAGTGCACTAATTTTCTTTAACTCTAAATTAATACTATTATATATTAGTAACGAAACTATGTTTTTTAAGCTAAAAGTTTTATATGATTAATTTTTTAAGTTTCGATTCTAATAATTGTATTATATTATCATAAAATAGAGCTATAGTGACTGACGACTAGTGGTCATATAAACCATTTCTTTTGAGTTACTCGTAAAGATTCCATATACTGCACATTGAAAGTGTATAAATTGACAGTATTTAGTAGTTTTTCCAAAATTTCTTTGAATGTGAAAAAAGTTAAATACTTTTATCTCCTCTGTGGGTATTTTGCATTCTAGCCACAGTGGTCAATAGCATTTTCAATTATTCTGTGAGTCATAATAATCATAGCAAATTTTTTTTCGTGAAAAGAAATCATCACAGTAAAATAATTAAGCTTAATTTCAACCTTTTACAATTTCTTTCAACAATTCACTCTATAATAGCATATTTAATAGTAAAACTTTTGTACAAATAAAATTTTATAAGTAAAACTAAGAATGAAGGTAGTTTTATATCAATTAAGCGGTACCTTTAATTTTAATCAGTTTTTTTCAATATTTTTATACAAAACAGTTTTCAGCCTTTTGCCATCTTTCAGGTAAATCACAAATCCCGCAATCTTAGAATTCTTCTGATTTTCAACAAAAATACTTTTTTTCCCTTTAAATATGCACGGCGAAATAAAGTTACCCCAATATTTTCCTTATCAGCCATGCAATATGCGGGTAGGTTTTTTTTGCGTGTTTTTGCGGCACGAGAAAGCATGCGGGCCCTTAAACATTTTTAGTTTTTTTGCCTATTTTTCATGTATCTCTGAGTATTGAAACAGAATGTGACATTTTTTTTGTCTTCGATGATAATCATTGAATTTTCTCTGTATCTGCATCAAATGAATCACAAAAACTGCTTATGTACCATCCTTTACTTGTTCGAAAGCAGGAAGCCTGGTATTCTTTTTCATCCAAAAAAAAATCAAAACTAGGTTCGCTCCTGAGATAAATAATTTATAATTTTAAGAATACTCATTTGTTCAATAGAATACAAAAATGAAGACTTTTCATGGCTTTTCGTCGAATTTAAGCGTCGTATTTTTTAAAATTTAGAATGATTCATTTATATTACGTGTTAAGTTTTAAAATCTAGCCAAAGTCATTTTAAAACTTCTAATAAGAAATAATTTAAAATATTTATGATACTGTGCACGAATGTCTAATATATTAAGAACGCAACCAACTTACAGCTTTCAATTCTAAAGTGATACTAGTCACGACGAATTTTTACGATATATTATATTTAAGTACTCTATAAAACGAGTCACTATATTTGGTATAAAACATTAAATATTTTATGTGAAAATAAGAAAAACAAACAATTTTCTGACACAGCCTTCAGAAAGCAAACTAGTTTGTATCGTACAAATAAAGGAGTTTTCCAAGAATTCTGCCTTTTGCAAATTAACTGACAAATCGAACTGTCTGTCTTTCTTAAAGAAATTGGATAAAGTTTTTGACGCAGAGTCGAAAGGGAAATTCAAAAACTATTTTGAAAACAAAATGGATTTTTGATATCGGCGCTACTACTTGTGGTGCCATTTTGGTAATGCAATCTTCTCGCAAGGAAAGCGATATATCTTTTGTTGTTTTCCGGGAAAACTAGTTACGTGGATAAAATATCCTTCCATTGTATTTATTTCTACTCCATGGGAGTAAATGGTGAAAAAAAGTGTGTATAAATTATCATAATGATGGTAATAAATACTTAAACTAATGTTCAGAGATGTCTATGTATTACTTGAATGTTTTTTTAAGCGTTATCATTCGTAAAAATAAATAAATTTGCTAAAATGGAATAAAAACTTTCTTTTTATCACGCAAACGAAGATTTATATGAATTTCTCAAAAATTCATTAATTTTACAATATTTTACCACTACAAAATAATTTGAGTTATATACAAATAAATACCTAATCAATATCGGTTAACTCAAAACTGCCGCATCCTTATAAAAAATTCTCATTAGTAATCGACATCCTATTTACAAATGGAATCCATTTTATTTATTAAGAAAATAACAACAAATACCACATTATTTTTCGCTAAAAACTACAAACAATACATTTAATATACATAACACATATCAATACTGATATTTTTTATGTTTAAAGCAAGTCAAAATCGAATCAATTTTATATGGCATAATAAATTCTGTACAATTTATATTATACTTGTAAAGTTATGAACTTTTTCTCGTACCTTTGGAAGTGTGCTTTTTCTTTCCAGGTTTATGAACACTGATTTAAATATTGTTTGCTAGTATTACGAGGAAATTCTTTGATTCGGATAAAACACCTGATCAACCTAGTAGCTAGCTGAGACGTTTTTAATGTCAAACATAATCCATTAATATGCTAATTACGTTAAATAAACTAATCATACATATCCGTCAAATATGCGAAGTAGGCAGTGTATCAAATCGAACTTGTCAACATGACAGAATCTGATAAAAGACAATTTTAGTAAGACTTCGACTAAAGCATATCACTGATAATCACGGCAAATAATTTGGTAAAATTACAAGAAAAGAACAAAGGGCTTGTTCATCTCATGAATAAAGTTTTCGCCTTTTTCACAAAATAAACAAATTACAATTTTGGTAACATTTCGTAAAACATAAATTCAAAAAAAAAACATTAATTTCCACATTAGAGCTATAAGACACCAGAGCTGTTAAAATACGGGACTTTTGATAAACTGTTTTTTATTTTTTATCTAGGGATATAATATGTAGAACATTATTCCTCATTTATTACAATAATAAATTACTGCTAGTGATAAATAAGGCACTACACATCCATTTTAATGTATGTGTATTTTTTTCTTCTGGTATTACAACCACATATTGTCCACATGTTTCACAAAATGAATATGATAAAAGTGGTTGAAAAAGAAAAGTGCTGTGAAAAAATTCATTTGAAAATTTCGTTTTTTTAGTCACTGTTAAGTTGCCAAAATTTTCAGGAATATGTTATCTTGTGTTGAAAGATACTTTTTCTTTCAGAAGAATATAAAGCGTGCAATATAAAGTTTGACTTCATACGTTCAAATACTTTTTTCAACGCTCAAATATGAAAATATGTCAAAGAGCAGTAAACATATAAAATGAATATTTTTTTAAACTCTGTCTCCTTTGATTTGAGCATCTTACAAATACCCTCTTTCAGCCATCTCTTTTAACAACGAAAATTATAACGAATCGTGACTTATTTATTCCACTTTTGTGCTAGAATTTATCGCACACTTTTATTAGACATTCAAGAAAAATAAATTGCCCACTGTTCGTGACATCTGTCGTGTTCTCTTGAAGTTTTTATATCGCATTTATTCTTTGAAAAATCATACTTTCAGCAACTTTTTGTGCACTTCCGAGGCAAAATAATATTACAATTTGCTACCATTCTCAAATATTTGACATCAAGAATAATATTAAATGTTCAACTATCTTGTGTGAACTATTTTGTATAATATGTTGATATTGTACTGATTCAAATGTGTTCATCTGAATGGGATTTGTGAATTTTCTGCGATACTTTTCTTATCTTCAAATTAATTAAGAATACATATTTTCCATACGATTCCACATCATAAAAGTAACTATCATTTATTTCAAGCATGTATGAAGCATATTGACCACTTTTGTAATATCTCAACATATTATATATTACGGTAACTTTTATTCAGTCAGCAGTATTCAGGGATTTTATTAATATATGTAAACCGGTTTTTAAATTCCATTTGATGATGACTGTTGCATTTAATGGAAACCGTCATTTTGAAGGTGCTGGTAGTCAATTGGTTCATAGTAAACGAGTTTTGACAGTGTTGACACACGTTCTGATATATAATAAAGTCTATAGAAGTACGATTTAAAGAATTCATATCACGATACTTTCGACTATTCATGAAATTATTTTGAACCTGTCTATATACTTTTTCAAAGAGTGAGTGACATGAAAAATCTGAAAAACTCATCTATATTTTGACATGACTTGTAATGAACCGCCGACTGCATCGCAATTTATTTTGTGTAATGAAGAGAACTTCAGATAAATAGCAAATGGAAAAGTTATTTTCCAAATTTCATTTTCGTTTAAATATTATTTCATTTTGGCGAACTGTTGACAAGCAGTGATAATTATATTTTCTGTTGCAACTTTACGCAACTGCGTTAAGTAAAGAATATTTTTTATTTTTTTTGTTTAATAAATTAATTTTAATATTCTATGATATTTATATATTTAATAAATTCAAAACAAGTATAAGTTTGTACGTAACGTTGTTTTAATTTTTGTTTCATATAATTGGCATGAAATTTCCCATTTTGATATTTCAATTTTAATTTGTTTATAGTGTATATTCAAACAATATAATGATGCAATTTATTTTAATTGTTACTTAATTCGTACAAAGTAACCGGTGAATCTATTGAAACCAATATTTTGCTTCTTAATTTTCCAAATTTAAGTCTTTTATTTGACATATACTATTTGCTCATTTTAAAAAAGATTTCACTGGTCCTATATATATATATATTTGGGTGAACAAGTTGGTTCTCCCACCACCCTTCCGTTATGTGTGTGCAGCCGTTTTTCACAGCCGCCTTCCATAACGCTATACGATCAAGAAAAGAAACGATTTTACTCCTCACTTACTTGGTCCGAGACAGAGCTGCACGGGACTGATCTTTTAACCATGCACTAGGGTGCTTAAAAAGAAGAAAAATAGAAAGGAAATAAAAAAGAAAATGTGACTTGCTCAGCCACTTTGTTATAGTGATATTAAGTATCCTATGTATCTGTATACTGAGAATCCGTGGAGTTTAATCAACTTCGCGTTGAATCTGAAGAGGAATCAAGATTATCCCGTTCTCCATATGATGTTGCAAATTTATCGAATGCCTCAAAATTGGCTTTGGTTGAGATCAAGTCAACGTGGCATATTGGGCCCGTATGAGGACGGACCGTAGCAAACAGCTCTGCTCGTTCAGCATTCATCCCTATGTTGACTGTCTTTGTGATATGTTTACCTTCAGTATAATGATCGGTATAGACTATAAATTGCATCCTTTTAAGCAGGGGTTCATAAAATGTGGCTGTACGTGTGTGTGTTAGATAAATTTGTATTTTTTAGACATCTAAGTTAAAAAATATTGGAAAAAAAACATCATAAAAATAATAATACATTTTTAGTACTTTTTCCACATGAGATTTATTTCATCAGGACCGGTTTCGCTCATGGCGAGCATTATCAACTGATATCAGTTGATAATGCTCGCCATGAGCGAAACCGGTGATGATGAAATAAATCTCATGTGGAAAAAGTACTAAAAATGTGTTATTATTTTTATTATAATGCCTTTCCACCAAGTATTGACAGTGAACACCTAAAAAGTGAAAAAAAACATCAAACACACGTGGTTAAACGAACATTTCAAGAAAAATGGATTATTTTGAAATCATAATGAGAACACTAGGCGAAAATCTTATTTTCATCATAACAATTACCCAACGTCAAATCTTTTATACTTTGTCTGTTGGTACCTAAACATATCAATTAAGTCATCCCCACCGCTTTCGAAAAACCAAATATACATGTTATTCTAGTTGATTTTTAAGCAACCTGTCCACTGATAGTTAAACTATTGGAAGTTTTGTGCCCACTTTATTGTCAATGAACTTAATATTTTTTTTAATCCTGTAAATTTTTGCTCTAAAGAAAGGTATGACCATTATTTTTTTTATTTTCGATGGTTTCGGCGGTAACTTTGTGGAAGTTCATTTAAATATAAAATTTAAAATAACTTTGATTATTCCACGTATTGTGTAACTAACTGTGACACGTGTTTCGCCTCTTTCAGAGGCATCTTCAGACTTACTATCGCAAAGTTTGCTAAGTTATTTTAAATTTTATATTATTTTTTTTGTTTTTTATTCAACTCATACGCTTTTATGAATGCCACATAGTAATACTTTAATTTTATCTACTTCTTTACTTTTTAATCAATTATCTAAATTTCAAATGCATCATAGAGCACAGGAAGTAAACATTCGTTCAAATTAAATGATAACCAAAATTAGGCGGAAGGTCAAATCACTTTGAAGTATAAACATGGCTAAGCGAAAAGATTGGATATCAAATGTCATGCGGTTATCTTAACCTTCATTCTATTGTGGATCGGGGCAAGACCTTTCAGCCGGAACAAATATTCGAATCCAATCAAATTTGAAACAAGGAATAAAAAAATTGATATGCTACAAGATTAAAATCTTTGAAAAAAATCTACCGGGCGTATTGAAGAGTGTACGGTTTCACTAGTTTCAACGTTTTTACCCTTTTATGAAAAACATTTTCCTCTATTTTGTCGAAATCCTGTTAGAATAATAAAAATCGTTGCAATCCTTTTTTTGGTGTAATTGAATTCATCTATCAATTCAAAGAACTTTAAATAAATAGTGTAATCTTTTTATTTAAAAATAGTTTTATTAGCGTTTTCAATCACGTTGTCAATACGTTATTTTTTACATGATTATTTTAAATGCACAGAAAATGTGGTTTCCAAAATATGTTGAAGTTTATGTAAAAAAGTGGCCCTTTTTTAACGCTTTGTTAGTGAAGATATTAATATTCATAGATGTATATGAAATTACTTTGCTTATCTTATCTTTCAGTAGAACTTGAAACATACATAAAACTTTAACTTCTTAACAATAGTTTTGGTCGTTGATGTAGAAAAAATATGTTTGCTTATTTTTTCCGTCTCACTTCATTCAAAATACCAAACAGAAAAATTGGCCAAAACAATGGCGAAGGCATTTTTATTTTATAGTGGTACCTAAAACGGACTTTTTTACTTGAACAATTTATTTTCATGAATATATATTGTTAATTAACTTCGATAAAAAATCGATAAATAAATAACTGTTGCGTTGAATTACAAAATAATGAATAAAAATGTGAAAATCAAAACATTTTTTTCAATTTTCTTTTTAAATATCCGGAAACGCAGTTCATACGTCACTCGATATCATCTCGACGAGTTCTTTCGTCATAATAAAAATCATGTGCCATTTAAGATCTCCGATTTTGAAAGAATCGTTGGTATTTCGGAATATCGACAAAATAGATTTAAAAAACACCAGACAATCATTTGTTCTATAGCCAAACTAAATACGAATTCTTCTTTTTTTCTATTTGACCAAAAGATATTGTTTTTTTTTCTCTCGTGGCTTTACACTTACATCGGAAACAATCAGCCGTCATTGAATATGATACAAAAAACAATAATATTACATTCTAAACTTCACCTTTACAGTTGGTATTTCCACCGGGTAACTAAGATGTTCTAAGCAATGCCCAATGTCATTCGCTAAATGAAAGGAAGTTAAGACCGGTAGTGATTTACGATAATTCCGCGGTCTTAAAATTGATCATGCTCAAATTAAAATGTATAATGGCATTGTTATAAGATTTTGTCTTGAAACTTTTTCTTCGTTATTATTGGTACGACAAAAATTCGATTATTTCAGTAAACTGTGCCATATTTTATGTATTATAAATAGTCACTCAAACCACTTGTAATGTGCTCACTGTCCATACTTGGTGAATTATTTTGAAAAATAATAACACATTTTTTGTACTTATTGCACATTAAATTTATTAGTATCAGGACCGGTGTTGCGCATTTTCAACTGAAAATACAGGTGATGAGCGAAACCGGTCCTGATCCTATTAAATTTAATATGGAGTAAGTATAAAAATATTTTCATTATTTTTTTAAATTTATCAATATATTGCAATACCGGGAGTTTTTCGCTTCCAGTAGTACAATTTAAAAAATTATCATAATAAAGAATTGGACGACCTGATACTAGACATATCAATAGCTATTGTTAAAAAATCATTATTATACGGTAAATCAAAATCCTATTGTTTTGAACACCTTTATCTATAAATAAAATCAAACTCTGAGAATTTTCTAATAGCTTAATTTTTGTTGAAAGTGACGTATTTTGTATTTCCTTCATTAAAGATAATTTCAACGTCACCTGTCTCTCACAGAGCCACAAGCAATTAGTGGTACTTTTGAAGTTATTTAATTTAATTTATATTTTAATTATTAACTACCGCCAACTTACTACTGTCTTAAAGAAGTTATTTAAACTAGTTCTAAAATCAAGTATTTTTCGATAACTATGTATGTTTTACATAAAACAATGCTAGTATTACTCTATTACATCAAAATACATTGTTTCAATAATCTTAAACGTAAATTTTTAATTCATTAGATTACGGAAATTGCGTTGATTCAAGCATTAAGTATATTTCATTACGGTAGAATAAATACTATTACAACGATAAGTAATCTCTGAATTCTGAGAAACTTTTCAACTAAAGATCATTATATCGTGGCAGCCCAGATAAAAGTAAGATGTACACTTATTCATCATTTAAATATTGCAGTGATACACAACCTGTGGCCCGATATTTCGTTTCATGTGGCCCAATATGACAAATTTAATATCAAACACCTTTTTTCTATATAACCGTTCACGGACGATGGAAGAACAATATAAAATTTTAAATCTTATATATAAAACCGAAACGGCGTATGTATGTATGTGGGTCTGTAATTACCTTTTGCATTGTTGTTGCAAGATCAAACAATCGAATTGATTTCGCTCGAGAAAGTTTCGACGGTAAATTTGTTTCGTTATCAATGTGTGTGTAGAGACTCCAAATACTCGAGTATCGAGTAGTACATTTAAAAAAAACTCGAGTACTCGAGTAGTTTCATATGAACCAAAATATCTTATATATAAAACCGAAAAGGCGTATGTATGTCTGTGGGTCTGTAATTCCCTTTTGCATTGCTGGTCATTAAGTTGCCATAAAAACGAATATGAAAGAAAATATGTTTGAATTTTTATCGGCGAAGACATTTAGTCAAAATGTAATAAATTAGTCTTCTACCAACTTTTCCCCGGCTTTTATTAATATAATAATGTTTATTATTTACGTGAAGGTATTATTTGACATTTCTTTGACAGCAAATTAGATTTTTTCCTTGAATTTGGACATTTTAACGGGCGAGAATGGGGCTGTCATCAAATTAAATAAAGTTTGTGATTTTATTTTAACTCTATTTTGGATGTTAGATTTTGTGATATTTGTGATTAGTCGAATGATATAACATTAAATAATTATTGGTCGCTTAGTCCAAGCGACGCCGGGTAGCAATACTCGTATTATATATATACTAAAAGTATTGATAATTGAATCACTTTTACCCATGTGCCCTTCAAACTATCTGAGAATTGATTATCTGGCCATTCTGCATAACATGTTGTGAATCACTGGTATACAGTACTATATGCCTTAGTATGACTTTCAGAAATCTTGATTGCGCTATTAAGTGTTCTAATCCCGAATGGTCACTACTTCATAAAATGACTTTTCAAGCTATCTATGGGTTTTTGTTAAAAATTTCCATAAGGTTTTTTTTAAACACAAAATTAAATTTCAGCGACACTTGTTTCGCCTTTTAAATTAAACTCGTTATATGCATTATATGAAGGTGATTTTAATAAAATATTTTAAAAACTCTCTTTTAAGATCTCTTATATCCAGGGCTGTGGAGTCGGTAAAAAAAGTCCGACTCCGACTCCAGCATTTACCAAAACCACTACTCCGACTCCGACATTGACCAAAAACACGACTCCGACTCCGACTAAAAAAAGGTTAATATCGTCACTTTTTTACCCTTATTTTCCTATTTATCTGTATTCAATTAAATATCAACCCTATCAATGCGGCCAAAAGCCAAATTTGACATATTAAATGCAAAAATAAAAAGTTCAAACTTTTCAAAATTTCCGACTCCGAGTACGACTCCGGCCAAAAAGCTCCGACTCCACGACTCCGACTCCGACTCCGCAGTCCTACTTATATCTACTATTGTTCTTGAATTAGTTTATTCTTAATGTGGTTGCATAGTCTAAAAATGACTCCATAATTTTGACACTTTTATTTGATGAAAGTTCCCATTAGCTTGTTTATTTCTAGCTCACCAAAAGTCGATTAACTGAATCACGATTTACTCTCATTTTTGAAAACATTCTACAACGATTCCTTTTATTTAATTACAAATATAGATTATTTGGTGCTAATTATAATATTTCATAAATATGAAAACTGGTTTTGCTAATCATGATCAATGAAATCGTTCCTGATATTGATTTATTACGTGAAATCAGTACACTAGAAAACTTTGGCGTCAAAAATTCACAGTTAACAACTTGAATTATTGATCATCAAGCTTCCTTAGTACTTTCAAACTAGTAACACATAACCCATTATAATATATTGTTTCAATTTTTTAGTGTCAATTTTAATCGAATGTTGTTTTATACTAGGTTATTTGTAATATATGTCGTCATCGATTTAATTATAGAAAGAGCAAAGTAAAAAAACTTACGTTCTGTCATTTTGAAATGACAGTAAGCGGAAAAAAGCTTTTTTCATTGTGCTAAAAGTGCACGCTGCACTGTGTATGACATGCATCATTGCACATTAGACATATTTTATAACATGATTTTACCCTTGTTAACAGTATTCTTGTACAGATGAAATCTCTATTTATAATACACGTTAGTGAAATACATCAGTAGGTCCTTTTTTGATGTCAAGTATTGTTTGTACAAATATGTAGCGTAAAGGCAAATTTTGTTTGCCCATTCTAAACTGGCGCAAAATACTCGGAATCCGATTGAAAATTAATGTTTATCTTTCAAAAACACTGCAGTAATTTTAAAAAAAAATATAGGCTATGTTTTTACTTCCACTGTCAGTTAAATCAATTCCAATGTCAATAGCTTACACCGGAAAATATATAACGCGCCCTTCTACTTAAAAATGCTTGTTTATATTTATTTTATATTGACTGTGACTAAGTTTTCAAACTAAAACAACCCATTCAATAAACCGAATTTGTCGTTATTCTTTGATTCTCTACTTCTACCGAATGAAATTTACACAAACACAAATTCAAATTACTTTTGTAATATCTTTACTTTGTGCTTATCGATTCAAGATAACGTACATGAGAAATATTGCGTAACGACAAGAACGGATTTAGTTTCAATATTTCGATTAGGTTACATGTTTTTTTTTCAAGTTTAATATGCGATAAAGTAAAAATAAAAATATTTTGATAGTGGAATATTTTGGTGAGCTTAAAAAAAAGAATACGTTAAGTTAACTTCTCTTCGGGTGGTTTACTTAGAAAACACCAGCTGTAGAGTAACCCTAATCAAAAACGCTCAAGAATCTGAAAATAATCCATTTTGAATTATTTTTTAGGGTTTTCCTTAAGCGGAAACTGTAGTGCTAAGAAACACATTATTTACCTTGTTGAATATATCAACGTTGAGGTACATAACTATTTATGTGTTAACTGACACTTCTTGTTTTAAATACATAAATTCAATAAATAAAACACATTATAAAGAACTGCTTCCATATATATTCGATGAGCAAAATCGGTCTTGATCTGTATTAGTAGGATGTAATGTATTTTTAAGTATTTTTGAATTTGTGGGACCTAAAGACTCTAATTTTTTGTTGCTAAGCTTTTGCAGATATTTCTAAGAGGGTTCGTATAAGCCTTTATTCACATCAAAAACATGATGAATTAAATTTTAATTTTTAAAACGACATGAAGTGTATAACAAATTCCCAGATTCAGAGCAAACAAACGTTGTAAATATGACGTGCTTTTGGATTAAATGACGTTCTTAAACAATAAATAAAAAACGGTTGAAATATTTATTCTTTTAAATGTGGTCACAATCTTACAAGCATTTAAAAATGAATTTCAAATCATAAAGGTTCGTAAATCCTTGATCCTAGTGCTCACTTTAATCTCATCATGATTTTATATCAGAATATTTCAGTATCAAAAACGTACCCTTAAGGTATTTTATCAAAATAAGAATGAAATATACCTTTGTTAATCATCAAATAAAATATCTGCTCGGAATGTTGACTAAATAAAGCTTTCCGGAGGCGAATTTCTTTTTTTATCCTCAAAATAGACAACCTTCATTTTGATATCGACATGTATTTTTTTTTATGGAATTCTTACAAATGATATATTACTTAACTTCTTTTTCAGCATAAATCATCAGAATTTGAATCGGGGTCGAGTTTAGGGAAACAGTTGGAGTCCGAGTGTAAGATAATGTTGGTATCAGGTTGGGTGTATTTATCTGTAAATTTTGATCATCTTTCTTCCAAAAAATATTTAGTGTGTGTGTTGGCTTTGTCAATTTGACTTAAATAACTGTAATGTAAAATTAAAAGATATTTTTTTTTATTCCACGTATTGCGTTACAAATACAAGTGTTTCACCTCATTAAGAAGCATCTTCAGACTAACTATGACAAAGCTACGTATGTCATTACTATTAAATGTTACTTAAGTATAGTTGAAATTTTCAGTTGATATTGCTTTCGATGAGCAAAACCGGTCCTGATCTTTATTAAATTTAATGTGGCATTTCCATTGTTGTATTTATTTGTTTTGTCTTCATTAAGAAATGGTTTTTCTTGTATTTACAAATTATGAGTGAA
The DNA here is from genome assembly GCA_028554975.1 of Himalopsyche kuldschensis. Taxonomy (NCBI): domain Eukaryota; kingdom Metazoa; phylum Arthropoda; class Insecta; order Trichoptera; family Rhyacophilidae; genus Himalopsyche; species Himalopsyche kuldschensis. The sequence goes on from JAHFWI010000074.1 coordinate 18,673, forward strand.
ATACCCTGAAAGAGAAGATGGAGAGAAACACGTCGACGATTTTCTTTCGCCATTGTAATTCTTATGTGAGAAATATTCATTGTATATAAATAGTTACGTTAATACATAATTTGTTTATCATACTTGCATAGCAAGCTATTGAAATTAATGTAAGCCTTTGATAAAATCACAATTAGTCGACCGATCGACTATAAGATAAAGATCATTATGCATATAATTTAATCGGTTTTGGGTTACAGAACGTTACAGACATGAGTATATTAACCGTTAATTATAATAAGCATTACAATTAATGATGAACAGTTATTATGAATCAAGGCTATCAACAGCCACGAAGAATGCACAAGTATAATTTCGATATTTACCCCCCCGATACTACCAATATTAATTTATCCTTTTGCTCTCTATATATTATTTTTTTCCTGGAAGCAATTCCTCAATAGATTTAAGAAATTGATTGATATCACAACTTTGTATATTTAATAGCATGGTAAAACAAAATAAACCACATTATGATATTATGACATGCTACAAACAATAACTGAGGCACACAATCCAATATATACGGTTTTTGAAATAAGGATAACCTAAGATTAAAAAAAATATTTGTCTTTCCGTTCAAATTGTATAACATCGAGCGAGGCATAAGAGTGGTGCGTTACCTACATATACTACGTCGTAAAAAAAAGAAAAAGCACTATTTTTGTATTATTTCCCAAAAATACTTTCTGAAAACTCATTTACAATCTACATATGTGCATGACTTTGTTATATATACATATAAGCTATTTTTAATCGAAAATCTCCTGATCCCTTTATTAATGAAAATCAATATTAACTTATGTATATTGTAAGATTTTTAATATCACAGAAGACTCCTCCCTTGTAAATGTCTTCCCCTTGAAATTTCCTTACAAAAGTAATCTTTCCATGGTGTAGTGATTCCTTTCTCGCCCCAAAACACAATTGCCCGACTGTTCAATAAATAAGTATCTGAAGTAGAACGTGTGTCACATTATTATGAAAGGCAAATAACAATAACGTCACTTTTTTTTTCATTTTTATAAAATTCTATGTGAAAAAAATGCAGTTTCTTTATTTGTTCATATTCTGTATAAATTCAGTTATTTAAGGGTTCCAAAATATCATTTGAAATTTTATCCAACAAACTATTTTTATTATTTATTGATGGGAAATAATACCTTCAGATCATATCAGTTGAAATGTTGAATTATTAGATAAGATATGAAATCATGTTAGACAGATCTCAAAATATTATTTTTGATTCAATTAATTTATGATAATTATCAGAGTTATAATTTAATCAATTACATGTATATTCATCACATTAATGGGTAAATGTCAATTTACGGTGAACTCAAATTATAATTACTTTATGTATATCATCAAAATATAAAAGTAAAAGCTGCCAAACTCTAAAACCTGTTTTCATATCATTATTATAAAATTTGTATTTTAAGTGTAGAAGTTTTCAAAAATAATAGCAGATACAACAATGATATCTTTTACCTATATGTCTAGGAAACTTTTTGATTAGAAAAAAACCGATATTTACGCCAAATATAAAAGATAAAAAATTCACATTGGGAGTCGTTCGTTATTTTGATTATGGCACGGCCTCCCAACCCATTGGTCGCTTAATTATACAGTCAACTAAAAAAATATTCTCTAAAATCCATTTTCGTTGCTTTTTTTAATTACATTATTAAAAATGCCTTTTTTAATTGCACAGGGGTTGCGGGTAACATGGCTTTTCTAAAAAGAGGTCGCCACCCGAAAAATGTTGGGAACCTATGGACTAGGTGTATATTCTATTACCACTACAGACTTATGATTTATTATTATTTGAAAAATATCTTTTTACTTTAAGGAAACAGTATAGAACTTCGAAACCGGACTGTTATGTAAAACAACCAATTGTAATACGCTTTCGCAATAGTTTAAAAAAACAGGAGCAAATCGTATTAACGGTGTAAAACGAATATGTTCCTTATTTAATAAAAGATTAGAGCTGAATATAGTTTTTAATCTCCGTATGTCTTAACACATTTTGTAACCTTACAACCTTAGCTTCGCATTACGGCAAATCGTTTTGCACGAGTGCACACGAACTCTCTAGGAAAATATTATCCTTTTGATTTTATTTTACTGTACACCATTGTATTCATGTAACAAAAAACTCATGATACCACTTTTATATTTATTGGACCTAAAGCAATAAGAATTATCCATAAACACATAAGCTACACACAATTTAGAAAGCGCATGATGTTTTATTTCATATCATTTCAGGAAAAAGCGGTAAGTTTTTTTATGATCAATAATTTTCCAACTCGTTACACAATTTCATTTTTTAAATATTCAGGAACCTTCCAGAAGTCTATGTGTTGAGCCCATTACCGTAGAACATTTTATTTATTTGCAGTACCAAGTAATTATTTCCATTTTTTTCTCGAAAATATGACGATTTTGAGATATTTTCACATTAATATAAATTTCTCATGTTTAATGAACGTTTTAAATGAATAACACTAAATATTTAATTTGTTTTTAGAGATACTGTTTCATAGTGCTGATAAATATTCAAATAAAATAATAAGCTTTGTTGAAATAGTTATACCATGCGAGTAGTACTGCAGATCATTTTTATTTTTTCTTGAAATTAGTCCATAGTGCTGTATCAGTCTTTTTATCATGAAAATAACAATAAAGTGTAATCTGCTCAGTCAATATTGAGACGTAACCTTCAGTTTTTACGACGGTGACATTTACTAATGAGAAAAAAAACTTAAATTATCTATCACTATCATTAGTGTTACTGATAAAATATTACCATCTTCAACTTTGAAAGCATTCAAGAAGGCACAGGTATTTTTCACCATTCCACAATCCATTTCAATAGAACGGTTGACTATTCGCCAGTAGCGTCTTAACAGGAAAATCATTTTGTCAATATATTATGTTAATAATCATACTAAAGCAAAAAACCCTTGAAATTAACATCTTTTTTTAAAACTAAATCAATTTGTTCAATTTCTTTAAGATGAAAATCTCCGTACTAATTTTTTTTAATAACATAAGAACGTTTTCCTTAAATCCTACTTTCACATTCAGTGTAATTGTGATTTGACAAAACTTTAAAAAAATCTAATAACTATTTCACATAATTTTAATGTTATGATTTAAATTTTTTTCTATGTAAGTTTTTTCAGCGAGGCTTTATGTATTTTTTGACACAACACTTCAGTACTTAACCTCGTCCATAACTTAGTAACATACATAATTTTAAATCGTAAAAATATTTTGCATTACAACTAAGAATTTCTAAGGCTTCGAATATGTCGATTTTTTAAGTCACTCGAGATCAGCCCTAGGTTGGGAAAGAAAAGAAAGCACCCAATCCTAAGATTTAAAATATTACATACAAAAATTAAAAGGAAAAGCCCTAGAAAATTTTCTTACCGTTAGATTACAAATTGCTAGCAAATTTTCCAATCTTAAGATGAATTTTCTGGAATCTTTTGTTCACAATATTTGATTTTATGGTTGAATTTTGACAATTGACGACATTAAAATAATGTCTAATTGAATACTAACATTGTGTACGTATGTATGTAGGCGCTCAATTTGAAAATCATACAACGTCGGTGAATCGAAATCATTTGGAGGAATATGGTATTTTTACAGTTAACGGATACATTGGAAAATGGCCGCAGTATTTCTATTGAACATCAAAAGATATTTTCTTTGTGGGATAGCTACATGGGCAAAAAAGAACAACGGTTTTCGCATAGCAAGTAAAATCTTTCAATATTCACAAAGGCACAAGTATATAAGCCTACATATCATTTATTCCAAATCAATATCCTGTCTTTCTTCGTGAAGAAAATATAGGTACCGTACAGATTTACTCTTGTAATTTTTGTTTGCTTTCTGTTAAAATATTTGTATTGTTGTTATTGATACTGCAACAAAATATTAAACAGCATTCTTTATGTGATGTTATTTTGTTTTTACAAAGTTTTACGTTTCAAATTGTTTTCTCATGTCTCGTTTTACGATAATTTCTTAACATTTTTTCGACTTGTCTCTACTTCTTTACATACATTTTTTTCATTGTGATAAATTTCTCGTCATTTTTAACCATCATTAAAAATAACAGTTGCTCGGAAGAGTAAGATCAGAGAAGTATACATTGAAAATGCAGTTTTTTTGAAATTAGAAGAATATAAAAAATATTTTTTAAATACAAATATCTTCTTCTTTACTTGTTGCCATTTTCTAAAAATACTTCTACTTTCATACCTATACTATTTTTGTTTATATACGCATACAAATTCCATCTTTTAATATCAATTATAAAATCCACAACCACTGCTTCAATCTGATATTATTGTAGGATATTTATAGCAAAATTGTTTTATTCATCGTCAATATTTTAACATAAATACTTACAGAATTCATTCTTCGTCTCTTTATCTTGAGTCAATTCTATAGCATGCAGATACCTAGGATACTTAGCCACTTTCTTTGTTTTTGCACGCAAGAGAACCTCGTTCCATCTATTGCCTATATTACCCACTTAATCCTTCAAACATTATGACTTTAAGTGATTCGTATTCGCAAACATTTTACCCAGTTGTGAAGTTGTTTAAATTTTAATGTATATATGTATAAAATCTTTTGTTTCACTAGCTCGTCTTGAAAACTCCATACTGGCAACGTTACTGACCTAGTAAAATCTTCGCTGTTAGCCTACTGCCACATCTCGTAAGCATCCGGTATCTTTACGGTACGTTCCCTTTATTTCCAGAAATCGATGTGTGCAAAATTAGTTAGACGATTACTCTGCATTATATGCACATGCATATATTTTTTTTTCAGCTACTTCAAAGTTTTTTATAGTCATCTCAATTCTGATCTTGATTTCAAAATCAGTACAGCCGTTATCTTTACATATTATAAAACGCGTTTCTCTTTTCTTTACCATAGAGCTCTCAATCTACAATACACTGAATAAAATCTGCTTCTATAAAGTTCCTTAACAATAAAGACGATTGTTTCCAATATCATAAGAAATATTTTCGATGGTTTCGGCGGTAACTTTGTGGAAGTTCATTTTAATATAAAATTTAAAATAACTTTGATTATTCCACGTATTGTTTAAAGGAAACAAAGAAGGGGGTGATGTTACTGCATTGGTTTGATTCTATCACCCCCTTCTTTGTTTCCTTTAGAAGGAAAAAAACCCGTAATCCATTTTGTAATTTCATAATTTAAAATGTTAGAATTTATCTTGCTTCATTACTTAAGCAAACTTTGCGATAGTAAGTCTGAAGATGCCTCTGAAAGAGGCGAAACACGTGTCACAGTTAGTTACACAATACGTGGAATAATCAAAGTTATTTTAAATTTTATATCATAAGAAATGTTCAAGTAAAATATGTTTTTTTTTACTGATATTTATTCAAATTATGAATCCACAAATCCTTCATATTGGTTATTCGCTTGACGTTGTTCAAAATGCAGCCACGTTTTCCATAAAGTTATTTTTTAATGACTTATTTGTTTTAATAAGTCGTTTGTGTTGTCGTGAAATAATAAACATGCATTTTCCATTTATATTTAGAAATGCGACACACTTTGCTGGATAATTTCATTTAATTTATTTCCATTACGCAAGCTTCTTTGAATGCATAATAGTTTATCTTAATCTACAATAATTGTATGGATGAAGACAAAAATCTTGTGCTTCTCATTCACCAATAAAACCTGATTCAAAAAAATAACTTTCTATTGATTGAGTTAGCAATATATTTTTAAAATTAACCAATTGCCAAATCTCATGTTAACCTTTTCTTTTACCGAGATTCAAATGAAATAAACATTTACGAGTTAATATAGAACTGAGGTCTTCATTTCGAAACAGAATTGGTAAAACATATCGCAGACACTGACGCTTTTTGAAACAAACATTTGTAGTGATGTAGTACATAATATATGTGATATCGAAGATTCAAACATCAAATAACGAAATCACAATTTGACAGCTATTGGGATATAGCCAGTTAGTCCTACTCTCGCATTTGATTAATCATACTATAAATAGAAAACTGTTCCACCGGTGGCTATGTTTTTTAAGTAAATATCGCTGTAGAAAATTGAAAGTTGCTAAGAATATGGTAAAATTAAAAAACTTTTTCGACATACAAAAATATTATATTTTATCATAAATTATAGCACATATTTATAAAATTCGTTGATAGTTTCACAGTTTCTTTATTTCTCAATAATTATAGTGTGTATTTTCTTAACATCATATTTCCAAATACATAGTATTCTTTTTTATAACAAATTTCAATTTAAAAAATATGCGTCGTAAGCATAGTACAGACAACTTGAGTTTTTTAGGTTTCTAAAATTGAGACAATTTCAAAATCTATTGATTTATCACAATCAGAATGTGTCTGGAGTATCTAAAAAATAATCGTGATTTCAACATTGGAAACTAAATAATGTGATGTGGATTGTGAAAATCAAATAAAAAAATCAAAAAATTATTTTATTATTTAAAGCATATAAAACTAAGACCAAGAATCAAGGCCAGTTTCAAACAACGAGGAAGTATTTTTTATAAGACATTTGATTTCATCAGTTAGTAATTGTTTTCGCTGATCACTATTGTGTACGTATTTGAAGTGCTTCAAATAATGTTTTTATCAATAGTCTTTCGAAAAATAATTGAAAAATAACTCTAATTAGTGGCTTTAATATATTATTTCGATAGAGATCAATATCAACTAATGATTTAATTGAACAAATTAAACAAATGATTTGAATACAAAAAATATCTTCATCAATCACATTAAAGCAATCAACCTAAATTCCCAATAAATACTCTGATTGCTCTGTCTCTACTCTAACAATTAATTGCCAAAAGCAATTCAGATAAGTTAAAGGGGACCATTCTGTTCAATACCAACGAGTTGTTTTGTATATGAAACAGGGAAACGAGGTTTCTCAACAGACAGCTTTCAAAACGCTCATACAGAATCTTTGAGAGGGCTTTAATTTTCGCGATTCAAATTGGAAACTTTATGCACACAACTTTATATTCATCGCTGAAAATTAAATTCAATATATTTATGTATACACACACACATCTATATATATAATATAAGTTTGAAATAAACATTTACGTGAAACTGAGATTGTTGATGTAACGAGTTAAAATTTCTTGTAAAATTCGTTACCGCTTTTGTAAATTAGAGCTTTTCTTTTTGCGTGAATCAAAAATATAGTTAACTTTTACGCATTATTTGCGAGGTTTATATTGTATGTATTCGTTTGTAAAAGCCATATTCTGTGTGAATACCGATCCAATAACGTTTGAATATATTGATATATTAGGAGTATTTTAGATCAATTACAACAATGATTTTTTGAAACTTTTATACAATATAATTTACTTTTGATGATCTTCTTTCTGTTTTAGTTAAATAATTTTAACAATAAATTACACTTTTCATTCTTTTTTTTTAAATTATTTTCCAGCTATCATGGAGCTATTTATCCCATAGAAATTGGAATTCTTGAAATCGAGCCTTATATAAAATTGTTACACCAATTCATTTTAAATTTAAAAATTACTAACAAAAAACACAACAACATTTGAATTGAGAAAGCCTTTAGTACTGAATATGTATTCGCAAATAAGCATTCAATAACTGCTGATAAAATTTCACAAAATGAATAATTATCACTAGGTATTTACTTTTTTCCAAACATTCAACATTGTAAATAAATCATCTTATATTAATAAAAGGAGGTTAAACATTTATTAAATTTTCTTTTATTTTCTTCATATAATATTAAGACTACTTTAACAATTAATTTTATTGGCCTCCATAGTCATGAATTGATACTTTCAACACATTTTTATAAGCAATCCTAAACCAACATATAAATATAAGTCTTCTAAGAGAATAATAAATAAATCCACATAATGTTATTTTTGGTCATTTATATACTCTGAAATTCACATGAAACGTCGACACAGGTCGTTTTTTTTCAAGATCATGTGAGAGTCGAGGTATCAGAATCGCCCTCCAGTCAGGAGACAGATTGAAAGGTTACCAATACGTCCAAAAGTAGACCATTTAACATTAATTATGATAATAATGACTATTAACGAATGTTGTATATGCCACATTGATCACTTCGTTTCATAACTTAATATTTTTTTATATAATTTTCAATATAACACGTAACCTAGTCTAGTTTTATAAAAAGCCTTTTTTTGCTTATTGAAATAGAATTTTTACAGAGATAAACTTGAATATACCATGTAAAAGGCAATAACAAGAGTTCATACAAATAAATCGATTCAGTGACGAGCAGTTTCGGCAATTTGATCGATTGGCACACTAAGGCTTAAATTATTTGAGCTTTTTTAATTCTTGCTATTACGATATTTCATCAAATATTTTTGTTTTTTATTTTAAATATAAAATAAGTATTTATTAAAAAATTTAATTATGCTTTCACACGTTTAAAAGTTTCGTTTTTAATTCTGTAAAAATTCTATTCTACGTGAAAAGAATATTTCTTTTTTTAATACGTTTGCGTTGAATGAGTCAACATTTTATCAAAGGAACGTTGAATGAGATATCTAATGTATATTTCCTTTAATTTTTGACAGTGTCAAAATAATAAAAACATATATTATCAATTCAAAAAATATTCAAAAAGTATATAATTCTAAGCGGTGACATATTTTATCACTGTGCAAATATTGATTCTGAAATCAATAATACTGGTAGTGAAATCTGATAGTAACGATGCACAATATATTATTAAAATCGTTCTAAATGACACAAAACAAAACTAATTTCATTTTATAGAAGCAAAATTATGAAAATTATCTGAGTAAATGTTTGCTTAACTTTTTTTATAACACTTCATAAATTTGTAAGAGTTTTTCGAAATATTCACTGATGTCCTGTAGCGTAAAAAGTCTTTGAATTTTTACTCGTGAAAAAGTACGGAGCTCTTTGTGTTGGACAAAGAAACCGCTGCATGATGTAGTCCATGTTCACAGTCGTTTTGTTACCAACAGGTTCAAAAAGATTATTCCAGACAAGGTTGGTAGCTGAAAAAAAAATAAAAAAAATAGTTAATTTAAAAATATTATTCAGGCCATGGCCATGTATCATTTTCATAAACCATACAATGACAAAATACCATTTTGACCATTTTAATAGTATATGCACGCATATACTTATCAGTTAACTCTTTAATATACCTACAAGCATTGAAATATACGAACAATCGAAGACTGACTGTTGGGTATGATTTTGGTTGAGTCTAAAGGTAACTGTCAGTTAGAGCCAATCATTGTCGCTGATTAAAAGCTTGGAGATTTCGAAAGGAGTTATAGTATCATGATAACAAATTAGACAATTTTAGAACATTATTTAAATCTTACCGAAGAGTTTCAACTGACAGGAGTAATTTTGAAACTAGAAACAACTCAAACCATTAATTTGATATCTTATAAGGTATCGTATTCCATTTGGAACCAAAAGAACTAAACTTATTAGTTAATACAGTGAATAACAATATTTATCAGTTGACTCATACTTAATCTCCGTTAAATGGGTATAAACAATGTTTTATAATATGTATGTTTTCTAAAAATGAGTGGCCAAGTGACATGACTAACTATTATTTGCCCGAATTAAGTTTGACTCAAGTAATATAATATATATAAGACGAATATCTTGAAAATTATCAAATATCATCATGTTTCTTCTATCAGAAAAATAAGAATACATTTAACGACACGCGGATTTTCTCTAGGAGTTTTTCGTATTTATTTTGTCACTTTTTAAATACTTATTATAGAAAAAAATCATTCAATTTTTATGACCTATTTTTCTTCGCCATATTAAACATTCAAAACTCGCTAAAACTATTTAAAAAAAAAAATGTAGTACAATAAATATGTCTGTGATTTTTTTTTCCATTTTTAATTTTATGTTTAATAATTAATGCACTCAAATAATCACGAAGCAAGAGGAGGGTGTGTTGAGCTTACAGCGTTGAGGATCTCTGAGAAAATGGTTTAAAACTTGTTTTCAAAATTTCTACCTTTCTTTATCAGATGATATATACTTAATTAAGTTTTGTTTAAGATTTGAGTCGAATTATTCATATAATAGGAACTTCTTCTTGAAAAAAGAATTGTCTCTATTTTGTTCTCACATGATTAAATTATTTGGCCAATTTCATGATAATGATAGTAAATCAAACATTTTTTCTTAGAATGAATAAATTCTCACTTCACAAACTATTCTTCTCTGATTTATTTGGCTTGCAAATTTTATAACCTTTTGAAACTTTTTGTTAAAATTTCTTTTATGTTATTCTTGTACGTACACTTACTACTCTTGAAACTGTCTATGAAGACATATAAATACATACATATGTAAATGAAATCATTTTCTTAAGCTGTCTAATTACTATTGGTGTAAAGGAACGTAGAACATGCATCAAAATGCTTGTTTATCTTCCCAAATATTCTTTGTTGAAAAACTTACATTACTGTATTTCTTAGTTAAATACAATGTATTTACGCTCAGTGATCAATAAAGCGGGTACTTCGTTAGTGTCAAAAAAATATTCCTAACAGTAATCGCCACATTAAAGGGTATTTTCACTTAAGGCAAATAACTTTTGGTCTATTTGGAACAGTAAGCATGCTTGAACATTTATTCTTTGAGTAGGTACTCTATTTAACAAAAGTTCGCTTAAATATCCTAAAAGTCCTTAAAAATTTTATGTCTCATTAAAAACCCCACTTTTTTTAAATATTGGTGTTGAGTGGCACTGAAAAAGGCTTATATTTATAACTTTTTTCCAAACTTTTTGAAAGAGGTTGTTAAGCATTGGAAACCACAGGGCAGCAGCTTTTCATCTAAGAGAATCAAAATTTGAACATAAGATTTATCATAGGAAATCAAATATTCAACTTTACTGAACAAATGTTATACACACATCGTTAATATAATTAATGTATTAAAATTAGTAATACAAATTATTAATTGACATAATGATACACAATTTTCATGACGAAATAAGGTATTGCGTGTACTCAATTATTCTATATTATTTATTGAATTTATATAAATATAAATGACTTATCACACAGACTCTATGGATACAAATAATATATTTTGGATTCTCATATTGAAACTTAAGTGCCTCAAATTGCCATTGCGTTACAAACACTGATATTGCGTTTCAAAATAAATTACATAAATCTGTATTCTTTGTGTCATTTAAGCTGTAATTGTTTTATTCATTGTATTTTCTGTGCTTTGATATTTTCAATCAAGAATTAATACTTTAATTTAATATTCGGAATATTCGACGATGAATGATTGTGACCGTTTTAGCATACTCGGAAAATTATTCAAAAACTTGACAAATCTGGGAGTTAGGTAGTATTATCGATTTTATTTAACAATCACTAGCGTTACTATGGAACGCTTTTTTGTATGTTTTTTTCTTACAGGTATGGCTGAAAAAAAATAAAAAAAAACGCAAATCTCTCCTGGCTGTAATAATCATTAAGATACCTTAGATAGCTTGAAAAACTCTTTATATACTGAATGACAAGAATTTGATACGAATAGTGGAAAAGCGAAACAGAATCGTTCTTTTAACGGAAGAAGTATTTCAGTATTTCAACAAAGAATAAAAAATTGAAATTGAAAAAACTGGTGCCATCATGATTTTGAGATATTTTTGTATATATTTAGATGCAATGAAAAGTATACGGTATTTATCAGTGAAGATTAATTATTTTTTAGAATATTAATCAGTGGAATTCGCCAATTATCGGAAAAAGCTTAATAAAAGCTTTTCTTTATTTCTTGTGGGGATACTAAGAAGCATTACGAGTCGATAGAAGATTTAGCGTCTATTTAATTAATCTTGAAAGCATCAAGCTAATACATATTATTTTACAATTCCATTGAAAGCATTGCCGTATATTTAATTGAAATAAATAATAAATTGCCTTTTTTAACCCTTTTTTCATATTATTATACTTCGCAGTATTTGCATGACAATTATATATTTTTTAGCCATTTCCGCTCCCAACTTGGAACACATAGACTCCTCACGGAGTTTATCTCGACATATGTTTTTCTGCGAGAACTGCTTGCTACTCAGTTGCTCAATCTCTCTTTTTCGAAGAGAGTAGGGATGGAAAGCGAATTATTAGCTGGTGATTAAGCGAATCGCTGTCACTATGCGTCGCTCTTTGGGATCGGGAACGGTGGGAAGGTATTTTGAACAACACAAACACCCATGCCTTACAGATTACGCAGATACAGATTTATCGACCAAAAAATCCGCTCGTACCGGGAATGAAACCCGGGTGGTCCGGCACGCAAGCCAACAACGTTGACACTGCGCCACGGACCGGATAATTAATATATATGATCTTTTTTTAAACCTAGCTTTTGGTGCAAATATAATGTATAACTAAATGTAATTTCATTGGAAACCCATTCATGACTGGATTTGAAGGCATGTCTGAATAGCAACTTTATTTAGCTACGCTTTTTTTATATGGCTGATTAGATATTGATACAAAATTGACGTCAAATTTGCATACTCGTGTCGTATGAATGGTTATAGTAAAATTGGTAATTTATTCGATATTCTTTGAGGAATCATTTCATATAAACCAATTATTTTTAGCCTATTGATTGTATGTCATCTTCTCAACCTTCATATTCAGTGAGGGTTGGGGGGCTACACGACGGACTTAGTGATTCTATGTTAGACAAAGCCGAGCAGCATATACATAAATAAAGCATTATGGACATCAAGTTATAGAGAAAATATAAAGAAAAATAAAATCGTTTTCTGAATTTTTGGTTCTAAAATTCTAAATTGCTATGAAAACACATAATGATTCACCGCAATGGAAAGATTCCAACTGGGCATAGCCCAGAGCGATGACAAATTTTCTCCTTTGTACTTTTCGGATTGTTTCTACGGAAAAATAATGACGTATATTACGAGTTTATTCCTCTTTTTATAACCCGTACGTGACCTATATTTACGACCATAAACTTCGGTATATCATATAATTATAATGGAATGTATTGCTTATCGCAATTTTTCAAGAAACATTATTTCATCCAAACAGATCTTGTATCATGAACATTTCACATTGTATTATAATGTGAATGTGTAAGTTTCACCACAAAAATATCAATGTTTGCGTGCACCAGTAATTCAGAACTTATAATGTGAAATTGATGCACAGGAAAATTTTTCCATTTAATAATATGAGACCAATAACAGTGCAATTATTTACAAATAAAAAATCAATTCTTCGTGGGTTTCAGATTGAAGTTGAAATTTAAGATTTCGTTATTCCACTGGTTGGGTCACTATGTGTGTGACGTGTTATTCCTATTAAATAACCGTATTCAGTATCTTTTAAAGATTAAATGCGTTTGATTCATTACTTACAAAATGACAAGCATTAATCTTTTACATGATAATTAAAATATACCTTATTGCCTTTCAAAGAAGTGAAATACGTGTCATGTTTAACTATAACGAATGTAAAACCAAGGCTTTCACTTTAAATTTTACATTGCCATGAGTTTGAACAATGGTTTGGCCGATGACTTTAATTGGGCCGCCCACATACTACAGATGGTTATGCTTTATGATCGATTGTATGAGATGTGTTTGTCAATTCACTAAAGCAATCCGATCCCTTCAAACAAGCGTGTCAGAATATGATAGCTTATCACTTGCTCTGTTTCAGTTATATCGTTTCATTCCGACAAGGTTCAGCAACCGCTTAACAAGCAGTTTCTGTAGTACAAAATATGTTAAATTTAACGTCAGTAGGATGCCATATACTTTACACGAGGAATGGATATATTTAAAATACGTATCGCGGATTTATTGATTGACTATTAACTCATCCGTCTAGTTTATAGAACGGGAGTTTTCTTGATATGCACGTTGGATTCAATCCTAAATAAAAAGTATATCAAAATACTGAATTTGAATATATCAATAAATTTTACTTGTATATAAACGTCATATTATTAATCTGTCAATATTGATACTTCAAATCATACATATCAGGCATTGCCATAAATGTCAACATTAATAACTCGAATTCAACGCCGAACTAAATACCATAGCAGTCAAATATGGCACTCAAATATAATAGTTATACTAAATACTTCTCATTAATTGCACCATCAGATCAAAATATTTCAATTATATTTCTTACTATATTTTAGGCTGAGAATCTGTGTGGAATTATATTTTTATTGGTTTAAACAAAATGTACAAACATCTTCAACTAATACTCCAAAACAACGCATTTCTAAATTATGTCCAATTAAATGGTTTAGAATTGTGTGTAAATGCATAAATCGATAAATCTATTTATGACAGATTCCATTCCGGGATTCTTACGCATGCAAATTTCTTTATGAAAGACTAACAGCGTTAACTTATCAACTACGAAATCGACGAAATATAATACATACTCAAAAAATCGACCAGTTTATTGCGTTTCACTATCCCATATTGGAAATTTTATTTCGGGCACTCAATCCTTAAAACGTTTTACAAGTTGGTATAGTATATTATATATAAAAAAACGTTCAATAAAATATGAATCGTTGCAAAAATCCTTCACCATATTTAACCGACCCATTTTTTGTAAAGAAATATATGTAAGCTTTCCATTATTCATTACATGGTTCATCAACAACAACAAAAAAGCGTGGGTACACAAACAACTTATTTTAACAATATTAGAACTCTGTGTTGACATGTTATATCTTTTTATGTTTTGTATATTGTTATCAAAATAAATATACAACCACTTAATTGTTAAATTTTTTTCGCTTTTAAATTCTCAACTGTTTGAAAAGAATGACAATTTCCTGGAAGTGTCAGTATCAATTTTATTCGTTTGAATATAACCATACGACCTACAAATCTAATACCACTTACGATTATTTCAAATGTCAAAAATCAGTATTTAAAAGCAAAAAATCCATTTACAAAAACCACATTACCAGACATCGTTTCCATGTGTATTATTATATAATTATATTTTCTCCGAGATTCTTGCATCGAGCTTTTTCACAATTTTCTTTGGGAGTGCCGAAACGGTGCGAGTAATGAATCGAATTCTCTCGAAGCCAACAGCTTTCTGCCGTATCGAAAAAATAATGGCAGGTAGGTTTTCTAGTGCTAAGCAAGCTTTTTAGTAATATCAATGAGGCAAGTGTGCTTATGACTTAGCATTACAATCGCACCTTCAAGTGAAGTACACTTATCTGCACACACAATTATTACATTAGATCAATGGACTTCAACTTCAACAATAATAGAAGATTTTGTCGTATAAAATATAAAAGAAGAAGTATAAAATATAAACTAAAAGTCTTCTTCTATGTTTAGGATGTTAAAAATTTTAGTATTTCATAATTTGTGACTTTTATATGTTTGTATATTATGGGTTGATATGCAATCGACCAACAGCAATCCGTTTGAAAATATTCTTAGTAATGATGATATCACAGATTTTACATAAAATAACTCAATGACATTTTACTAGGATATGCACACAGGTTATATGCAAACGGCGTAATCTCTTGTCTTTTCTCCATATAAATCAGCCACCAGTGATGTTTAAATCAAATTTCAAATGAACTTCTCAGTATGGCTATGATTACCATCAACATTGGAATAGCTATGTATACGACATAATGTGTCGTAAGCCCGTCAGGAGCAGAACTAGGCAGCTTGTATACCTATTATTGTCGGTCCCTGTGGTCTAGTGGCAAGAGCTTTTTCCTAGCGATCAGGGAACCCGAGTTCAATTCTCGGCAAGGTTAGATTTTATCAATTGAAAAAACAGATCTTGGGCTGGGTGTATGTTAATTATCGTTGATTTTGTGCACAACTGATTCATTATTTATCATCGAGTTAATCTCGTATGACTTTCACAATTAAGAAAATATTTGGCGCATTGGCGTAAGCTGTAATGCCAAATATTTTTTATTTTATTTAAAAAATTTAATTATGCAGCTGGAAACTTGTTTTTCAAAAGACTAGAAATAACTTCAATATTTTGTAAGGGAAAATAATGCTACACCATTTTATCGATTTTCATCCACAAAAATTCTTTCATACGAGCTATAAAAAATTCTGCTACAAACTAACTGTTTACATTTTATTTTGTTTGATGAAGACATTTTGTGATAGATTGTTTCAATGAGAAACACGTTCATTATCCGGTCTTTATCTTTACATAGCATATGTATGTGGATTTAGTTAAAAAGCAGAGTATATTGTATTAAATTGAATCATTTTTTATTTGTTCTTACTGAATTTTAATAATTGTTACATTTCGTAATCGTTTGAAATCATAGTTTACATGTAAGGTCGATTCAAGCATTTCGACAGAGATTACTTCTTAGTTATTGCACACCCTGTTACATCCATTCACTGTTCCGTATCTATTTGAAATTATGTGACCTAGAAGAAGCAATTAGTTCTCCATCTCAAACAATTCGGCCGGTATTTTGGGATGGTGCTAATCTATTCATATCCAAGATTAACATTTACTCGACAAAACTTTATTACAATGAAAACGATCAAAGTGATGTCAATTGAACTATTTCAAAAGTAAATGAACTCTCACCTTATCGGTCCGACGACATTTTCAACCTTTACGTGTATAAAAGAAACCTTAAAAAATATATTAATAGTATCATGCAGGTTTTAAAGCTGAACGTTTATTTAATCGGAATAATTATCAACAGATGAAATAGAAAATTCTTGCAATGAGTGAAACCGGCCCTGGTCTTACATAATATATGTAGAAGTAGTACATAAAAAATTTATGTTTTTTTTCAAAAAATTAAACCTTTTCCACCAATAATTATCAGTTAACAACCTTAAATTGCTTAAAGCTTAATAAAAGCCCGTTCGGTGTTTATATTCACTTGTTGGCCCCTTATCTTAACACTACCATAAATTTTAGTTAAATATTAACATTTTATAAATCCATCAGCAGAGATGACATAGTGATATTTTATTATTCATAACGGGTAGAAAATTAATCTTGCTATATCCAGACTAAAATAAAAGCTAGTTAACGGGTATGATATTTGATTGAAATATTTTCATTACTTTAAACTTTAAGCGACTGGCATTTATATTATAAATATTAAATATAATATATTCATTATCGAATAACTCGAAACAAGCTTTTCCGACTTTCCAAAAATATATGTATATTAGTATACTTTCATATTTCGATTTAAATTATCGTTTCGTTTTTGTATAGTGCTAATAATTCTAAGAAATTTACAACTATTATATACCCTCTGAAATAAGAGGTTAATGAGTTTCACTAATCATTCTACGATCCTAATTGTTGTAATGTAATTACTATTGTTATAGCAAAGATGTATTGCTCATTACAGAAAATTAAGATATTTGCAATAATTACAGACTCTTGTAAGCTTATTTCAATGTATTTACTTAGTAAGCAAAACAACAATTGTTAAGGCAGAATGCACGAGTCTCGTTAAAATTAACTATGCATCTATGCATCGACGTACTTCAAAAAAAAAGAAAAAATTTTGAAAACAGACAATTAAAAATAAACTGCTTTAATACAACACACAATGTTTTTTTAGTTAAAAAAGATTTTTTTCTAAAAGCAAATGAACTATTTATGCTGTTATTAAAAATCCATTGTTTATTTAAGCGTGTAATGAAAAACCGTCAAGTATTCAAGTATTTTTCAAAAATGCATTGCATTTTCTCATCATTACAATATTTTAATGTTATCAGTAAATTCATACTGATATACACTTTGAATTTCGGTTTATTGTCAAAGAGAGAACAGAACATGTACAAAACATATGTATTTCTCAATTATTCTTGGGAAAAATATACGGTTTTCTCTTATTTTGTAAGAAAAATCAATTGTTTTTCGCTGAGAGAATTTTCACTTGCTTATGTGTACCTCTTGTTTCAAATTTTCAATTCGAAAAATGAAAGCCCAAAAATTTTCTTTATTTTATCTGCTTGGTATCTTTTCGCTGATTTATTGCGTGCTTTATTAAAAAAAAACACAATTATTTGGAATTTTGTTTACCCAAACATTATAAATCTGTTCTTCATCTAGATTCTTATCTCAAGATTTATACGAAATAGATAATTCCTCGTTTTCAGCAGTGAAAGGTCTTAGATATTCATTTGGTAGTTTCTCACAAAAAAGTGTTTTCTCTAAGCCTTGCGCTTTTTCGTTAAACTTTTACATCCATTATTTATTTGTCTGAGCCTTTGACCGTGTCGATTTTGATGTTTTCATAAATAAATAAAATGCTTTAGACGCCTCAACTAAGTATATACTTTTTGCTTCTTATTTGTCTATCAACGCTAATTTGTGAAGTGGTGATGCGGTGATTTCAAATTATCTTTATGAAATTAAAAGCCTTTTACCATGAAACTGTCTTTTTTCTTGACTAAGAATATCGTCAAAATAATAAATATGTCAAAATATCAAATTTAGTTTTTGATTGGCACTTATTTGTCCCGTCCCGCCGTTCTTGGCAGCAAACGATTAAGTTAATATTTTGAAGATTAATATTTATATATTTAGACGTTTCTAATATTCTATTTCATAAACTTAACAGCAATTTATTAAAAAGTTTAATCAATTCATTTAAATAAATAAAACACACTGCTGCTTCCAAGTATATTATGTAGAAGCCAAGACTGGTTTCGCTTATCATTTTTTCAGATCAATTTATCTGATAAATAGATTTCCCTTTGAAGTAAGAGCACTGAGCATTGTTTACTATGTAAGTAAGACAAAACTCAAATTCTTTAGAATTTTTGCATATAAACATAATGTTTGAGACGAGAAAATATCAAATACAATTCTTCCAATTCTACAACTCAAAGCAATTCAGCTCTTTTACTGAGCACAAAGTGCCGAAAATTTTATCCTTATTCGTTTAACGCTAATCTTTAGCATTGTGTTTTTAAAAAAAGAAGCTAATACTCTATTATGTCCTGAATAATGGGTTCATATAGAAGCGCCTTGGCGGCATATGCTCAAATGCTATACTTGACTCATCAAATGCGAAATATACGAGTTTGCGGTAACGTAAAACATTTTTACTGTCTGCAATCACGTCTTAGTTGAAATTTTTATAAGGGATCGAGCGTAAAAGAGTCTATTAACTCAGTGAAATTTTACAATCAATCAATGCAATAAATTGACTTCGTAAATTGTCAAATTGCCTTCCCGAATATTTTCGGCGCCAATAATCTTCATTTTTTCAAGTGAATATCGTTATAAACACAAGGTATCTGATATATATTTTTGCTTTCAAAGTTTTCTTCATAAAACATTTTTTTTTTAAAATAGGTTTTAAGTTGAATAAATCTACCGAAAATAACAATGCTTACATTTTTTTCAAATGCAGATCATATTTTTAGAATAGTTAAGATTTATTTGTTGCTATAAATTCCAGCCTCCCACCAAAATGGTTCCATTTTCAAAAGAAGTTCCAAAGTGTTTTTCTATATTGAATTGGATTTATTAACCAACAAAATTGCATATTCGTGTGATGCTTTCATGTGTTTTTACCAACCGCCAATTCGATCCTGAAAGCCTTAAAGTGATTGAAAAACTAAAAAAAAATCTTACACCATTCTTCTTTTTTAGCGATTTTGTAATTGAGAGACAAAGAATTTTTAATTGACAAAGACGCATCAATTTGTCATTCTTTGAAAATGAGATTTCGTAGATTACGCATTAAAAATATATCCAATACAGAAAACTCATTCATTTGTGCACTTGATATGCCTGAAGATGCCGAAAGGCGAAACCCGAGTCGGTATAGGTGGGGAAAAACGCATAGAAATGTACAAAATTCAAAAGGTTCAGATTTGATATTGAAATTCCATGAAACACCTTTAGTCAAAATTCTCAAGTACACTTAACTTTTGCAGAATTGAAAATTTTATGTTTTAAGCAATATATATTTAACAATAGCTTGACTCCACTGCAAAAAATATTGACCGAGGTGATACAACGCCGCAGTCTGTTTTTAATGAAGTTGCGCATTATAGTAATAATACGTTTGCCTAGCATTTAATATTTAGCATTTGTATAAACGATTACGCTAAAGGATCATGTGTATAACAAAGAGATGATCGCACGATAAGTTTTGTCACTCAAGAGGTACAAAAAGGAGAAAGGTCTTCCGGCTTACAGGATTAATAATGGATAATGAAAATCGACAGAAAAAGGTGGCAGTGGAAAACAAAGGATATTTAAACATCAAACGGAGCTAGGCAAAGTTTCATTATCCAGTTAATTGACAAAGGAAACAGTTGATGTGTTATTTCTTCATGTTTTAATCTATCTCATTATGAAACATTTCAAAGTCACAGTTTCATTCAAAAGATATTCAACCAAATTGCTTAACGTGAAAAAATCTTTTCATATTAATACTATAAAATATTTTCCTCTTTTTTAAGGATTTCATGTTAAATAACTTTTCTCTTTTTAAACAAAAAATATACAGCCGAAAAGCAGATAAATACTGTTTTAAAACGTTCTGCAAAACTTCAGGTCGTAAAAAAATTGTTATTTAATAATCAAATTCACAGTAAAGGAGGTTACACAAAACACGTTTTATTGAAAACATTAAAACCACCAAAAATTACAAAACAAAATACTCTTGTTATGTAAAGTACTTCAATTTTAGTAATTTTAATATGAATCATGATCCTAAGCTTTATTTGCATGGAAGAAGAACGTGATGTACCGCCATGTTCTTTTTACTAAATATTGTTTGTTTTTTCACGTCGTATAAATTAAGCAAGAGGTTCCTTTATAAAATATTATCTCTTCTTTTTTACTATCACCCGATAAAAAAAATATATAATAATAATAATTAAGCACCGACGTGAAAAAATACTTATTTTCAGGAAACGTGGATTTAAGGGACTTCTAAGACAATATTCTTTTAGCGGGTAGCCATGAACAGTGGTCAATGTTAAGGGAACTGACCGAATAAAACGACATAATAATAAAAAAATACCTGTACCTTTTGTTGCATAGTTATAAAAACGCTATTTCAAAAATTATTTAGGCACATTTATCTGTATAAAATTAATATTTCGAATACGTTAAGATAGTTTCTTTGCCTATTTCTTGTAGCCATGGTTTGAACCTATTTAAATTTAAATTCGTAGTTAAGTTGGCAATTCGCATGACGGTTTTTTTTATATTGGCTTGAAAGTGCGCGTAGTAACCATTTTAAAAGAAAAAAAACACTCGTATCCTGTACGTAATACTACGCATGTAAAGTTTTTTCCCATCGCAACAGTATAAGAGGCTTAAACAAACGAAGCTATTAAAGGATCTTGTTGAAAGATCCGCATCAAGGATAGAGCTAATGTTTTTAAATTTAGAGCCCTTTATTTAAAATTCTACCAAAATAAAGATTTTTCAAACTTTTGCTTTAAAAAACATTTACGAGATCTTTTCTTAATTAGTTGGAGAGCCTCAATATGCAAATAAATAATACTACGCTCGAATTTTATGGTAACAAACGCCAAAAAAATTAGCTTTTACGTTACTGGAGCAACTTTAATTTTCAAGTAAACTATTATTTTTTAAATATCATACGCGATCCCTTTTTTTTAATTTCAATATAAATTTGAATCGTTTGAATTTCATTCTTTTCCGTGAGCTTTGTCGCTAACGATACGGGCTTAGAATTTCGGCATCTTCATACATTTCAAGTGCAAAATTGACTGATGTTATTATTCGTGGACTTGAAATGTGTGAAGATGCCGTAATTCAACATCCGGGTCGTAAGCGACAAACTAAAAAATAACAAGATTCAAATTTTATATTGAAATTCTATCCAGCACCTTCAGTCAAAATCCTTAAATATATCAACATAATAACTATGATCTTTCCACCCAAGTTTCACTACGTTAATAATAACTTTAACGTATTCACAATATTTAATTGAATACAACTTCAATCTCTTAGGCAAAATAATAACTAGTCCCGTATTGCCAGAGATATTTACTTTTTATATTTGACCCTGACAAAGACGTAAAAAAAATTGTAAGGAGTAGGTTGCCTCGTGAAAGAAAGGTAAAGAAAGCGGGGGTCGCCTAACCACGAAGAGTCAGGTGTCTATAGATTTTTGTATCACTCTTCTCTTTCGCTTACCTTACCGTGTTTTCTTTTTATATCGCACTGGATGCTTGGCAATACCCTTTTATTGAGATTTCAGAACGCAAGTGCTTCAAATCCGAAATGACTGTATTCAGAAAACGATATTGATACAATATCCAACAGTACTCAAAGGATATTGAGTATTTTGAAGGCACGAAATCTTTCCTGAATATTTAAAGTTGACGATGATTTGGTTAAAAAAGTCTTTTGTATCATAAAAAAAAAGTTTTATGACGCTCTTTTGATAGCTTTATCATTGTATTGGAATCAGTCGTACACCCTCCGAATAATATATTTATTGACTTACCGTCACTTCCAGGCGTCACTTTCACAGAACTACTGTTGATATATTATTAAAGTTTGATAAATAACATTAATTTTTTTGTGCTAAGAAACTATTTCACAACGTGATTTATGTATTTTCGTTTAGCGAAAATAAATCAAACTGCATCGAAATAGCAATTTCAAACTAATACAAAACGTTTAAAAAAAAGAATTTGTACTTTTATTTTATGTGATTAAAGTTGGCTATGATTTAAAAAACAAGATTACCAACGAGATTTATCATTAAAATTGAAGCACAATAAAAAAATGATACAACATTTTAGATAGTTTTCAGTTTTTTAATTCATACTTTAAAACGAGTATTCAATCATAGTCGAATTTCATATGACAGCTTAAAATCAAAGCACTTTATTTACAGCTAACATTAAATTCTACATTATATTTGTATTTAAAGTTTAAAAGTTGTTCGGCAGCTGTGGAATCAATTTTTTTTCTATTTTTTATCGTATTGTATTAAAGTCACGCCAAGAACATTCGAAGTCAATAAACCCATATAGATATTTTCCATTTGAGTACACACGTACACACTTGGCGTCCAAGGCGTTTCTTAGTACTTTTAATTTATTACTCTAAACTACACTAGGGTTTTATTTATATTGAAGATAGTCTACTCAAGTCACAGAGCAACTGAAAGGTTGGTATTCTTAATTATCTTAAAGTTGAAGTGAATAGGCACTCGAAAATTTCATTAAACTTGTTTTATTCCTCTTTGGTTTATTTCTATCAGTACGGGATTAAATAAATAAGATCTAATCGATCAATACATTGATTATATGACCTTTTTTGTATTTATAGCTGTGGGGTAACCGTAAGAAAATATTAAAATCAGATGATACCTTATATAAATAGATTATTGACTTTTCTAGGCTTTGCGTAACTTTTAAAGAAAGTATAATTTTACTCGACTATCATCATCAAACGCCGCTCAAAAAGGGCCGAATAAAAAATTGCAAGCTTATAAATTATGAATACTTTCAAAAAGCTTCGAGACACTCGTGAAACTTTTCGGTTCTCTGAAGTAAGAAGTCATGCGAAAGGTTCATTTATTAGCAAATAATGATGATTTTCGAGTTCACTACTATTTACGGCATAAACTTTTGTTATTGCCAATGGTGCTTATAAATTTGAAATATCGTTCTTAAACAGAAAATTGTGCAATGACAGTAGAGACTCCAATTCGAGTATCGAGTACTCGATACTCGAGTATACTCGTCCATTTTTCAAGTACTCGATACTCGAGTAATTTGAAAAATACCCGAGTAATACTCGCAATATATAAATGAAGATTTAATTCCAAATTTTATTTTGTTTTAAACAGCGGGCAGAAAAACTAGATAACACAATTAAATTGATTGTTAACTTTTAAACCGTAGTCCACAGCAACAGAGAGAGTGTTTTCTACTGCTGGAATAAAAATACAAATCTTCGAACCAAATTTAAATTTGAGACGCTTAATTCTCTATTATTTTTGAAATATATATTTCATAAATTGAAATAAATGTAATAATAAAATAAAATATATATATCATCTATTTATAGACACAAATTTGAATTAATAAAATATATTTCGGTACATCTGAAACTACTCGAGTGTACTCGAGTACTCGAGTATTTTGAAATTTTACTACTCGATACTCGAGTAGTTCAGATGTCGAGTAATTGGAGTCCCTAAATGACAGTGACAAGATTTTTTACAATTTATTGGCTTAGTCGGTCGTGTAATAATGCATGAGAAATAAAGTGCTACTATTTTGTTTTAAATCACCGGATTAAAAAAATCCTTAATCTTCTCAATTGTCTCCTCTCAGGAAAAAATCAAGTGCTGTCACTATATTTCTCTTTTAATTTTGGTTTTATACTGCAGCTGAACCCTTCTAAAAATAGTCTTTTTTCGAGCCGCATTTCACATGTTTTTTGAAATGTCTCAAACTTGTTCTTTTAATCACTGCCAGTCTCTTTTGTAGTCGACTTAATTAAGTTTTATAATCTGTTTAATCATAAAAAATCCCACTTTTCTTTACATATAACCACATATCCGTAGTACGTACCTTCATCAATATCCTTATCATGTAAAACGGTAATATTCTTTTATTAAATTAAACGATTTGATTGATCAAAGTATCTTTATATTAAAAAAAAACAATTTACAATTACTTTGATGACAAATTTAATAAAAAAATAGCTGTTATCTTGACCTTGATAAAGTTTTCAAGCTCAGTAAATTATGTGTGGCCTCTGGTAATAAGCAAATATGCGTTTTCCCTCGTTTTTGAATTCATTTAGATAAAGAAATACACAGCAAAAGTGTATTTACAAAAATAACGAAACGAAACACTTAATTTAACTTGAATGGCTGTGTAATTCCATACTACTAGGAAACACTCGTAATTTATTTACGTGGCTTTGAGGATAAAAAGCTTTTAGTATGTGCATCTTAATATAAAATACAAATTCAGCGCTTAAGTACTGAGTTAAGCTAAGTTTAAAGAATTTTCTGGATCTTATTTATTCCGTTGAACGTCAAATAGTTCTGAGAAAACCCATTTCGTTATTTTATTGAATAATATTAAAAATAAGTCTATCATATCGTACTGCATTATTGAAAATGTTGATCTAAGCTAGGTTTATTTCAAATGATGATTCTTAGAAACAAGGAATTCTTTATACGCGAGATTTTACAAAATAAACTTTAAATTTACTAATGCGACCCAAGTAAGAATCCTCAGCAAAGAAAAAACTTATTCAACAATCTCAAATAATCAACAATGATCATGTATAACTGAAATATGTGGAAATAATGACCGAATACAGTTTAAATATTAAAGGGATTTTTAATCCTTCAATTTGTTTTACGTATTCAGAGGATGAAAGGGTAATGAGATTGTACACAAGCGATTAATTAAAAAAAAACTTTACTTGGAGAACGTATTAATTCCAAGCAATATTCAGTGTCATTATAAAAGCTTAACGCAACTTTATTAAAGAATTATCTAAATATTTTTAATGATTATTACTAATTTATATAAACAACCACCTCTCAATTTTCACGGTGTTTTTTCAGCAGTTTTAATGTTATGCGGTTTTAAAAAATGAATTTACAAAAAAACGTTATATTTAGTCTGAGTCCTGTCAGTTTGAGAACTTCCGTGCAATTGAATACATGAAGATGCCGATAGGAAAAACCAAGATCGCTAGAGACTAATTTTATAAAAGTGTTCATAATTCAATGATTCAAATTCGACACTGAAGTTCCATCAAGCACCATCCTAAGTCGATATCTCAAACTACACAATTATAAATTCATAATTTTTTTCAAATGCAATAATTCGTTAATTTAAACTTTATTCCATCTTATGCTGCCAATATTTCAGGTAGCACTATTTTAAAGAGTCAATGGTCACTTTGATGAATGGCATTATTTTAAATAAACAAAATAGATTCTATGGTAATTCTTCTTATACCAAAAAGAGAAACCGGCCCTGACTTTTATCATAATACATGTGGAAGCAGTAATAAATATTTTTATTTATTTATTTCAAAAATATTTCACGTTTAGTCGAAATAAATAATTTTAATATAAAATTTAAAATAACTTTGATTATTCCACATATTGTGTAACTAACTGTGACACGTGTTTCGCCTCTTTCAGAGGCATCTTCAGACTTACTATCGCAAACGCGACACGTGTCACAGTTAGTTACACAATACGTGGAATAATCAAAGTTATTTTAAATTTTATATTAAAATGAACTTCCACAAAGTTACCGCCGAAACCATCGAAAATAATTTTATGTTACTATGAATAAAATATGTGCTAAAAAAATGATTATCTATCAATATTTAAGTATGGTTTTAAGCGAGATATGATTTGCATGCTTTTTTAACAATCGTGAATGCGGATTTAGTTAAAATCTGTATGCTGCTATTCAAAGTCACAATCAATATAATTTTCATACGATTTATCTATTGATTTATTTATCGTGCTGTGGAAAATTGCCAAAATTGG
Source organism: Himalopsyche kuldschensis (assembly GCA_028554975.1). Classification (NCBI taxonomy): domain Eukaryota; kingdom Metazoa; phylum Arthropoda; class Insecta; order Trichoptera; family Rhyacophilidae; genus Himalopsyche; species Himalopsyche kuldschensis. Next base: position 45,405 of record JAHFWI010000074.1, read on the forward strand.
AGCAAATACATATAGTCACAAGATGGCAACACAAATTGTGGAAAGCTGTGTTATAGAACACTAAAAAAAATAATTATAATTATTAATAATGTCTTATAATTGTAAAATAAATTTATGACTAATTTAGATAGAAACTTTTTAACGGGCTTTTGAAAAAAAAACGTTGGCTTGGCTAAGCTGTATCATGGAACAACTTTGGAACAAAGCACTTTTTGTAAGAAATTTTGACGTAAACTTTTTCATCTAACAGCTAGCTTATTACAACACTTTTGTGTTTCAGACATTAAATTATTTTATAATTAACTACTGATTTTTGAAATGATTGTATTTGTTTTCTTCTACAACCTGCTTAGCTTTGTAATATAATTCAATTAAAATTATTTCAGAAACTCTATCGGCCAATCATTTAAAAGGTAAAACAATTTTATAATTATTTAGATTACATTCCCCTCAAAATTTAGACTTTATACTTAAATGTGGATGTTTGAACTTTACTTAGTTTGGTTTTCGCAATTTATTTTTGATTGATAAAATAATATTGGTCAGTAGAAGTATTTAACTAATTAAAAACAAATTGCTTTTAGAATATTCAAAGAACGTCACATTGAACCCTAATTTTCGTTATTTATAGTTACTAATTACCACATCTTAGAAGTAAAATAATGATTATGTTAAATCTTGCTTCCATCATTAAAGTATACGGTCTTAATATTAATTCGTTTTTATTTCATATGAATATGAATAAATATTTTTTTCATTAAAATAATGCAAAATAAGTTTAAGATATCAAAAATTGAATCACAATTCAATCTTGCATAGTTTTTCATTTCCAACTTTTTGGTGCAAACCCTACATGACTTCATTGAAAGTAACTAAAAACTGTCGATACTACTTTTATAGATAATGCAATCCAGTTGTTTATAGGCTTTTTATTTTTAAATTAAAGTGCATATCTAAACATTTGCCTTAGTAACCAGTTACAAATTGTTTTTAAGTCTTTTCAAGCAGTCACGTCACTCTCAACTTGCTTATTTCTTGTTTTCGTTTTCACATGAAGTTTTCTTGAAAAACCCAGTTTCGCAGGAATACAGAATAAATTGGAGCTAAAATTCGAAAAGTATATATGCTAATATTCTAACATGGCACATCTGATTCAAATATGTATACCGAAAATTATCCATTAGATACATACTCTTTGTATGTTTTAAATGTTTCATCTTTAAGTAACGTAAGAGTATGTAGCAGCATAACTCGAACAATTTGCCTAAATCGCATGGGAATTATACTTTTCACCCAAAAACTATAGTATTATTAAATTATCAGCCAACCACCAATTTTAAAATAATCATTGGATAGTCAATAAATTTTAGGAATCCAAAAAACTTTGTGACCCATACATAGTTTGGTAACCCTTTTTCTTTAAAATTTTGTGGAATTTTACGAAACGTCAATAATCCCACCACACTTTTAATAATAAATATTTTATCACATAATAATTATTTATGTGCATCTATAACAAGTTTATAACATCAAATACAGCCCTTGAAATTTGATGACGTTTTTAAATACCTATTAGGCGCTGGAAAATTAATTCATGAATAATTATAATTTCGTAGACGTTCAAACTTCAAAGGGCTGCATATTGACATGATTTTATTACATAAGTTCTCTATATGGATACATTTCGCTGATTTATTATTTCCAAATTCGAATTAAGAACCTATTCATGTAATAAAGAGCGTGTTTAATATTACAATGTGCTTCTTAGATGTAATCTTGTTGTATTTAATACACTTCTACCAAAAGTAAACCACATTTTTACGGAACAGAAAGATATTCATATTTCAAATAATTATACTAGCGCACAAGCAAGCAAGTTATGTCAGAATCAACTGATATAATTAATAAACTTCATTAACTTTTATCTATTAGTTAAATGGCATAAACAATTCACAGTAAAAAAATGTTCTTTGAAATACGTTTCATCAAGCTACAGGGTCGTACACCCATCAGTTGATTGGAATGGCTGAAATGTTTATATTTGAGTGACAAAAGTATCTTAAATCTATGTACACGGTTATATATTTTTGCGATGAACAAGGGTGTTTAAAATCGCTGAGCTTTTGCAATCGCCACTTGTTCAAGTTTATAAGTCATAAATTTTTATTGCGGAGTGTCTACGATGACGACAAGTATTTTAAAGTAACAATTCATTCTTTTCCAAACTTTAGCTTCATGAATAACCTGCTGAACATTTTTACAACCATTGGTGCTGTAACTAGTACACTTTTCGCGAGTTAAAGGACCTATAAAATTTACTGTATTTTTTTACTACTCAGTAAAGAATGTAAGCAAACTCCTGACTTAAAATGTAACATTTCAGTTTTTATATCACTCATTCAGTGTAGGGTTATAGGTTCATAAATGGATTCTATTTATTCGGCACGTACCTTAAGACTTCTTTTATAATCTGCAGTTTTATACAAAAGGGAATATTTTGTTAATTTGTCTTAGATATACAAAGTCTTCCTAAATATCATATTATCGATGCGAAGATATGAAGATTCGGTGCAAAAGTTTACATTTGAAAAAATTTGAACAGTGTAAAATATATTTGTATAGTCATCTAAATTATGAATATTCCATGATTCACATATCCACCCCTTAAGACAAGGTGTCACGTCATTGACTTCGGTTGCGGTGCTCACGGGCTCGAATCCGATTATGGACAGATTCGAAAATTGATTTTTCAATCTATACACGTATTAATAAGAATATCTGTGAAAACTTAAAATCCAATCCCACCCACCTAAGTATTAAAAGCTGAGATAAAAAACGTCTGTTGAGATAAGCCTCAAAAAGATTCCATATGCTAAACATTTATTATTTGTGTCATAGAATTGAGCAACGTAGTCTTCAAATTTAAAAACTATCAAGCAAGTGAACATAGAAATGTTATAATGGAATACAGTTTTAAGTTTTTTGTATCATTTATAATGCCAGTGTACTCATATGTTGGTTGTAAGCTTTTTCATATAATGGAGTTTGAAAAGAAACATATTTTGATATAAATAACTCAAACCACTTTTTCGGCTTAAGAGGAAATAAGAAAGACACGGTAAAACAAATAACATAAAGTTTTACAATTTTTTTTTGTGTCTCGCTTATTTGCTCACTTGAGATAACTTGTTATTTGCCTTAGCCAATAAAACAGTTAAGTTGCGAAACATATACACACAATAATTTATTTATAAACCAAAAAGACGAGGGAAGTATGTTACTGATTTGTACGGTTCGATACAATTTATACAATAATTGTTTGACAACCATTTCAAATAATGCCTACTTATCTTCTTGCGAATAAATTATGCAAAACATATCCACGCTCTTCATATCAAATTATGCGAAAGTTTGTTGAAAACATAATTTATTCAGATTTGACGTATGTGTGGAAAATTTGAACTGATGTTATTATTAAAACCATCAAACGGAAATGTTTCAAACACATTCTGATGAAACGAGTTGCGTGTAAACAACAATAGATGTTTATTAAATTTGGACTTATAACATTACTAACCATACAAAACCTATGTTAACATTGTTTACCAACTCTCAAGGCTTAAGTCATACGGAATATGATTTTTGAAATTCCACATAACCCGAAATCGTCTGATTTTGGTACATACTGTGTTTTATTTCTCAAATCATAAAAGAACGCATCGATCTAAAAATAGTTATATTAAATTGAACCAAATTTCAAGCATAAGAATAGTGTAAATTTCATAATGTCAGCGGTATTTTTGTCAGTAAAAACACATTTCTGTTGTGGTTTTTAACACAAATGGCAAATATTTATAAGGCTTAGTAATCTTTGATGACCTTGAAAACTTTGAAAACATTTATTGCCGATGTCGCTTTTTTACTTTTACAAAAAACTTTCTCTCGAATATCGTAAAAAATGTAATTTTCATACTGGATCTGTGCAAACTAGCAATTTTTTTTCATAGGAAATTCTTTAGTAAAGTTGAAAGCGTCAATTTTATTTGCTAAAATTTATCTCATTTTCTAAATTTTATTCCAAATATAAAAAAGTGATAAATGTTCAGGGAATGCAATATGAAATTTGGTATTGCCAACAGTGAAACATTTAGGGTTGAATTTAAGGAAATATGGACAGATTTTCACAGCATTAAAAATAATAGGGGTTTCCTTCCTGAAATGTTATATAGTTACATGCATTAAATATATTATTTACGGACGATGAATTCTTTTAGACGATTTTTATGTCAGATAATAAATATATATAAATGTTTTTAAAAAATACTGTATTATTTTATATCAATCTTTATCAACACAATAACTAGTATAGTAATTTTATAAAAATCAATATTCAATAATAATAAAGTTAGAAGTGATTACTGACAATATAATATATGAATTGTGGATGCAAAAACTTCTCTACTATGTTGATTGAATTGGCATTCACTTGATAGAACGCCATACACGTTGAAAAAAATACAATGTATTTTAATTCTACAGAAATTATTTTATATATTTGTTGATAGCTATTTCGGCTTACGCCATCGTCAGAACTATTTTTTAAGCCTGCATTTACTCATCCTTATATACCGTTGTAGACAGGGTACACAATACATCTTCTCTGAAAATATTTGACCATTCCATCATCCTAGTTTAAAACTAGGAGGGTGAAATGGTCAAATATTTTCTGTTTCATAAGTATATTCGCAATTCGTACGTATAACTGTATTGCTATCAGTTCTTAATTCTTACTATTCTGATAAGCAAAACTTTTTTTTAACGGACAACTTTTTTTATAATTTTACCTGTAATTAAGGCTTTCAGAATTTTACGACGATATAAATTTTGAATTATGGTGTATTTTAAATATATTATAGACGTTAAACTATTATTGTTTTGAATCTTTAAAAAAATTAAAATGCAACATTACTTTTATATTAGTATGCTTCATTAATTAAGGATTTCGACTGAGTGTTCTGAACTGTCAGTTCAAGTACATCCGTGCACTTGAAATACCTGAAGATGCCGAAAGGCGAAACCCAGGTCGTTAGCGACAAAACTCATGGAAAAGTACAAAAATCAAACAATTCAAATTTATTATGCTTCAATCAATGTTTCTTTTTTTCGACTTATTTTGAAAAAAAGAAATTTATTATATTTTATACGTAATTAATTGATAAAACCAACTTCATATGTATTTGGTGTATTTTAACGTTAATTTGTAAATATCGGCCTCGGTTTGCCTTTATGGTTTGATGCATTTTAGTGTCAATGTTTGACTTTGTGCAGCGGTCCGATTAATTTTCAAATAAATATTTTTTCAATCAGCCCCGAATATTATTCAGAATTATATAGAATACGGAAGATTTTTGTCAAATTGAATTGCATAATCGAACATTCATTCTATGCTTCTTTGAATATTTGACATCTAAGGCGTAGTGATACAAATTCCTTGTTCAACCCTTGCAGTGTTATTGATTGATTCGATAACATCTTTTATCTGAAATTTTTCAAGTCTTTTTGAAAAAAATTAATTACTTATTATACGAAAAATATTGTGTAGAATTTTTCCAAAACATTTTCATCGTTTCATTGAAACCGCCAATCTAATCATTACAAACATTATATACGTCTTCATAGACATGCAATTCTCGAAAATTTATAATGATTTTGAATTACTTGTAAAGAGCTAAAAAATAACTTAATAATAAGGAACATTTTTTTCTGAAAACCACTTCCCCTTGAAATATTCTACTACTCACAGTTATCGACGATTTACCGAGAATTCATATCTAAGATGGCTTTTAAAAATGCGAAGCACGTGTCATACTTTGAACACAAGAAGGATTACACTATCAAAGTCCAGAAAATTATTAATTTGGCTTTACAATTTATTGCCAATGCTCTTTATATATGTTTTTAAAATTAACTTGAAATATATCCGAAATATTGAGATAAATTTCATTATCAAAAACACCACGCTTAAGCATTCCAATATTTTAAATGTTATAATACAAAATATTTATTTATTACAGAGGGAGGAGAAATTAAATTTGTATTCAAGTGTATTTTTTCAATGTCACCTCTGAATTTATCGGAATGCTTTATTATATTGATAAAAAGGATAATCTAAGCATTACAAGTAAACTATCAGTAAACTCCAAATATATTCTTTGATATAGACCCGCAACGCATCTATTAGTGATTGATTAATGAGATATAGGTAATGCTTTTTGGAAAAGCGTTCTCTTGTTAGGTTTTAATACTGTACCCACAAACTGAGGTGTGTTTTCTATATTGGGAAGCCTGATTGTCGTAACTTCTTATTAAGATCGACTCCCTAATAAGGTTAATGGCCAGTGAGAGGCTTACTAGACTTTATTTAGGCTGTGATTCTACCGTTCAAATTGTACACAGTATCCATAATACGTTGCTGGGAAAAAAATATACACGAACAGTTTTAAAATCTGATAAAAAATATAGTCAACTCCAGTAGAAATACCTTGAGCTTCAATCAAAACTGTTGAATATTTTTTTTAATTTAGCGTACTTGTCAATTTGATAGTTAATCTTAAAATAATGATAAACTTATATCAGATATCTCAATCTAAAGCGCTATATCAAGACCGGACATGGTTAAGAATATCACTATCGGTTTTTTTTATACATATACATGTATATTCTTTTCCTGCCTTTACTTTTCTACTGAAATTATAATTGTCCTATAAGTACACAAAGCGGGCTCTTAGATTTCTGGCAATGTTTTTTGCTAGGGTTTGTATAAACATAATCTTTATTTCCCTTTCCTGAATGTAAGCTAGCTAAGTATTGACTATCTAAAAGCTTCTGTCAGCTGTAGTGTTTTGTGTTGGGAAAACACTTAAGAGAAACCCCTTACGAGAATGATTGTCATTGAATCATTATACAAATTCAATTCTTACTACGAAGTGCTCGTAATATTCGTGTAAACTTGAAGAGTTTACTATTCTTATAATGGGCATGCACAGTCTCTGACTGAATGAACGAGCCTAACTCATAATTTAAAATGTATCTTTTAGGGCGTTACGATGGAAAATGGCAAGGTTGATGGCTATCGGTTTTATCTACTTTTACTGTACTTTACTTTCAGTTTAGATATGCTGCATAATAATTTGACATTTTTAACGGAAAACAAAATAAACCATAAGTTGAAACTGCTAAAGTGGGACTACATGGGAATGCAAAACTATTATTATTATGATGTAAATGGTCCATTATATCGAGAGAAAGTCAAATAACGTGCTTTAATTTAACACCGTGAAAAAATGGCTGTCTATTTTAGTTCTAAAAAATAATGTAATTTATATCTGATAGATAACTATTTCGTCCTACGCTTTCTTCAGAACTATTTGTAAAACCGGTTTTGTCGTGTAATAATGGAGTGCTACCAATTTAATGCCGATTCAATCAATTGCTTTGATTTACTAAAACTTTTGCAAAAAAAAAAAATTTTGCTTGAGTAGGCATTTACTTGGTAGAACTCCATTATAATACAGTAAGAAAAATAACAATGTATTTTAGTTCTACATAAATTATTTTATATATTTGTTGTTAGCTATTTCGGCTTACGTCTTCGTAGTAATGACGAAGGCGTAAGCCGACAAAGCTATCAACAAATATATAAAATAATTTATGTAGAACTAAAATACATTGTTATTTTTCTTACCGTAATAAAAAAAATAATAGCTAAAAACCATTTGTAAACAATATTCAATCTCAATTGATATGTATACGAGTTTTTTCAGGATTGTGAGGAGGAAGAATTCAAACGTATTAAACATCCAAGCTTCTGGAAACAAAATAATTACTGAATTTAAATATCATTTTTTATCATTTTCATATATTTTTTTAAAGTCATCAGATTTAAATGTTTCAACAAAAAATATTCAAATAGTTTTTATGGCCAGTAAATATAAATTTTTATTTTCAGTTCCGCGAAACTCTCTAGGGAAAATAAACTCGCAATAAATTAATTAGACTAGGCCATAATGCTCTGACATCTATATAAATCACGGCATAATGGAATCTTACCCGTCGTTACTTTATCATCATTAATACAAATTAGTTTCTTTCTGTCCATTAAAAATTGAAACTACTTTCGAATAATAGTTTTATTTTAAGTTATGCAAATGCGCGTGATTCGATGACATAGAGATGTATGGAAATCTTATATATAAAACCGAAACGGCGTATGTATGTCTGTGGGTCTGTAATTCCCTTTTGCATTGTTGGTCATTAAGTTGCCATAAAAACGAATATGTTTGAATTTTTATCGGCGAAGACATTCATTCAAAATGTAATAAATTAGTCTTCTACTGAACTTTTCCCGTCTTTTATTATAAATAATAATGTTTATTATTTACGTGAAGGTATTATTTGACATTTCTTTGACAGCAAATTAGATTTTTTCGTTGAATTTGGACATTTTAATGGGCGAGAATAGGGCGGGGCTGTCATCAAATCAAATAAAGTTTGTGATTTTATTTTTAACTCTATTTTGGATGTTAGATTTTGTGATATAATTATGTCGAATGATATAACATTAAATAATTATTGGTCGCTTAGTCCGAGCGACGACGGGTAGCAATACTAGTAAATATATATAAATCGAAATAAATAGAAAGTGGGATAGATATTCAGATACATCAAGACACGTTGTTATTATGACTTTATAATATTATGTCAGCATTAAGTTTGACGATGTTTACCAGTGCTGTGGAGTCAGAGTCATTGCGGCGTTTTGGCCGGAGTCGTACCCGGAGTCGGAAATATTGAAAAGTTTGAATTTTTTATTTTTGCATAAGATATGACGAATTTGGCTATTGGCTTGTTTGGTTGGTTGGTATATAATTGAAAACACATAAATAGGAAAGGTCAGAAAGAAACGAGGGGAAAATAAACCTTTTTTAAGTCGGAGTCGGAGCCGTGGTTTTGGTAAATAATGCTCGAGTCGGGGTCGGAGTCATAATTTTTTTACCAACTCCACAGCCCTGATTTTTACACCCATTTTTAAACTACTACTGAAAAAACTGGAGTCTCTACTGAGTCAGACAATTTTTTAAACTATTTTTCCATGTGGTGATTGATATTTGTAATGTTAATATTCTTTCCCACTTACCCATTACTTATTTAGAGTATTTACCTAGCCTCATCTATTTATTATATCATATCATTGCTCTCTCCAAAAAAATGGAGCTGAGTGACAAAATAACATTGAATTTCCACAGAACTTCAACTAAGATGCGATTAAAAAGAGGCGGTATGCCTGATATTAAGATTTGCTGTGGATATAAAAAAAAGTTTTAATAGTAAATCAATTTATAGCCCAAAAATATTTTATCAAAATTCTTTAGATACAACTTTATAAATGTCTATCGATAGAGACAATTTGCGTTTCTGCGATTAAAATGTGCAGAAATTACCAGACATTCATACCTTTATCTGAAACAATCAAGGGCTGAAATTTCCTTAAGCTCAGCAATCTTATTGAAACCTGAATGAAAGAGCACAGTAGAAAAGTTTTGATTACGCCTTACGCAAGCCGGAACTTATGTTCCAACCGAAATAAATTTTCAAAATTAGCAACGGTAAATGTAATAAAGGCTGCAATACTTTTTACCGTAATCCAGGAAAAGGTCATAGTAAAGCGTATGTTTTATTGGTTTTAATATCAAGAAACATGAAAATGATACTACATTCATATAATATTATTTGGCCAGTTCAGCGATGAAATTCTATATCCTGTTTCTCAGTTAAAATCAGGGCTGTGGAGTCGGTAAAAAAAGTCCGACTCCGACTCCAGCATTTACCAAAACCACGACACCGCATTGACCAAAAATACGACTCCGACTCCGACTAAAAAAAGGTTAATATCGTCACTTTCTTTTTCCTAATTTTCCTATTTATGGGTATTCAATTAAATATCAACCCTATCAATGCGGCCAAAAGTCAAATTTGACATATTAAATGCAAAAATAAATATTTCAAACTTTTCAAAATTTCCGACACAGAATACGAATCCGGCCAAAACGCCGCGACGACTCCGACTCCGGCCAAAAAACTCCGACTCCACGACTTCGACTCCACAGCCCTTGTTAAAATTGATATAAAATAAGTTAATTTTCATTTTCCCCTCAGTCATATTACCGACAAAATATTTAGTTCCACGTGAATAATAAAGAATTATAAAGGTGTTCACTGTCAATTCTTGGTGGAATGGCGTTATATCTTATGTATAAAACCGAAACGGGGGATGTATGTCTTTAATTCCCTTTTGCATTGTTGCTGCAAGTTCAAACAAACGAATTGATTTCGCTTGCGAAAGTTTCGACAGTAAATTTGTTTCGTTATCAATGTGTGTGTAGAGACTCTAATTACTCGAGTATCGAGTAGTACATATATAAAACCGAAACGGCGTATGTATGTCTGTGGGTCTGTAATTCCCTTTTGCATTGTTGGTCATTAAGTTGCCATAAAAACGAATATGAAAGAAAATATGTTTGATTTTTTTTATCGGCGAAGACATTTAGTCAAAATGTAATAAATTAGTCTTCTACTGAACTTTTCCCGGCTTTTATTAATATAATAATGTTTTTATTTACGTGAAGGTATTATTTGACATTTCTTTGACAGCAAATTGGATTTTTTCCTTGAATTTGGACATTTTAATGGGCGAGAATGTGGCTGTCAATATATGAAAGGGGCTGTGAAATGTCAATGCCAGTCTGAAATGTTCATTTTAATTCCATTTTAATTGACCTAGACTTTTGAATTTTGAAAAAAGTTGTTTCAACTTGGCCCGTCTGAATTTACGCGCCGAGCTGAACATAACCCCAAACTGGTCCGAGCGAAGCTGGGTTCCAATACTAGTTTTATATAAGAATAAAAAAAATATAACTTATTCCACATTCAATTTATTAGATCAGGACCGGTTTCGTTATCGCGAGTATTATCAACTGATATAAAAAATATTAGTAAATATTTTCATATAGTAGCTTGTTTTGCTAAGATGTCTTTGACAGTCTATTTTGTTTTATTTTACTTTGATTTGTTTGCTTAGTTGTAATACTAATTGTTTGTCACACCTTTGTTAGTCTCGCTTAACTTTTGTATTCGTATTGATGTATCTTTTATTTCTAATCAGTTGATGAGCTATCGGTTCTGATCTAATTAATTCAATGACTTATTTATTTTATACTATGTCTATTACAACTAGACTAGAACTAGATCTGAGCGAAAGGTTATGCTAAAATGGCACTAAAAGTATTTCGGAACAAAATTCTATAGTTTACCAAATAAGCCTTTGCTGCTGATTATAAAAGAATGATACATTCTATTCCAACGATTTTTACTTTTATACTGATTTAATTTAATATATTTAACACCTTGCAAGCTTTTAGCCTTAAGTACTCTCTGCTGTAGTTAAACTTTGCTTTAACTCTGGCTTATTATTTTCAACTGTACTGTGCTTAAAGGTCATAAATTTTTCATCACAACAATTATTCTTTAAATGTATCGTCGTACTTTTTGAATATAACATTGTTGCATTTTTATAAAAGCCAAATAAAGTTAACGACCATTCAAAATATTCCAAAGCCAGTGTCAAATTGAAACAGTACTCTATAAATCACGTATAGCAGGCGCCAAATAATAAAAGTAACACTTTCACCGTTTTAATTTGAGTTTTTTCTGTTGAAAATATTAGGTAAAAAGTGTTGAAATTAGTAATTTATGACGATCATAATTTTTAATAACTGAATACCGTTTGGAAGAATTTTATAAAAAAAGACAAAAAAGCTATTTAGAAAAAATTTTCATCGCGCTATTAACCTTTTATTTGGACATAATTGAACATTCTTTAATTTTGTTTTCTAACTCAATGTATTATATTTAATTTTATAAGAATAACTGCTTTTAATTTATGATATAAACATCTAAAAAAACGATTGTTTCTTTGTATCTTTGATTGTTTTGTTTTTGCTATTAATTGGTGGCTTAGTAATGGAATACAAATTTATAGGTAATTGATAATCTATGCTTTTTTTTTTAACTTAAGTCATGTTTCGGGTTAAAATATATGTAGGTTTTTTATGTTAATTAATAATTATGACTGAGGGTGCTTGATGGAATTTCAATGTCAAATTTGAATATTTTACTGACTCCTCAGTTCAAGTACATCCGTGAAATTGAAATGCCTAAAGATGCCGAAAGGTGAAACCCGTTTCGCTAGCGACAAAACTTATGGGAAAGTACAAAATTCAAACGATTGAATTTTTTAGTATTAATACTGAAATACTCTTCATTAATATTTGATTAAAATTGACAATTTCTTACATGTGAAAAATCTTTTTGGCGACATTTTTAAATTAACATCTATTTTTGCAAAAAAATGACATTCTTATCATATGATTTTAATAATAATGTTGAAAAATACTACAGGTATCAAGTGTGACTCATATCAATATGTTTTACTTAACAAATCATGTTTTGAGCTTTAGGAGCTTAATATTTTAATCTTCTTCAATGTGCTTCAAACTCGGAAGCCAGGTGGTCCACATTGGACGCAGAAGAATTTGATACAAATTGCTTCCGCAAGCACAACAAAACTTACCAATGAAACATTGACTGTGATTTCAGTATCAATAAATTTTAATAATTAATCACAGTTTTCTTTCATTTCCTAAAATAAGCCATTTTGAAAAATATAGTCCGTTCTAAATTTTACATTAAAAAACGAATCCATCAACAAACAACATCTGTATAACGCAACTTTCACAATTATTTTTCATACGCCTGAAAAAGGATTTCACAGTTTATATTATACGTAAAAATCTATAGTAAAAAAAATATCAGCAATCCCAATGGGTTATTTTTTGTAAAGTAAAAATTCAATGATATATTTTCATTTTTTTTTTATGTTTGTTAACATTTTTTCTCTATCCATTATAAAATGTATTCAGAAGTCGAAGTTGGTACATATATATTTTATAAAGAAATATTTTTGTGCTTCAGCAAAAAAAATATATAAATGTGATATTGAAGCTTTCTTTTTATATTCTGTAATGATTTTCATATATTTGGCAAGAAAACTTCTACATCGTAATGTAATATGTTGATAGCTAGATTTCAGATCTCCTGAATGCTTGCAAGATCAAGATTTCTAATCTCCAAATAGAAAAGAGATTAAATATTGATGAAATTGATAGCCATCGATCAATAATTTTTCCTCGAAATGTAGGAATTTATACTTATGTTTCTATAACTAAGCTCTGTAGGCTTAAAACACCCACCCATTAAAATTCTGAAATCGGTAGGTAGAGAGAGTGGCTACCTAACAACTTGTACTTTCTTAATTTATTATTTCCACATCCTCTCCGGAAGGAAAGGAAAGCCGCTGTTTTACCAACAGACCATCCGTTCTCGTGTAATATTTCGTCATAAATCGGCATCTAGATAAAACTACTATCTTACTAATAGTCCTTTATTAAATTCTTCTTTATATAACCTTTATTAATGGAGAGGTCGAACGACTAGCCTACCAACAGACAATTTTTACAGCTTTCTTTATTTCTTTATTCATAAAAACATTCAATCAACATAAACCCAACTTATTTTTATAACAATCAGGATATATTATATAATATAATTGGGAAAAGTTAAACTTTTTTGACCACAATGGCTTATAACTGCTAGCGTCTTTTTTTACGTCATCCAAAAATAGCATCAGGTGAATTTCTTATTCATATTTGGACAGTGATCTCCAAACTAAATGCTACTAAAACACTCTTGAAATAAAAAAAAATCGCGCCTCCCCCAATTAAAACATTTTTCATTAGTAAAAACTTGATTTTTTGCTAAAATTTTTTTGGCACCTCCCAGACAATATCAATATTTTTTTTTTAATTTCTTTAGAATTTTATTTATATATTTATCAATATTTTATTATGACATTTTGATAAAATATAACTAATTAAAATTAACGAGGCTTTACACGCAACTGCATATTTAACTACTTTTTCACTTTATTTGAGTTGTCTGGACGATCGATATCCAAGTCCTTTTCTATATGAAGAAAAACAAGTTATAAAATTTTAAAAGATTTATTTCTATTACTTCTGAGCACGCACAGTAATTAGTATTTGTAAGAATATTTTTATGTCAAGCTGTTAACAAAAACACACAAATCATTTTTCAAGTTTTAATGAACAGAAACATTTTATTGGTGTGACTGAAATATTTCTGAAATGGATTGTTAATAATTACTTCAGAAGTTTAATTCCAAAAATTATATTGTATGAAGCAGGGTGAAGAGTTATTTTAATTTCTAAGAAGTTATTTTAAATTTATTATCTCGCCACTTACAGTGCCAATGGAATTGAATTATGCGCGAATATATATTTATTGTGCGATGGCGTTATATTTTTATTTAATGGTGTTATTGCCATTCATCTCACGGAACGCTGCTTAAAAAATATGCAAAATATAAATATTGTACAATCTTTTAAACAATGATTTATGGTAACATTGTTTACTTTTCCATATTCAAATAATACGATTTGTTTTAATATGGAAAACCATCTAAATACTTTACTTTTTTACAGATGGTTATTTTTAGCTCCATATTTCCCTGAGATAAAGACAACAGAATAAAGAAAAAATATCCAATCCAGCGATAAAATATGAAACAAAAGTTGTTTTACGAGACTAACTTATATGTTTCTCGGTCACTCAACCTCATTTTCGATTAGAAAGAGAGGTTGAGTGAAATTTATCTGTAATATTAGGCATGTTAATTAACTAATATGATAAAATTTTGACAAAGTTGTTAAGGGATATTAATCCTAGCTATCCCTTTAACAAAGGCAATTATTTCCTTTCTGTGGAGCATTTACCAGGAATTCTTCCTCGGTATTATTGTATAATATTCAAAATAATGCTGCCATTTTGTAGATGTGAATTTAAGCCTTACATCTTATTATTTTTTTGAAAATGATAATTAGTTCAATCATGTAGAAGGAATTTCTATTTTGAAACTCTTCGGTGTGATTTTTAAACCAATTTTTTTAATAAATAACCTTGAATTTCTTCTATCAAAAAGTTTAAATAGGGACGCTTGAATACATTACGGAAACTTTTCTACGATGAATATTTTAAATGAAAATGAGATGAAAATTCATAAAAAGTAGGTGATTTTTTCATAAAATCTCACTAAGAAAATACATTTTTCGTATTTGTGAAGTAAAATTATAAAAATTGCTACTTAGAGAGAATTAAAAGCTCTCAGATTCTACAGGTTCTAAATTGTTTTTAATCAACGTTTTTATGAGATAAAATAATAACAACATTTTAATTATTTTTTTCAGTCTTCAATCAAATTATAAAAAAGGATTCAAAATCCTCAATTTTATTTTTGTTGCAGCTTATCAATTAATTATAATAGATAATTCATATATTATTCAGATAACCCACCACAACCCATTTTTTGCCTGTAGCTGCTTTTGCATCACGCTATTAAGATGCAACAAAAAAATGTTTTCTCGTGCCCTTTGTCCGATAATGTTTTGCACGGGACCGGTTTCTTAGCAATTTACCCATACTAAAATATACGAAAATCCGTATAATGACAATATGTATTGATGCAAAAAATACTTAGAACTGGACCAACCGTTTTATAATTTCTCAATCCTAACAATTTTTGATAATTCCAAAAAACATTCTATTAGTTAATCCAAAGTAACATAGTTTTACATTATAAAGAAGCTGTTGTGAATTATGTGAAGCGACTATGAATCACCAATGACATCACACCAAATAAAAATATTTCTCGTAGATAAACCATACACTTTTTTACTAGATTCTATAAAAATAAACTTAAGCACTTTTCAAGCTGTTTTTTTTGCCATGTTTTATGTGAAATTATTAAGTTTTTTATTACTTTGTATAAAATTTCGTAAGTGTCATCATTGTTGGCTTCGGCTACAGAGCGCTTGGGCTCGAATCCTATTCCGGACAGTATAATTTTCTAATCGAACTATTGATTTCTGCTCAGAGACATACCTGAGTTGTCCAAAAGTGATTGAGCAACTGAGTAACAAGCAGTATTCGTAGAAAAACTTATATTCTTTTATGAATCTTATACTCTACATTGAGAACGTATTTGGTGAAAAATAAAAGTGTCAATCTATCGATTTATTTAAAATTAAGTCTTTAATTAATATAATCAAGTTCGTTCCGATCATCGCCTTTTACTTTGCTTCAATTTTCATTCCACAAATTAAAAAAAAAATGCCACTGTGTATAATAAACACAGGTTTTTTTCATATGAAATACAATAAAACCAATCCCTACTAGCGTGATTTTATTATACTGCAAAATAAATTTGCAAGAAAACATTATGTTTCATCTCGTTTGACCTCGAGTTAAAAAGCAATTTTGTTACTCGGTTAGGGCACTTAAAGGGATTTGGTCTCATTTTCACGCGAAATAATAGATGTCGTACTTTGCAAACTAGGGCAATATTTAAAAAAAATGAAAATTTATTTTACCCGCCTAATTATTATGAGCACTTTATATGTAAAGACGCGAAACTCACAAATTATCGTTTTCTTATTTATTTACGACGTTCACAAGCTTTCAATAAGGATTAATTTTACAGCGATAAAAATTCTTTAAATATAATACAATATATATCGCATCAAAAAAAAAAAAACCATTTAATATTCTTACTATTACAATAATTAATAGCTTTCAAAGAGAAATTAATTTGACCGTTGATTATTTTAAAAAGGAACGATACTTAACAGCGAAAACAAACATTTGCTCTTTTTATTGGATAAAAATAATATTTTAATATTTAACTCCAAATATATGTATATCAATTTATTTATTTTTTACTTCAAAAAAATATTGCTTTTATGACTTCAAAAAATATTTGTTGCTATTATTGATGATTTTTAGAGCAACAGTTAAGGCAAAGCTTTGTAAAAATACAAAATCGAAAGTTTTAATAATAATTATATAAATTCATGGTGTAGTTTTTTTATAAATTAAATTTGACATTTTGGTCAGGTTGAATAAATGTATGGAAAAATTCCTCGTCACTGGACGCCACTGACACTTTGTCCTCGTGTAAAGCAGTGGTTCTTAATCGGTGCACCGTGAAATAGTGGAATCCGAAAAAGTCTTCCATGAAATTACTAAGGCTTATGAAATAAATATTATGATTTCGACTAATGTGTCTTGGTTTCTTTATTATCTGACCGTTTGATATTGGCTCCGTATTTTTTCTTATGAAGAACAAAGCACACCGTGACTTTTAAAAGTTTAAGAACCACTGGTGTAAAGCAATAGTTACTTAATTAGTAATAGAAAAAGTTATTTTCCTCTATGCAACTAAGACGTTTTTGAAATTCGATTGCACTAGATTAAATAAACGTCTAGAAATCAAAAATAGGAAGTAGAAAATCATTGAAGAAATGATTTTCTTGTATTTCTCTGTCACAATTTTTCTCTAGCTAACACAAGTCAAATTAAATGAAAATAGTCCATCGAAAAATAAATATCCCTCACATCTTGTTGCAACAATGCATTGCAGCTGACACGAAAAACACTTATATGGGAAAATATAGTTCACTTCTTTTTGTATGTAGGTAGGTATGTATTTATATTTTATTTTACGAGCATATTAAAAGCTTTTTAGTGATAATAAATTGGCTGCGATTTGCTCGTTATTAATCTCTATTCCCCAACGATATTCAAATTTCGAGCCTTAAAACTTTAAGTAATATAAATAAATAAATTTGTTGAAAGCTTGCCGAAAACGGACAAATTAATTTATAAATTTATCGCCCAATTCAATCTCAACATATTTTTTCAAACTCATAACATTTGACAGCTATTGAAGTTTAGCGATAAAAGCTCTACTGAGTGACAAATAGGATTCTAATCCGAGTCCTGACAAGTTCATTAGCACGTGAATATGTTTCAATAAAAATAAGTTTAAATCATGGATGTTTATACTATTCGAATTCCTTTTAATTTTACATATATAAGTATGTAGTTCTATGAATATAACAAGATATAGATTATGGCTATGTTGGGTTGACAGTACTAACACCATAGCCAATAATTAAACATAGTCTTGACTATGGCGGAAAGCTGGAAAAGATATCAACTCTATACTAGTGTGTAACTTAATATTTAACTATCATTACCTTTTACTATAATAAGTGCTTCTACGAGCATGCAAATTCAATCAACATGTTATAGGGTTTTATCTCCAAAGCATAAAAATGAACTATTATTACCGATTTAATATTTCAAAATTTGATTTAGTACATGCAATATTGTTTTTTAACGTCAATTTCTATTTTAGTATATATTTAAATATCAAATTAACATAATCAATATATTGTCGACGTATGTTACGTACAAACTTATAAAGAGATTATTCATTCGAAGATGTTTTGTTTAAATTTCAGAAAAACTAAGCTCAATTAATTTAGAAGGATATAAGGAGGACATAAGGAAAAAAAATACCATAAAAAAAATCTGAAGGTTACGTCCTTTTGCTTTTCTGAAGTCAATATATAATTATGTGTGTTCATTAAAATATTGAAAAAAATACTTTCCCATCAGTAAGTATCAAGCGAAAACCCTTTGCGGCATCCATCTGTCCGCTAATGAACAAAGTTATATAGATACGACGAGCCGCAACTTTGTTAGCGCCTAGCTTAAATCTCATTAGGATTTAAATGGTGGATAATATTTTACATTTGGGTCAGGTGTCTTTTTAACTGGCAGATAAATTGCCCAAGACACAAAAGAAGAGCTATTCTAGGGCCTCAGACACATTAGGATGATTTCATAGAATTCTGAAAAAGGAAGTGCTTTTATTCATGAAATTCTGTGAAATATATACCGTGGAAGGTATTATATAAGAATTAAAATTATTCGTGCATAAAAGAAACATCAAAGTTATGTTAAAATAAAGGCTATTAATCTGTGTAAACATTTGATGAGACATTTAAATCTGTAATGTCGTTCAGGAATTGATGTCACTAGGTCAGCGTATTCAATATTTATCTTAGCCTTTAGCCAAGCAGTGAGCGGTGTTCCGTTAACGAATTCCATCATCTTTTAATTTTTTGATCGACGTAACGATTTTTTTTTAATTGCAGATGTGTCAGATGTCCAAGATTTTTCCACTCATTTCATTGGAACTTCGAAAGAGAACAGTTAACCACTATTTCATTTCTAGATCGTCCCTTCTATACAGAAAATATGTACTTATTTTTAATCCTAACACCCAACTTTATAAGTTTTAATAAAGATCAGATATGTATTCCCTGGTCTGTAACCAAGGGTTCAATGCTGCAATGTTTTGATTTCACGAATTTAATAATTCAAATCCATAAACAAATTTTAACGGATTCCATGAACCGTTCGTGTATTTATCCACTCCATGGCTGATCACCACCTAAATAAATTTGATATTGAAAAAGATTCAGAAATAAATGCCGGCTTTCATGCTTACAATCAGTTCTAGGCAAACTGCGTCTGTAATCTAAGCTGCATAAGAGCTCAAAATAAAAAAATACTATACTAAATACCAATGTAAAATACCATGTCAACCGGTATTAATTCTGCCTTCATTATTTACAATTATTCTAATTCGTTGAAATTTTGAAAAATAATTTATTTGAACCATTAATGTAAAAATTTATCATGTTAAAAGTTCAACGATAGCGTACAAATTCCCAACATTGTGTCAATACAGGAAAATTTACTCAGTAATGAAATAATTTTAAGCACGGTGTACCTTCCCTTCCACAGATAAAATAACATATTGAACTCAATTTCGCATTGCCACACGCTCCGTGCATATGGGCCTACTTGCTTAAAAACGACACGTTTTTAGGTTGAGATGCTTGCTGGAAATACATTTTGGGAATTGAAAATTTCCTTCGCCTTTATTGTAGCTTAGTAAAGAATTAATATCACCGTTGAATTCGTTCACGAATTCTCCAAGAGTGCCTTTCCCACCACTCTGCTGTTTCCTTCCTGGAAAATTTATCGGTGAGACAGCATAGCCTCTAAAATAGCATTCAAATCAATGAAATCTACTTTCAAGCTAAACAGCACGGGAATAGAGATGGGTGATAATATTCAAATAAATATAATTAGAATTCGCAATAAATATTAGGTAAATGAGGATTTTTCACATTTTTATAAAGTAGTTTATTACTGTATACGTATTTACGATTGGGTTCCAAATAGGAATATTTAACAAACCGGAATGATCAACAGTTAAATAATCAATAAACTTTCATATATTATTGAATTTAATTTCGTTTGACATTTTTAATTGTAAATTAATAACGAACTTTAGTATGCAAATTTATAAATTAACGGGACGGAGCGCTACTCTTAGCGGATTGTATAGATCAGAATGTCGCGACGGTGGCAACCTTTATACGTTGCAAGCCTAGGGTTTGAATCACCAACATAGACAAAAGATTGATCTCGCGCGCTTACATAACGTAATATAAAACTACAGTAGACGATATATTTCACATATTTTAGTACAGATAACAAGGTTATATACAATTCTACATGATTTGTCATTAAATTCTAAATGATATGAATCAAATTAGCTTGCTTTTAATTAAATCAAAGTTTGGATATCTAGAGTAGAATAAAATTCACTCGATTAAATGTTTACATACGAGAATTAAACGAGTATCTGTCAGATATTCTGTAACTCAAGTGAGCATCCTTAGTAACAACTTTCACCCGGCTGTCTTTGCCTCTGCCCGGAAGACAGACCATATTTAAATCGTCAACTGGGGAAATTCTAAATGAAAATGCTTTTACGCGTGGAATAATTGTGATCATTGGCATGTTACAATTTGTTAAAGTGAGGAAAGGATTGTAGCATTGAAATAAATACAACCAATTTACTTTACAATTATCAACAACCGCATTTTATTTATTTTATAACAAAAAATATTTCAATTATTCAAAATGTAAAAAAAAAATCATTTTAAATTTATACAATTCTCTATGAAATGAGATAAATAATTTAAATCGGACATTATTTAGAATATAGACCAGGGCTGTAAAGTTGGTGAAAAAAAGTCCGACTCTTACTCCGACTCCGACTCCAGCATTTACCAAAACCACGACTCCGACTCTAAAATTGACCAAAAAACGACTCCGACCTAAAAAAGTTCAATATCGTCATTTTTTTCTCATAATTTTCTTATTTATGTGTATTCAATTAAATATCAACCCTAATCAATGCGACCAAAAGCCGAATTTGACATATAAAATGCGAAAATAAAAAGTTCAAACTTTTCAAAATTTCCGACTCCGAGTACGACTCCGGCCAAATCGCCGCGACGACTCCGACTCCGACTCCACAGCCCTGATAAAACCATTTAAAAAATACTAATGTATTCTATTATTTCTTCTATCAATATGTTAATATATCCCTCTTATAGCGGCGCTTCTTGCTATAGAGTTTGTGACAGTGCCTTCTACAGCGTTCCAACCCAGAGCACCGTTTGATACAAAAAGCTAAATTTCAAGGTCAAATTACATTTTTGAAAAATATGAAATGTTATACATTACACATAACATATTCATAAATATAGCACGTGTGGGTGATCAAACTAAAAACAGTGTTAGTAATTTCTAAAATCTATGTACATACATATGTATGTACAAAATTGGGATAATTGTATGCATGTAAATAAATAATAAACACATTAATATTTTGATTTTTGTAAAGTCGATAAGAATTGTGACATCCATATGCCACAAATATAAAGCGGACATGAATGGAAAAAAAATAATGTTTCATACGGCATTTATTTAAACTTCTACCCGGGTTTCGCTTATTGGCATTTTAAAGCATACACGAAAGAACTTGAGCTGACTAAATGCGTGCACTTAAATTCCAGAAAATTTCGAAAGGCAAAACGAGACGCTGGTGACAGAATGCATGGAACTGTACATGATTCAAATGATTCAAGTTGTAAATTGAAAATTACATCGAGCACTTTCGGTCGAAATTTTGAGAGAACCAAGGTTTTTTCTTAGGTTAAAAATATAATATTATGCCAGTAAATGCATATATTATTCCATAATAGCTGTTTTTACATCGGCACCGATACTCGACTGGTTGATGATCATTAAGCACATAAATATTTTTTAATAAATTTTCCTGGTTGAAAAAATTTCCCAGAATACTGATACAATTGACGATGTCAGAAATAAACCTTTTTATGCAAATATATACATATTCAAATCACAAAATGCTTTGATAAGATATTCAGGGATTATTTTGTAAACAAGAGATCATATTACCAAGAAAAAATGCCAAGATTCTGGGCAAGTTTCTAATAAAAAAATACTCTCATTTTCTTCTCATATATTTTGTGTTGAAAGTATTTTGACTTTGTTACAAAATTATTTTACTAAAGATGATGTGGGTCGCATAGTATGAGTAAAAATACTAGAAAAAAATTATTTCTTTTTACGTAAAATTTGATCACGCCAAAATTACATTTCCTTATTTTGAGTAATATCTATTATTACACTAAAATTGCTACTCGGCTTCGCTCGGACTAAGCGACCAATAATTATTTATTATCATTCCCAAATAATTACAGAGGTTCATCTATTACGCCGTTTCGGTATTTCTAGTATTGCTACCCGGCTTCGCTCGGACTAAGCGACCAATAATTATGTAATGTTATATCATTCCCAAAGAATTACAGACCCACAGACATACATACATACATACGCCGTTTCGGTATTATATATAAGATTAAAACAATCTAAATTTGGAGTACGGAAAATGTTAGGCATTAATTTATTTTCGGATACAATGTAAACTTTCAAATTGATTTAATATCATTAAGTATTTCGACTGAGGGTGCTTGATGGAATTTCAGTATCAAATTTGAATTGTTTGAACTTTGTACTTTTCCATGAGTTTTGTCGCTAACGACCCGGGTTTCGCCTTTCGGCATCTACAATTCAAATTTGAAGGGGTCGTTAGCGACAAAACTCATGGAAAAGTACAAAGTTCAAACAATTCAAATTTGATTTAATATCGTTTGCCGGTAATCTTTTTGGAAAAACCAAAACATTCTTAGTCCACAATATTTATTTAAATACCAGGAAGCGATTTCAAGTTTATATATATAGAATAATAAAAATAATAATACATTTTTAGTACTTTTTTCACATAAAATTTATTTGATCAGGACCGGTTTCGCTCATAGCGAGCATTGTCAACTGTTGCTAATGATTTTTGTTAGTTGAGCCGGTAGACTTAATTTGATTAACACAAAATTGTTGATAGCAAATTGATTTTAGCCAGATAATTTTAATTTGTATCTCTTCAAATTTCCTATCAATTAATTTTTGATTTTCTTGTAACGCTTAGAACGCCTTTTTATTGAGTTGGTTTTCTTTGTTGCTGTGAATTTTTGGCTAATTATTTTTATTGAATTTTTTGTGTAGCAATTTCTATCTTCATTTTGGTCTCAGTTGTAATTTTTTATATAAATAGCTTGACATGTAAAACTTTATATCAGTTGAATATACTTTAAGGCGAATTGATTTTAATATAATAATGTTTGAAAAGTCCAGTAAACTATATATCATTTAAACAAAGTAAGTTAACATTTGTAGACCCCAAGCTAAAACTGCTTAAACTGAATTAAAGCAGTATTTTTAAATCTGGTAATTAGTATTTGCGATAGTGCTGTCAAAAATCCCGATATTTATGAACAAACCTACTTATTTCATTGAAACTCATATACATTAAAATTTTGCTAATTCATGTACACTACGTTAATAACAATTTAACTTAGTGATCTAATTTTTGTATATAAACAATACAAACTGTTTACTACGCGTCATCCGTGCACTTGAAATGCCTAAAGATTCCGATAGGCGAAACCCGGGTCGTTAGCGCCAAACTTATGGAAAAGTACAAAATTCAAACGATTCAAGTTTATATAAGTTTACTTAAATGTGGTGTTGTGAAACATAATTTAAATGTTTTATAAACAGCAAAGACAATTATAAAATATAAGTCTGTAAATTATTAGACAGCCAAATGAACGAACAAAACAAGTACAAGTTCACAGAGCTAGCTTTTAGACAGAGCTATCTATGAAACGTCTCAGACAAGAATACGTTGACTATACTTAAAAAAATAATCATTTTTTTTTCAAGTACAGTTTCAAGTCTTATTATGCACAATATATCACACAGTATACCACCCATCAAAAACTATATGTATACAACGTCTATTTGTTATGTTTTTTGTCTTATACATAAAAACGGAATCAATAAAATGACCGACATTAAGGGTGACAAAGTGCCTACGGAGCAAATGTCCGACACATTCTTTATGGGCCTGAAAAAATTCTTCAAGCTGTTTAGTAAAGTTTTTTTATTTGTAACCAAATTTAGAAGCGGTGTTCTTTAAAGGAGCTGACTTTACAAAATCAACGCTCAAATTTTGTAGGTATGTGGAAAAAAGTAGCTTCGCTTACCATCTTTTATGTACCAAAATTTCCCAAGTGAAATTTTTCGTATAAAATAAGTTTATATAAAAGTGTAAAAAAGGCAATGGATTTAATATTTGTAAGGTTTTTTATTAGCGGCTTTTCAACATCACACAATCTTCATAATTATTATGACGATTCTGACAACGCCAACATAATCACGAATAGTTGTCAGCAATTTTCGAGAATCATTGTAGAAATAGTTTCTTACATAATGGAATTATTTGAGAACTTCCACAGAATTTAAATCGCTTGGATTTTGTTCTCTACCATATTACGATAATTACAATTATACTTAGTGATCTACTTTTAGTTTTATGTAGAAGTGACACAAACTCTTTACAACTTGCCAATCAAGTCCGATTGCCCACTTTAAATGCTTGAAGATGTCGATAGGTGACACCTGGGTCTTGAGAGACTTAACTCATGAAAAAGTACAAAATTCAAATTTGAAATGGAGTTAGACGAAAGTGAATCTCATTTCAACCTTGTCGCGTCCGTGGTCAAGTGCCGACGTGCTGGTTTCGGTTGCCGAGCCCACGAACTGAATTCCCAGATCTGGCAACCTAATTTTTCAATCGATTTATTGATTTTTGTCCGAGGACATGGATGTCCGTATCCTTGAAACTACCCTCCCACTCCAATTCAATTTTAAGAACAAGACGTAGTAAGAAAGATGAGCTAACCACTAGTCCTGTTCTAGTCTTATCATTTTCATCCCTGCTCTATTCGAAAAAGAGTAGTTGAGCAACTGAGTAACAAGTAGTTCTCGCATAAAATCTTGGTTGAGGTAAACTCCATTGGGAATCCAGATGATTCACATTAGTAGCGGAAAAAAAATGTCAAATAAGATAATTAGAAATTCATTTTGAATTAAATTTATCAGAATTCGTACACAAGCGAATGAATATCTAAGAAAAACTCTTATGTACAAGATTAAATTTATTATTGATAACAATATAGCATCGAATTAATTTTGTTATTAAAAGCGCTTTTATTAAATGAAATTATACATAACAGTTTCAAATAATTCAAAGCACTATATTATGTTTATTACCAAGCGTATCTTTTAGAGAAACTTAAGGCGTATCCTTATATGTTCTAGAAATAGGCCAACGGATGTTGTATTCAATCTCTTCAATTTAAATGTTTCACATAAAATACATCGTTATTTTCGTATTTCATCGTAAGATTTCTATTAGTTGCAAGACCGTTAGTAATTGGCTTACAAAATAATAAGCCTAACTTATTCTCAAGCCAAATTATGTACATTCAACAAATAATGTACCCCGTAGCCTGTTCATTTCGAAGCTCACGTCCTAGTGCCTATTATTAAAATGATTATCTGGGACCATTTCAGGGTGTTCAAAACACGGATTTAGCATTTTGCTAGGCAACACCAGAGTAAAGCCGATTTCAACATTCGTTAAAAATGTATATCAATCATATGTATGTATGTGCAAAACCCATTGATTTAATTTGACTTTTTCAATTGATAAAAATTGTCAACGAACAATAAAAAACCTTGATCACTTCGATAAAAATGATGAATATTGGTAATAATATACCGATAACTTTGAACTGTATGTACTGACCTCATAATACTTGATTTACCCCTTCAGCAGTTGTGGATCCCATGTCATACATGTTAAGCTACAATCAACACATATTTTATTATAAATGGCATAAGCTGAAAATTCTCATGATGAGCTAAACCGGCCCTGAACACTATATGAAACTGTTAATTAAAAAGTGGTATTTTTTCAAATTCAATATTAAATTCAAAAAAATATATTCATGTTCGAGTTCTTGGGACCTTAGTATTTGTGTTGTCGTTTCTCTACAAATCGATTTAGAATCTAGACTCACTCAGTGATGATAATTTCACACTATTTGTCACATCGTAAATTATCAACTCACATGCCGAATATTATTTAAGAAATAAATAAATTAAAGAAACAATGATTGGAAACGATGACTCTGTTTTTTTGGACACAACATGTGTTTTACGTGTAAAAAATACAAATAAACATAAATTTTAAATGACTTTTAAAAATATTATTCTCATTCAAAAATACCATAATTCCAACGCAAAATGTCCCACACAGACGCTCTCAATTTATCCACATGAATATCTGTATTTATACATAAAGCAATCCGATGGAAAAGCGTATTTTTTTTTATTTCCGTAATATAATGAAATCGCTCTGCAAATAACCTGTTTACACCATGGTAAATGAACCCGAGCAATATTTATTTTTTGGGTCCTTGTATTTTTTCTATAGAAATTAAATGGGTCAAAGAGTAAAAGCTGATTCTCGTTCTGAGAATTTTTATTATAACCGCGTGTCGGAATATTTTTTATTTTATAAAAATGTATCTAAAATAATTTCTCGTGCGATGTATTTCGAGTCATGTTTATAAACATAGCACATACGATAATGACCGATATCTTAAAGGTCATTAAGGATCTGGGTGACAGTGTAGGACTTCCAAGGTTCTATTCACTATCTGGATCGATAAAATATCAACTATTATATGAATTTATAAGGACGGATCTGTCGAATAATTTATAAATCTTGTTTTACCTGTAATGTATCAACTGTCAATTCTTGGTAGAAATACATTATGTATATTTAAATAAATAAATCTCAGATTTCCAACTGATTATTTGTATCTAATAAAGATGTGAGAGTCTCATAAAAAAGCATTATTCTCCTTATTGAATGATTTTTTAACACTTAATAAAAACTATATGCCATACTTTTCCAAAATAACAAAATATCATCACTTCAAATAGTGAATCAAATACGTTTTTTTATTAATAACATGTTTTGTGAATAAAATTACTTTTAAAGGAATACTATAAAATAAATCTTACCAAACTATAATAGAGGTCAAATTACATTTTCTACGGAATATATTATGGTCTGTCCACTTCCACTTCCACTATCTTGTAAATATTTATCAATAAAACTTAAATATTTTAGTAAAATATACCCTAAATTTTCATAAAACATCCGAATATATTCAAATATCGTATTATACAGTATTCAACTGGGGTCCCAACTAAGGAGACACCAGTAGGTTGCGCAGGGCAGGCATTTTCAATAAGCTTTGTCAGAAATGTAATGTGATTATTCTAATCTTGAATGTATAAAAAGTGAAACAAGTTCTGCAATAAGAAAATAAAATTTCCATATTTCAAATCTATCTAAAAAATTAGCAAATTTACAGCTGCCTTCAATTTTAAGTGGGTTTGCTTCGTTCATACTACACAAAATATTTATTTTTTGTATCAAAATTAATATGCAAACATACAAGTAGGCACAATTATCCCGGTTTCACGATACCGAATGTTCACTCTTGCCGATGGTAAAATAATTATTTTCTCAGTGCCAACTTGAATGTGCCTTTTTCACATAATCGAAACTTGTCGAATCAGATAACTTTGTATTTTTAACAGAACTGAGTCGATTATGTAGAAACGAAAGCTGTAGTATTTTTTTTTTTTACAATAAGTATTATAAACGAAACATTACTTCACTAGGCTCGAGTTGTTACCAATAAGCTAAGTGTAAATTACATTTTCGTGGCAAAGAAACTACTATTTTGTCATTCTTTATCATCATTATCACAAAGCCAAAAAAGAAAAACTGGATTAACACGGTTAGTAATAAAATTACGAAAGTAACGATTCAACACGCCGCTATAAGAGTGACTTCAATTAAGAGTAGTATGTTGCTATATTAAGTAAAGGCATACTCCAAGATTGTGTCGTTATTTTTATCCCACCCTTAACTACTAAAAGTCGGTCCTGCTCTGGAAAAGTTAGGTCGTGTTTTCAGTTGTTTATTCTAAAATATTTCCCACGTCTTGCGAATCAGCCACATATAAAGAAAATGAAATTCTATTAAAGCAACCTTAATTTATTGTTGGGTAAATGTAATAGTTGAAGAAATTATATAAAAAAAACACATGTGCCTTTTCCTGATTTTGTGGTTGATGCATTGAAAATACCTTTCTCAACATAAAATTTTCAGTACGTCATCGACCAACGTGTTATCAACTTAACGTAGATTGAAAGGTACTCTTCTGGTTCATTCAATACTCCTGTATTGAAATTGTAATATCCTTCATATTTTAATATTATAAATGGGAGTGTATTTAGAGAGAAGGGGTCAGTTCAGAATTTAGTTACATTATCAATCGACATTAAACATTTAAATTAATCAGATTTTAGTATGCATATGATGGATTCAAAATTCTCAAGTACTTTTGTATTTATTCAATAAAACATAATTCATTTGACTTACCTAACGCATGGCCTTTCTGTGAGAAATGGAAACAATCGTGAGTGATGTACGAGACGTCAATGACTTCAGCTAATTTCCTGGCTGGATCGTGAGGAAGATTGAAGAGCTTTATGAAGGGCTGCATCACTACAGTGAAATCATCTCTTTTGTCATAACGACCTGATGCCACCTGTTGATGAAACAAGATTATCATAAATGACATTACAAATTACCAGCATTCATTCATTCATATAATATGACTGATAAAATATTTTTTTTTTTAAACCATGTCCACATGTGAAACATATAGACTACCTGCGGAATTGAGCACAAAAAATATGTTGTTACTAGAACTGCTTGTTAGTCAGTTTAACAACCTCTCTTTTTTCGAAGAGAGTAGAGATTGAAAGGTTAGGAGGACTAAATACAGGCTTAGTAGTTAGATTATCGCTCTCGGTGGGCCCCACTTTTGGGATCGGATGGCTGGGAATGAATTTGAATAGTCGGGTATATATATATATGTATACTAGTACCTCGAAATTTCCGCGCCGACACTTGCGCGCAATATAAGATTGTTTTTCATTGTTGACTGACGTAACTTATCTACTAAAACTGCATCTTATTTCAAATGTATTGATTAATATTTTATCTTCGACATATGTACATAGAATGTTTTAAATATTTTATTTTTATAATTAAGTTATCCTTTGGAACTAGATACAAAATAAAAACTGGATTAGTAAAATATCCAATATTGATCTTTACAAGCAAACATTTTTCAGAATAGGGGCCTATAAAATAGTTAATTTCTTTCAATAATTATCATAAATCATTTACACGTTTATTTTTAAGCCACGTCCACTCTAAGCGTAGATCAGAAACAGCTGTTGTCATTCTCATCTTCAATTTAAAGGGAGCGAAGAATATAAAGACGGGACACTAAAACAGCTTGTAGTTGATTAATCGATAACTTGACTCTTCGCTTTTTAGGTTTGGATTGGAGATGGGTGGTAAAAAATCAATGCATGAAATTTTTCATTCGTGAATCGGAGCTCTTTACGGTGCAACCGACTAGAATGAAAACCCTCTAGCTTTACCTCTCGACTTCAGGAACAGCCTTTATTCCCCACATGGTTATAAAAAACAGGGTGCAGAGAAAGCGATAAGCCTATTCTATTTCTTTTTCTATTCAATCCGTACCTGATCTAAAAGAGACAGGTTGAGCGAATTACTCGAATGATTCTTAAGATTATTGAAAGAGCACAATTTCGTATTAATACAATTAAATCGAAATTATTTATCTAACATATTGTGCATCCGATAGCACTTCAATAAACACAAACACTTTCTATCTTTGAGTGGCATTGCAACGCTTGCCGGATACCGGCTAGTAATTAATAAAACAACACCCTTTGATAATATAAATAGAGATGGCATCATCGCTATCTGCAAACACCTAAAATTGTTCAGTAAATAAGTGAAAACTGGTTTAACGGCCACCGCCCGCTATAAATACACGTACCTAGCCCCTAAAATATAAACCTCGCCGTCTACAACTGTAGATTTTCTTTGAAAATATATCGCCGCATAAACAAAAATAGCAATTTTATGAACAGATGATAAATAAATAAAGATTTAACAATCCCACCTGCGTTCGTTTTGTAGCATGACTGCTCAACTAACAGCCTGAGGCCGGATGCGACGTGCCGGCGATATTAAAACAACACCCGTCAACGGATTTTGATAAATGGTCTAGATTCGAGACAAAATCAAAACCGTTTTTTCTCTATTTTATTATAATCGCGACTTTCCAACGAAAAGCTTCACAACATATGTTTATTTATATTACTAGGTGCGTCAGTTCTGCTTACATCTTCGTGTTTGAAATAATAAGCGAATTTTCACGTTCGTAATAAATTATTTGAATAACAGAATGAATACGATGGCTTTATTGTATTCAATCAATATTGTATTTCCATATCTAATTGATTCACAAGTTTGTTTATTTAAATTTTAAGTAGACATTCATTAGATCACTCAGATGTTAGCAAAATAGCAATCGGGGTTGGTAAGAAGATAATATATTGAAGGTTTATATTACATTAAGTACAACATATATCTCTTTAGCCTTTTTAAAGTTTCGGTATGTAATGAACATATTCAAGTTAATCGGAAAACATAATATTATGCACTATACGCATATTTAAACCATCTTTTCAATGGCAAACCACTTCATTTACTTGATCTTAGTCAACTTGCTAGCCAATTTTTTTTTAATTACTCATACAAATGCCTTTACAGAGCTTTCAAAAACTTTGAAAATAAAAGAAAACTTAACAAATCTGCAGCTTTTTTTCGCATTCATACAATACTAATCATTCAGAAAAATCATAACACATAAGCCGCTTTAAGATAGGTTTCAAAAAAGGACTACTTGATAAATTGATAAAATTGCAACCATTTGTCCGCTTCCAATGCAGATCATATTCATTCGTTATATAACCTATCTGAACAGAAGCTATTCTAGGATAGCTAATTGTTATTCATTCACTCAACATTTTACTTCCGGAAACAGTAAAGATGCACGTATGGGTCTACAATACGACAAGTGGTTAGCTTACGTATTGGAATGGGCAAGAGATAATTGAGACACTATACATATAAGCCGAATACAACGACGTCGACCAATCGGCTACAGACTAAATAAATGTTAAATGTTATGCATGAACCTTCATTACTAAGTTAATGAAGGTTCATTCATACTTTATTATAATATCACTATATCAAATTAAGTTAAAAAAAAAAAAAAAAAAATGTAAAGTAAACAAAATTTTAAGCGAAACTGGTGATGAAATATTTTCTAAGCGATTTTTTCATGAAGAGTGAGAAAATTAAATTTGCTAAGATATTAATATTTAAATTGAAAGCAATATTGGGCTTATCAAAGATATGTTGAAAAAAAAACAACTTATTTTTAATGCACTGCCTTAATAAATCTATGTATTACAAATTTTCTGATACCTGATAATTGATTTATTGTACTAAGCTTTCGTTATAAGTGTAAGTTCGTAAATATAAATAAAATTAGTCGCCGTGTCGACAAGTTATGCGATATCATTCGACCCCATACAAAATTTTACCTCAATAATAAAATGAGCACGCCCTTAAAAATGATCTTTAAATAACTCAGATAAGATGGCAGTATAATCAAAATTAGGCACACATAAGTAGGTACTTACCATGAATACGAATATAAGCAAAAAGCTGCCATAGAGCCCCAAATTACTCTTTTAACAACATGGTTGTGTCGTTAAAACTTTTCACAGACTATTAAAACAATATTTTATATTATTGTGATCACGAAACGTTCTTATCTGCAAAAAGCTTTTAAATATTGTTCTTTTTCTAAATTCAGTAAAAGCTATTTTCATCAAATATAACCAATGCTTTATTGCTGCATTATCTTAGGAAAAATGATAACATCTAAAATGCCACATTATCTTTTTTAATAGTATTTAAAACCACTGATTAAAATAATATTGGTAGAGTACAAATTTTACAATCGTGATGTAGTCCAGGGGTGGCCAAAGCGTCGGTTCGACATTCGTCGATTCGACAGCACGCTTAAATATCGAAGTTAGCCGATTATCGACGAAAATCTCTCTCTAAAACCCGGGTCAAACAAGGGTTGGCAATTAGATTAATATAGGCTTTGAATTACTACTTTTAATGCTGGTCGATCGCCGCCAATAATTTCAAACAAAAGTCGATCACGGGCAAAAAAGTCTGGCCACCTCCGATTGTAGTCCATGGACCAATTTTACTGTATTCTTCAAAACAGCTTTATTTTTGACTGAACCATTTGTAGAACTCTCATCAGTAACTTGCTCCTCAATTTTAATGAATTTATCTTATTATAATATCTCCAACGGCTCAATTTCATTATTTGCCAATTAAATTTATACATATATTATATTGAAAATCTGTTTGTTTCGACAAAATAATACTATTTAAATCAAACGGTCAGAAGAAAATACCCGACCCTGGTATGAGTCTGCCCTTAGTGTGATTTCTATGCTTTACATCGATAATAATGCCATCATACATATATTACTTTACAAAAAAATAAGTTTGACAGACTCAGTCAATAAGTATCCGTGTTTACTTTAAGTCTGGATAAGGGAATTCTGTTATATAAAATATGTTTGCCATTCGTTGAAATCCATGTTTCTATTATAGTATTAGGTTGTAAAAATAGGGAAAATACCAAGATGAAATTCGAATATTTCATAAACATGAAGCAATTGGAAAACGACTTCTTCGAACAAAAATATTTCCTTACCAAGTATTTTTAGTGTGTGTAGTGATAAAATTATTAATTATGTTATTATTATTTTAGTAGTAGCTCATCGGAAAATATCTATTATTTTGACTTATTCCATCCGACCAATTTTATTTATTTACGTTTATTATTTATATTATATGTAACTGAAATCTAATTATTTATAAACAGCTCGTTTTTCTCGTCCGCATTACATATAAACTTCGCGGCAGTTTAAAACTCATTGACCATCTGCGTGTGGCACATAACCAATCTCAAGCAACTTGCCAAACTTTATATGTCTCTAAACTATTATAGTTAACTACTACGTTTTTTGTTTTGTCAACAATCAAAAGTTTTAAAAGATGGCCAGCACAGTAATTGTTCGTAGGATGTTCCCAGGAAAATGTCAAACAACATCATGGGATTTTAGCTGAAATGGTTTTATTGAGATCCAAATTAAAAAAGTTTAATAAGAGATTTATTGTATACTGAGTGTTTTAAAAACTTATTCCTGTAATATAATTGAAATATGATTATTCTGATGGTGATTTTTGGTAACTTAATAATCTTGTTGAGTTTATTCTTGACTCAAATTAAAGGGGATTTCTTGGAAGGTGGATGCCGATTAAAACGTTTGACCCATACGCTTGCTTATTTCAATAATGAAAAATAAAAACCATAATACTAATCAATATCCAAAAGTTTCAGATACTATTTTTTTCTTAAATCAATCATAGGAATTCATTTGATTAAACATTAAACAGCGTCAATATAGAGGCAAAAAATCACTTACGCTGTATGATTCTTAAATCTTCAACGCAATATATTTTCAGCACAAAACAATTTTTTTCTGATATATCTGAACTTTTATTTGTTATAGATCAATAAAAATATCAACTCAACTAGTTTGTGAAAGTTAATTTTAAATAATTACTATTCAAATTTTTCTCAACAGGCATTCAGATATTAATTTCTAAGAAATCGTGTGTGTTACCACACTTGTATTATCACATAAACTCGAACCGACTAAGTACAGTTTTTCATTACCTCATAAACATTAAACTTGTGTCCGTACTCGCGTATACCCTCAATATTCTCACATATAACCAACTTTTCCAATAATTACTATGGGCTAAAGTTTAGAAAATGTCTGATAATAGTTTAAATAATAAATTATCAATGTTGCGAATGAGCGTGCTACGTATACTTGTATCGCATACATTAAATTATTTTGTTTTTTTTAGAAATAATTAAGAAAAATATCCACTCTTTAACCATGTATCAAATAACTCGTGATATCGCTTTATACACGAGAATTTTATACGATTAATTTTATAAAACATAATCTCAAATAGTTTCTCCAGCAAAAATTACATTATCCAATTCAAAAGCTGTAAAGAAAACACGTTTCGCTTTTTTCTATTAAAGAAAACATTTTTCAATGTCTTCAAAAAATCATAATATGAAAATAACAGCGTGATATAAAATATAATCCATCATATGAAATTTTCAAAATATTATATTAGAAAACAGGTTTTTAAAAGATACAATTTTTTGTATGCCTGATTTTATGATGAAAAAATCTTCTCAGACCGTGAGAAATTAAAGAGCTTTTTTTATGCACATACGAAATCCATGATAGTTGAATATACTTGAGTAAAAGGAAAATTGTGTACACGCCACCCATCAGTAATCATTGTTTGAAGATAAGAGGCTTCATGAAAATTAATCTATGGTACATATTGAATTAGACATGTAGACTGCAATGATGGCAAACCCATTAAGTAACAATTACACAATTTTTTAAATACTACAACTAATCTGCATTACACTGAATTCAATTTAAATATAGAACTTACCGTAGAAGAATATTTTTTAACCCCCTTACCGAAGAAACCTTTTTTTTGGAGGCATCATTTCTGTGAGATTTATGGAACTTGTAAAATGTAGAGCATCATTTTCATCCTACTTATACGAAGTCGCTAATATGATTTTGATTTTATTTCTACTTCCTGAATATGCAAATATGGCAAGTCTACCATAATTCAGTAATAATAACTGTAATCCCATGCGGAATCGAAAAATACATGTTAAAACGTTCCAACGCTAAATAAAATACAGTATTTGTTTTTTTAGTCAAATTAAAATCATTGACATCGTTGGACAATGTTTTAAAAAAAATGTATCATTTTGTCGTGTATTTATTTTAGGGGAAGTTTACATTTCCGTTATGAATCCAATGTAAACTAGTTTAATATTATTAGCGTTTTTGTATCGTATATTTTGATAATATTTATTATATAATTATATGTGATTTGATTGATAAAAAATCCCACAATGTGGCGTCAATTTAAAAAAATTTAAAAAAAACATTGATTGATTTTTTGCGAAATATTTAATCGCAAAGGAAAGTTTACATTTGATTGCTATTTTGACGCCACACCATCTACAATTGGGTGTTTGTTTTGTTTCAAAAAAGTCTCCCACACTCATCTGATCTTAAAAACCGAACGTAGCGAAAGCAATTAGTTTACCACTAGTCCTACTTTAGTTCGATCCTTTCTATCCTTACTCTCATAAAAAAAGATATTGAGCAACTGAGAAATAAGCAATTTTCGTGTAAAACTAACATAAGGTAGGTTGTTCATAGGTTGAAAAAGATCAAAAGCTGTATTAAAATAAAAAAATAAAATATGTAGCCGTATTGTAGGTATCGCGAGAGCCATGTTTTAACATCAGAAAACCGGAAGTTGGACATCAACGATGACTTAGTCGAATAAAAACAAACTCAAAAGTTTACTTTATCCGCGAAAAACTTTAAACGACCTAAGCGTATTCAAAAATTTCGTTAAGCTTCCAGCTTTATCTTAAGGCTCCATATGCTATTTCCAGATTTATTTCGCAAACTTTTACATACAAAAAAGGATTTCCATGGCAGAAACAGTGTTTTTTTTGTTTTGTTTGCTTGGTTCAAAGTCAAATTGCAATAAGAATAACGATAATACCAACGTAATTTATTCTTTCTCCATAGCATATAAATAACTTTTTATCAGCTTGAAAGAATTACATGTATAACATCTTCCATATTAGAGCTTTCATAATTTGAAAATTTAATAGCCTCAAATGCAATATAAACATATGCCTCCTGTAGCTTCTTAACAACAATTTGAAACATTACCCATGATTAAACTGGCATTTAAAAGCAAATTTGACAGGGATACAGCACCAGATGAATTTATAAAAACGTTATATAGAAAATATTTTTTTTAATACTCAGTATAAACACAAAGGGGTTTATTTTAACCAATATCGTAAATTAATTGTTATTTTGAATTAAATATATGATACTGAAAATCCTGGAATCTGACAATCATAATTATATATTCGTGCAAAAATTCCAGCTGCAGCAAAAACATTTTCTCAGATTCAACACGTCATTAGTTAAATAAAAGTCCATGGAAAATTTTACATATTTTCCACAATTCCAGATTAAAAAAATTATCATATCAATCTGGCGTTCAATTTTATTGTTAACTAGCTGTACCCTGCGCGCGTTGCTACGCCAGCAATTGTAGGGGGGATTGGGGGGGTGGGGTAGGGGAGGGGGTGTACGCCAGAAAGTTTCGCGGAAGTGTAGTAGTAATTTGTAAAAATTCGATATCAATTTTTGGGGGGTTGTTTGGCGGGGTGGGGTTTGGGGGGCGTATGGGGCGGGTATGCCAAAAATTTTCGAAGCTGTGAAGTCTAAAAATTCATGAAGTTTAAGAAAAAAAAATGAGGGGTGGTGGTTGGGGGGGTGGTTGGGGGGAGGGGTTGGTAGGCCAAAAACCATTGCGGGAGTGTACTCAATAAATTTGTAAACTTTCACATCGATCGGTCGGGCGGTTTAGTAGTCCATAGCGGACATACACACAGACATTCATTTTTATATAATAGAAGAAGAAGAAGAAGATATCGAAATACCAATGTGTTTTATGTTTCATGATTGAAAGATTAACTGAAATAATATGATTTCACTTTTAATAATACAAACCCTACTATTGAACCTAAATTCTTCATACTATGAACAATGCTTATACAGTATTGATTGAAAAGATCGTCGTTTAAAGCCTTCTGTTTTCTGTTGAAGTTACGCTACCATTTTTATTTTGTACGGCTTTCAAAAACCACTAGTATATATCTAAAATGAAAAAAAAAAAACGAACGCAATTATTGGTTTAGACCAGTGGTTCTCATGTGCGGCCACCAGCAGCTTCATATTAAATATTGATAATAAAAAAAATGTGGTCTTAAAAGTTAATTTATCAAAAAATACTCTGAAAATTAAATATTTCTTGTGTAATTAATTCCAATAGTAAATTCACATGCACGGTTAGGTCCATTTGATAAATCACAAACACAAAAATTTAAAACAACAATTTGGTGCGGCTTCCAGACAATTTTACGTGAGAACCACTGGTTTAAACTGTTTGTTTGTTTGACTGGTTGTTTAGACTTTAGTTTCATTTTCGTTGGTATTGTATCTTAATAAATTTATTCAAGAGATAAAGTTTAAATATTGTATCGTCTCCCTGTAACATGCAAAGATTAACGAATCGAATTCATACACGATTAAGTACAAAGCTGGTGCATTACTCACCAATACCCTAAAATTTCTATCGCTTACTTGCTTTAAAAGGCTGTCCACATATTAACGGTGAGGAAACAGATAAAATACCTTAATAGGGTACTCGGGATCCACTTTATTAGGGACTTTATTTACATCTTTTACATACATAAACCCTAAAAGGGCTTTCCTGATTTGCTTAAGGAGGTTTTTGTGGAATAATGATTTTACGGTGATACATACAATGTATGGCCTGTTATAATTTTTCGTTCTTTTTCCCCCCAAAAAATTATTTTTATAACAAATAGTAAAAAAATCCGAGATATATGCCCAAACTTTTAAAGGATTAAAATTTAGACTGGTTTCGACATAAATCATCGAATAAAGTAAAATATGAAAAGAGCTCTCAAGGATGATAGGTGTCGATAGTTATTTTTGTATCACGCCATAACTATACTTATTCTTGTGAAAGTGCGATGTTTTATTTTTCAATTTAATTATTATGGGTTCTACCAATAAAATAATAATTCAACTAAAAAAGTCCTTATGAAAAATCATAATTTGATGTTTTCTAAAACATTGGGATCGCTAAAAATTGCTTTAATCATTAAACTTCTTTATCTAGCTTTTAAAGAAATACTCTTCTGTCATATTGGAAGTCCGTTCTTTATATAACCCAACATAATCCAAATAGGAAATAAAAAAAAGCTTCCGGCAGTGTAATATAAATAAGTATTTTTTCAGATTGAAATAGAATGTGTCTCATGAAGAAATAACTCGCTTCCTTGTCACCAGAATAGCTCAAAGATCGACAGTGATTTTTTATAATCAGGCAAAATAAGGTTAATGACATTTAAAATGCGAATACATATGAAATGGTTCATTGGGAATTTATTTTTAGCAAAATGGTTGTTAACGATTTATCAGACGTATTCTTCATCAGTCAAAGAAAAATTCAAATTTCAAACATTTGCTTATAAATGCTGGATTGATTTAAAAAAAATGATAAGGATAATTGTGAGAAAATATAATCATTATTATTCATAGAAGAACACATTTTGTCCAAATCAAAAAAAAAAATACTATGAATCACATCACATTAGAAGTCTGCACGGGCTCGGGTTTGGCCCGCGGAGCTTACCCGGCCCGGGTAACGAAGGTTTAGATTCGGGCCCGGGTCAGACTCGGACGCAAGCATACCGCAAAATATAACAAAAATCGGGCTATTTCCAAATTTCCATCATCGTAAATCTAAATGTTATACTAAATATGATAAACTTCACGTACTCGTATTAGTCATCTTTTCGAAAAAAAATCGGATTTGTTTGAAAAATGTCGGGCTCAGGTCGGGTTCGGGTAAAATTTTTGATAATTAACCCCCGCCCCGGGTCGGAGGTCTTCGGGTTCGGGCCGGGTGAAATTTCAAAATTTCGGCCCATGCAGACCTCTACATCACATATATGTAATTGTATGGTACACACATACATAGGTATATCTCACAGAAATCACACCCCGATTAATAGTATATATTTAATGCCGAAATGTCTTATTTTTTTCTAGTCTTTGGCTACTAAAAATAAAAAAAAACTTCATTCACTATTAACATTATAAAGTATAAGTACTTGCTTTAAGACGCCTCATAATATATTATGATACATCTAACAACACGAATTTTCTCAAGCGTTCTTTATTATCCTTTGAGTATGTATAGTAAAATCATCATTTCAGTTAACTCAAATCAATATAATGGGCTATTATATTGATTTGAGTTATATCGATAATTTGATCAAAGGCATTAACGGCATACTCTTCTGTACAGTTTCGCTAAACTATTAATTGTCCTCTCCCTAATTGAATTCGGATTAAGTGTTTACCAGTATAGAGATCAAAGGAACAATCATTTCAACTACGTCCTGGTACCTGATATTGTGTGTGGGTTGTTTGTAGAACTAGCTTCTATTTGATTTAATTTGAGCTGTTTGTTTGACATAGCGTCACACGTGCTTTACCTCTTCTAGTTTCTTGTTTATCCTTTGTATGAATGTTTTAATTCTTCATGAATATCACATTTCTTTATTATAGAAGAAAGTTACGCATACTAAAAAACAAGAGTAGCAATCCGGCTCACTTCAATTTATCTCGGGTCCTTGAAGGCTCGAGGCTTTCCAAGTTTTCAGTAAATACGTAATCCGAGAACACCAAGATAAGAATATAAATAAATGGGTTTCTTTTCAATTTTTCCGTAATTTTTTTCTGTATTTATATCACGAAAGAGTGGATAAATAAGTATTGTTTGTTTTATTTTTATTTTAACACAATTTCTCGTTGTTTTACTGTTGTTCAATAAAAAATGTAAGCCGCAAACTCTGATGCCATGAAGATTCTTTAACAAACAAGATTTAAGGAAATTTAAATAAAAAAATCTATCATGAAATCCACTCGCAGTAAAAAATATGTGATGTGTCTACATAGAACAAAATACGCTTATTTTATACAAGAAATTTAAATTCAATTTACATCCAGTTTTAAAGTCACATTGCTTCCTTTGTATTTCGATGTGAAAGACAATTGGTAAATTTTAGCATAATCAGCAGAATGTTTGTTTTTTTGCTATGCCAACCATAAATTCCTTTTACGCAATATTTTTTTTTGAGGATTTGTTTAAAGGAGAAATGCGACGCAGGGCCACCAGCGAACACATCTTGTGATGCAAATATTAAGCTTTTTTGAATGGCTCGTATTGAATAGCAATACTTAATTAAAGCCATCTCACTATAATGTTGGCAACGTCTCAGTTTACTGGTGTAAGATGCAATATTTTAAGATAATTCAAATATACATAAAAATAAAAGTCCTGTTCAGTTTTAATCGGATCAACTTTTTTGTCAAATATCCATAACTTTTGACATTCATTTTTTTAAAAGAAGAATTATAGTTTTGTTTTATCAATAACGTTGATAAATGTATGTATTTATAATATCTTGTGGGTTCACATAGGTTTGTCGATTGGTCTGTCTTAGTACTATCTACATAAGTCTGCTAAGTGATCAATTGCCTCTCTCTATAAATATTATAGGTATGTATATTTTAATATTTCAATTTATTTATACGATTAAATTGAAAGGAAAGATTTATTTACCCACTAAAAATAGCCAATAATGATATTAATTTAATTCAAATTATATTACTATTATTTTTGTTATTTAGAGACATCTACACAATAAATACAAAGCTTAAAAACTATGGGTTGATTCTTCGGTTATTTACTTGAAATAAATATATATTTAAACAACAGATGACGTTACCCAAAAGTATGTATGGCATTTAAAAAAATCTTATTAAATAATCAATGACAATCGTTACGAACGAAAAAATATAAGTGGACCGTCATTGTTTAAATCAGCGTTCATTTTTAAGCTTAAACATTAACTTCACACTATACAAGCAGTATACTAATTCATAGTTAAATTTACCAGTTCCTCCAGGGTTTGCTGATATCGGACTGTAAGAGATCCAAGATAGTTGACATGGTCGTAATTCCCTCTGTGGAAGCATACGCAAAACAGTCGATGTAGAAAATGGCACATTGGGGATCTCTGGACTCGTACAGACACTGTTACATCTGTAAAATAAAATATTAACCATTTAACGTTTTTTATTTTTTTATTTAAATGCTAAAATTATTAGTATTGCGCGCTTATGTCATTATTGATAAAAAGATATCACACATATTGGGACTCGAGCTCATGAGGTCCGTCACGGAAGCCATCGACGCACCACAACTATGTAATAAAGTCTATAAAAATATATTGTCTTAGATATCTTCCGACACATTTCTTTGTCTTGATGATTGCGTAGGTATATTGTTTATGTATGTATTTATTTGGTGATGAGAAATATAGCTGGCATATGCGGATAATTGGGAACGGTTATGGCTGAAGAAGGAAAATTATTCCCAGACTGAACATTGAATTTACTGAAAGCGATAAAGAATTCAAACAAAAGACTTCCATGTTGGGGTTTTAATCGTTACCGTGGGAATTTCTTTTCGCCTTTTGGTGTTTATGTACAGTAAAAAATCTTTAAAATAAATAATTTTATATTCAAGTCCGTTTTTAATTAAAATTTACGAGACTTCCGTTTCAATGTAAGTTAACGTTTTCATTCTGGTATAATTAGATGCGACTTAACGTTAATCGTAAACTATTCTCAGCATCGCGAAATTGTATGCTTTTTTTTATATAATATGTACTACATTCAGACTGGTGAATTGTGTAGAAAAGACATATTATATTAATTTAATGCTTAACTAACCAATTTAAATTATTTGAAACTTTTCGTTAAATATCAATAGCTTTTATAAATTAATAATAAAAACACCTTCACAAACCTTTGATAAAATTATACCCGCAAGAAAAAATCTTAATCCTACGGAAGATAATAATCTTAAAAATTGAAAAAAAAATGAACATATCTTGATAACAGCATATCACTAAAATAATCATCATTAATTGAATATTTACGGAAGTTACTTGGTGGAATTTCACTATCAAATTTGAATCGTTTAAATTTTGTACATTTTCATGGTCAGTTCAAGTTCATTCGTCACTGCCTGAAGATGCTGAAAGGCAAAACCCGGGTTATTAGTGA
This sequence comes from Himalopsyche kuldschensis, assembly GCA_028554975.1. Taxonomy (NCBI): domain Eukaryota; kingdom Metazoa; phylum Arthropoda; class Insecta; order Trichoptera; family Rhyacophilidae; genus Himalopsyche; species Himalopsyche kuldschensis. Next base: position 87,948 of record JAHFWI010000074.1, read on the forward strand.
CAGAACTCATTGAAAAGTACATAACTCAGACGATTCAAATAAAATCTACATTATTTTTTATACATGAACCGAATCATTCGATATTTTTCACCAACATAAAATGCCAACAATGATCTAATTAAGTGAGGCACAATATGCGGCCTTTAATGACATTTCATGCGGCCTGCAATGACAAGTATCAATCACCTTTTCTCTTCAGAACTTTTTAATGACGAGGGAAGAACAATATAAAACAATAATATTTTCAATTTTATATTCAAGGAACAGGAAACAATACGTAACGTATGGGCTCTTTGAATCGCCACCGTTCTCCACGTATTCTGGTGTTCCACAAGGCTCGAACTTGGGGCCAATGCTGTTCACTATATTTATAAATGATATCGTAAAAGTCATCAAAAATTCAAAGTTCTTATTATTCGCTGATGATTTGAAGCTTTTTTTAAAGGTTGTCACCTTGGATGATTGTCACCGTCTCCAGTCTGATATAGACAATATAATAGAATGGGGAAGATGTAACAAACTCGATTTTAATATTGATAAATGCAATCTTTTATCGTTTACAAGGGGATCACGAGTATTATTTTGTCGGTATTCAATGAATGGCCGAATTCTCTCGCGGATTTCATCAGTTAAAGATCTTGGCGTACAATTTGAGAGCAAACTTACATTCAATAATCACATAAAGACTACTTGTAATAAAGCATTGAAAATGTTGGGCTTTATCCTCCGTACTACCAAGGACTTTCCAGGAGTAAAAATGTATAATTTTTTAGTTCGAAGCCGGCTTGAGAGTGGATCGATTGTTTGGGCCCCAAGAGGTGCGAAATATGTTCTTATGGTGGAGAGGGTTCAGAAGAAGTTTTTGAGAATTCTCTATTTGAGGACATACGGATACTACCCATGGCTTTATCCAACCGATTTTCTTTTAGGCATGCTCACGTTCAATAGTTTGAATACTCGAAGAGAAATGTACCTGGCCACATATTTCTTTCGACTTATCCGAGGCCAAAATGAGAATTCCACCATTCTTGAGAATGTTAAATTGAATGTCCCTGATAATTTTTTGTGAACATGGGTTGTTTGTTCTTCCAATGGGTAGAACCAGTCTGCCAATGGGAATGTCACTGGGAAGAGCTTTAACAATTTTAAACGGCATTGCTTCGGATGTCGACATATTTCATATTGACGTGAGTGAGTTCAGACGAATACTATATTTTATGAATAAAAGTTAATTTTGTCAGAACTCACTCGGTTGACTGCTTTGAAAATTTCTAATGTGATATTAATAATATTTTTTCCTCTCTGTTTTTTTTTGACTATTGTAATTTTCATCTTATTTTTAATTTTTAATTAATTTGTGATTTTTATTATATATTTACATGTATGTATGTATATATATATAAATGCATGTATTTATATTTGTCAAATTCATGGCGCATTGGCGTCAGCTGTAATGCCATGATTTGCTTTTTCTTAAATAAATAAATAAATACACTAAAAATATCGATAATTTTATCAGTTTTACCCATGCGGCCCTCAAACTATCTGAGAATTGATTATCTGACCCTTATCTCAAAAAGGTTGCGCAGCACTGATTCAATTGGACAATATTCAAACATTATTTTCTCGCGTTATATGGCAATTTTTTGGGTACAACGAATTTATCAAATTAAGTATGTCATGAAAAACGTTAACAAATTACGGTCAGAGAAATGTGAAATGGTATAATTTGCGTAATTGCTTTGATGTATATTTTTTAAGGCTGTACATAATACACGCTAAGAATAATAAATTTACCATCTCTGCCTCTCTACGTACGCCCTACAGAATTACAAACCATCTATATTTTCTCAGTATCTTGTTAAGGGATCGGTAAAATATTTTAATATTTTTTTTTCTATCTATTTTCAAAAAATCTTACCTATCACCGGTATAACATTAATGAAAGCTCTCGGAAGATTTTCTTGTAGATAATCAAGTCCTCGTTGAATATTTTTCGTATAAGCTTCAGGCGAAGCTAGATCTTTCCTAAAACACTCCACTGAGCACAGGTCGTTCGCCCCGAAGAACACTGTGATCATCTTCCAATCATTATAGAAATCAATATTTCTATTTCTCTTCATTCTTCGGACCAACTCCTGCAAGAAAAAAATCAGGCTATAAAACGTGTTGTAAATTATTGGAATATTATTATCAAACACCATTTTTTCACATTTGTGGAATGTTCATTTTAATATAAAATTTAAAATAACTTTTAGGCAAACTTTGCGATAGTTAGTCCAAAGATGCGTTTGAAAGAGGCGAAAAACGTGTCACAATTAGTAACACAATACGTAGAATAATCAAAGTTATTTTAAATTGTATACCATTTATAACCTTTATTAAATAAGTAAAAATCAAAACGTTTCTTTTGAGATAGATTCGTTAACAATAAAATAAAAGTTTTGGCTAAATCCAAGTGCGCGAATCACGTTTGTAAGTACAATTTAACCGTGATCTATTCAAATATCTTGAAAATAATAAGTGTTGAACACAATCATCGGGTTAATATGTATTTAATACGATTTACTTTTGCTTTCGACGCATTTTGAAAGAGTCCGGCATTGAAACAGTGATTTACGCAAACTAAAAGCTCTTTCAAAGTATACATTTTAAAATGTTATAATATCAGTTATAAAATAATTGATATATATGTACATACACTACAAGCCCACTGAATTGAAACATGCGATGTAATTATCCTACTTATTTATATAAATGTAGTAATTAATATCTTGTATTAACCAGTATAATCCATGTTACAAACATAATCGATCGGGCTTATTTGCTCTACTCACAAATTGCAACAGATTCTTGTTAAAAAATATACATAAAAAAACACTGCAGCCAAATTCACTCAAACTTTGTTAAGAGCTATTTTTCTTCATCATGTTTTCAGTTTTTTTTTATTATAATTATTGACAAATGATGAAGAATATGTTATTCGGCCATGACCGTCGCAATATTCTTTAATTTATTATGAATATGTAGGTCTCGGACGAATAAGTAAAAAAAAAATATGTATTATCCATTTACTGAGCAATCACTCCTATTCATTACATCCAAATAATTTAATGGGCGAAGCATTGGAAAAAAAACAACAAAAAACTGTACATACATGCATCATTGCTTGATAATAATAAATATATTTTATTAAAAGCTATATTATTGCGATAAAATTTATCTTATCTTGTAAATCACTTCACTTGTTGCGCATCTAAGTTTGATTGGATGTATTATTCGTTTTTTCATTTGTCAATTATTTTATAACTTTTAAACTGTTTTAAGGAAAGATAGCATTGTTTTTCTGGCCATGCATGAACACGGTTAAAACACTGTCAACTATAGAACTTAAGTACTGTACATTTTTAATAAAGAAGCCATCCATTTTATTTTAATACATTTTCAAGAGAGCTTATATCATCGTATTTAACAGTAAAACCTTCAATCTCTCTTGATGCTATTATTAGCAAATCATTCGATAATAAATTCCAATTCCCATTCGTTAGAAAGAAAATTGAAATGTCGATATGAAATTATGCGCACATTACAACAGCAAAAGTAATTTATAGATTCAAAGAATGATCCACCCATTATCCCATCACCCATAACATAAATTAAATATCATCATACCTTGGCTTGCATGAGAGCATCCATTGCTGAAGAAACAGGGAATCCAATGTTTAAGTTAGCATTCGGATTTCTGAACTCTCCTACGCCAGTTGAAAAACCAGTCAGTCGGGGATTGTACTCTCTCAGGATGTTTGGTAAGGTCATTGTCTCTCTCCATGTTGAGTCCCCGCCTAAAAAAATAAAAAAAAATTTCAAATATGATTCTATCAATATAAATCTGACTTCATATCGATATTTTATCGCTTCAATAAACAAGCAAGATTGATAAGAAAGATATATAATGTATTCATATTCGCAAATTTTGACTATGGATGAATGGATATCTGCTCTGTATTTCAAGCATTGGAAAGATATGGAAACATTAAAAATGTTCTGATCTACATATATGGGGGTCGACTTTATCTCGACCAAATGGTGTCTTTGCAGTATACGGAATATACACAGGAAACTTAGTTTCAGCTTTACTTTACTAACTAGGTGGTTGAGCTAGTAATAATATTTTTGCTAGTCCCGTGCAGCTCTGCTCAGGCTTAGACTCATTTTTTGTCGATAGAGTTGTGAATGGCGGCAAAGAAACATTGACTGCAAAACACATATGATTTTGATGATGGTGGTGGGAAAACCAAGTTGTTTTCTTGTGCAATTTAATCCCATTTACCTTATAATAATATATTCATCAAACAACTTTGGCATTTAAGAGATTTTGATCCAGTAGATAGAAACATTACCCTCAATCGAAATTGTTTATCTCGTCGATAGACAATAATCCAACATTTAACAAACCGTTCTCACTTAAAACTCAGTAACTCATGCATAATGAAAATACTTCCATTCACTTAGACATCCGTTTGATTAATTTATTTTATCTTACGTATACGTTTCGTGTTAACAAACATGTTAAAGTTGAAAGTTCTTTAGGTAGGAATGTCTTAAAACCAAAGAGCTATTTCGCGATTTTGCTGACTGTTAATTTTCCCCTTTTACAGCAGAGGGTTATTAATAGGAAAACTGACTACTACAAAAATTTTAGTACACATAACTACTCAAACGTTTCAACAGATATTCGACCCCAATGATATCGCAGCATGTAATTACGTGGAATATAATATAAAATTATTAACATATTCTTTTATATTCAAAATAGATTGATCCAAGTTTTATAGAGTTGACTGGCATCCAATAAATAAATTATTTGAATGCCTAAATAAAAGATATTTATCACCAAGAAATTGTGTGTCCAATCCCAGAAAAGATTACAAAACTAAACTAAAATGTTTATGGTTGAGGAAGTATAGTGTATCTTACACTAATAAAACTTAATAAATATCAACGATAGATTCACGATTTTTACTATTCAATATTTGTGACAAGCAATCAAATAAAACAGAAGAAAGTCTCAGTGAATCATTTGTTTTTGCTCATCTTAGTACGTAGCATGTTAGAATTCATATAATTGGCGCTAGAGTGTTTTCTCATGCACATTATACTTCCGACTTTACATACGAGCATAAATTAAATACGTTTAATTGATATTATAATAATATGTGAGTATGTAAATATTCACACAACGTCGACGAAAATCTTACATTTACTTAGGTTGGTTACAACCAACATCCAACAAATCAAGTTCTGAAAGATCAAAACATCGTTTTATAGAACTTAAAACATTATCTATAAAGTGTTAATTTTAGTTATGAAGTTATGAAGAGGCCGAAAATAAAGTATTTGGATAAATATGCGCTACGCAAAATACAAAATCTTTTCAATAATTATCAATTGCAAAAACACAATTGAGTAAGTGTGTTTAAAATTTCACCGATACTCTGCAGCCCATATGTAATAAATTAATGACATAACTTACTGGCAAGCAAAAAGACCGCCAACCGGTTAGTATTTCTGTCCGGTTAATTGGAAACCCTGAATATAATGGTGATTGCATCTTATGATGATAATAAACTATGACCTCTTAATAATTTCCTCAATTAGCCGTCACTGATAGCTGTAATCTGTTTGACATATCGACGTTTTCAAAGACTACAGCGTATCGAAGGTGTATTTCAACAATTTGAAAATATATTGACAATGAGCTTGCGCAATTTTCTTTTTACTATCATATGTATATTATTTATTTACAAAGACGACGTTTAAATCTTGCAGCGTAGCTGTCGAATCGCAATAATGATCAAAAGATTTGGTCCAGCTATACACTGGGCATAGTTTGAACTATGAACTCAATACACTAGACACTATTTACATATATATACCATTGTATAGGCATGACTGACAGTACAGCTCCTTCAGTACACATATGGTTAAAATCTGTATATGGCATTTTCGGATTCATAAGCCATAATCTGTGATTTCAATGTTTCACTTTTAAGGTGTTAGCTATAAAATCTTGGTAGAAAAGCATTATTTAAATAAATAAATCACATTATATACATATGTAGTTCTACTTCAACACATATTCTCTTAAATATCAGGGTGGGTTTTGCTCATCGTGAGCATTGTCAACTAATTGAACAAAACAAATGGAACGGAAAAGATGTAAAAAAATGCTCAAATATATGTATTTGGATACAGTATCTAAATCGATTGAATAATCAGTACCAAAATACCCATAAGAGGACATACACGATGAACGGCACAACGAAGTTATTAATTAATGAAGCATTATATAAACACAGTATTATTATTATTTTTTTGAGAGAAAAACATAATTTAACAGGTTTTTAACAGTAGTATCTAATAATAAATACCTAAACAATACCGCGCAAAATTGATTCTTATTTATGTCTACTCTCAAATTTAAATCGTGTCAAAAATTGCAAACCGGAATATTCTTTAAGACTTTAAATGATGCAACTCGATAAATGATTCAGAGAATTACAGATACATTTATGGAACCGAGTATCCGTTTGCCCTCAATTGTAGTAAATTCATCACTGGGCCAACCCACCCATTCAAACTTTCTTACATCATACAAAACCACTATCAGCTTCATAAGCAATCTTCGAATTGATCGAAACCGCGGCAAATTTGAATGAATCAATGTTTTATAATCAAAACTTTATCTACCGACACTAAATTGTGTAATATTGAAACATCGAAAATAAAAAAAAACACATCCGGAAAGAATTTGCGATGATGATGTTATTATAAAATTAGATGCCAAATAAATCGAATTGAAAATTTCAATATTGCAAATATCAATCACCGATAATTTGATACGATCGATACATAGGTAAATATCATATCTTGAAGCTGCTCGCATCGCCCTCTTTAAAAAAAGCACTTTATTTTTTTGATATAATAATAGCAAATTGATAGTCCGACATCATGAATAAATCTTTGGTGCATTATTTTTTCGTCTGAAATAACTTTTGACTGTTGCGAAATTTAAATAATATATATAAGTCATAAAGGGAAATATTTATTTGCCACGATTAAAATCTCTTATATTCGTATAAGAAAATTATGCCTGAAATCTTTCAAAATGTAATTTATCAACAATCCTTTTGAAATACCGAAAATAATTTAATAAACACACATTAAATAAAATGTGGAAAGTCTTACAATCGAAACCAGTCATTTAATTACAAAACACTCTTACTGGTACCAAAACTTGAAACTATCTCGCTGGGAAAAACCTTAAAATCTGTATTTCGAATTATGACTAAAAAATATATGTGTCAGTTAATATTTTGAAACAATTTAATACATCAATGCACGCACCATACAGATCAAAATTAATGAAATTGCAAAACAATTACGTCTTTATTATCCAGGCCACATGCATTAGCAATGAAATAACCGCTTATATAATATACTTATATTGGAGTTTATCTTAAAAGAAGTTTTCTACGAAAACTCTCTTCGAGTCGACTCTTTAAGAATAAATAATATGTTCCAAATCTAGAGTAGACATTATTCAAACAAATATACATAACTTAATAGGTGTCATTAGTTTAAATTTATATATATTGAATCAACACAAATTTCATACAGACCACACAGCGTAACCGTTGATTTGAGAAAACAATGTGGGGAAATATCAAAACATATTTTCTGCCACCACTTACATCAATAACCAGGATTTCAAAACTTGTGGTTGCTCGAATGAGGTCTTCTACACTCATTACGAAGATTTTCCTTCGTAAAATACTGTAAAGAAATTAATTTTCGATGTTTGTATTGGATTGCTATTCGTTCAATTATTTCGATCAATTTGCCAATCATTACAAATATATAATTATCTTCCTGTTAACCCAATACACTCATATTTGAAAAAGATAAATGTTTTTAAAATTGTATAGTGTGTTTTCTGTAGCGTGCGTTGTTTAAATAATAACATTAAATGTGGTGGATAACCACACGTTTCAAAATATATGTAGTGTTTATTTGCATTTCATTATGCGGTCAATTTGCTGAGGTTAACAACGCATGAATGAAATTGCTACTGTGTGAAGAACTAATCTAATAAAATTCTCAATTATTATTATTAGTAAGTATGTAGATGTAGCATTTCAAATTGATTGACGCTCTTTTTTATACTGCTTTGACATTTTTAAGCTGAACTATTTGTTCTAATAAGACTTCAATAAACAATGTGTAGGTGTTTAATTAATGAATCTGGTTTCCGTCAAAAGGCATAAAAAATATTCTACCTATCACTCAATCTTGTTTGTTTACTCTTGTCATCCTTAATGAGAGCACTTAAAAAAGTCAGTCAATAGCCAAAAGGCGACCGTCTGAGCTACCACAATCTGTTTTTAGAACAATCTTCAGCAAGATCGAACACGTGCACTTTATATTTTAAGAATTATTTATTATTTGTAACTTTTTTTCACAGTTTTCTATGCCTTAAAGATGTATATATTTTCAAAAACAGGGTTTTTTTATATTTAGGGAACCAATTTTTCAATATATTATATCACTTTTATACGCGATATTTGGTTGGAAGTATCCACCGTGTAAAATAAAAGTTGACTGCACCCTTCAATTTGGCTAAGGAGATAGAAGTGAATGGGATAAGTAAAAGGCTCGTAGTTAACATCTAGCTCTTTTCAAATTATTTCCTGGATAGGATGACAGAGAAATAAAAATATAACCCACATAAAGACATCTGCCCACTCAACATTACCCGAAATGCAGAGCATATATATTATATGCTTCGAATTAAACCGATAGTTTACTTTACGACTTATTTTAGCATCATATTCATACATGCATTATAATAAAAATCGATTGAAAATTCAATGAATGCATGTTTAGATTAGATTCCAACCCTTGGAGAAAGACCTAATCCCAAGAGGAATGACAACTCGACCACAGTTCCGGAATATAATAAATGTGTCAATAGTTTTTTTAATCCCGTATTACAAAGTAAGTGACAAAATAATGTAATAATCGCATTTTTACTTATTAATGTTTACAAATACGAGGTTTTACGAGATGAAATCGAAATCACATGCGTCACGATTTTTATTATATAATAAGTAGTCACGTTCTTGAAAATGTTCAGCTCGAGTCGAAATTTGAATAATTTCGCCATTATTCGGTCACTGGATGCATAGTTTTATGTTGGTTGTATCGGATAAGGAGATTCAAGTCACCAGTCGTTAGGCATTGTGTGTATGGTAATAAATATGTGGGTGCTTTAGCACTACAAAAGCAGGTCAAATTAATTAAATAAACTTGCAATAAACGCGGCGTAACTTTCCAGATATCTGTATTGTTTTGTAAGTGTTTGCACTGGGTAATTAAATGCAGTGCCATATTATACTTTTGAGTGCAAACTTTCGGAGATAAGAATAACAATTTAAATTCATATTATGTACTATTGCATATGGTTCAATGTTCGAGTGTCAGCGTCTTTGGCTTCGGTCGCGGATCGCTTAGGTTCGAATGCCAGTCTGGGCCGTTTTATTTTTCAATCGAATTATTGACTTATTTTCGAAAAGACGGATGTTTGTGCTGTACAAAGTTTCTACACACATCTAAACCTGAAAATGGGACGTAGCGAAAGCGATTAGCTTACTACTAGTCCTATCCTTTCTATTTCAACACTCTTCGGAAAAGAGAGGCTGAGTAACAAGCACTTCTTGAAAAAAGGTGATGTTGAGATTAACTCCAGTAGGAGTAAAATGCGTATATGGCTGACAAAAATATTTAAAATCTGAGTGATCAATATCGTTTTTTCGATTGCGGTACCTAAGGGCTCGAGTCTCAGTGAACGACGTTGGCTTCTCGTCATAATCCCACTCTCCTGCTTTAACTTTCTCCAAAAAATAATCGGTGAAGGAATAACAAACAGTTCTCTTAGAAAAACTTATGATGACATGATAAGAATAAACTGACTTCTTTCTTCTTAGTACCGTGAGGAAAGAATGGTAGAAAAAACTTATAGTCAGCTAATCGCTCGATATAATTTAAAATAGTTTTCGATACTTCAAATAATAATATATACTTCAATACAACATCAATAGTTCTTCCAAGGATTTGGCGCATTCGATAAATCAATCTAAAAGTGATAATTTATCGATCCTTGTTGAAATCGATACATTCCTAATTTTCTCCTACTTTTAGTAGACATCAGCATAGTATCGGCCTACTTTCCATACTTTAACTGGTTATTCTCGTTTACGTTCGGCTATTTAACCATTTTACAAATAGCCGCTTGAGCTTTATAATTTACCAAGTCTTCTCACACAATTTCATCGCCTGATAACATTTTCTATTAAAGAGCTACGAACCATCATTATACGAAATTTTGAACGATAAACTTGGCCAATTTGATTTACAAAGAAAAATTAAAATAAATCAACATATAATATGAAACACATTTTTTCTCGCGAGCATTATCAACTGATGATTTCAGTACTGTGATGTGTTTCAAATAATGGCTCTCCACCAACAATAATGACAGTAAACTTAACACCTTAAAAGTGATATATTATATTGTAAGTGATTAAGAGATTAAAAATACATAGTCGCCATTTGTCCTTTCATTCAATTTTGATTTCTGATTGGTGGTTTGTTTTTTATACCATAACATAAAATATTATAGTCCCACCCATTCAGTCAGAATTCTTGAACCACTGCATTATCACTATTAGCAGAAATGCTATGATTTATTTAAATTTCATTTTTAGCTGAAGTGACGATGTATTTGAGTAAAATGGAACCCCGGCTACTGTTCTCGCAGCAATCGTATTTTTTCGTTGGCTTCAAAACTCTTCCGTGTCCATCATTTTATTTTATAATTTATTCGGCTTACTTATAACTAAGTTTTGTCGCTCACGACCCGGGATTCGTTTTTCTGCATTTTCAGGCATTTTAAGTGCACGAATATACTTGAACTCATGGAAAAGTATAAAATTCAAACAATTCAAATTAGATATTGAAATGCCCCACCATCAAGCACCCTCACTCAAAATCCTTATCTGCTTAAAATTCTTCGCTATGACCCATGAACCCATGTACAGGAAATATACAATTCATATTTAAATAGCTACTAATACAAATATATATATATTACCAGCTGCCCAAGAGACTCCTCGGTATTCGAAGATGGCTCCCAGCGCCCATTCGTCAAGAGCCCCATTCCCGGCGACCAGCGAATCACCCATTGCTCCGATGACTGAAATATCGCTCGGCTTGAGAGCATGGACTGACGTAGCCGTGATACGGCCTCTTGGGGGAATCCCTTGGATACTGTTGTTGCTGTTGCTGAAGGGGGTCCAACATGGAAACGGCTGTGAAGAACTGTAGTGCGTCTGCCTTCTGACATCGGATGCCTGTCGGGAATCACGTATGAGAGGTTTTCCGGATGACTGAAAACATTAGTAAATTTTCTGTATCCTACTTCGTAAAATAACATCATTACTTATCAATAGATAAACAAAATCAAAATTTTAGGAAATGGAAGAACCAGCTATCAATTATTTTGCAATATTCTTATCAATCTTCTCTATTTCTTTAAGAAAAAAACGGCTGACCAAATGACCTTATAAAGGCAAAACTTTCAACAAAATTCTACGATATGATTCATTTAATAGAGGTATAAAATCTGCTTCTAAACATCATTTATTTTGACCAAATGTCGGCCATATGATAAAAATTATTTACATTTAAATTTACCACGGAGGCATGAGCCTCTTTGCCAGTTAAGAAAATTGCCACTTCTTATATCAGTTCATTCCATAAAAACACGCACCGTAGAAGACTCTGTCCGAACGCCTAATGGCGTCTAATATAGGTATTCTCAGGGCAAAATTGCATATGCCACACATAAGAAAACCTGAACTTGACACCACAGTTGTTAAATTTCGAACATAAATGTACGCAAATGAGCATTTCAGAGCAATATTAAGTGATACTTCGAAATGATAGCGAATAGTTCGCAACACTTTTTCACATGCCAGACTAATAATAAAAACACAAAACAATGCACATGAAAGTGCGCCGGAGAAGATGTCTGTGTTGAAGATTGTTAATTTGAAGGTTATTCGTGTTTTGTAATTTTAAACGGGTCACCATGATAACTATAGCCTCGTATGCTGCGTAAAGGTACTGTCAAGGGTTTGCGTACGAAGAATTATCCTCGGAGATGAAAGGACATACACTGTCGGAAACAAAAGAATATCAAGTCGACAAAAAAACAAACGAACTGCGTCGAGGTGCATCTATCAATTTTTTTTAAATTTCGAAGTAAGTGCAAATGGTGAAGTAAAGAGAAAATAGCATTATTTGATGAAAGATTTCAAGGATAATTGTCGTGTTGCGTTTGTTCCACCATGTATCATAACCGTATCATTAAAATGGCATTCATAAATAATTCATTGACGGATTCGTTATTCAAACGGTATTTCGATATCAGTGATATCGATTCGTCACAGATTCTCGTCACGTTCGTATTGAAATAACCGCCATTTAGTTTCACTTACTTATGCATATAAGGCTTCAGGAAATGCGGAAGAGAGTTGACATTCTCTTTGATTGGTTTCCCGATAAATCAAAAGGATACGTAAGCCTTGACATCAAAGAAAATTGATCGAATAACATTTATTATTCGCAGAACAAAAAGATATCCTTATTTATGTTACGGTTGGGCAACTCAAAATTTATTTTCAATTTTGACAGAAGCTGATTTCTGATAATTTCTGCTATGACTATGACTGAAAAAGCCATACTTAGTTTTCCAAAACTATTCATTCAATAAATAAAAATTTTCTAAGGAATAAAAAATATAATCTTCCAAATCCTTAGATTTCAGTTATTATGACAAAGAGATACATGGCTTTTATTGTAATATAAAATTTAAAATAACTTTGACTATCCCACGTATTGTGAAGTAAGTCTGAAGATGCCTCTGAAAGAGGCGGCGAAACACGTGTCACAGTTAGTAGCACAATACGTGGAATAATCAAATTTATGTTAAATTTTTTACTAAAATGAACTTCCACAAAGTTACCGCCGAAACCATCGAAAGGCTTTTATTGCTCTTATTCTACATTACATTTATTAGGATCAGGACCAGTTTCACTCGTAGCGAGAAAATTCAACATTTTTTTTAAGGTGATACTTACATCACTAACAGTCCTTAAACTAATTTGAATCAAAATCAATTCGGCGATTTAAAAAAAAAAAAGAATAAACGACATATTAAGACAATGATTTCATCGACAACGTCTACTGTATTTGTAACCATTTCGTTTGAGAGTTAAATTCTCCTTAAAATGACGTAACGATATTCTTTGTTGTATTTTTTTCCGCGAATTTATTTTAAATATATTCACTACACTATCATATTATCATGAACCCCGACGTGTCCGCCTTACCAAACAAAAAGAAAATTTTCATCAAAGACGCGTTAATTTGTTTTACCAATCGGGTTATCTATGAAGAAAGAAATCTATTTCAATCAGTATTGTGTAATACTTGAAAGCGCATGCCATTCAACATGTAAGTGGGCAAATAATTATTTGGCAAACGGGGAATAGAATATAGGAACATTTTCAATTAAATGAAACAAAGATATTTTCCCTGGCATGTGTATAATTCAAATCAAACCAAATAACAAACAATTAAATTATTTCATGTACTTTATTTCAAATTTTTTTTTAATGAGGTAATAGTATCGTGTAATTTGTAAATTCTTTGATCGAACTTAAAATTATAGTATTTTTACCACGGTGAAAAAATAGCAATGTATTTGAGCCCTACAATATTTTCACCGTGTCATATTGGAGTTCTACCAAGCAAATGCCAATTCAATCGATTATACGATTTTTCTACTGTCATTGACATTTTTTTTCAGTATATTATTTTTAAAACCTTAATAAACATGTACTTTATTTAATTTTGTACTAGTTGAAAAATATTGATTATCTTGAAAAATACCGTAATACGTAGTTTTCAAATGAACCTTATTAATCCACCAAAGATCAAAAGGAACCGAATTAAATTAATTAACAAAATACACATAATGTTATGTCCTATCGAATCATTTAAATACATATCTTTTAAAGCAATCAGTTGACAATGCTCGCCATGAGCGAAACCGGTCCTGATCCAATAACAAATTTATGGAATAGGTACTAAAAATGTTTTATAATTTTTATTTTAAGGCAAAGCCATCCGGGAGAATCCAAATATGGAATAATAAATACAATTAGTTGATTTAAGTTGTTAAACTGTAATCATTTATAAATTAATGTTATTTTCTACTGAAATACAATTGAATAAAATTTTATCTCCTTACCTGTTTATTACCAGCTCCTGTAAAGCTGTCCAGGCTAAATTCAAATGCACATGCCTCCAAAGACAAACAAAACAAAATTGTGAGTAACAAAGACATTTTTAACACTTTTTTTATTCCTTTTACTTGACAGCTAATTTTAAAAAACCCGTTTTTATTTTATTTTGTTTTTTTGAAAAAAAAACACAGAACTATACACTTTTGTTTAAAACACATTCAAATTTGGAACACTTTTATTTAATATTCATTTTCTTCGAATCATTGTGTTTTGTTTTTATCTATCTTCTCAGCTCCCAGTTTTTCAGCGACTGTAACAAAATTTAAAAAATATTAGCCATTTTTTTCAGAATCGATATTCCTTATAACATAAAATGTGTAAACTATTTAACGCAAATTGTAACAATGCAGTATAATTAAGAACATTGACTTAGGGTGCTTGATGAAATTTCAATGGCAAATTCGAATCGCTTGAATTTTGTACTTTTCCATTAGTTTTGTCGCTAACAACCCGGGTTTCAGCTTTCTGCATCTTTTGGCATTTCAAGTGCACGGACGTTCTTGAACTGACAGTCAAGTACAAGGTCCGTGCACTAGTAATGCCTGAAGATGCCGAAAGACGAAACCCGGGTCGTTAGCGATAAAACTCATGGAAAAGTAAAAAATTTAAATGATTCAAATTGTATGCTGAATAAATACATTCAATTACCAGTATGTATTCAACATAATGCAGCCAGTTAAAAATTCAAGAAAATTAAATTGTCTGGTTATATGTTACGCAAAAGACTATTAGTTATTTTAAATCAACAACAATGTACCTACTTAACTATTTTCATTATTAGTTTCTTAAGGTATCAGGTGTGCTAACCACTTCTGATATTAAACGGGTTTTTTGCATGACATTATGGGGTCAACATACGTTCATCACTCTTAGGACCAAAAAAAACTCTTTATTCATTTCGTGGGTAAATCGTTTTTGTTCTCATCTACTGAATAGGCGCTCATTTCAGAGGCATGAAAACAAAATTGCCATGGCCCAACATTAACAAAAAATGCGAGTCAAAAAAACATTCCTGTTTTCGCAAACTTTTAATACGCAAAATAAAATAGTGTATTTTTAAATTTTGTCTGGGAAAATTCAAAATAAGTGTACCTATGACAGTCGATAGAGTCATGGTGACCACAGAATCCATATTGATATTGTATAACAAAAAGAGATTTTTTATATCTGTAGGAGAACTAAAAGCTACATCATCGCTTTTTATCATGTCTCTATGCGGGCCAATATAAAAAAATGAATTTTCATTTACATAAAGAGAAATTGGATTACAAAAAAGGTAATTTTCAACGCCACTCTCTGATACCATCATATTGTTGTTACGTGTTTCATCAATCAGCGTAGTTTTTTTTTGTTGCTTTTCTAAAGAAGATTTCAAAGTTCAAAAAATATTGTTCACTTAATATCCATGTCAAGATGAAACGATGTCTCGCATATACTACCTGTTTGAAGAAAATGTTTGTTTTTTAATCGTTATATCGTTGTTTCCATTGCAGAATTGAATATCTGAAATATGCGTTTTCGACTTCAATATATTAATAACGCTGTAAAATTCGCCTTTACCCCTATTTCACACAAACACAACTGACAAAAGTTATGCTTAATGTAATATACTTATATTGATTAGTTGCTCTTTTTTTCATAACGATAATGTTAATTTAATTAATTATAAGTATTTTTATGCTTATATAAAAATATTGCAGATATGCAACTTTGTAACGATATAGTATAAGGTTGCAATGGGGCCAATCGAAATTCGCTAAATCCACGTAATGTGCACGATGCGCAGACAGAAAAATTTTGCCTAGCCTTTAAGATGTAAATCGCAATATCTGATCCAACATAAACATTAAAGTACATTTAGTAATGATTTTTTTTTTCAAATAAATATCTTATACTTCAGCATTTATTACATCAGGTAAAAAATGAATACATCTTACAGGAATATAATGTATTAGACAGTATATTATAACCTTACTTATTCCATTTGTTACAAAAAATAAATCGAGTCGTTGTAAAATTAATACTCACTATTTTGTAATACAATATCAAACAAAAAAGTGACAATTCAAAAGCAAAATATAGAACATTATTACTTATGATTTAAATACACAATATTGCAGTCAATTGTAATTAAACAAGCTGTTTGGGCATCATTCATCAAACAAGAAATATCGAACATTAATAGATGTTAATACATTTTTCTATTCTTGTTTGACTTTTTTTGGGGGTAAGACAGTTGCCTTAGTGAACTCGTGCATTGGAGTCGTATGTTTTTTCAAGGAAATGCAGCTAAGCAACAAACATATCTTTCTAGTGATTTAATTTTCACGAATATTTAATAATCTTTCTTCCTAAAAAATCTTTGTCACTGAATAAATTTTAGTAAAATTTTTCCAGTGTGCGACCACCTTGAACTCTTAGAATTACCTCAAAGGAATATTTATTTTTTCGAATTTCTTCTCACGAACATTCAACTTTGAAATCCAAAGTAGTAATTTCTTGCGTCAGCCTTGTCTATTATCTTTATCTCATGATTTTCTGATGCAGGTATATCGTCAATCAATTCTATCGCACATCAAAATAAACACTATAAAACATTAAACATAAAACAAACCATATATCCTTATTTTTCTATCATTACATATCCGGCCATATTATGTAATGACATCAGTTCAAATTTCCTAGTAGCTTCGTGATAAACACCTTATCTCTTCAACAAGTATTCTCTCGTTTATGTAAGAATCTATATTCAATGTAGTTCAGAGTCTGCGTATTAACTCAGGTGAAAAAAAAATCAGAATATATTGTTCGTCTTAATTATATTTCTTAGCCTTGCCTGAAAAAGAGACACGTTAACAATTCATAAAAATACAAAATAATTGTTCACTAGTCTTTATTTGGAGAGAGTCGTACAAATAATTTTTTATAGTATTTTAATATCGCTTTATTTTTCGTAAGCATTTTGTATTATTTTACATTTTTAATGTAGAGAGTTTGCGATGAATAATCAACTTCGGCTCTAACAATAGCATTATCATTATTTACCGAGCTAAATGCAAATAACCCGGTCGGATTTAATGTGTTGAAATATGTGATAAATAGTTTTGAAATAAATATTATCCGTATCTACCACCTGCATAGGTTATTAGAAATTGTATAATGAGAAAAACTGGAACAATTAAAGTTTTACGATTTTCCATAGATTTTCTAATGACATAAGTTTTTTATTGAGACATAATTAATTTCGAATAAATGATATAATTCTACTATTTAAATGTATTGTGTAGTGTTGATAATGTAATGGATAGATCGCTAAGGCTAGATTAAAAAAACACAATATAATGTTCGATAAACATGCCTATTTCAAATATGGTAGATTTTACAAGTATTATACATACATATTTTTATCAGATGATTCTTACTTAGGGTAGCATATTTATCTAAATTGGCACTTGCTTAAACTATAAATATTAATATAACCAATTCATAGAGTTTGAAACCAAAAATATTTAATGATATTTATAAACAAAAACTGCTGTTAAAAAAATAGTTTCAATCCAACAATTGCTAAATTTTACTGTTGAATGAAGATTTCATGCGTCAAAATTACTTTAACCTTTAAGAATATAGCAATGGATTTATAACAACCTTTTAATTTTACAAAAGTTATTCTAAATAAAAAAATATACGAGTTTATCATTAAAAATACTTATAGATCACCAAGTTATCTCATCGGAATTGAGTACAATATATTATATCAGCTTGTATTCGTTTTGAAATAGTTTCAAATGAAAAAGACATCATTATGCAACATAAACAAACACACAATAGATTTACTTTTTTATATACTTAGTAGAATTCTCAAATGACATGATAAAAGATAGATAGACTAGATTGTCTTAACTTTATAAATTGCTCATTGACCTGGGTATTCTCGCAATATACCAGACACGATGACACAATTCAAGTAGACACGATCGTGATATTATGAGTTAATAATGGAAAGTAATAGTATATTATGAATCTTCATAAAAAATTTTAATATGTAGCACATTTGTTAGGCTCAGTCTTGTAAAAATATTTATTATGCTATATTTTAATATAAATAACGTTTTGAAATCCATGAGATCGGGTTTAACTGACAATAAAATCGAATATTTTGCTAATTTTTTAAACTCTCATATCTTTAAGCCAGCTAACTTATTGCTTACCAAAACTTGCCGCACAATAAACACTTGATATAAAAATATTTCTCTCACGCACATTTTAATATTTTCTTTCATTCACTATTTTAATTCTGCAATAAATTGAACATAATTTAAAAAAAAAAAAATAGCTTTGATTATTCCACGTACAATAAGTGGAATAATCAAAGTTATTTTAATTTTATATTAAAATGAACTTCCGAAACCATCGAAAGTTCCTCGTGATAACTTGAACCAATAAAATGTAACGTAATAATTGGTAGCCAAACGCTTTGGAAATTATCGAGGAAAGCTTTTTTAAATTCTTTTACAAAAGTATGCAGATCAAAATTTATAAAAACATCACTGCATCTTTTTTGAGACCATGTTTGTATTTGTTCTTCCGAATTTTACATAATTAACATGAGATTCGCTTGTCTTATTGTTATTGGAATCGATGCACTGTAACTTTGTGCTACAAATCCAGGAAGACAGCTTTGATAAATATGTTATTGCTAATTTCCATTATTTTAAGCGAAACCTTATATTTTGTAGATATTTGTGAGAAATCTAAAAAGTTTTTAGTGTTGAAAGTGATCCAATAAGATCACTTTCTCGTATTCGACCCAAATACATATCATCAAGCTTACATGGTCAAAAACAATTCACATGTTTTATATAAGCTGGAAAATTCTAATAACATTAAGACAGCTATACTTGTTAGCGCTACTGACAAGGAAAATGAAAAGTGAAACAATCTCGGTAACTTCAATATTACTAATATGTTTTATCAATATTAATTTAAATCTGAGAATTTAATGTTAGTCCTTTTTCTCCATGAATTCTTACCAACTGCTAATCAGCGAAGAGAAACAATTTTGACAGTGATACAAAATTCACTTTTAATTGAGTATTCTGTTACAGGAACTAGTAGGAAGGACTAATTATGGTTGACAGACATGTAGATTTATTTATTTTTATGAAATGCACTTAATTTTGGGCTTTTATTTTGTTGATGTTAATTCATACTTAATTGATTTTCGATGTGTTAGTTTTGCATTGCTAAGAGGTCTTGAACATTTTATTTTTAGTCTATTTTTCTTATAATTTGCTTTAATTTATTTGCTTAGATGTTTTACCAATTGTTTGTCATACCTTGTTTTCATACTTAACTTTTGCATAAATACCACTGTTTTATTATATTCCTTATCAGTTGATAATGCTCGCCATGAGCGAAACTGGTCCTGATGAAATAAATCTCATGTGGAAAAAGTACTAAAAATGTGTTATTATTTTTATTATAATGCCTTTCCACCAAGTATTGACAGTGAACACCTTAAAATTGACATTAACACTTTAAAAGTGAGTTCTTTCTCGATTATCGTAGTTGACTGCCGATAACTTACTATTGAATATATTTTAAGATGATCAAGTATATGTTACCGATGCCACAACTAAATATAGCATTTTTCCTTGACTAGCTATCTAGCAATCAAGAATAGTACTTAATTTGAAGCCTTAAATATGACATGCTTTGAATTGGAGTTTTACTTCGACATGTCTGTGAGAATGCAATTTCAACGTTTCTTCGTATAAAAACAATGGCACGATTTCTTGAGTTAGGCATTAACTCGGCAACGAATTTTGAAACTGGTTATCCAGATTCCATTCCAAGTATCGCATTTAACATGGTATAAAATAAGATTTTGCTAACTCTACCATTCGTGTGATTTATTTTATGTTGGCTTGATACTAAGTGTTCGAAAATGTACTGAAAAGCCAGTTTTAAATATTACTTTTGGTGAATTAACTTATCATAGACTAAATTACAGGTAATCCACAAAATAGCGAAATAACATATAATTGAGGGTACATTCCGTCAAAGCCGAAACTGCGTTATAAAATTCTTCCCAGATATATTATTGTTTTCTGATAATAAAACTTAAAAATAAAAATTATGAACGAATTAAAATTTCACACGGTTATGCGTGACTTAGCGAATGTTCAATAACTTGTCGACACGCGCTTAAACTTTTGCAGCTGTGTAATCACGAGATAATCGTGCGCAAAAAAAAATAATCATCAGCAGTATCTACTGAATTGAAACAATTATCCAAATTTTGATCCAAAGGACGAAACCCCAAGTTCATTTATTGACTTCTCGGACCATCAAATAAATAACAGCGCTCATTTATTTCTACTTATCGAAATATTCACTAGCCGAGCAAAATCCGTCTGTCTCTTTTTTTAAATTTAAATTTTGAAATACGAACTACACATTTTTTTCGTTATAGTTTCTCTTGGCGAAGGATCAACAGTCAGCATTATCAATGACAGCTTTTTTAATTATGTCTTCCTGTGAACCGCACAACTATTGATCTCAGCAAATGAATACAATCAACTGCGTATACTTTATACTACCTGACGTAAGGTGGTAACACCAGATTATAATACCTGAATGACTTCACTTCACTTACTTTACACAGCAACCGCGCACCTTACTTTCTCTCTTTAACATATGACCGCAATAGATTTTTATACGACACTATTTTACACCATAACCCACCGTGTGTTGTTTTAAGTGTTCACTTATAAACTACAATTCACGAAACTAAAATTTTTAAAAAAAGTTTTCTTATGACAAGCTAACGTAATTAAAAACATAGCCCTTTAAACAATTCCTACGAATCTTCTTCAACTGATGACAATGCTTGTCATGAGCGAAACCGGTCCTGTTCCAATACAGTTTGATGTGGAAAAAGTACTAAAAATGTTTTATTATTTTTATTAAATTTGAAACTATAAAAAATAAGTTAGAACATATAAATTGTTATCATAATTTAGGTTATTCTGCTAATCGTCGAAAAATAAAAGATATTCAGGACTTCAAACAGGATTCAGGACTTTTAAATTATATACCCACTGCACATTTTTTCTAAAATCAGGCTTACACTAAGCACCATCGATATAATATGTACTCTAAGTTAGTTAAGAATCGATAATAGATTAATAACGCAATTCTGGTGGAATTAAATATGTTACTTTACTATATTTACATTATGTAGATCTACCAATTAAAAGGCGCTTCAGTCAAAAAATACTTTCAAAAAGCTCCAATATCAATCAGATTTGAATGCTAAATCAATGAAGCTTTACTTTGATACCGCATGATGTTGTAGGGTATCAGAACTCTCTCGGACGATCTTATTATCACCTCGATCAATGGTAATAAGACCAAACTATTAATTATCGCGAATAAAGTCGACATGCGAACGCATCCCTGCACAGCGAACGCATCCATGCTGTTGTGTTCGCCTCAAAAAAAAAAGCAGATACATCTGCGACGAGGAGACGCAAAAGGCGCAGATAACAGCGACTTTGATTTTCAAAGTCGGTCATCAGTCAGTCTTAATTCAGCCCTAATTCAAGTCGTTACCGTTCAAGCCGATAGCCGTATCGCCCTCCTGTCTCGGACAGGAGGAAGTCGCAATAATCGTTGGATCTTACGCGTTTTAAAAAATGTGTTTGTAATAAAAAAAAATGTAGTAACTTGAAGAAAATAAACTAGCCGACTCTAGGATAGAGTTTTCGGCCAAGAGAAATTACCGATTGAAATCTATACAGAGATACCTTTCCTCCCATCCTATACCTAAGTTCCGTCTCCGAACGCCGTGGAAGTATGCTATCTGACGCCAGTCAGATGGAGAAGGAACCCTGGTTGTCTCAACTTTATCTGCACTTTTAGTAAAACAATATGAAATTTAGTTTAATACTTTCTGAAAAAAAGCTAAAATTAAAACATATTTTTTTTTCCCCGGTAAAAACCATACCAAATAAATAAAACCCATTTTTATTTTTTAAGTGTTAAAAAACACACCTACTTCCTTGCTTTTATATTATACTAGTTAAATATGTAAAGAATAAAATTAAAATAAACTCTAGTATTAGGCATCTTATATAAAATAATGACACAAAACTATGGCCTTGTCTACCAATGCATGCTTTTTATGTAAATATGATTTAAGTCGAAAATTTCCCTACACAAACCATATTCACTTTCTATTTTTAGTGTCAAGGCTGTATTTAATGTTATACATTGATGTAACTCTACCGATTTATAAATAAATTTCTATATTGTTTAACAGCCAGATTATCTAATTTGATTACGAGATTTAAAATGCATGATTATCATAATTTACCCACACAAGTTGCAAAATCAATTCATACTTATTAAAATTTAAGCTTCGTTAATTCATTCAGATTACGAATGAAGCAATTATGTAAACTTAGTGAACTACTTTTATTTCCATATATTCGCTTTACAAACTATTTACTACGCGTAAGTTCAAGTTCATTCGAGCAATTGAAATGCCTTAAGATGTCGTAAGGTGAAACCCTGGTCAACAGCGATAAAACTTAAATTTTAGGTATATTGTAAATTTGATAATCAAAACACGTGCTTAAAAATCTTTTTATTGAATAATGACACTTTTAAAGCCTGAAGGAACCAGCTAACATAAAAGGATCCTTGTAAAACATGAATAACAAAAGTACTTATTTTAAAGTAGAACAAGGCCAGTTAAATATTTTGCATACATAATATCATCATTGGAGCCGGCAGTAATTGCACAGAAAAAAATATTCACGCCGACTAATAAGTTAGTTAACCATGTTTATCGAGTTCAAACCAAATAACGATATAAAATATAATTGTTTTGTAGCAAGGACTAAATGCTTTCAAGATTAAATAATAATAATTAAATATTACAAAAAGGTAAGTTAAGGTAAGTTAATACTTATTCATAATTATTTTGAGCGATTTGAGAATCTAGTCAAATCAAACTGGTTAATTACATTATTACGTAGTCCACTAAGTGCCGGAGTCGAGGAAATATGTCTACAGCACTATATCACTAAGTAGTGTAAATTTGCGTTTAATTAAGCCCTAAGGGACTTTTATTGCTGAAATCTATTTCATGAAAGGCGAAACCCGGGCCGTTACTGAAGTTACCCATGAAAATATACAAAATTCAAAAGAGTCAATTATAATAGTATATTTGCTTTTGATGAAACTGAAAATAAAATCTATTTTTCTTCGTGCATCTTAAGTATTATTTCTACAAAATTATCTTTTCAATTGAATGTTATTATTAACTCCTTCGACTCATTTGTCGAGTCTTGCTCGACATTGTTAAACTTACTCAGAAAATATTTTTTTACTAATTTTTAATTATCCTTATTTAAAAACCGCATCTATTGGATTTTGCGCCTTGTGGTCTATTTTTCGTTATTTTGTTTTACCATGCCAGCAAATATGCAAACCCTGCAATATTAATCAATTTCCCAATCTTTTGAGAAGTGGCTGGAAGGAAAAAAACTATATATTAATGAGTACAAGGGGTAATTTTCTTATTATTATTTTATTTTTTTAATCGATTGAAAGATACATTGAACTATAAAGCTTAAGTATGAATAATGAAGTGCCAAAATAAACATACTATTTATTTACTCATCATTTTTAACTGACAAACTGTTTGTTTAAATTAGCAATCCATTAGACAAAGATAATTACATAATTCGACTAAAATGATTTGAAACATTTCTTTTAATGTGACATGACTTTAAATATTCATTAAGTAATTCTAACAAGAAAAGAAATAACACTTTCAACTCATTTTGCTGGCCAGCGTTTAAGTTCTGACAGGGCAGAACAATGCAAATTGATGGAACAAAAAATGTGTTAGAGCAACGATCTCATTCAATAATTGTTTTAAGCGAGTTGTTTATTTTTATCTTGATTCAATTCATACTTTATTATTTGTTCGTACATATACTTGGAAGGGACATTTGAAAAAAAAATTATCATTTTCAAGAATAAACAGACCAAGAAATATCACGTAGACATTTTTATTATGAAACAATTTTTAGGCTTTCGACAAAACAGTAATATATTTAGAGCTCATTGTGATAACATTTGATATAAAATATGTTTTCTCTTCTGTTGCAAAGTCATATTTACGATCCTCGAATTTTCAAGAATAGACACTTTATTGCTCATGATATATATTTTATATCTACGTGGCCGATGCCGTACGTGACGTCAGTTGATTTTATTTTATTTTTAAAATATTTTATTCGGGATCATTCCAATTTTTAATTAGGTTACACTTATGTTCCCATGATTTTTGTGCATCGTTTTGTTTTTGTAAAATGTTCATGTTTATATATTATTTAATCTTATTGTATTGTATATCTTTATCATGTGTAAAGTATAAAAGATAAAGTTATAAAATAAATTTGCAGTAAATATTATACTATCTCTCTATTATTAGTTGTTTATCACAATCGCACTAACTATTATGTTTTTGTTATTTTCGATGTGAAGATGGACTATTCTAAGTTTTTTTTATATTTCGAACGGAGAGGTTGAGATACATTTGAATGCGATGCAATTATGAGAAGAAAAAAATGAAAATTATTCGATGAAACTGTAGAACTGGTCAAAAATTCGTAATTAAAATATAAGGCTTATTGATTTCACCTTAAATTATAATTAACTAGTGAAATTTTACAATTTCATCGTAGGCAATCGGCAAATATACTAAGTCGTGGCCTTTGCTCTCGTTCAGTGCAGTACTGGGTAATATATAGATATTTTAGTCGAACGTTATTTTATTCTTAACTGTGTCACACTCAATAACCGGTTGCAATGTTAGAATACCGATCTACGTGGGTCTCAATGGATAAAATTCCACTTCTCATTACTTTCTTCTTGGTCGTTTCATATCAACATCTAACTAACGACATTTAATATAGTTCAAAGTAATCGAGAGAGTTTCCCCAAGAAGTGCTTCAGGCTTACGTAGCATACTAAAAATGTTAAATATCTTATATATAAAACCGAAACGGCGTATGTATGTATCATCAAAATGTCGTATCGTATGTATGTATGTATGTATCGTATGTATGTATGTATGTATGTATATATGTATGCATCGTATGTATGTATGTATCAAAAGGGAATTACAGACCCACATACATAATGTATGTGGGTCTGTAATTCCCTTTTGCATTGTTGTTGCAAGTTGCCATAAAAACGAATATGAAAGAAAATATGTTTGAATTTTTATCGGCGAAGACATTTAGTCAAAATGTAATAAATTGATCTTCTACTGAACTTTTCCTGGCTTTTATTATTAATAATAATGTTTATTATTTACGTGAAGGTATTATTTGACATTTCTTTGACAGCAAATTAGATTTTTTCCTTGAATTTGGACATTTTAATGGGCGAGAATGGGGCTGTCATCAAATTAAATAAAGTTTGTGATTTTATTTTAACTCTATTTTGGATGTTAGATTTTGTGATATAATTATGTCGAATGATACAACATTAAATAATTATTGGTCGCTTAGTGCGAGCGACGCTGGGTAGCAATACTAGTAATTATATAAAACGAAACGCAATAGCAAGAAAAGTAATATGATTATATTCATATTCCTGCCGCCGTCCTGACGGCAACTACTGTATAGACACAATTGAATGATATGCAAAATTAGTATTTGATATTTTTGTAATTAAATAAAAAAAATATTCACAAGGTGAAAAAAAAAACAATAAACCAATGTTCATATTTTAGTTCTACAGAAATTATTGAATATATTTGTTGATTGCTATTTCGGCTTACGCCATCGTGTGAACTATATGGCGTTAGCTGAAAAAGCTATCAACAAATATATAAAATAATTTCATTAGAATTAAATACTTAGGGAATTTTTCTCCATGTTATAATGGAGTTCTACCAAGTAAATACAAATTCAATCAAAAAAAAACATATTATTTGACAGTCGTTTATTTTACGTTGACAATTTACGAATTGAGATATGTGGTGCCTAAAACAAAACCACAGAATGTAAAAAAACTTTATTTTACACTATGAGGTGTGGAACCCACATGATATATTTTTTTAATCCATGTCCGCTCCCAAGGTGGAGATTATGACTTCCTAATCAAGTTATCTAATGGGTAAATTCTCTCGATTATTTATTTTTTCGTTAGGTAGATTTTTTTACTCCGTTTCCACTCCTAACTACTAACATTACAAGCGGACATATAGGTTTTGATTTAATCTCATATATTTCCTTAACATTTTATAAAAATTCAAAGAGTATTTTAGCCATGTCACATATGGTCAAAACCTCAAGTTTATAATTAAAAAAACTAAATTTACTATTGACCTTACCAGGATTATAACCCTCACTAAAAAAAGGTCCCTTACTCGAAGGCACACACGAAGTTAATCACAGAATGTAAAATTAAATTAGTTTTAATGGCTTGATTTGTAAACAAACTGAACATAAACAAATTATAATAAAATAGATAAATATACGGAACTTTTTCGTATGGGTTCTTACGCATGGTATATTATTTGTTAAGCATAATAAACTTTACCTCATTTTCCCATACCTCATATATACGTAATAGTTTTTTATTCATTATTTTAAGTTCAAGTCATAGTGTGAATACATTATCGGCTTTGTTATTTGATGATTTTTTTGGAAGAGAGTCAAAGGCCTGGGTTGACGCTAGCGAATTGAGTTCCTTGTATGACGTCCATATGTGTTAGAGGTCTGCACGGGCTGAAATTTAAAAATTCCACCCGGCCCGAGCCCGATAATCTCCGATCCGGTTTGTCACAAGCCCGAGATTATTTCCGTACATCTTACCCGAACCCGACCCAAGCCCGACTGTATTTTCAACTTTTTATCAAAAACATAATTACAATTAATATAATTTAGTATAAATGTATGTAATTTAAATTCACGATAATGGCGGAATAATCGGATTTATATTTTTATTTTGTCTGCACTTAGGCCCGAGCCTGGCCCTGGTCCGAATCCAATCGTTCGATACCCGGCCCGACTCACGGACCCACGGGCTTACCTGAGCCCGTGCAGACCTCTAATATGTGCATATTATTATTATCAGTTAAACTCAGAGTCAACGGAAACATTTTTTGAACGAGCTGGCTTCTAGCAATTAGGAAATAATTATTTTACACGATTCCAGTAGAGTTACTGACCTCAGTAACTATCCCAAGTATTTGATAGCAGCATACACTAATACGCAACCAGCTCCTACTATTCTTATCTACGTGATTCAAGTTATCAAGAAACAGTTGCTAGTTTCAGTAAATATTTCCTTTACTCGATGTGTGTAAACAGTAAACCATCCAAATCAAGTTCGCCAGTCGATGGAACGTTTGAAACTTTTCGTGATCTATAACATCTTGGCATTATATTTCTTTCGGCTTATCCGAGGCCAAAATGAGAATTCCACCATTCTTGAAAATGTTAAATTGAATGTTCCTGATATTTTTTTGAGGAATCGTGAACATGAGTTGTTTGTTCTTCCAAGGGGTAAAACTAGTCTGCCAATGGTAATGCCACTGGGAAGAGCATTGCTACGGATGTCGACATATTTCATATTGACGTGAGTGAGTTCAGACAAATACTATATTTTGTGAATAAAAGTTGATTTTGTCGGACCTCACTCCTTTTTATATTTTTTTTTTCTCTCTGTTCTTATGGCTACAATTAGTAATTTTTATTGTGTGTATACAAGTATGTATGTATATGTTAATAAATTTGTCAAATGCATGGCGTATTGGCGTAAGCTGTAATGCCATGATTTGAATTTTTTTATGAATACACAAATAAATAACTCAGGGATATATTTATTAGAGATTGTTCAAACGACTAATGAAGGAATTAAGATATTTTACGACACTATTTCCCAAAATAAAACAATTATCGCAATCAACACTTCTAACCTACAAACGAAATCAAAAGTAGCACATTATCATGAGAGAAATATTAAAAATTAATCTTTTTTATTATTCATTGTCCATGAAATCATATCAATTACACAATGTTACTAAAATTAAAATACTGTGAAATATTCTTTGTGAAAATTTTCCCAACGTTATACTAATATATAAATATTATGAAAAAGGTCATTTTGAAAACATTAATGAAACGTTTGTTACGAAATATCGATATTGTCCTACCTGATAAAAATATACGTTTGTTTTCAAAAGAAAAAAACAACTCGTTATAAAGACAATATCGTCTTTCTTTTCAGATTTATTTCGTGGAAACTAATAAAACCCGGCAGAATAAAATGTTTTATTTATTAAATGGCAGCTGGCATTATTTCAACAGTCATTTTATAAGTAATAATATTTTTATGAACATAGTAAGAAACTCACACTTTTTAATTGACAGCAGCAGGTGCTTACGTTTTAATCGATATGAATACCTTGTAATTATATCTAAATTACGTCGTAAACAAAAAGTGGTAAACAAACAATGTTTAACTTATTTACATTATAAGAGATCATTAAGAAGTATTTAACTACCAGTTTATTTCAAATCAAAAACAAGGCAGATAACAAACCAGCAGACAACAAATTTGTATTAATCTTTTTTCGTATTTAATAATTTTAGGTTATCGTAAAAACAAGCCGATAATTTCTGTTGAATCTTCACTTTAACGCTTTGATCAAAAATTTTAAATCTAAAAATAAATGAATTTTCGTCTCTTATTCTAAATGATTTATCCACGCACAAATTTCGTCTGCAATTAAGGTAAAAAAGACGAGTTTGATGAAAAATATGACTACGTATAAAAACTCATATTTTCTCTTTGTTATTCTTCCGATCGATTATTTTTAGAGTCAAATATATCATGAAGCAAAAAGATTCATATGTCTATAAGAATTGCTATTACCAAGTGATGTCCACAGTTAAAACAAAATTATAATCTATCTAAGTATTACGTATGCATTCAAAGCTTATGGGCATAAATAATATTTCATTCACAATAACCGTAGTTCAGTTCATAATAATTGATTGAATATGGTGTTTAAAAAACATTGATTACTTCGTAAAATTTCATTCAACAGTTTATCGTTATTCATTGTAGTGTTAATGATGAATTTATACCAATTATTTTTAATGCTGAGTAACACTTCTCTGCAAACATTGTTAGAAAAATTTTAAATTGCTTAAAAATTGAAATTTTCCCAGACATAAATAATAAAGTTATGAAATGCGTCGCCTAGATCTGGGCTAACAAGTGTCAATAGTTTTAACCATAATAAATAGTATATAATTAAGATCGTTTAAAATTGTATGAATCGTATTAAAAATAATAGTACCAATCAACTTATAATGAAAATGTGTCGTTTTGTAATGGAATAATTACTTCAATAAAATTATGAAATAAACGCTCTTTATCGTGTATAAAAATTACTAGCTAAAATTTAAAATTGATAACTTTCCTATTCCATCGGATTTAAGCAGTTGTGGGTTTTGCCTCTTTGAGAATCTCTCCAGAAAAGTCTGAAGAAAATCAAAAATTATTTTCTCAAATTTTTGGCTGAATCCGTCGAATATGAAAATAAATAGATTTAAATAATGATTTTACATTTTAACCGTGACTCCTATCAAATCAACAGCAACTCTAAAAACAGATTGATATTAAATCTTCACATCCACATTATGCAATCCTATGACTGATAATTATGTAAAGACTCAATTATTTAAGAAACCCTAAAAGCAGAATCAAGCTTATGGCTCTGGAACTCGATATATGGAAGTTTGTGCCAAAGTACCTTACTATACAAATGGAACAAAGCGAGAAAGATTAGCTTATTACTTGCCCGAGCCAAATCCTTATATCTGTACTGTCGCTTAAAAGAGGCGTTATACATATGAATAGCAAGCAGTTCTAGCAGAATTTATATTGTGATATCTACTTTGTATAAGAAAGCGTAAAGAATATTTCAAGGTTTAATTTTAGCAAGACTAAAGAATTCAAAGCTTTAAGCATTATCCTTATTCTACGAAGAGGCCGATAAAAGAACAGCCGTATATTTTACAACCATTCTGTATAAATAAACCCCAAGAGTGTTTCATTCTTAAAACCTATACACGTGAAGTTACGGAGACAAGCTACAATTATTTATTCATGATAAAATTTCCCTTATAAATTCCTGAGCCTACAAGGTTATTGCCTTTCAAGGTATTGAATTATTAAATGGTTGTTCCGATAAAATCAATTATCGTTCCATCGAGCAATTTGTAAATTCAACCTTAAAATCGACATTCGAAAATTGAAATCTAACATAAACAATGAGTGTGTACACAATAAACAATGTTATACTTTTCGATTAGTTCGAAGTAATAGAAACAATTGGTTTTAATGAGATCCTATCTGAACTTACACCAGGTGTCCTCTTTTAAAATTTATTCGATTAGAATAAAGCAAAATCGCATAAATGAGTGTTATTATTCAGTAGCTGTAGTGTTTGTGAGGCGAAATTTTAAGCTGCATAAAAAAAGGTTTTTCTTGTTAATTACACAAAAAAATACATTGGTTGATAATACTAATATACATTATTACACCGACATCGATTCAATTCGGTTATCTATGAAAAATACGTTAAAACATATACATATGAAGCTAGCCTCGACACTTTAGACTAACTAACTCAGATTTACTTTTTAATATTTTTTTAATAAATACTCATCATAATTATACAACCGTACAACAACATAAAAGATTGTTATAAAAACCCTCGACATTTAATAAAACGAGTAGTCAGCTCCTATACACTCGCATTTTTACTCCCAAAAAAAGCATTCGGAGACTTCGACTTTGCTGGATGGATGGGGTGTCAGCAATTAGTAAAGATAACTCAGAAAAAGAAAAATAAATCATTTTTGTTACGCACATTTTATGGCTTTGCAATTTAGTCACTCATCAAATCTAACATTAATCAAAATATGATATCGATCACGCGTGGAATATTGATATTTTATGATCTACTCATTTACTGTTAATAATTAATTATTCAATACATTTTGTTCAAATAAACCATGAACCATTTATATCCGGTCCGTGGCGCAGTATCACCGTTATTAGCTTGCGTGCCGGACCGCTCGGGTTCGATTTCCGGTACGAGCGGATTTTTGCAGTCGATAAATCTGTTCAAAGGCACGCGTGTTGTTGAAAATTCCTTCCCACCTTTCCTATCCCAAAGAACGACGCATATCGAGATTGATTAGCTAACCACTAGTCCTGTCCAAGTTCTCGTATCGTTTCCATCCCCTGCCCTCTTCGAAAACGAGAGGTTAAGCAACTGACAAGCAGTTACCGTAGAAAAAAAATATATGTTGAGATAACTCCGTGAGGAGTCTATATGCTGCAATTTGGGAGCAGACATGGTTAAAAAAATATATCATGTACCAAAGACATTCTTAGCAAATTAGAATATATTTATAATATTCTGAAACTATCATAAAAAATGAAGCAAGACACTTTTTACACAAAAAAACGTGAGGCGGATATGATACGTATATTATCCAATATAAGTTTAATGAATATCAAATGAAGAATACGAAATCGGCCACACGCACACCGTACTTCCAGCATCGTGAAATGAAACAGACATTACGTAACATTAAATAATAAACAATTCCAGGTATCTGATCAAATAATCAACAAAACGATAATACAGCTCATCCCGGATATAGTTTCGAAATATATACCACCGTCACAGCAATCCAATTGAAATTTTTATCATGATAAAATTGTTCAATAAATAATGTATTTTGTCTCACGAACTTTTAAGTTTAAATTCATGCTGTGGTTTACATATAGAATAGAGAAAGCTATCTGATTAAAAATAGTTAGGAACAAATAAAAAATACGAATTTTGAAAATATAAACTTTGGTTGCGTTGCACTTTAGAATAATGATTTACACTATGCATACAGGCCACATACCGGAAGTATCCTTAAGTTGGAAACGTACTGATTTCAAAATACTTGTAAGTAAATGATTATTTTTTCAACCCTGAACCTAAAATATATTATTAATGTAAAAAAAAATACAACAAGTGAAATATACTATCTTGTATTTATCTAGATTCTCACGCATTTGTTACCGATTTTTTTTTACGATTTTAGAACAATTCATTTTTATATTGAATGTTTTATACCAGGGGTAATCAATCTTTTTATAACTACCGCCCACTTCGCTATATTTTAATCCAGTATATGGGATATATTGAAAAAAAGCAAATTCAATCATTCATGAGAACTTTGAGTCTGATACTGTGAGACTTTGTATTATAAGTCTGGTTCAAAATTTTGATAAAAACAAAAGAAGGTCTCCTCTTTCATCGATTTTCAAACAACCTCCTTTTTTTGATTTTAGAGTAAAATCAAAAATCACCCACCGCCAACCACGGAAGCCTTTATAGCCCACTAGTAGGTGGTACGGACCAGGTTGACGACCCGTGTTATACATGAACAAAAATATTATACATTCAAATAATTTTAACTATATGAACATTTAAATAAAATATCACGTGGTGTAGAATAAGCACTTAGCTAACCACTAATCCTGCCCTAGTCTTACCCCTTTTATGTTCTGAAAAAATAGTTTGTGCAACTGAATAATGAGCAGTAATCTTCTAAGATTTTCTTTTGAGATCAGCTCCATTAGGGGATAATTTGCTTCACATTGAAAATGGAATACAGTTGTGTGCAATTTCGTTTACTTCTGAACACACACACACACACTCTGTTGTGACATATTTAGTTGCGCATTAGTCGTATGCACGTATATCTCATCGTCATAATAATATGTAATTGTTTATACCCAAATTGCTTTGTCTTAAATGTTTAAATTAAGTGGGGCGTATAATATAATATATTACCTACAGTTAAGATTCATCAGTGATTTAATACACAATAAGTTGGAAAGCAGGTCCCGTTTCACACATTTCTTAAACAGGTTTTTATCGTGGGCTCGTTTATTTACTTATATAATATTATGAGCAATATTGACTAACTTTCATCGAGTAAGGAATTATACACATTTAACCTCTATGCTGGTAAATTTCATTTATTTCATACATGTTTGTGTTGTCACCTCCCATCAACATACAGTAGAACCTCGATTATCCGGACTGATTGGGGATGAAGGTAGTCCGGATAAGGAAAAATCTGGATAATCGAAAAAATCATAATTGGTAGGAAAAGACAAGTATATTCAGTATAAATCATTTTTATTTCTTTAGATTAATACATAACTTTAATAATAAATTATTTTTATTGAAGAAATCAATTATCAATTTCTGCTTAAAGCTAACTTTTTTTTTCGATGTTGCCAAATCACGAATACTTTTAAGACACACAAATTGTCTTGAACACCACTCTTTTTGACTCTCAAGCCACTTCATGGCGACATCTAGACACTGAAAAGCTTCAGAATTTGTAGGCCCAATATCTCCCCCTTCACAAATCTCTTCTACGTCTTCTTGATCCTGTTCCTCTGAGGATGATATTTCTTTTATTATTTCGTCATCATTCAAAAATTTGGAAACCAGGATCGTTTGCATCACAATTTAATCACTCGGTTATATCGCTTCGTCGCATTTAGCACACATTGGGAGTTGTTTCATTGCTTCCGCAATGTCTGTTCTATCATTGTCTAGTAATAATAATGTTTTTCCTCTTTTATTTATGAAATTTTGATATTTTTTCACTTGTGGAATAAACTGTTTTTCAAACCATCTTTTAACTTCTTGTTAATACAAATGCAACGATCAAAATATTAAGACTGCATTCCATCACGTACGTAAACAGTGGACGCAATTTGCCACGTGCTTATCAGCAAATTTGTAATATTTTGACCAATCCGGATAATCGAGGTTCTACTGTATTCTTCTTCTTCTTTGACCATATTCGCTCAATATCTACGAAGTGTAAAACCAAAAAAGAATTAACATAATTTTCGAATCTCGCAAGGAAAAGGAATATTTCATTATTAATTATTTTATTAATGAACCATTTTATATTAATTACTTATTTGACAAAAATAACCTCTTATGGCATAGTGGTTATGATAAAAGATTCAAATTTTCTTGATTTTTTTTATAAATAAACTACGCAAACTCGATTCGAATTCAATTTACTAAGCATTAGCAGCGTTCTGAAACAAGTTATTTTATTTTATGAAATGTTATATAACTATATTTAATATGCATAAATTGATATTTTTCCTTCATCATCAAATTTTTTTTTTTCCATTTTTTATGTTGAATAGTATAATACCACCACTGAAAAGCCACTACATTTGATTTCGAAATATCAGCTATCGACAATGTTGTACACATTTAATAAATACATCAAACATTGTATAATTTTCACTATTCTATTAGGTTGCGTGTCTATCCACGTGTTGAATCACGTGCTAACAGTCAACAAATATTTTTTTTCGTATGAGTTCGAGTGATATAATCGTTAGCGCATCTCTCCATGTATGTAAACAAAGAAAATAGTTCCGGTTAGTGCATATTTCATAACATAAGTAAGAATTTTAAATGCAATAGTGATACATTAATTAATAATTGTATCATCGATTAATTTAATTAATTACATACCGGGTATAAAGATTCTGACTATCGTTAAAGTTGAACATAATCATTGATTCTGAATATATTATTACGTAAGAATATAAGGAATTGAATTTTATTGTTTGTTAATAAATGCGAATAAGATAGCCGGCTTTGAAAGCGTGTAATATAAAAAATGTCCTATAGTGAATATATGTGGGCCCAAGAACGCGATTTGTAGAACTCTTTTGTAAAATTTCTGAATTTATGGAAGAAAAATATAACACTTAATATTACATCTTAAATAACACATATTTATTAAAATAAGATGAGTAAACTTGTGACCTCCTTGATACATAATTGTTTGCCTCTATATTTATGTAACAGTTTTTGTATTGCTACAATTTATACCTTTATTTTCATTTGGGATACGAAAGGAGGATTCGAAACTAAATGCGTTTTTAAATCTGTTCACTATGTCTGCTTAAAGAATACTTTCATTTGAACTTTTAATATTATGTGTTTATTTAAATTGTTCTGTGATGTGTT
Source organism: Himalopsyche kuldschensis (assembly GCA_028554975.1). Classification (NCBI taxonomy): domain Eukaryota; kingdom Metazoa; phylum Arthropoda; class Insecta; order Trichoptera; family Rhyacophilidae; genus Himalopsyche; species Himalopsyche kuldschensis. Next base: position 123,645 of record JAHFWI010000074.1, read on the forward strand.
ACTTTCAATGCAAAACAAATATGATCAATTCAGGGAAATTTTAAGACTTATTTTTTTGCAAACGGATGAACAAAATAACAAAGTTAAATATTTTTAATATATTTTTTGCGCGTACAATTTATCTTTCAAAAATATAAAGCTGATCACTTTGTATACTTGCAAAGCTTTCTGCTTTAAGCTGCCAGTGATAATATTATAAATTTTCTCACTAATCAGGAGCTCAATAGACTTACATAAAGCATCCCCGTATACCTCAATTAAAAGTGATCAAAGCAAATTCTCTCCAATTTCTTAATACCTACATTTGCAACAAAATCTTTCCTTAATTGCCAACTGTTACAAAATTAGAAAGGCTATATTGCATTTTATTTGTTTTCAAACCAATAATTACATATAAAACTATGTCAATTGAGCTGAAAAGACACTTTTTTTTTACAGTTTAATTAATATCTGTATCACTAAATATAAATTTAATTCATATTTATATATTATATAATATATAAGTTGAGTTAAAATAATGATCGAATCTCTTAATATCACTATAAGGAAACTATTATTTTTTTGAATATAATTAACATATTTTTAATTAAAATCAATTTCCATTATCTTTGGTGCATTATTAATTAATTAATGTTCAATAAACAAAAACTGTTACACAAGTCATACATTTAACTGTTACACTTACATTTATAATTGATATTTTTGAAGATTTACAATGCTCTTAGAAGATCTTTCAAAAACCTTATTAAAGCTTCAAATTTTTTCATTTAATTATCTAGAAGCTTTTTTTAATTAAAAACATATATTAAATCACTTCTATATAACACATAAATGAAAAAATATTCACGATAGACATGGTAGCTTTTGGCTTTTACTTTAAGCCACATTTTTATTTGATTCGTGCTCGGGTAATACCTGAACTGAACAATCCACACTGGAATAATTCAGAATTTACCATAGATTATCTGACGTAATGAATTGTTGGTAGAGCAATGCCATCACGAATGTACAGGAAGCGATGGCATGTATTAGAACTTGTTTGAGTTGTTTCATTATTCCAAAATATCACGATTGTAACACAGTTTTTTTTACTGAACGTAAATATTAAAACAACGTGTTTGTTTAAATAATACATTATACATCTCTTAAGAGGATTGGCATGATAATTATTAATTAAACAATAAAAACATCTTCCCAACGATTTTCCAATGCAAGTTTTAATGATTATCACGTCAATTTGATTTGGAAATTTCACGTCACGCTCTGTGTCCTTATAAATATGTGTAAGTATTGAAATATAAAGGTAACGAATTTGACCTGCGAATATTGATCTTCGAGCGTCTTTATGTACATCGTGTGTAAAAGCATCACTATTTTTGACTCTAATGAAAATATGACAATAATTTCATTATTGGAATGGATGTTTTTAAATAAATAAATTTCATATAAAGATTATAAAAGATTTTATCTTTTGCAAACGCCTGGTATATAATGTTTCTAAGCTCTAATTGTATGAGCGAGTTATAGTTCAAACATACGTAACGTACTTTTACTGAACGTATTTTTTTTTACCATAATTATCTTCGCTATTCTCGAATGTTGAGACAATTTTCTGTAGTATTTAAATACCTTAAAAATCGGAGTGGTAAAAGAATGCATGTATTTAAATCTAGTAAAATACCAACTTCAATCAAAACTATGCATAATTTTAGTCATCAACCAATACTATTGATATCAAATCGTACATTTTTTACTTAGTTGAGCTTTTAAATGGAAATGTATTGATTGCATGTGGCTCATAAAATATTGAGCACTATCCAAAGTCATCATAATTGTATAATTGGTTTTTAATGTAGTAGCTTGTATTGCTAAGAGGTATTTAACATTTTCACTATAGTCTATTTAATATTAATTATGCTTATTCTGTTTTATATTACTTTCAATTATTTGCATATCTGTAGAACAAATTTTTGGTCATAACTTTATTAGTCTTGCTTAGCTTTTGTATAAATAACGCTGTACTTTCGTACTTCTTATCAGTTGATGATGCTGGCGATGAGCGAAACTGGTCCTTATCTTAAAAAATCGTATGTGGAATATGTTCAAAAAATGTGCTGTTTATTTTATTACTACCCGAAGTATTTAGGCTCAGTTTTGTTTACTAAACATAAATAAAATCTATATGTTTTTTGTTTCCAGCTAAGATTGATTTTCTGCTATATAATTTATTGTCATTTTCCGGGTTATGCCTGTTAAAAAAATTTGCTGCCCACAAAACATTAATTAATCAAACCAATAAATCGAAGGATGATCTAAGAGTCTTTTGATATTTCCGAGATATCTTCGAATTACTTTGGCTTGAAATACCGGTTTTGTACTCTGTTGCCAATTACTTTAATATTTAACGTAAGTTCTTGCAAAGCAAAGTGTTTAAATTTAAATGTAATGCATTGATATATTTCACAATCTTTGTAATTTACCCATATTTTTTATCAAATATATTTAATAATTATACTGAAGATGTAACTTTATAAAACAAATTAATCTCTTATTGCCAATTTCACTTATTGAAAAAATTGTAAATTTGGTAATTATTTTAACAAAAATAAATTAATGATGCCCATTACTGGTGGCGACTTAATTATTTTGTATGGCCATGATGTGTGTTCGATGAGAGAAAGCCCGCCAAACTATAAAAATAATAATTTGCTTCCTTTTTCAACTCTGATCTATTGCATGCAGGTAATCCGTAGCATTTTTTATATGCAATGCCTTTGTATATGACCGGTTTTCTACTAGGCCCGAAATGGTGAATCTCATTAATTGTTTGATTTATATACAATCAAGTTTATGTCCAAACTTTATTCCGTTTCTCATCTCATGACGACATCTTTCTTCAATTTATTGTCGAATGGGTCTCAATATTTTATTATTAAATGTATTAGTCTTACTTTCTAAATAAATTTATAGCAGTAAATAATTTATTTATTAGATAACTTATGATGATCTCTTTTGTACAATATAATATTATACTTCGTCATTCAATCGTAATTAATAATTTAAATTCTGTTTAAATTTTGTTTTATTACATACAATAAATGATATCCAATGATTTAACTTCTTTACCCTTTACGAAGATTAACAATCAATTAAATCTTAAAGAGGCACACAACGTTTGCCGTCATTAGTTTGAATGAGTCTTTTAGCCAAGTAGACAATTTTTTCGAGCTCAATTCGAATTCTTTATTGCGTTATCTGTGTAAAGTTTACGAAAATGGTTTACCAGTCGAATTTTATTTTAAGGCAAGGATGTTTGTGACTTTTTCTGGTCTTCAGAACAGGACAGGGTTAACCGATTAGCTACTTTCATTTCATTTGTTTATTCAGTCTTGTTTTACGTACCTCTTGAATGAGACACAAAAAAACATATATTGAGATGTTTACTGTCAATTTCTGGAAGAACTGGACTTTTTTTTGTTCTTATTCCAGAATTTTATCCAATAAATATAAATGTTTTTCTTCATCGCAAGCATTCATATTATTAACCGTTTTATAAAAGTTTTAAATTAGAGCAAAAAATTACTACATTGAATAAATAAGAAATTCATTCAAAATGCAATTAATATTAATTGAGCTATATTTTTCAAAATCTACCGATTAATTCCAATTCGCTCCTGCCAAATCCGGTCCCACAAAACGCACCAAATAGTTTATCTATGACAATTTCCGATCAGGAAATAATTCTTTTAACGATATAGGTTCTATTCAAAACCCGTTTTATATTTATTCGAAGCCACCATTCATAAACCATTCAATTTACCATTTCAAGCAATTTTATTTTGTGCATCCTTTTCGCAAACTTTTGAAACGCTTCTATTAAAAATGTTAATATTAATTTCAACAAGTCATACATAAATAAAAGCAAGTCACTATCTATAAAGAGGTAGAGAATGAGCACAAAAATAGTTAAGTAATCCAAATGTGAAATAGTTATTAATGCGTATAATATACAGTCGCAAAGTAGGTATATGCAATTCATCGCAATTCAAGCAAACCATTTATTATTCAATGTTTGAATGGTTCAGTCAAATAAACTGTTTCTTCTATCGATTCTAAGTGCGTTCAAAAAAAATCATAATCATGTGACAACTTAACTTAAATGTAAGAGTGGAAAATTTAATTGAAAACGCATTAATTAAGAAATAACTAAAGAATCTAAGGATTCTGGCTTCTTAGATTCATAGACGAAAATAAATTGAGCACATTTTGATATTCAAATCAACTTCAAGAAAATGACCGGTTAGTGACCTCTTGTACTAAGCCGACGATATGTCCAAAAGTTCAGTGGAATCAATTCACTAGCCTTCATTTTGTATCGGTTACTGTTTTAGTATAGGTTTATTATAGTATTGAGACAAAAATACTAAAGAAAATTTTTGCGAAATATAATTAAAAAGGCGATGTCTCTTTTTTGCTAGTTATTACCTAATATTCAGGCCTACCGCTAAGATTGAATACATACATATATGCGCATACTAAAAATCTAATCAGCGTGGAATTTTTTTTAATATATTAAAACGATTATTTTATGGAAAATACCTGAAATTTTGCCAACACGTTAGGCTTATTTAATTGTTTGAATATACGGCGAGCCATAGACTTAAATATGTAAACGGTTCGTGGAGTGATCAGCCATTGAATGAAATATTCATTGCACATAATTTAACAGTATGTTGACATTACGCAACGGTTACATTGCATCGAAAGTTATAATATCTTTAAATTATTCCGCTCGTAATCTTCGTAATCGAAGCATGCTGTATTCTCATATCTTATCGTTAATGTAAAAACCAGAGCTGTGGAGTCGGTAAAAAAAAGTCTGACTCCGACTTCAGCATTTTCCAAAACCACGACTCTGACATTGACCAAAAACACGACTTCGACTCCGACTCCGACTAAAAAAAGGTTAATATCATAATTTTTTTCCCTCATTTTCCTATTTATGTGTATTCAAATAAATATCAACCCTATCAATGCGGCCAAAAGCCAAATTTGACATTTTAAATGCTAAAATAAAAAGTTCAAACTTTTCAAAATTTCCTACTCCGAGTACGACTCCGGCCAAAACGCCGCGACGACTCCGACTCTGACTCCGACTCCAGCCAAAAAGCCCCGACTCCACAACTCCGACTCCGACTCCACAGCCCTGGTAAAAACTACCAAGCTACAACCCTTGCCTGATTAAATATTTTCATATATTTGAGTTCATGTTTAAAGAATCTTAAAAAAAACTGACTGTTTATAAATAATCAGCAGAAAGTAAGTTACAATTAAGAAGATACAGATCAATTGTGGCAAGAAATGATTTCAAAATTACAGATAATTTTCATATTTTATGGTATATTTTGCGTTGTTGCTACAGCTTCAGCTAAAATAAATTGTACACAAAATTATATGTACAATCTTTAAGATGACATAAAGAATCTGGTGATTGATTGAATTGACATTTACTTGATGGAACTCATATTTAATTGGATATATCATTACTATGTGTCGCGACTGAAAGTTTTTTTCAAATATGAAAAAAGCTCGACCTCAATATGACTATAAATAATTTATTGGGTATCATAAGTACACTTAAATACTATTTTACTACTTTATTCTTTTTAAACATATTGAACCATATGTCCAGTTTCACTTCAGGAAAGAGGAAAATATTTGGCCTAGATTGTGATTCATTTTACTACTTCAATATTATAATAAAAACGTCCTCAATAGTCATGCTCGTTCGTCACCAAATTCTGAATAAATTAACTCATAAATTATGTCTCATCGATTGTGTCGAATATATCATTTGAATCATAGAATCGATGCTCATTTTTAAAAAGTTTGTATCATACAAGAAGTTTGTATCATTCAAGAAGTGGTGAAAATATTTGCAACATTTTAACTAATTCGTGTACCAGTTTTATCTAAATTATTATTTTTTGCAAATTGGATTCCTCGGACACAATTTGATGATCCAGTAGTAGGATAATATTAAGCCGTATGAAAACAAGTAAACACAAACATAATCAAGACTTTTCATCTCGTCTGATATTACCAAATAGTTCTTCCATGTATATATGTATATGAAAATATTTTCGTCACATTAAGTACTTGCGAATATTCTTTTGCAATCGATCACTTTTCAATTTTTTTATGCATGATCAAATAAAATTGTTATATACTACTACAAAGAATTGCCTAATTGTCTTATTGCTTCATACAAAGCTTAAAGATGTGTGTACTTAGATGCAACACTTCTGATACACTCAGATATGTAAACAAATATATATAGGCATCTTACTCAATTTTTAATAAAACATATAAATAGACATAAAAAATAAAAAAAAACACGAAAAATTCTACATCCAATCCAAGCCTAAATCTATACTTTATTATACATGTTATGACATACACCTTAATTGCTTAAATCATACAATTTTAATCATCTTTTATATCGTCGTCGTTTTGGCAATAGACGTGAAGCCGAAAACACTATTTGTGTTTCTTTGCTCTTAGTTATTGTAAAACAATTAAATGAATTTATTTTCATAAAATATAATTCAATTTTGTGAGGTTAAAACATCGGTTAATTGAATTGGAATTCACCTTTTAGAATTTAAAATATCAAAGCATTTGAATCGAAGCTTGACATTGACAGCTTTTTTAGCTTCATTGTCAGAACTATTCTGTTCTACGAATTGAATCTGTTCTGGAGTGAAGCCGACAAATATACATATAAATATACTTGGATTTTATTAAAACATCGAACTGTCAATGTAAAATTGTATATAATTGAAAAATATATCGCCACCAAGCCCTAGGTCTAGACGTAATTGCGTTGTATGAATAGCTTTGATGGAAGTGTGATGGTTAATAACTATCAACTATGTTTTTGTTTCTAGGGAAACTAAATAATATGCTTTTCTATGCTTACTTTATTTTAATAAATACATACAAATTAAGCACAAATTAAATATGTTATCAATCTTAATATTTAATGAATTTGACTGAGAGACATGGCATTTTTGTATTCATGTTTTAGCCAGAACGGGGCCGATTTCAACAAACATCTGAGTCATGTCATGTCATATTAAATTATTTTTTATTACGCACACTTCGGTGTTTGTAAATTGATACTTGTTAAATATTGTATCATAAATGTAAATATTGAGATGCATATCTGTACTAAAAAATAGGTGAGAAATATTTTGTTTCTATTTTTTTAGCTACGTCCCACGATAGTCTTATTGGTCATTGATAAAATAATAAAATCGTGATGTTCAACTAATATCTACCGTTACTAAATAAAATTTAACAGGATGTATTATTAGAGAAAATAAATGTGCAAATTACAGGTTTTAAAAGAACGTCCAATGCGTATTCTTTACAGTTGACCAACCATAAGAATAAATTATGACAAAATATTTAATACACGAAAAAATTGCGTACTATTTTGATAACGTGTCAACGTATCAGATTATCATTTGAATATCTGACATACATTTATTCGTAGGTATTTATTTATTGAATGTATTTTCGCAAGCATCTTAAAATCTATGATTCATGTATTACTTTCATTTTTAATTAAATATAAAAATATTTGTTACAAAACATACCTTCTTATCTTATAAATCTGTCATTAAAACTGAGTATGAATTACTTTGCTGTTTTCACTATAACTATGTTTTGAAGAATGTTGTTTTTTTATTTTTTGGTAAATTAACCAAATTATTTCTTTCAATAAGCTTTTTAAGATGATAATAGGCTTTCTATAAGGTGTTATAAAATAATAAAGTAACCGTGAATTTTATATAAACATCTTAATTATAAATTATGGATATATGGTCACGGGACAGAATTTTTGTAAAAATAAGCACATTAAATGAAATGAATGTAAGGCTTACGATTTTTTTAAATGTTTCGTCTTTATTTTCTTTATTTTGTTTTCGTATGAAATCGAGTTTTAATTTACAGGAGAAAATGCAACCACAAACTACACAAATAATAATATTATACAGATAGAAACAGTCACATAAGTTTATTATTTGTTTAAAATAAAAAGAATAATTGTATAATAGGCTAATATTAAAAACAAATTCTTCTTTCAGAACTCATACAATAATCAGTAATATTCTTCAGATTTAATCATTTTGATTCCGACATTTTATAATAATCCACAAGAACTCAAAGAGTAAAGAGTAAAGTCAAAACATCAAATTATAAGAAATTATGAGGATTGGGATTCTGTCTGGTGACCATATATCCATAATTTACCAATATTTTTACTACTACTTCCACATATGTATATAATATAGTACTATAAAATGTATTGTATTTATTTAAAATTATGCCTATCCACCAAGAGGTGACAGTTAACAACTTTAAAGTGACACATTTTTTTTTTTATTATGCCCATTCATTCTATTATTGCTATTACTATTAACGAAAGAAGTTTTTAAAATTTTTCATTATAATATAAGTGCTAATTTCTTTCACAAAATCTTGTATTGCGAATACGTGTTTGCTAACTATAAATAAATACTTACAAGAGTTTATCGGACTTTTAACTTTGTGTCTAACGTATTTATTTATATGAAACAGTCAAGTTATGAGGCTAGCTTGTATGTATATACATAAACATACTTTAAATATGTACCAATACTTTTTTCCATAACCGTACGATAAAACATAAAGAATGGACCAATAAATTCACAATCGCTATTGACATAAAGTCGATAACATTCTTTTTCAATCATAAATCGCAGAAAATGAATTGAAATTGCGTTCATATAAAGCTTTATATCAGATCTGTGGAGTTGGAAATTTTGAAAAGTTTGAAGTTTTTATTTTTGCATACATACATATGTAATATGTCAAATTTGGCTATTGGCCGGGTTGTTACGGTTGATATTTAATTGAATACACATTAAAAGGAAAATTAGGGGGAAAAGTGACGATATTAAACGTTTTTTAGTCGGAGTCGTGTTTTAGTAAATGTTGGAGCCGGAGTCGAACTTTTATTTTACCGACTCTACAGCCCTGCTTTATATAATAATAAAAAAATCCACAGGTAGTATTTATGAGTAAAGAAAAAAATCATACCTGTTTGATATAAACACAAAACTACAACAGAAATTCACTCGATCCACTAACTTTATCACAACTTTAATAAATCCAGTCGATATTTAAATTGTAAATTTAAAAAAAAATCACTATAAAAATAAATTAAAAGATGCACCAAAAAAAAATCGTATTAACACTATTTCGACGAAACAAGTTACTGTCGATCTTCTCTATATGCTTATGTTTCTCTCCAAATTCAAGCCGTGCTTTTCATTTAACCGCGAGATTAAAGTTCCGGTAAAGTGGAATCTGTGAGATGCGCAGTGGTCGTTTGACAGGTCCCGCGCAACTGTGCACAGACCTCGTGTCTGCACGCATAGTTATTGCTTCCCCCTCGCGGTAACTACTCGAGGCGATATTACTATTCGAGCTTACATGCACTGCATGGTACAAATTATAATGACTGTGGCAATATAACAAAACATCAACATGTCTGTAACAAATAAAACACAATTGTTTTTTGTACTATATACTTCCACAAATAAAAAATAAAAGTCAGAACCGGTTTCGCTCATCGCAAGTAATTGAAAAACGAACATGGACAAAAAAATGATCGCCATGAGCAAAACCGGTCCTGATCCATTTAAAATATTTTGATGTTTGTACAAAAAATGTGTTTTATTTTACTTAATATTTAAAATAATTATTTCCCAGCTCAGAAACAAAAAATAAAATAGATTTTTTAAATTATATCTACAAAAATTAGAATCGTATTTTTTGTGATTACGAACGTCAATCTAACCGAATATTAAGCATATTAGATAAGTAAATCATTTTAAAAAAGTACCCAATCTATACGAACGTTTTTTTCCTAATTATGTATTTTCTGCAAGTCTGGACACAATCTTAAACAATATATAGATGTCGTTTATTTTGACTCTCTAGATTCAAAATATATATATTTTTAAAAATCTTATATTTGATAATATATTTTACTAGTATTTTGTACACAGCAACTATGTATGTGAACAATTTTTCATGTAAATTTTTCGCGTACGCACAAGTTGTGGAACAGAAGTAATCATACAGTTAATCTTGTTTTCCGATGAATTGTTTCGGGCCTATTCGTGTGATATCATCGAAGCTCATTGTGCACGTCAGTATGGAAGTATCCGAGAGTGGATGTTTCTGAAAGCATGCTGGGTATTACGTTTATCAATTATAAATTATGCCGCCGACAATATTATCGCGAAGCAGTAAGCGAAAGTGTTTTTTTTTTAATTTGGTTAATCGTATCACGTCAAGCAAATGTTAATCGCGCTTATTATGAAACAATTAAAAATTTACTGTAAAATGCGTGCTCTGAATCTCGAATTAGCGAAAATACAACGACCACTTTTTTTGTAACGCATCGAAATTCATGATTTCACAAAAGATTCTCTTAAAAATGATTACTACTATTATGACTACCGATTACGATCAATTGTCTCGGAAAAACAATATAATTAGTGATTATAAAATACAATCCTCCTTCAACCAATAGGAAATTACTTAGACTAAGACATAAAATTATGTTATTAATATCGGTGTTGTTTGGGCATAACCTGATAACTGCAAAATGTATTGAAGGAATATTCAAACAAATATTTAAAGTATGGTAAAACGAAGTCGGGAATACATAAAGTATTTTCAGAGTTAAGATTATTCCACAGACAATTGAAATGATAACATTTTTCAAGATTTCAAGTATTGATATCAAAACTATATCTGAAAGTATCCATACCATAGGTTCCCAAATTTTTCGGATGGCGAACCCTTTTTATGAAAACCATTTGACCCGCGACGCCTAAGACAAAATTAAAAAAGGCATTTTTCAGAAAGTAGTTAAAAAAATCATCGGAAATTCATTGAAGTGGATATTTTTATATGTTTTGGTGACCCCTAAGAAATCCCGTCACGAACCTCCTTGAGGGTCGCGACCCATGGATTGGGAGCCCGTGGTCTATACACTTCGCTTTTTCCAAAAATCTGGCTAAGCTCAAACAACACCCATATACAATACAAATCTTTCGCTATTTGTGAATGTTTGTGAATGTTTTTTGAATAGAGGGAACTTTAGTATTTTTAACAAACAATCGTTTTGTTGCTTTTTTAAGAACTACGTGCTAAGAAACTTTGGCGAGAAATCAGTTCTTTGGATATTTTATTTCAAAGGTTGGTATAGTCATACTCTATTAGCTGGAAGTTTTGAATGAGGAAAAAAGGTTTAAAAATATTCTTTAAGTTTACGGATTACGAGTGCTTTGTCAAAATTGTTCAATTTTAAAAGTTTTCAGCAGCAAATGGAGAGTTTACTTTGACTTGATCATTCAATACTACCTGAAGGTAAAACAAACATAACGGCAACTTTTTTGCTGCTTCTATCAGCATATCAACATAATAGAGCTAAAAAAAATATTCATTTGTAAACGATTTTTTTGGCTGGGAGAAGATTAATTGTATTTGAGTTACTAAAGCGAACGCGTGATTTTATTTTCGTAAAATTCCACTGATGAATAAAAAGGAGGCATTGTTATTGAATCGTTTTTAGCTTAATTCATTTTTGATTTGCAAAGATTGTTGATTTTTTTGCAAGGATTGTTGAATGTCCTCGGCAGATAATTCTATTTTTTTCGGTATTATATTTCAATAGAGTTCAATAGATTCAAACAGTGGGAAGCAACACAACTGATGATTGCTTTCGTGTGACCTACGCAATGGCGTTTTTTTGTCTCGTTTGATCTATTTTTTTTCTGATTCAGAGGTTTGAAAAATAGCCTAATTTGAGTCACAAACAAACATAATTGCACACAATAACCTGTTTTGCTTTACTTGGTATAGAGTACATTAAATAAGAATAATTACAAATTTGATTAATTCAACGTTATTGAGGTCATGTTGTTTAAAATCATTTCACTGCCACAATATGTGTTCGATAATTTTCAGTGTCTATGGTCTATTGTTATTTTTGGAACAACGTACCAAATTATTTCGCCCATACAACAAAAATGACTTGCGAATCATTTTTTTTACAAATGCGTCTATGAAATACGACATTTCGTAAATTAAATAACATTTTTATACGCATATCAGGCCTGGGACGTATTCTTGAGATTAACCGCTGCTAAATAAATATATTATTTGAGCATTGCTTCTTGTGTTTCAGCACATATTTAATCGTCACATTTATCGGTTATGAGAGCATTTTCGTAGCATAAATGTACACATAGAACACTAAGCAGTGAACGTTGTTACACTATTTACAGTTGTTCTTTACCCAATGTTTTGCTTGAAGAAATGAAAAATGCCTACGTGTTATCTACATAAAGGTGGATAAAACAAATCGTCATTTTTTTCATTAAAAAAGAACAATATTTGTTCATTCGAATTCATTGAAAAGTTTCATTCAAATTCCACGCCATATGACATTGCCATACATTTTTTTTCATTCAAATTTACGCATGTTTTTGAAACGTACGTCAATATTACGCTACAAATATTATACCGGAATAAAGCAAATAAATTATTTGTTTATACATAATAAGCAGCAAAAATGAGCACGTGTTTTGCATCTATAATCTATACAGAATAAAGGTGAATATTTTTGATCAAATTATTTTACGTTAGTTATTCAAATTTACATTCCGGCAAGTTTTTCTTTCGATGTATGTCACAAATGTGACTGATGCATGTTTTGATATTCTCGACATTCAATACTTTTTTTTAGTTCAGTGTTGTTGAAATTCAAAGCCAAATATAATGATAGAATTCCTGAGGGCTTTAGCTTTTTTTTCACTGCACGAGCAGATTTTTCAGTCGATTTATCGATCCTGTTCGAAGGCATGGGTGTTTGTGTTGTTAAACATCCTTTCCTTATGCTAGCTCCGTGGTACAGTGGTTAACGTTGATGGCTTCCGTGACGGACATCACGGGCTCGATTCCCTGTACGAGTGGACTTTTTCAGTCGATTTATCAAACCTTTTGGAAAGCATTGATGTTTGTGTTGTTAAAAATCCCTTCCCACCCTACTGGTACCAAAAAGCGGGGCGTAGCGAGAGCGATTAGCTAACCAATAGTCCTGTCATTACTCCTCGCATCTTTTCAATTCGCAATGTTGCCTAAAATCCCTTCCTTATGCCGGCTCCGTGGTACAGTGGTCAACGTTGATGGCTTCCGTGACGGACCTCACGGGTTCGAGTCCCTGTACGAGTGGAATTTTTCAGTCGATTTATCGAACCTGTTCGAAAACATGGATGTTTTTGCTGCTAAAAGCCCCCTTCCGATACCAAAAGCGGGGCGTAACGAGAGCGATTAACTAACCACTAGTCCTGTCATTACTCCTCGCATCTTTTTAATTCACATTGTCTTCGAAAGATAGAGGTTGAGCAACTGAGCTACAAGCAGTTCTGATACGAAAAATAAATCTTTTTGCTTGGAGGCAGTAAAAAGCTGCTGGTAGATTTGGTGAAAATATAAGACTCAGATATAACACATTTCTTAGAACAAAAGATTTTTTTATTTATGCAGGTACATATAATAATTATACAAAAATTACAATATAGATTTGTTGTTATGTCATTTTGCAATTAAAAAATCTAATATTAAACACTGACATATAAATACTAGTCTAAATTTGCAAGCAATTTTTTTCTTTTCAATTAAATTAATTTAAAAAATATATATGTTCAGTTTACTAGCTATGAACCCAAAATAAAACTCTTACTGCTCAACTTTTATATTTACCACGAGTGAAAAAAGAATTTTTAGATTTTGCTTACCGGTAGACTTCACTAGTGCTTCACTATGTATTTTTGGGTTAGTTAATTTAATTTATATTGTATAAACTACAAATACAAGTGGATTAACCGTTTGTTATGTTACAAAATATAGCTTTTTAGCGTTTAATATTAAATTAACTATAATTAAAGGGATCATTGTGGTTAAGAAACTTTAAAGCTACTCGTAAATACGTCAAATGTGTCCCACATGTATAACATTTGATGTAATTCATATATAACCTGTATCTATTGCCGAAATGACAGATTGAGGTGTCTTTAATGTGTATAAAAAATATGGACTTATAATCCTCTCAAACATAAATTTCTTGTAGCATATCTCATTCACTCATTCACTAATCTCTTTAATTATTAAGTTAAATGATCTCATATCGTTTTATGATTCAGTTTATGATTTTATTTTATTGCACCCGTTATAAAAACGTATCATCGCTACTGAAAAAGATTCAAGTATCCATTATTATAACATGGCAAAAAAAATATTCAACAAACAACATTAAAAAAACATTGATTTCAACTTTCATCTTGTCTAGCAGAAATGCTATAATGTTCGAAGCATGCTATCAATTTATATGGAAGCCTTGTAATGAAAGTATTACACCAGAATACGTTGATCAACGGCTTTTAATGATTTCGTAATTTTCCTTACTGGCTTTTGCCAAGTAATAATTATGTATCTAATGTAGCCAATAGAACTTTGCATGAATGACCTACTTTATGAAAATCTGGTGTTTAACTGAAAAATATTAGTATCATTTTTTTACTGTCCATTTACAATTGCTATTTCTAAGTGATGATTTTACTTCTCTCTGACCATAAACAGAGGTTATAAAAAGAAAAAATGACTTAGTACTCTTGAACTCTATTCCTCTTTCCTAACCCATTTAAAAAGTTTGAGCAACTGACTTGCAACCCGTACTCGTTAATCAACTTTTGTTGAAATGTTTCATTAGAAATAAATACGCTCCATATTGAAAGCAGTATTAGACGGTATTCGTGTATTTCACTGGGATCGGTCAAATGGTTAACTGGGCACTCTTTTTATTCGATACTACAAAGAAGAACGAGTTGCTCATAACTGCTCCTTTCCTTATCAATCCTTACATTTTTATCCCATCTGAAATATAATGTTGAGTGACTTAATCATGGTGTGGTACACAATATTTCCATTTGCTAAACATTATGAGTGGTTTCCAAAGACATAGAAGATGTGATCGTTTTCTTTTCAATACACTTTTTCAAATAGTTAAGCAACTATTGTCATAGGACATGGGTTTTTTGTTTAAATCACGGTCATTACAATGTCAGCGCATCAAATAATGGACGGCTATAGCATGAGTTTATTTGTGATGAAAGTCTTCTTACAAAATGTTGTGATGCAACGTAACGCAAAGGTGTGGTATTTGCCTATCGATGGTAATGATATGTCCACAAAAGAAAATATTTGTTCGGATACAATATAACAATAATAACACATATAGTCACTTCCTGTCATACAAGGCAATGCCAAACTCATCTTCACGTTTCTCTTACTTAACATTCTGTACTTTTAGCTTGTTTATTTTGAAATACCATGTACCATGCGATACATGCGTTTTATTGTATTGATCCAACGTCATCGGAAAGTAATACAAAACCAATTGATAAAAACATGTCAACGAAATATATGTGTGCCATGGCGGCGCATAGAGCGAGGCGTGTTGATTTTTTTCAGATAAAAATCATCATGAAAGTTATCAAAATATGTATTTATTTCGAAAGACTTTAAGCTTACATGCTCCTAGTTTTTACCTGCATTTTCGTAGCCAAGGCCAATCGATTTCATAACTTGTTTGTCACGTAGGTCTTTTAAGTCGCCAGTCGCAAGGGCTGTTCGGCTGATGAATGTACAACCTGTTCAGGTGGATATCTTCGGCAGTGAACTTGGTGCTTTGTTTCGATTTTTGTTTTTCTTCTTATGTAACTAATATGTTTCTGTTCTGTTTCATAATTAGTATTTTTTAAGTTTGTGTAATATGTTATATGATATTGTTATTCTACTTGTCAAATGCATGGCGCATTGGCATCAGCTGTAATTCTATGTATTCTATTTCTATTTGTTTCCAATAAATAAATAAGATATTATTTTTATATATACATTATTTCAATTGTGTTTATGCGTAATAGAATTTGTAGCTGGATAATAACTTAACTTTTTTATGTTGGAAAGAATATTATAATTAATCTTAGGTGATCAGTAAAAGATATCGCATCTGCCATTACAAAAAAAATGACACTTCCTCATCGGTTATCGGCTTTTATAAAGCATGCCATTTATTTGTAACACTATTTCATCACACATAATAAATAAATTTAATGTCAAAAATACATTTCATGCTAGCACACTTTATTAGTACGATTCTATAATATTTAATTTGCCCATATGTTACGTGTTATCTATTAAATTAAAATGGTGAGACTTATATTTAAGTGCTGTGATCGAAGGCAGGCGGTGAAGCAGTATTTGAAAGATATTGTATACCCTATATCGTATCCAATCCTAGTCATCCATCCCAGTGAGTTATAAAAATGAAAATATCCACTTTGTTTACAACATTTATGTTATGTCTTAAAGTAAAATATTTTGGTACAGCTACATACATATATACCACTGTTAAGGTGTTAACTATCAATATGTCATCAGTTGAACATGCTCGTGGTGTGCAAAACCGTTTCTAGTCTAAATAAATTCATTGTTTAAAAAGTGAAAAAAAATATATTATTTATTGGTAGTTTTGGCAGATGACATGTAAGATTCACTCTTATACACTCTTCAATAGAGCACTGTTTTTAATGTATTATATATACACCGTGTTTTTCGCTATGTACAATTGGCAAAGCTTCGCGCTTCCGTTCTGCTAGCAAGATTTTTGCAAGGTCCTTTAAAGTTCAAAGTAACTTTACAAAATATATGAGGAAGAAATACAAATAATGTGCGCGTGATGAATTTTATTTAATACAATGCATTTCCACCAATGATCGACCGTTAACAATTTAAAAGTGATTGAAGATATTGTCGTTATGGTTAAGTTGATTATTTATTATTATTCGATGAAATTTAATGGCCGTCGTAATAAATAAGTATTTAAATTATATAAACCAATTTCAACATATTTTCTTCGATAAAAATAACTTCAATTGCGTACCATGTATTGATGACAAATTTTCCACAAAAAAACCTTTGCCCCCACATAGAAAGTTCGTTTTAACTACTATGCTATGAATATGAAATGAGTTATCGCTATTTCATCAAAGAGAGTTTCTTAGCTTCAAACACCGTTATATTATTTTTGCAATTTTTGTGAAATTTATCGATCGTCGATTTACCTCGTGATAAGTTTTTTCTCACTTATAATATCCGACTAATTAACACCTTTTCGACGTATTGTCTCTGTGTTAGAATTATTGTAACATGCCTGTTTTAAAACTTATGTTTTTTACATAATATATGATGCTTTATGCTTTAGCATCTAATTTTTTTTACCATCTCCGCTCTCAATTTGGAGCACATATACGCCTAACGGAGTTTGGTATTCAGTTGCACATCTTTAATGTATAGAGTAGGGATGGAAAATATAGGATTATGGCAGGACTAGTTGTTAGTTAATCGCTGTCGATACGTGTCGTTTTAGGGATGGTTGGGTGTGGGAAGGAATTTTGGACAACACAGATCCATGTGTCCGAGCCGAAATGATGACTGCCCGGTCTTTGATTCGAGCACGACCGCTCTGCAACTGAAGCCAGGGACGTTGAGACTCATCCACGGACCTACATCAGAATTTTTTCGCAAACTTACCGTTAATTCATAAAACTATTTCCATTGTATCCATATTTATTTTTCCCATTATACCCTTATGTATTTATGTTAGCAATATCCAAAGCAGTTAATTTAACTGCGTTTGGGGAACTACTGAATTTTCCATCAAAATTGATTATTTTTAAATATGCTTAAATTATTCATATTTCCTGAAACATCTTTTGTCTATTTTACACCATACGTATACTTGTTTTGAGCAAGTTTGGATGTGATAAGTCGTCGGAAGCAGTCGGGCAGGGTATTCCACTATTTTTCCAAGTGCTGATAAATGGCCTCTCTATTGTAGGGCATAAGAATTTTTTGAATACATCATTCCAATCAGTTGACTTGTTTCCAACTTTTTCCAACATGTTGTTCCACAGTGCGTTAGCCGCTGAAATGTTAAACCAAAATAATTAGTACACCAGGTACAGATTACAATGTTTCCGCGTTAATACTTCGATATAATAAGTTCTAATATTAAAAATCCTTTCATTCAGAACATTCGGAATATGATGATGAATTTTGATGCATTTTACGCATTACGTAATATATTACATAAGTATTCAAATAAACATGATATTTTTTTTAATTTATAAGGAAATAAAATTGCATGAGACGAGATTTTCAATATTCTTCAATATGAATGTATTTTTCTGGTCTTAAAATTTGTGTTAAAAAATCTCAGAAAACCTCTGCAAATATTTTGATGTTTCTCAGTATTTGAGTATTCGTTTGAATCAGTTTATAGTTAGTTACTAATTGTAGAGTACTTCAAACATATATATGTACATAGAATGATAACACATATAATTCTTATATAAAATACTATACTAGTTCATCATTAAACGTCATCAAAACTTCTACCGCACGGTTGCTTTAGTAGCCACTACTGAATTAATTTAATATTCGTGTTAATCTTATATTTATTAAAATAAGCTTCCACAAAGTTACCGCCGCATCCAGATTACATATAATGCGTTAATCTAAAATAACGGTTTACAGTATTATCATGAATGGTTTCATCGCATCTTTGTTTTTTTAGCGACGATATTGTTTTACCACGCGAATATCTTCGTCACGATTATCACTATTGCATAACAGGTTACGTACAGATTTTCAAAGAAACTATTGATACCGCATGATGTTGTGGGGTATCAGAACTCTCTCGGACGATCTTATTATCACCTCAATCAATGATAATAAGACCTAAACGATTAATATAACGCGAATAAATTTACTAAAATGTTATAAAATCTTGTAACCGACTTCTAGAAACGACGTCTCTCGTTCAGTTCAGGCGCGACCGTGTCGCGTCGGTTGGTTGAGCTCTTCGCACACTTGAATCGTACTGTATAAATACGCCTGTTTAAAGCCAATTTTTCAATGACAAAATCATCTGAATTAAGAAAATAAACTAACCCAATCTCAGATAGATTGCGGTCAAGATAATTTTTTTCATTTTCATTTTTAAAAAAATTGTAAAAAATTAAAAAAATATATATTTGGCTATACAGCTTACGCCAATGCGCCAAATATTCTTAATTGTGAAAGTCATACGAGATTAACTCGATGATAAATAATGAATCAGTTGTGCACAAAATCAACGATAAATAACTTACACCCAGCCCAAGATCTCTTTTTTTCAATTGAAAAAATCTAATCTTGCTGAGAATTTAACTCGGGTCCCCTGATCGCTAGAACAAAGCTCTTGCCACTAGACCACAGGGACCGACAATACCGATTGGAATCTTTACAAGAGATACCTTTCTTCCCATCCTGTCCCTAAGTTCCGTCACCGAACGCCTTGGAAGGATGCTGTCTGTTGCTGTCAGATTGAGGAAGAAACCCTGGTCATCTCACTATTATCTACGATATCATTACATCAAAAAAATGTGCACGCCCAACGAGGTCGTGAATATGACTCGTGGATTAGGCCCAGTCTCAGAGCACGACATCACAACAGCCGATATGAATAATTATAGTATAGCCTGACTTGAGATATTGTTCGTTTTAAAGGCTGTACCATGAATCAAACTGAATATAGCACCCAAAATACAGGTGCAACAAATCTTCTATATTTTTATAAGCAGCATTCAACTGGTCATCTCCCAACGCTTCCTGACGTTCTTGCAAAATGCACTGCGTAAGAATTGTATGGTGTAATATTTCAGTTAGCGGTATAGTTTACCTCTCAGCAAATAATTATCATAATTTTCCTGTTTTCGTAAAAATTCTGCGTTCATTTCTTGAAAATTAAAATTAATTTATTGCAAAATTTTGGCAGGTCCTAGCATTAATATCAACAACAGAGTCGAATTTTATAAAACGGGCATATCTTTCTTTTTTATTTTATTGAAAACTTAAGTTTAGCTTACATTTTAAAAGCAAATTACGAATCCTAGACAAATTAAATTATCGAATCGAAATATCGACTTATAAAAGATAAATAAAATGAAGAGATTCAACATTGACAATTCATTACAAACCTAACCGATTAATAAATGCGTTTTCAGAACGAAGAGTTTCTTTGAAAGAAATAACAATATATCCATGAATTTTAATTGAAATGACTCCTTTATAAAAATTAAAGAAAAAATATAATAAACAATATTTTTATTCCAACAATACTTATGGATTGTAGTTTTTCCTAGTTTTTTCCGCATTGAGCCGTCGTTACCAGGATCAAAAATAAAGTATCGCATACGCAAAATATGGCAATAATGGGTACAAGCATATAAAAATTATGATTGTGTCTTCTTTCGATAAATAGGGATGGGTTATTGAATATGCAATGAAGTTTTTTTTGTTTATTTAAGATCTAGATTCTAGATGAAGTATCGATCGTGATCGTCAAACGATTGCGCCCGACCTTTATGGATTTAAACATTACTTTTTTTTGTACTTGTATTAACTCATTGGCTACGGGGAAATAAAAACAAAACACATAAAAAACGACGCGTTATCCACGTACCCGTAGCCAATGAGTTAACCTTCCGAAACTGTGACTGCACTCAGAGTATCTCTGCTGAAAGCTATAGTTTGTTCGGTAGGTAAATACTTAAGCCAGCCCTGGAATTATCAAAAAGAAGTAAGGAGTTACATTTTATTTAGTGGTTATTTAGGCGTGCAGTGTTAAATTTCAACATTTTTCGAAAATATGAATTTTGCAAGCGTGATGATATTCAGCCGAAAAATGTTTCCGCTGCGCGAGCGTAGGACTGTATGGTGGAATTCCCCTTACGATTGTTTGATGATTAACACATAGTACATAAAGTAATTAACTAATTATTAGTTAATAAACTCATTTTTCATTTGAAAGTATTTTTTAATTTGAAATCAAAATTAATTGCCTTGCTTAAAAGAGGTCAAACACGTGTCACTTTACTTTACACATACATCCATACAGTAGAATTGTTAAGTTATCAATTTAATTTTACATGGAATAATACGTATACATACAGTGTACGTTTCCCGCATTAATCGTTTGCTTTATACGCACCCTTGAAAAACGTAGAATCGGGGTTTTAATGTACTTCTTCTCTTAAAAAACCTTATGTTGAGACAAACTTCATTATAACTCAGATATATTTTTGCCCGACATTGATTATTAATATTTGCTCACAATACCCGTTTAATATGGGACAAATTGTATTGACTGCATTTTATGTTGTGGCAACAGTCTCCAACCAATGATTATGCCTAACTCGTAATGGACATTCATTTGGGTGCTTATAAAATTAGTTTATAGAACACACATTTCAGTTTACCATTGCAACACTGACCAGCTGAATTTGTCGTAATATAAAGTTCTACTGAAGACAAAACTGATGAAATTCTGAAGCATTTTTGACGGAATATAATTTTGAACTATCTAATAAAAACTCTGTTCTTATGTTTTTTTTATCCAATCCATTTAAAAAGTATTTTCTGCTGTTCAAACTATTTTTACAGACACGCTGTTATAAAAACAGTTTTGTCCAATTCCAAAAACTCTTTTTTTTTTTTTAACCGTGTCTGCTCCCAACGTGGAGCATCCGGACCCCTCACGGAGTTTACCACAATATACGTTTCACTACTTGAACTGCTCGTTACCTAGTTGCCTTTTCGAAGGGAGGAGCGATTGAAAGGATACGAAGTCTATGACAGGACTAGTATTTAAATAATCGCACCGCGCACACGCCGCGCCGTTTTAACCGCTGAAATCGGCAGCGTGGGAAGGAATTTTTAAAAACAAAAAGACCCACTCCTTTTAACAGGATCAATAAATCGAAAACTGATCGTACAGGTGCTCGAACCCGTGAAGCCCGTCATGGAAGCCAACGACGTTGACCTCAGCACCCCGGACCCGTCAAAAACATTCATAAATTTGTTTGAAGTACATATATGAATAAAAAAATATCTTTAATCAAGTATGCATTGCGTGAAATCCAATGACGAAAGTAAAATGTTAGCTTTTTTTAAATATAGAGATTCGTGTGTTGTAAAATCAGCTCCCAAAATACTTTTGACACTGCGTGTTCTTACGTTGTGATACATCATAGAATAATGAAAGAACAAAAATGTTTGCAATTCATAGAATCAATTGCAATATCTCATAATTATGCTATGATGAATAAGGAAAAAAGATTTATGGAGAAGGGGTCCAATGGGCGTGTCGAGGACTGTCAAAAATAATATCGGAATTTAGGTTTATAAAAAAAAAAAAATCGGCAATAATTTAGCGCGTAAATAATTGATAAGCAAAGAGAGGTTTATAAAGAAATTAAGAGAAATATGTTCTTATATAATTGTTGAAATGTGACAACCTTGATGATTGAAATAAAAAGATCGATTTTTCAACTGGAAGCAATAGATAAATTAGCTCGAAGTAAGATATGGATGAGTTTGACCAATAAATGGGGCTTGTGATAAAATGTATGAAATTCTTTGTACTTTAGAAAAGCGGCAATAAATTAGTTGATTGAGTCACAACTTCATTACAATCTTACCTCTGGCATATCCTTTCTGGCTAAAATGAAAACAGTCAGCCGATAAATATGAATAATCTGAAATCTCACGAGTTGTTGGCCAAACGATTTCCATCAAAAATGGTTGTGATACAATGATAAAGTCATCTCGATCGTTGAACTCGGGAATTTTTTCCATCTGAAAAAGTATGTTTTCAAAATCAATATACTATACTTTACATACCAATTTTACTGTGAGACCTATCGAAATACTGTTTCCAGAATTATTGGGCACCTAACCTATTTATTTGGAACGACGTGGCTTCTTTTATCCGTACTTATATTATAATTTAAGTGTCAAAATAGTTGTTCAAAAATAAAAATGTTACTTAAAAATAATGTCCCCTTACTCTTAAATCAATTTTCTGCCATCTTTTCATAATATCGACATATTCTTTATGTTTATGGCTATGGGTCAGTCCATAGAAACATGGGCATTCTACTAGGTGAGTCACGTCACACAGTCTTGATCCACCCGTGAAATTCGTGAGAATCTCTATGTCTGAAATAAATTAGAAAAATATTTTATCCATTAATAATTTTTCACAATATCTAAAAGTTCTAGACTCGAAAGAATACAGTCATACAACTGCTTAGTAAATGATTGATGACGTAGGATTAGGATGATTCAAATAAATGAAAGTCTAGTATATAAAACAGCGTTTTTCTTAATCAGTTAAACTTTTAATTTACATATAAAAAAACAGTGGATATTAAATATTTTTCCACTTCAAGTTAAATTACTTTATCAGATCTCTGCCATTCTTGGTAGGGTTAAGTTGCGTGTCCCTGAAGATTATCTGAGAAATCGTATACATAATGATTCCAAAGGATATCACTGATGCTATGGTGATGCTACTGGAAAAAATATTCACATCAGGTACTGTTTTGGATTTGTCGTCTCAACGTCGATGGTTGGGATTGAGGAGCTAAATAGCTCGAGTACTAGTGTGGGAAGTTTCATTTTTCAACCGAATTATTGTTTTCTGTTCGAAGGCATAGATGTCGGTGTTGTCTAAAATCCTCTCCTAAACCAATCCTATCCTTAGAAAAAGGCATTGCGAAAGCGCTAAATTAGCCACAACTCCTGTCCTAGTCTTAACTTTTCTATACATACTATCTTCCAAAAAGAGAGGTTAAGCAACTAAGGAACATTTCAGAAGAGTGTTTTCGCGTAGATATTTTTTACTGCTCCTGCATCCTTGGTAAAACAATAAAACATTGCAGTATGTAATTGTTTGCGTTGGGTCTTCATATACTAAACGAATTCATTTGGAAGTCACAGTTTAGTTAGGTCAAAATAAAACTTCTTTGTACCTTTACATCGTACCAAAAACTTGTTACCTCTTGAAATGTAGCGTTTAAATAACAAATAAACCAAATACAATGTATAAGAAATTAATATTAACTTACTCGGTGCTGGAACAACGTTGATGAATGTCCTCGGTAAGTTATTCTTAAGGATTGTCAAAGCTTCGTAAAGCTGATCAAAATGGCGATCCGGAATATTTTGAACGTCTTTTTGATAGCACATGTCAATACAAAAATCGTTCCCTCCGATCATAACGGTAATTAACTGAAAAATAATATGAGGCTTAGGTTTTGTTTTTTTAACATATACTATATTTAATCCATATTATAGGCAATATTAACACAATAAGTTATTCCTCATTTACAAGTATTCAGAATTCAGTTAAATCGTCTTATGAACTACTATCTTTTTAAGCATATTCTGATTTTTTTTAACTTCAGGTTTTTATTTTTCTCAAATCTACAAGGCATTTATATCTAAACATATTATTTTTAAATTAAGATACTAGCTGATTGGTCCCCCTCCCCATGAACTTCTATGAAATACTCCCTATGAGCAAGCACTTTTTCCATTAAAAAAGTACTTTTTTAAATTACAATTAAACTCATGTACGGGGTATGACAACAATGTTATCGTTAGAATATAACATGAATCACTTTTTATCATCAATCGAAATTAAAGCACTAATATTTATGTATTTAATACACATATCTTTAAAAATTGTATGTTCTTGATTATTTTATTTACAAGATTTTTCATGGAAAAAACTCACTTTCCAATCGTGTTTAATATCAACCCTCGGATCTTCGGTCAGTCTTTTAACTAACATTTTTGCCATGTATGGCATATCTCTTGACATGGCCGCGATCTCGGCCACATTAAATTGAGAATTGCGATGGTGACCTAATGCGTCTCCTAAAGAATATCCAATCAACTTAGGGTTAAATTCCTTGAGAATATTTGGAATGGTTAAGAACTCTCTCCAATTGCTTTGACCACCTGAAACAATCAACAGATAAAATTTTACTAAGTGGACATGTATTATATTCTTATACTGATTCATGAACAGCTATTGGTTAAAAAATTCTTAAAAAACAATCTGCCCATGAAGCAACGACTCTCTAGATTTAAACCTTTAAGAAATCTTGAGATTTCTTCGCAATAATCTTTTGTTCTCCAGAATATCTATTTAAAAAATAGTTTTATTATCTGTCTTATTGAGACGCCAGTTGCTAGGGTATCTGGATAATCAGTCAACATTATAGCAGTGCTTCCTAAACTAGATGCCGCGGCCACAAAGACATGCCGTTTGCTCAGAAAGACCGCGCGAATAACTATTATTGATGTAGAATTTTGGGAACCACTGGCCTAGAGAATAGTAAATTATTTTTTATTAATTAAACACGCTAAATGAATAAAATATTTTTTCTCAATCTTTTAATTGATTTCGCACATTTTAGTCATTTTCAATAAGATTAAGTTGCTTTTTTTTCACCGATTTTCAATTAAAGAGGCTAGAACCTTGTACGAATTTAAATTGTGAAAAAGGTCTCAGTTAATTGATTTCGTCTCATGTCCCGGATATCCCATTGCATTATCAACTGCGGAAAATACACTGAATTGAAACCGTTTTGATGTTAGCTAATTAACTTTTTAATAAAACCAATATCAGTCACCATTATTAAATTATGTGCAAATAGTCATATTATTATAATGAAATAGATATTTCAGAATAAACGTTTTTGACGCATTTTTGAAAACAATCTAAAAATCTCCGTAAATGGGCTGGGAATTATTTAAATCTTTGAATGATTTATACAAAATTGTTTTTAATAATATAATCACCATATCTTTGAACCAGTGGTCGTCAACCGTTTTATGCTTACCGCCCACTTTTACTTATTTTTCATGGTAAAATTTTCTTACCGCCCACCAACATCGCTATATTTCAATCCAGTATATGTAAGGTCCTCTTCCTTTTTACAAAAGTATAGTATGAAGGATGAGGACAACAAATATTACCTGGTCCAAAACAGCTATACATCTATGAGCATTATCTTACCACTTTTCGCAAAGATAAAGCAATCATTTCAGCCTGCATTACATTCCCAGGATGACATTCTAAGAATTTGCAATTCGGCACGAGTTACCTTCAAAATGGAGAAATGAAAAAAGTTAATCCAATCACAATGTGTTTAGTTCACAGAAATTTTGAAAGATTTTAGCAAAAGCAAAAATTGCCCACCGCCTACCACGGAATCCTTTACCGCCATTTCACAAAATTCACGCGCGGTAAAGATCTTTTACAATTTTACCGGAAAAAATATAACTTCGTTGGCGTGTGACAATATAAATCAATCAATCATTCTCGGAAACTCTAAATTAACATTCAAACTCTGTTTACATTTGGTACTTATTATCGATGCCTAGATAGATGTAACATTTATGTAACTATCGATTATTGAGAAACAATTTTTGTGCAACTCATAATGCAAAAAAAAAGCAGTCATGAGGTCAAGCTCATAAACAAATCAATATTAGAATCTATTACGTTACGATTGGAAGTTCTCAAATGCACACCGCATGCATTTAGGATAATACTCCAATGACGCTCATGACTGGCCTAAATTTTTTGCACTGACGATTTGAAAGTAGTTTCTCAAAATGGCATGATTTCTAACGATAATACATATTTATTGCATCCGAGTTAATATCAATTAATAACATAAAATATCGCAACATCTCTACAAAATCTTTAATAATGAACTCATAAAAATATTTGCAACAGTTGCATCTTAGACTTCGTAAAATGTGCAACCAATTTAACTTGACTAATAAAGTCTCATTAAAAAAATTATAAAAGAAAAAACACAAATCGTCGCAAAAATAAATCGGATAGTGAAAATCGTCGATCACCGTTTCGGCGAACTTAGTATTTTGTTGCAGTTTTTATTTTTTCGTATTAAACGAATTGTCAAAAATTTATATGATTAAATTGATTTATGATGTATGCTTGTAATTTCTTCTTTAATAGTTATTCCGACGACGGTAAAATTGTATGCTACTGAAGTAAAATGTAATACAATGAAAACTGATTGACAATGCTCGCCATGAGCGAAACCGGTCCTGGTCAGAATAAATTTCATGTGGAAAAAGTACTAAAAATGTATTATTATTTTCATTTTAATGCCTTTCCACCCCAAGTATTGACAGTGAAGACCTTAAAAGTGAACAATGTAATTGGTATAGAACAGGGGTGGCCAGACTTTTTTGCCCGCGATCGACTTTCGTTTGAAATTATTGGTGGCGATCGACCAACATTAAAAGTAGCAATTTACCCGGGTTTTAGAAAGAGATTTACGTCGATAATCGGCTAACTTCGAGATTTTAGCGTGCTGTCCCTGTCACACGACTTGTCTCGCACACTTCTTGGGACGGGCACCAGAGATTTTCACAGATCAGATAGGCGATCGACTAGGAATAGAAACGCGATCGACGCTTTGGCCACCCTTGGTATAGAATATAGCTTCCGCAAATAATGGTGCGTGTCATCGGAAAAGCGGTAATATTTTATTATTGACGATACCGCTTCGAATTTTGACATATTTTACATGCAAGTGAGTTAAGGGTATTAAAATGAATACTGTTATTTACGTTTGATAGAAGATTTGGGGAAATCTATAACTGTTAAAAGCACTATGTGGTCACTATACAAAATAAATAATCTTGGTAATCAATTCTATATAAAAAATTAAATTGAGTAACACTCATTTCCTTGAAATTGAGAGCCATAGTTCAGTATCCTTTAATAATCATTGCAGAATATTTTTTAAAATAAGTACAATGTATTGTAGATTTTGTGTCTTTGTGTTTCAAAGTACTGTACTGACGTCACCAGTAGGGAATCCAATAATTAATACAGGTATAATCGAAACTAAAACGTCTGTATTTATTGGCTATTGTTTTAAAAATTACAAATTACTGGTATTTCAGAATTTTCACTGAGAAAATCTTTTGACTATTTTTTTAACAACTTGCATTCAGACGCTCGTTGGTTCATCTTATCGAAACACATATTCACAAAAACTTCCCTCCATTCTGTGCGTAATAATTTAACAATCAAAATATAAAAAGGAAGTAAATTATTCACATTAATACAAATCATAAATAAATAACAATAAAAAAAATAGTAAACACTGTCTCTGACAAAATTAAAGTGTATTTCACTTTTTAATTCGTATCTATACATTTAAAAAATCCTACTTCACGAGAAAACTCTAGCATCCAAGGCTGGCGCCATCACTATATTTAAAATAACACTATTTATTATTCACACGTAATAATCAAAGACTCAAACCTACAATGCTAGAATATAATCTTAAAAAGAAGTTACAAATATTTATCACAGGTGATGAAAAGTTACAAATAATGAGAAATAATTACTATTTTATTTCTTTCGGCTCGTTGTTTTTGCGGGATTACGGACTAGTTAAATTAACGTTAACCTGATTTTTAAAGGATTAACGTTAACGTGATTATTAGCAGGGCTTTTTTTTGGAAAAAAAAGTGCCGGAATTCACTTCATGTCAGGCTTTTTAATAAATAAAATTATATATAAATAACATTTGAGTAAAATTTAGTCCAATTGATTTTTAAATCTATGAAAAAAGGTGCCGGAACGCCTCTCCACCACGTTAAATGGGAAAAAAGCCCTGGGAAAGAGCATGGACGTACAAGTAGGTCAGTGCCGATATCTTTGAGTGTTGGAATGTTTATTCACCAATTGAGAATTGTTATGTTATCTGGAAACTTTTGGGTATAATTCTTTATAATTAATATTCTTTCTTAATTCTTTCCATTTCAGTTTTACCAACGTCCAAATGATATTTTTTCAGCTGGGAAATTTTATTTTTGAAAAACCCCTTACAAAAACTGAATGTGACGGTCCAGTAAATATTCGGATGAAAGGTCGCTTGCAAACTCTATTTGATACTGAGTAGCAAGATTTCAGTGAATGCTGAGACAACTCGGAACATTGTTACTATACCAAACACCTGGTAAATATACTTGAATGTATTGTACTCAACTGTATATAATCAAACATACAACCAAGTTACCTATTGACCATGAAATTCCTCTGTTTTCCGTGTATACTTGAAGAAGATTGGAGGCGGCGGCTCCATTTCCTGCGGTGAGAGAGTCGCCCATTGCAGCGACCACATCAAAGTCACCAGGACGTAGCTCGTGAACTGTTTGCGGACGTCTCTCGGATCGTAATGGTGGACGAATAAGCGAAGAATCTTGGAAGCATGGAAACTTGGTTGATTCTGGAACTCGTTTTTGTAGCTTCTGATAGTTTAAAAATTGAAATGAATGAAAATATTATGTGTAAGATGTTTATAGACAAAATTTAAAAAATAGTAGTTCTTGTAAAAAACAACGCTATTTTCTGAAAAAAATTTCAACATTGAATATATTAAAATATAACATTAATCTTTTAGATCTACATAAATGTATGAATAAAAAATACTTATCCTATAGTTAGCAACTCAACACATAATAATAACATAATTAACATTGGCTATAAAATGTCCTCGCTAATCTGTATCAATTAGCATGTTAATTGACCGCTAGTTAAATAATCGCGTGGTTATAAATCATTATAAAATATAAATAACAATTGAAATAAAAATATCTTGATCCGTTAGATTAAGAAAATAACATTAGCGCCAAATGATTTTTTATACTCCTTGTATACGGCCTCGAAGATGATATTTCCGGTTAAGACATGTCATATAACATAAAAGAAAGAATTCGATGCATAATATTTGTATTTATAAGGATTTTAATATTTCTGCCAATTTATATGCGTGGTAAGTAAAATGTATATGGAATATTCAACAAAGGTTGTAGTAACTCGTGATAAAACTCTGTAATTTTGGAAAAAAAGATTTCCTAGGTACAGATTATTCAAATATTCATTTTTATAAAAATGAAATATTGTTAAAGCATTGTTTTCGAAACGAAATCTTTGAGCTTTTAAGTTATCTCCTTTGTCTTTTATTATTTGGTGTTATGCTCGAATACAATTTTGCTACGAACGTTTTATGTTATTAAATCTATTGAATGATAAATTACAACACATATTGAAGGAGAAACATTTAATGCCTTTGTAATTAAAAAACAGCCTTGCGATAGTTAGTCTCAATATGTTTATCAGGGATGTGAAACACGTGCCAGTGCTTGTAACACAATCAGTCTTTAATACTTTACAAAAAAAGACTTTCCACTTAGTTACCGCCGAAACCATCAAAAGCGTTACAATATTATTTAAATATTAACAACTATTTTTTTTCTCTTAATCTTTACCTAATTCAATAGGCTAGAAGCATTATGATTAAAAAAATATATAATTATTAGAGTTACTACTGGAGTTACTTGTTGTACTTCATAAAGATGAATGCATTGCTATATTTCTTGTTAATTTTCAATGGTGTAATTACTGTAATTAATAATGAGTTGCACACGTGAAATCAATTTTTACGATATTTAATCATTTATATATGTAGGTATTATACTTGTAAACTTTCACTGATTTTTGCCTTATTTTTTTTTATAAACAGTAATACAACTGATTAAATAATCATAAAATTAAGCCGTTTCAAATCTCAATAACAATAAAGTAAAAGAGTTAGTAATAACCGTCGTTTTTTAAAAAAACGTATGCCCATTCAATATATATTGTTTGCATTCATTTTGATCTACGAATATCTGTTCAAAGACGATGTTTATTAATCTTTAACAACTTTTACGAAGTGTCTGAAAATTTAAATCAGTTTTGAGGAAACGTAAATGTTTCAGAATGATGCTGAATTTTCAAATCGGAAATAGTTATTTAAAAATGTGCCATAACGAATGACTTCCGAAATTGTATGATTTCTAAAACACTATGTTGTGCATATTTTAAAATATTGATTTACTTACATGGTTTCTTTCAGCAACACGCAGAAGCTTAGGGTCACTAGCGCTTTTGCCAATGACACCAAAAGTAAAGTCTCTAAAGAGTCTGTAAAAAGGCAATAAACTTTCATCCGATTGGCAATCAAATTCTCGCAATCCAAGAAGTATGAGCAAGCAAAGGGATATCTGAAAGACAAAATGAATACGATGTTGATCTTTGGTAGGTTGTTATCCGTTTAATTACAAATCGCAATAAGAATTTCCTGCTCAGTCTCTCATCTAAATACAACTTTAATGCTTAAACATTCTGGAGGCAATTTATCGCACTACACAGAAAAAATATATCTAGAAATATTGTGCCCAATACTATGCACTGCTCAGTACAATAAATTTAAATGGATGTTTGCATATTTTAAGAATAGTATAATTTCGATAAAACTATAGATAAAAATAGCTGCCATAGATTTTTTAAATTGGAAAACATCTTAGATATAACGTGATTTTTTTTGACGGTTCAACTTGATGACGCTCATCCTCTCAAATGTTAACTTGAAACATATTAATTTGATAATTTCCTTCACTTTTGCTTCCGCCCAGACCAGTATTTCAAGGGAAAGCTTTTCTTAACACAATGCAACAGAGGACAAATCTTTTTTCTTTAAGTTTTTGCGGTTAATTGGAAGAATCTTAGAGAAGATGTAATAAACCAGGGCTGTGGAGTCGGTAAAAAAGTTTGACTCCGACTCCAGCATTTACCAAAACCACAACTCCGACTCCAACTCCGACATTGACCAAAAACAGGACTCCGACTCCGACTAAAAAAGTTTAATATCGTCACTTTTTTTTGCCTAATTTTCCTATTGATGTGTATTCAATTAAATACCAACCCTACCAATCCGGCCATAGCCGGATTTGACATAGTATTTTCAAAAATAAAAAGTTCAAACTTTTTTAAAGACTCCGAGTACTACTCCGGCCAAATCGCCGTGACGACTCCGACTCCGACTCCACATCCCTGCTATAAACAATGAATTACAATATTTATGTTTGTTGATTGAGTAGGCATTTACTTGGTAGAACTAAATTATAATACGGGATGAAAAATAGCAATGTATAGTTCTGACGAAGGCGTAAGCCTAAATAGCTATCAACAAATACATAAAATAATTTATGTAGAACTAAAATACATTGTTATTTTTCTTACCGTATTTATGTTTGTCATATTGACAATAAAAAATAATTAAAAGTGGTAATAATTCATCAATAAACATCACATCTTATATATAAAACTGAAACGGGGGATGTATGTCTGTAATTGTCAAATAAGCGCCAATCCAACTGGCCAAATTATTGAAACTTTGTAGCCCGCTTTCCCATTGGTCAAGATGGACGGATTCTAGCTCAAAAAGTCTAAACGACGGACGCGCTCGGACGGGCTGGAAACGCGACGTTTGTACTGGTTATACTCGGACATAAACTTCTAAACTGGGAACAGTTGTTACTCTGCCTTGCTTGGCATTGCTTGCTTTGCAAAATATTGATAGAGCAAATAGTTTGCTGCTCTTAGAGCCATGTCAAAACGGAAAAGATCGTTTAATTTGGGTGAAACTGCCGAGGAACGAGAGGCTAGACAGTAGATTTTTTCCTTGAATTTGGACATTTCAATGGGCGAGAATGGGGCTGTCATCAAATTAAATAAAGTTTGTGATTTTATTTTAACTCTATTTTGGATGTTAGATTTTGTGATATAATTATGTCGAATGGTACAACATTAAATAATTATTGGTCGCTTAGTCCGAGCGACGCCGGGTATCAATACTAGTTATTCATAAATTCAATGGTTAATGTATACTGGTGATGACAGTTGTATTAGATACTTTGTAATTAGATTAAAGATATCCTTCTTCCCTTGTGATAAAAACGATGTTTATTAAAACAAAAGTTAATATAATACAGAGTAATTGCCTTTATTATATTCATACATATGTATGAATTCAATAAGCATTCAATAAGTTTTACTATTTTATTAGCAAAACAATAATTTTATTCAGTAATGTTTATTTAAGAAAATATAATTGTTTATACATTTATAAATTTGCTCTCAATAAATAAATCAATTGACATATAAATTACTGTTTGTCCCTTCGTTCTTATTTCTATATACCTAATTATTACCATCAGAATGAAATGACTTATGTAGCATTACAAATATATAACTAAGAACCTATTAAGTTTCAACACATAACCGTTAATCTTTGTTTATTACCTCAATTTAAAATTTAAAGCTGTGTCAATATGCCTGTGGAATTTCAATATCAATGTATATTTTCAATTTTATACTTTTGCGTGACTTTTTTCAGTAACGAATCGTATCTCGCCTTTCGCCATCATTAGATATCTTCAGCCATTTCAAGTGCACAAATGAACATGAACTGACGCTTAGCAAATAGTTTATATTTAATAATAAAAGTAATGGCCCTTATTGTAAATGATATGGTTGGCAATTAGGATTGAAAATGGTATCCAGTCTTTTTTATTATTTCATATTATAACAACATTAAATTTAAAAGATTCACAAAAATTGTAATTTTATCTTAAATCCATATGTTCGAATGTTATTAAAATCAAAAAAATGCAAATTTATCTTGACTGCCACCAATAACTTTCAAACTAAAAGGAATATTCTTTTTATTCTTATCTATATATATAAAAATGAATGTCTGTATGTATGTCCGCTATGGACTACTAAACCGCTCGATGTGATACTTTACAAATTTATTGAGTACACTCTCGCAATGGCTTCTGGCCTACCAACCCCTCGCCCCAACCCCCAATTTTTTTTTTTAAACTTTACGAATTTTTCGAGTTCACTTCTTCGAAGGTTTCTGGCATACCCCCCCCCCATACTCCACCCAAACCCCACCCCGCCAAACAACCCCCCTTCCCCCAAACAATAATTTGAATAATTGTGTAATGTCTTTCCTTCAATTTTATTTTAGTTGCTGGCGTAGTAACGCGCGCAGGGTACAGCTAGTATTGTATATAAGCGATGCAAACTATTTACAACGTGTCCACGTCAGTTCAAGTTCATTAAAGATACAGAAAGGGAAAACCCGACAAAACTCATGGAAAAGTAAAAAATTCAAACGACTCAAATGCATTATGTGTTTGTGACTATTTGTTAATTCAACTATGATCGTTTTCAATAGTTTTACATAACACCTTCCATATGATATCTAATCGCACTTATCATGAGTATTGTCGAAATTATTTCATAATATTTGCTTAAACGTTTGTGGAGCATTTAAAGATTTTGAGTTGAGGAAGCCCAAGAATTAGTTACCGGATATACTAAGCTTTGCCTCGTGATTATTATTTATAACTTTATTGACGGTCTTTTTTATAAAAATATGAAACAAACATTATTTAATAAATTTCCTAGTAAAACCTTTCAAATGAAATTTTTTTGTATACGCCCATTCCATATAAAATTAATATTCTTATTTGTCACATTGTGAGGACACTAAAAAAATCACCAAAAACTTATTTTTCTGATAAATTAATTGACGCTTTTTACCTTATTCGTAATCAACGAAAGGCATTTATGCAATAATTCTAAAATCACCACCACATTTTTAAACACTGTTTTAAATCATTAATTATTGTTGAAAGTTCACAAGTGAAAAATTTTGTTTGTGAAAATCTTCTAAGTATAGTTTTAACAGGACTGCAATAAGATACATAAATATAAGCTACGAAATCTTTCCAGTTATGTCTGCTAGAATTTACAAAGTACAATTTCATTGCAGTAAATAAACTAAATTTTGATGAACTTTAATTTACAGCTTATTGTTTTGATAAATTTTAATATGCCTGCAATTGTGATTGAAAAGATCATAACCAAAGCTCAAACTTAAAGCTCTAATTTATATTTCAACACCTATAAATTGCATGTGATAAAAAAAACATTCCATGAAAAAAAAATTCAGAGACTTATAAATATATCAGAAAAGTATCGTCATATTATTAATTATTAGACAAAAATGTATCTTACCTTCATAATGGGTTTTTGAATCGCAGCAGAATTACAAAAGAAGTGGTATTATGTTGGTCTGTTACTAAGATGACATGTATACACGAACACTCCACGTTATCAAATGAATTATTTTGCTTTAACTTATAATTGTACATTCTTCATTGATAACCGTTAAACTTCTCAATTAAAAATGTTTATAAAATGAGCAATTTTCTCACTTAGCCTCGCATAGTTCCATTATGCGAAACACACATTATGTTAAACGTTTATGATTCAAATGTTATAACATAGACACTTTTTCTCACAACCATTATAATCAGAAGGATTCAAAATTGACTATTGCCAATTTTTTTTTAATCAAAAGACAATTTCTTTATTTTTTATATTTTATTTTTCATAACATTTGTATTTGTAAGTATAAAATTACATTCTTTTCATCCGAAAGTGATAATTATCCCTACTACTTATATATAATGGCACATGTATGTTTTAAAACTAATTTAATCTACCTAATTTAATTCCAAAAAATGGATTTATTCACTGTATTTTCCTCCATAATAATATTGTAATACCTACTTGCCTAGCAAGTAGTCAAGCCGTGTTTGGGTATTTCACGCAAGTACTTCCAAGACATTTTCATGCAACGGCCCCCTTAATTTAAAAAAAATAATCCACGGCCCTCCTGAGCAAGAAACAATCTTTGTACGGCCCCAGTTTGCGAAGCACTGTTTTAAGTCACATGTTTAACTTAAAATATATATCAACCATGTGATAAAAACGATAGAATTTTGCTATTATTCTTAGTTTTTTTTTAAATTCCTAATGATAAATAATAGTAAAAATAACCTTATATTTTTTCAATTTTAATACTCTCAAAGAAGTCCACCGAATATTTTTAAAGATTTCATAAAGACAAATCAAATTGGACATTATTTTTTGAATAGGAACAAAAACATATCTAGGTATCGATGTTTACAAACTATTTTGTTTTCTTTAAATAAATACTTACCTACACTTACTAATGGTATTAATTACCCCAATATTAAACTATACTTCATTTTATCATAGTAAAAATATTTGGCTAGTAAATAATTTGGAATATGATTAACGTAGAAATAGTTAAGTTAACAAAAATTGACAATAGCCGATAACAACACACTTACACCCTTTAGCCCTTACACTAGTATCCTTGTAAGATGTACCCCTATTATGCCCAACATATTTTTTCAAAAATTTCACGTTATCAGCATATAAATTAATATTGGATATTATTACCAAACAGCACAATGGAAAACCAAAGATTAGATATTTTCATCTTAATATGTTTTGTTAGTTTATCTCATTTAGTGTATTTCCTACTCAATCTTTCTTTACCGCTATGGGAACACAGCTATAAGTTCTTATCATTTATACTGCATTGATACTTCTTTTGATCAAATTCGATTCTGGGAAATCGTCAGGAGCGGTTGGGCGCGGCATACCACTATTTTTCCATGTGCTGATAAATGGCCGCTCCACTGTGGGACACATAAAGTTTTTGAACAGCTTTCTCCAAGTAGTCGACTTGTTTCCCACTGGCTCTAACATGTTTTCCCAGAGTGCGTTTCCCGCTAAAATAAAAAAACCGAATTTCATTCATAATCAATGTAAAAGATATAGTTATTAATGTAATATAGTAGCAGCAGTTTTAACATCAAAGATAGTTCCGCTACAAACAAATTGTATCTACAGAATATAAAATGTATATGTATTCCAATCAGCGAACACAAAGTTTTTATAGAGCATAAATAATTTGATAATTCAGAGAAGCAGAATATTTTGTATAAAAAAATGACATTGTACTATCATTAGATATTTAAAGAATAACAAAATATATCTGATTTTTTTTGGTCAAACAACGGATTGTTATAGATTCTTTAGCGGGCAGTTTAAATGAGAGGCGAGTCTCTTTTATTTTGACTGAATTAAGTATAATATTTCACGCTTAAGTAATGGATTGTTTATGTCATATTAGTCGAGTAACGACTCTTTAGTAATATAATTACTTGAAGACTTTGGGGGCAACATTTCAGTGTTTTTTTTAGCCTTGGTAAACTACTTCAATCAGTCAATGATTTTCGTTGAGAAAAAACAGCAATGTGCTCGACTTAGCTAATATGACTAGGATATACGTGGCGCAACTGAACGGGTGGGTATTGAATAATTGTATATCAACTTTTTAATTATCTTACCTCTGGCATATCCTTTTTGACTAAAGTGAAAACAGTCAGTGGATAAATATGAGTAATCTGTTATTCCTCGACTGGTTGGCCAAACAATTTCTTTTACAAAAGGCTGCGATACAACGATGAAATCATCGCGTTCGTTGAACTCTGGAATATCGGCTATCTGAAATATTTTGACACATATAGTATATTGATTTTATTTTCGTAAAGGAGACATTTTAACAATGATGAAGCAGCTTTTCGTTAAACAAAATCAATTCAATATTAATCAGTAAATTTTTAAGCACGAAATTTAGTTTGCCGAATTTATTTCATTTGAGTATGGTTATATTTTTAACTACATACTTAAATTTTAAATTTCTTTTTCAAAATAAATTACATTATTATATCAGGCTTGCGTGGTCATCTTATTCAGGTGGATGCCTTAAACTTATTCCTATTTTCTCCTAGAAGAGAGAGCAATATGATATATACAATATACATATGCGATGTGAAAGAGTGCCGTAGAACAAAATGTGACCAAAAGAATAGAAGCCCGCTCCAGATCACCAATAAAGCTCACTTCAGCCAAGTCACACCTCTGGCAATCAGTAAATCTGAATTCTGAAACTTCCTGATATTCTAAAACTGTTAGTGAAGATAAGCTCTCTCGCAATACACTTACCTCTATATCAATCTTTTGCCACCTTTTAATAATATCAATCAATTCGTCGTGCCTATGGTGGTGAGCATGTCCAAAAAAGCATGGACATTCAAATATGTGAGTCACTTCGCACATCGGTGATCCCCCAGTGAAATTGGTTAGGATCTCTATATCTGTAATGAATAAAATAAATTCAAAACCTATTAAGCAAATTGTTTTTCACTAAATCGTAAGGTATATGAAATATGTACTACACTTAAAACAAACTTAGTGCTTCTTGGTTATTGATCCTAAAACAGGATTCAAAAATAATCCAAAAAGAGAGGCTTATTTTATTTCTATCCTGATTTCTGCATGAAACCACTCTCCTCTATTTTTAAAAGGGTGTTATCAATAGCGTTAGGAATGCAGCTATCGTTTCAGATTTTACTATAAGATTTACTGGCTATATACACCAGCATTTCTAATAAACCACTCGCCGATTAAAAATCAAGTTCCATACCTCATACACCATAAAAACAGAGCTTATTCAAATAGGGAAAATTTTATTTAATTATGGCCCCAGTTGAAAATTATCGCGATCAAAAAATCCGATATTGCTCTTCGTAAAATAATATATATAGAAGTGGTTTAAAAAAACGTAATTATTGCGTTTAAATCATTTGTTAATTATTAATATTTCTTTCGGTCTGCTGAGTTATCAGGTTTTTATCATAAATATTTTCTATTCGTTAAAAGGCGTTTACTTGGTGCTGGTACAATGCTGACGAACGTCCTCGGCAAGTTATCCTTGATAATTGTGAGAGCTTGGTAAAGCTCGCTTCGGTGTCGCTCGGGAATTTGTTGGGAGTCTTTTACGTAACACATATCGAGACAAAAATCGTTCGCCCCCATCATCAAAGTAACCAACTGGAAACAAATATTACTCAATGATATATTGATTTTCGGCACACAATATTATATATTAATTCACACTTTGTCACTCATGGAACAAATTTTTTTCATTCTACATTCGGGGCACACTTAAGCTGCACACTTCTATTCAAGCAATTATATATTTTTTATAGTCTGAAAACTAGTGTATCTCTGAAACACAGCTATCGAGTGATATGCAGTGATGGTACCCAAATTTTAAATCATTTTTCCAACAACTTTTAAATTTGCCTTAACTGTACAAGTAGGTATCAAGCTACGGTTTATCTATATATTAGTGAAAGAAACCCCATATTTTAATTAATCTACACTGGGCACCAAAGCTAAAAGCATTAACTTTATGAAAAATTAAATACAAAACCTTCTCATCATTTAGTAAAAGTCCATTGTCGATAGCATTAAATATTGAAATAAAACTTTAAAAATTAAAAATAGTTCAACATCTTATTAAATACGATATAAAAACCCATAT
This sequence comes from Himalopsyche kuldschensis, assembly GCA_028554975.1. Lineage (NCBI taxonomy): Eukaryota > Metazoa > Arthropoda > Insecta > Trichoptera > Rhyacophilidae > Himalopsyche > Himalopsyche kuldschensis. The sequence continues at coordinate 163,016 of JAHFWI010000074.1, forward strand.
TGTATCGTTTATAGCCAGGCACATTTTTTCGACAATGTCAATGCAATGAAATTTGTTAATCGTTGAACTAACCTTCCAATCGTTTTTGAGATCAACCCTTGGATCTTGAGTAATTCTGTTCACCAACTGCTTTGCCATAAATGGTAAGTCACGCGACATGGCTGCAATCTCAGCCACGTTGAATTGGGAAGCATGATGGTGGCCTAACGCGTCTCCCAAAGAGTACCCAAATAGTTTAGGGTTGAATTCTTTGAGAATATTAGGGAGGGTTGTGAACTCTCTCCAACTCCCTTGGCCACCTAAAATATTGAATAATTCAAAACAAAAGAATAATATTTAATTGAATCTATAAAAAAGCAAAATTAGGACTAGATTCTGTAATATTCTTGATATTTTAATTCTACACTAGATTTAACCTCATACTATTGATAGCTGCGCCATCGCTATAATTGGTAAGATAATTATATGCAATTACTTTCATTAGCGATGACTCAAACTCATTTTATAAATAAAACGTTACAGGTGCTAATACATAGATGGCTCAGTCTTAAAAATGATAAGGAACCTTTTCTTATCGGGGCTGTATTTATTTGCTGAAATCTTACTATGACGAAAATGTATGAAAATTTCGTTTTATGAATGAAAACAATGTATAGATTGGTTTATTTCAATGGGCTGCAGTTTTTTTAACCTTCGGGTAATAATTTCAGATGCAAAAAAATCCTTTTTTATATATACTACCAAGGATTCTTTTCAATAAGATACATTAGGTGTTCTTAACATTATTGCGACTCCGGGTGCATTTGAGATTTTAAAGAATAGTGATGGGCGCAGGCTGGTTTTTTTGTTGTTTGTTTGTGATAAATGTGTTGCATTAATATACTATTTACCTTTCCAAATTAATTATAAAAGATACCATAGTGACAAATTAATAAAAACCTTGGAAATAAAGCTTTATAGCGGGCGTACGATAAAAGCTACGCGGGCGCTTATGTGCCCGCAGGCATAAGGTTAAAAGCCGATGACATCCATGATCACTTTTATTTTAACTTTCCTAGTATATACAATTATCTTATATATAAAACCGAAACGGGGGATGTATGTCTGTAATTCCCTTTTGCATTGTTGTTGCAAGTTCAAACAAACGAATTGATTTCGCTCGCGAAAGTTTCGACGGTAAATTTGTTTCGTTATCAATGTGTGTGTAGAGACTCCAATTACTCGAGTATCGAGTAGTACATATATACAACCGAAACGGCGTATGTATGTCTGTGGGTCTGTAATTCCCTTTTGCATTGTTGGTCATTTTTTTGGTCAAGTTTCCATAAAAACGAATATGAAAGAAAATATGTTTGATTTTTTTATCGGCGAAGACATTTAGTCAAAATGTAATTAATTAGTCTGCTAATGAACTTTTCCTGGCTTTTATTAATATTATAATGTTTTTATTTACGTGAAGGTATTATTTGACATTTCTTTTGACCGCAAATTAGATTTTTTCCTTGAATTTGGACATTTTAATGGGCGAGAATGGGTCTGTCAATATATGGAAGGGGCTGTGAAATGTCAATGCCAGTCTGAAATGATCATTTTAATTCCATTTTAATTGACCTAGACTTTTGAATTTTGAAAAAAGTTGTTTCAACTTAGCCCGTCTGAATTTACGCGCCGAGCTGAACATAACCCCAAACTGGTCCGAGCGAAGCCGGGTTCGAATACTAGTATCATTATACAAACAAAACATTTATTGTTTCAATACATGGTACGACTTTATGCTTGTAGGTGGTTGTCCTACGTTGAACATAGTTAATAAGATCATTGAGCTACAAACTTCTTACCAAAAATTGCTTCTTCGTTAAAAAAGTTAACAGCAAAATTTTTAAAAAATCCCAAAGATGAGATGGTCATAACATGAAGGGGTGATCCTTGTGGCCCGGACAATCTCGATCAAAGTCTAATCATTGCTAACCTTCGGCTAGCATTTACCTATTGACCATGCAAGTCCTCTGTTCTCAGTGGCAACTTGAAGAACATTCGTGGCAGCAGCACCATTTCCGGCGGTGAGAGAATCCCCCATAGCGGCGATCACATCAATGTCTCCTGGACGGAGCTTGTGAACTGTCTGTGGACGTCTCATGGATCGGGCAGGTGGACGATCGAGTGGAGAACCTTGAAAGCAGGGGAACTCGGATGTTTCAGGCATTCGTTTTTGTAACTTCTAAAATTAGAAAAAAAAATAATCTTTTAAAAAAAAAATATTTGATTTTTAATATTCTAAATCTACACAATATATTTATGTCAGTACTATTCTGTTTTGCGAAATATAGAAAACTTTGAACAAAGAAATTGAATAACAAAAAATAATCAGGAAATCACTAGAATCAGAAGGAAAAAGTTAAATAAAAGTTAAATTAGTACAGTGAAGCACAACCTTATTGGGAGAAGGGCCAGATAATCAATTCTCAGATAGTTCGAGGGCCTCATGGGGACAAGTAATTAAATTATCGATATTTTCAAATTTTATATCGTTCTTCCATCATCCGTTAAAAGTTTTGAAGAAAAATAGTTGATTGATATTTGTCATATTGCACCGCATGAAATTTCATTGAGGGCCGCAGGTTGTGCATCACTGAAGTATTACATTGTATTGTAATATACCCGTGATCTTATTTTTCGTCCCTCATTTAAGATTTTAAATTTAAATCCTCCCACCATTATACAGAAATGAAAGATTTTTAGTACCGTAGTAGGTATTTGTTGCAAAACGATTAAGCATTTTTTATTTATAATTTTTCGATGACGTCGAATCATTACCATTTAAGTCAATAACCCCTCGATTTAATTTGACTCCAAATAAATTTTATATTGATTTCGCACGTCTTTTCAAATACTGTATTTTTTAGCGTCATAAAAAAAGTAAATGAGATTCACTTATAAGATACACGTATGCGGAAATTTAGCACCTTCACATTATTGGAATTTAATGGTAATATATAAATGGCTTCAAGAAATATTTTGAAGGATTTCTTCCTTTAAAAAATATGGCGCCTTCATTTATATCGCAATGTTTGATCGAATCATCGGAAACAATTATTATTATTTGTCTACACTGGGTTTCAATAATATACGACTTTTTTCACTTGTACTCAAATTTGCTACTTAAGGACTAAAAATGTTTCATTATTTCTGATTAAAATATGATTCGAATTTGAATCGTTGGAATTTTGTACTTTTCCAGGAGTTTTTTCCATAACAACCCGGGTTTCGTCTTTTGGCATCTTCAGGCATTTCTTGTGCACGAATGATCTTGAACTGTCAGTTCATGAAAATGTACAAATTTCAAACGATTGAAATTTGATATTGAAATCCAATCAAGCACCTTCTATCGAAATTAAAAAGAGTGTTGCTGTCCATTGTATTTATGAAATTCTAAGCACTCTGAATTTTGGCATACTCATTTTGCGTGTGATTTTTTTATTGAAAAGTAAATGGATAGTTAGCATTGATCCTAAGCGTTTCATTTTCAGTAAGTCTTAAATAGTTGTCTCACTGTTTTGACAGCTTTTACTGTAATTAAGTAACTTACATGTGCCATTTCAGCTCTTTGGAGAAGTCTTGGTTCACTAGCACTCCTACCAACCACACCAAGAATAAGCTCTCTAATTTGCCTGTAAATGTCTAAAGATCTCCCTTTAAGCTGACAATCAGATTCTCCCAAAACAAGAAGAACTAGTACAAATATTGACGGCAGCTGAAAAGAAAAAGAAAAAAAAAGAATTAGTTAACACATAAGGCCATTCAAAAATGCCGTGTGATTTTTCATCGTTAACCCGTAAAAATCAATCTTCACATAAAAATTTGAACCATACTTTGTGGGGTACCTTTAACACCACTATTTTGATTGTAGATATTTGTATAAAGAGGCGAAAATTCCCATTAAAACATTGATGCCCCAGGTGATATTGACCCTTTACTCTTTAATAACAAAAACACCTCGAATAATAAAATTTCAATGGTGGACGTATTGAAATCAGATACCATTTATTTTATCAGAATAAATTAATTTAAGAACAAAACAAAAAAGTGAAATATCGATGAAACTTATTTTTTTAATTAAGTCGTCTTCGTGTGTTCATTGTTGACTTTTTAGATTCAATAAGTTGTCGTTGAAATAAAAATTAATTTATCTCCTATAAATAAATTATCTACATATTCTAGTACACTGACAGCTTTTTTTATCTCAATTGCGCATCGTATCCAAGTCAATATGTAATAAATCCAATTCTTTTATTAGCATTACCTTCGCGGTCTTCGCACTTCATGAAGGTCTATGTTCGCTTTATTTTAGAAAGTTTATCTCGATGAAGGTATTCAAATCATAATTTGTCTCAAAAATAATTGGATGTTTATTTTTATTAGTAAAATTATTCTTTTGCCCTTGTAGAAACACTTGTTGGCTCAAAAACACATTTGGTATTTAATAAAACACTCTCTGAATTTGATACTATAGATTGTTAAAAAATCTATCCGTTCCAAAAAATCTGCTAAATGGCAGGTCTTTGCATTATTTTTTGGTATAACTATTGACTACTGACAGTTAACAATGTGTATGAGGACGGTTGCTACGCGACTTTCTTTTGTTATTATTTTTCTATTCCTTTTTTTTTAATTCCGCATAAATTTTTTTAATGTTGTTGTTATCACTGAATAAATTTTATCGTTCCGACGTTAAACGCATTATCATTCACAACAAGATGAAGTTTTTCCGAAGGTTAGGTTTCCTACAAGGAAAGGTCTCATAAGTGGCATAAGTGACATCACTAGGAATAAAAAAGATAACATGATCTGTTCAAAAATTAATTACAAACTTTTGAATCGATACCTGTGTCGGTAAATTGATTTCTTTAAGCAGTAACTACATATTATCTTTTCATGTTTTCCGGTGCGTATAAAACAAAAATCGATTCTTCGATTTGATCTGATTTAAACACATTCTGTTATATCAATATCAAGGGCCCTAGCCTTATGCCTGCGGGGCTTTTTTTATCTTTAATACGAGACTGTAAGTCTTTTGTGAAGGTAAATTAAAACATAGTCTTCTAGCTTATAATAATCAAGTATAAATAAAGTGATTGCAACACATATTTAAAGCTATCCAGGATATGAACAAAATATATGATTGGCGAGTAAGCTTTGATATCTTAATAAACACCCAGTAAAGAGCCTCTGGAAAATTTCTCTTGTAATTATATGCTAACAGGTTTCATACAAGTCACTGACCGTAAGGGTGACTTTGCTCAGGCTCATTCATGCGCCAAGGACTATTTCGAACGAAGTTGCACATTTAAAATGAAACCCACGGCCCACTAAATGAACTCCCTATTTACAACCTTCAACTTAATACAGCACTCGTCTGAGACAGGTTCTTTGTAAATTATAAAACACAAGACGTACTTGTTACTGATGGGAGTTAGTTTTGATTATTTCTCCAATAGTATGTCAAACAGGAAAGAAAGGATATTAAAAAAAACTTCATTCAAATTTACATTGTATTTTACGAAAAATATATTAATATGAAATAATACCATTTATTGTGGGTATATTTAATTATTATAATTATTGTTTCCGTCACACCATTCTTATCCTTAAAACGGGACGTTTCAAGAGCGATACCACTAATCATATCCTTTATAAACCTACTCTCGAAAAAATGAAGTTGTGAAACTGAGCAGCAAGCAGTTCTCGTAGAAAACCTTGCTTAGAGGTATGTAGCTCATCATACTTTGTCACTCGACCTATCTTTATTTCGATGAGAGTAGGGATAGGAAGGATAAGGCTAGGACACGACTAGTGGCTATCAAGTCGCTTTTGCTACGTCCCGCTTATAGGATCAATTGGGTTGGAGGTATTTTTTAGACAAGACAAACACCTATGCCTTTAAACAAAATCGGTAAATCTATAAAAATTAAATAACACTATACAAATGCATTTCGTTCTACCACTCGAGCCCGTGAGGTCCGCTATGGAGGTCAACCGTACTATTTATTTGTTTATGGGAACCTATTTTCAATTGAAGCGTCTTAACTTCATAATGTCCTTTCTAAGTTTCTAATATCTGGTGTACTGTATATTTGTAAAGGGACTTCTCATTCATCTTTAATATTTTGAAATTATACCGTGTACGTACAGTTATCAGAAATACTATCACACATATCCATATCACAAGGATAAATTAGTAAAAACAAATATGATAATTTTTTGGTTTAGTAGCCAAAATAATTTTACAAATTAAATAATAAATTAACACAAATTTTAGTTTCAATACTTAACTGAACGAATATTTGTATATTTTCCACCCACCTGATTTCTTGTTTAAACAATCAATTCAACATACATACATTCATAATTTATTAGCATTAAGCTAATGATTCAAACAAATATTACTATTTATTGCCTATCAGAAATTGCCACTTGACAATTCAATTATGTTCGTTAAATTTTTAATGAATGTATTATTCGTTTAAATTATTTATCTATCTATCTATCTACATATATATATAAAAATGAATGTTTGTCTGTCTGTATTTCCGCTATGGACTACTAAACCGCTCGACCGATCGATGTGAAACTTTACAAATTTATTGAGTACCCTTCCGCAATGGCTTCTGGCCTACGAACCCTTCCCCCAACCACCTCCCAACCTCCACCCCCTAAATTTTTTCTTAAGCTTTACGAATTTTTCGAGTTCACTCCTTCGAAGAGTTTCTGGCATACCCCCCAAACCCCACCCCGCCAAACAATCCCCTCCCCCCAAAAATGATATCGAATTTTTACAAATTTCTCGAGTACAATTCCGCGAAACTTTCTGGCGTACAACCCCACCCCCCCCCAATCCCCCCTACAATTGCTGGCGTAGCAACGCGCGCAGGGTACAGCTAGTTTAATATAAGATTCATTTTAATAAATTAGACACCGTCTATACCAGACATTTATACCGCTTTCACAAATATGTTAAAATGATCATGAACAGTTTCGCTCATCCCGAGCGTTTTTATTGATACAAAATATTATGATGTGTGTGGAATAATCAAATTATATATTTAATTTAATAGTGAGAAGACCTTTATTCCGGCTCCCTCGTAAATCGAGAAGAAGCCTCCTATCCGACACTCAAGAAGAGGGATTTTGGGGATGGAGTAGGAGAAACATGGTACTCTTATAAAGAAAAGACGATCTCAAAGCGTTATGTGGGTGCGGTTAGCATCCATTATTTAACTGTTTATAGTTTACACAGACTTTACACACGGATTTAGCACAGATAGATTAACAATACACGTTACGTTCTACAACACATAATACACGACTATTATTATTATTATTGCGAAGGCGATATCAGGAATTTACTAGAATTTATCCTTAGGGAGAGGATTAGGAGCTTGCAGGCCACTTCCAGCGCTTACCACAACTGTAAGACTTCTCTGGCAAGCGCGTGCTCTCTCCCTGCTACCTAGTCTCTAACTGCTGTATGAAAACAAACGGTCACTTTAGAAAGAAAAAAACAATGGCCGTTTCAAAAATCGTTAACACGTGCGCCCGCCGATAAGGGATTATTTATCGCCTAACGAACTTTTTATGAAGCACATGCACTGTCGGGCGTCAAGAGATATGAGAAATTGAAATAACTCTATATTGAATCGCTATAGATTTCAATATAGATTATTATAAGAATGAATTTATTTCCTGATATCGACTTAAACTCATAGACTGAGGTGAAAAATAGATCGTTCGAGAGAGTTCTGATGACCTACCACATACATGGACATCCACCGGCCCGCGGAGCTATTTTGTCCGGCCCTGATTCATTTCGGCGAAGTAATAGAGAAAGAAATTAATAGTTCCAGGAAGGGATGAAATAATGAAGCTGACACGGGCGCTTGTGGTGGTTCCACATGTTCATACCGCTTGGATGACACCTACAGTAGGTAACGAGGTCGACGCATGATTCGGGTAGCTCGTATACGCACCGAAAGAATACGAGCGGGGCCAACCCCCTCCGCGCTACATACCGCAATACACCCGATGGAACGGGAGCGTCTTTCGGTAAAACTCATAGGCACGAATTATCCCGAGTGCACTAATTTCATCCCCCTCCACGCCGCATTCCCTTTAATTAACATTCGATTGTGACTTAAAACGTAAAATATATATGCATTTCTTCTTAATAGACGGTTGTGTTTGACAGTTCGGAATATCGCTTTTAAATTTGTGACAATGTCGGGGATTATTTCAAAAAAAAGAAAAGTAGATGCAGAGTGTCGTCAATTTCAAGACAAGTGGACGGAGGATTATTTTTTTATCTTGAATAAAGGTTTGCCGTTATGTTTGCTGTGTAATGAATCCGTATCTGTCATCAAAGAATTCAACATAAAGAGACATTTTACTTTGAAGCAAGCGCATCACCAACAAATAAATGGCCAAATACGAAATAATTTAATACAGAAGTTGAAGAAAAATTTGGATACTCAGCAGCAAATGTTCAACAAACAATTAGTGCAGCAGGATAGCATTATCAAAGCCAGTTTTGTGTTAAGCGAAAAAATCGCGAAGCATTCTAAGTCATTTGGTGAAGGAGAATTTATCAAAGAGTGTCTGCTAGACGTTGCAAATATAATCTGTCCAGGAAAGAAAAAAGACTTCGAGAGAATATTTTTGTCGAGACGTACTGTTGTCCGACGTATAGAAATGATGGCTGATGATATCAAAAAAAGTTTAGTAGAGAGGATTACTCAATTCGAAACATTTTCAATTGCTTTGGATGAGAGCACAGATGCTTCTGATACAGCACAATTAGCAATATTTATCAGAGGAGTTGACATGGACTTCAACATCACAGAAGAATTATTAGCTCTTCATCCGTTAAAAGGAACAACTACCGGTGAAGATATATTTGATGCAGTCAACATAGTCTTCGGAAGCTTTGGGATTAAATGGAGTGCACTATCTGACATATGCACTGATGGAGCCCCTGCAATGGTTGGTGTACGGAAGGGATTTATTGGAGTAGTTCATGGAAGAGCAATAGAATTACAGATCCACCCAGAAATATAACAAATTTTCACTGCATTATCCACCAGCAAAATCTGTGTGCAAAATCGATGAAATTCAAGAATGTTATGGAAGTAGTAGTAGCCAGCATTAATTTTATTAAGTCACGTGCACTCAATCACCGCCAGTTTAAGATGTTTTTGGAAGACCTTTTTTCAGACCATGAAGATCTGTCTTATTACTGTGAAGTGAGGTGGTTGAGTAAAGGAAAAATGTTAAAACGATTCTATGATTTGAGACAAAGCATTGCAGATTTTATGGACATAAAAGGAAACACAATTAACCAAATAAAAGAAAATCAGTGGGTGTGTGATTTAGCATTCCTTGTAGATGTCACAGGATACCTAAATGATCTGAATCTTAAATTACAAAAACAAGGACAATTGGTTCATGAACTGCATAGCCATATCAAAGTTTTTTGCAATAAAATCAGATTTTTGGAAAATCAGATAAGAAGTAAAAATTGTTACCATTTTCCTTGTCTATCAGCTCATACAAACATCCCATATAATTCATATGGAGATGAACTGAAGGCACTAATAGAGAAATTTGATATGAGGTTTGCCGACTTCCAAAATAAAGACTCCACATTTACATTATTTGCTCGTCCGATGGATGCAAATGTAAGTAATGTGCCAGCAAATTTACAGATGGAACTAATTGAGCTTCAGGGGGATTTAGTGCTAAAATCACAATTTAATAACATTGCTTTGACGGAATTTTACAAATCTTTGGTAGAAGAAAAATATACAAATTTACGAGCATTTGCAAGAAAAATCATTTCTCTTTTTGGCAACATATATACGTGTGAACAGTTTTTTTCGAGGATGAAACATACAAAGTCAAAAATTCGAACGAGGCTAACGGATGGAAATCTGGAAAATTCTATGCGGTTATCCATAAGCAACATCAACGCCAATATCGATAATCTCGTAATTGAAGTACAAGGCCAATCTTCACACTAAATTTGTAATCTGTATGTACTGTACTGTATGTATATTAATATTATGTCGTTAATTGTATAAATAAAAACACATATAAGAGGTAGCAACGTGTTTTATTGAATTAAATGTTACTTTATTATGTTAAATAATTCGGTCCGGCCCTCGACCCGGAGAGAGAATGGCAATGTGGCCCCCGACCTAGAAAAGGTTGCCCATACCTGACCTACCACATAAGGCGGTGTCAATAGCTATTTTATTTTTGGTCAGGTTTGGGCCAGGCTAGGTTTGGTTAGTTATGTTAAAGTTAGGTTTGGTTTGTTAAGTTTAGGTTAGGTTGGGTTTGCTTAGGCTTTTTTTTAACACGTGTAAATATACATCAGCAATTGATTTATAGGAAATACTGTCGGCAGCTATCTTGAATTATGTGTCAAATGGAAAACTTTTGATTAAACTCTTCATCTGAAGGATTACCACTGAATCTTTACATATTTAGTATTTTAATGAATCGCGAAGTTACTGATAAATATATTATTATCACATAATATTTTTTTAGAAAATGTGGACCGTTTGTGTTCATCATGAGCATTATCAACCGATGAACTTATTAGTAACACAAACAGAATTAATTTGATTTTCACCGACAGTATTTAAACACATAATATTGAGTAATACAGAAATGAATACGAAAGCTCTTTTTAAGGATCACTGTATGAACTTGACCTCACCAAAAACGTAACCAGTTTAATAAAATTTACTATTGATCTTGACTTCAAACAAATATTTGACTTTATTCCGGTGGACTGCTTAAATCACCAGATATCATTTGTGGTAACTTTGTTAACTTAAGCAACTAAAATATTTGATTAACTCTTTAACAGACTTATGAGAAATGTATTATCTCTGCTATATTGGTGAATTTTTTTCATGCTTATTTTACATAGTTATTCAAATGTATTTAGAACGCTTCCACTTTTGGTAATATTGATTTTGTTAGCAATAGTCAGTAAAGCTGTCGTTTTTAGTATATTATGACATGCGTATTCATGATATACTTTCTTCAGTGATGGCTTAGGTGTTCAAGGAAGTACTTCCTTGCCGGGACTTGAACCCAGATCCATGATCGCTAGGGCAAAGTTCTTGCCACAATACTACCGAGACCGACTACTTATAAATCTTTTGACAAAAGTTTGAATAATATTTATGGACTGACAAACAGTTCTCTTTGAACAAACATTTCTGCCGAGACACTCCATTAGGAGTCGATAGGGTTGACACTGGGAGTCGACATACTCAACAATTAATATAGGCAGTTTTAAACTAGTAAATTTTTTTATTTACAATTAGTTTTATGCCTATTAATAAAATCTCTTCTGAAAAATAATAATATAAAAATAAACATTAAGGCAAATATCTCTAAAAATATTATTACTTTTTTTAAAGCAATTTAGATTTATACAATATACTAGCTGTACCCTGCGCGCGTTGCTACGCCAGCAATTGTAGGGGGATTGGGGGGGTGTGGTAAGGGAGGGGGTGTACGCCAGAAAGTTTCGCGGAAGTGTAGTAGAAATTTGTAAAAATTCGATAATAATTTTTTTGGGGGAGGGTTGTTTGGCGGGGTGGGGTTTGGGGGCGTATGAGGCCGGTATGCCAAAAACCTTCGAAGGTGTGAACTCGAAAAATTCATGAAGTTTAAAAAAAATTGGAGGGTGGAAGTTGGGGGGTGGTTGGGGGGAGGGGTTGGTAAGCCAGAAACCATTGCGGGGAGTGTACTCAATAAATTTGTAAAGTTTCACATCGATCGGTCGAGCGGTTTAGTAGTCCATAGCGGACATACACACAGACATTCATTTTTATATATATAGATTATGCGTTTAATTTTATGCCAATGGCTAAATAAAGTCTTTGATTAATGTATATGTCTTGAATGAAGCTTCTATTGGTTAATAATAATCAGAAAACAGAATTAATGTGCTCGTTATGACTGCATAAAACTATTAATTGCATTCGTCTGATTGCGTGCAACCAGTCAAACAGTAAGACTGGTTATGGCTGAATCAATATTATGATGTAATCTTGAACTCAATTCTATAAACAGTCATATTGTATCATGTTAATCTTGTTTATACTTGATGACATTGAAGTGATGCACATTTTAATGCCAATACAGTGGAACTCCGATCTGACGCTCTCTCATAAACCGTTTTCTCGCGTGGTTCGTTCATTTTCTATAGTATTATCCCGATTGACCGTTTTTGTTGAATATTTCCAAAAAATCGCATAAAAAGAGGACTGAGTGTACACTAAGAGTATCGATAATTAAATCACTTTACCCATGCGGCCCTCGAACTATCTGATAATTGATTATCTGGCCCTTCTCCAAAAAAGGTTGTGCATCACTGATATACATAGATCATTCTGTTGTCAGAACAAATATGAGAATTTGAAGGGTCTTTATTAAAATTGATGTGACAAACTGCAAAGAAACAACGTTGTAGGACATTTTTTAAATAAATGTTATAGGTATAATAATTTAAAGGTCTAATAATAATAAATAAATAATTTTTCGAAAAGTTTTACTTTTTTTTATTTCATATTTTAAGCTTTCCCGCATACGTCGTTTCCCGCATGTTTCGTTTGTTTTTTATGATCCCTTGAAAAACGTAGAATCGGGGTTTAAGTGTACATAAATATGTATATAGCGCGATCTTTCTTGTTAGTGAAATGAACAATGTTGGCCGCATCGTTATTTAACCTTTTATAGGACGGGGCTATTTCTTTGCATTTTGAATGAAAACTTGATTAAAGTCGATTAATATCCGCCAATGAAGATAGGATAAATTATTTAAAAAAAATCATAGTCCCTTGTAATAAGTTCCATGGGGTGGTAAATTATAATACCACCTTACGTTTAGGAAAACAACGAACTGTGAATGCAACACATCAACCTCTTCTTCTTTTCGTAGAATTCAATTGTTTTACAAGATTTATACCAAATAAACAAATCAAATATTATGAAGTATAGTTAATTATTGAAAATTATTTTAAAAAAGTGAGAAAATAAATACAAAACATATAAATTTCAATCGGTGTGATATGGCGCAAAACATGTTTTACAAAGTGCTATTTCGTACGAACTGCATATTAGATTGCTGTGTTTTTGTTTTTTTTGCGCCACGTACCAGTAATTGGTAAATAATTGCCAAAATTCCGATGTCTTATGGAGTTTTATATTATTTTTTGCCTTGTGGATTTTCTCATCCACCTTGCATTTTTGGGACTTTGGATAACTTTTTTCCACTGAATAATCCAATTAATTCGTCGGCAAGCAGGTTTAAATATTAATTTAGATTTTAATAAGAGATGTTTAAGACATAATTTGAATTAAAATAAATACAATAAAAACGAAAATAAAATATATAACGTCTACCTATAAACCAACAAGAAAAATTTAGAAAGATTTTTAAGGCTATTTTCTGAGTTTATCATTCAATAACAAGTCATGTTATCGAGGATTAATTTAAAATTTAAAATTTTATATACATACATCCATAGTTTCAGCAAAATTATAATATTGCAATAGAATACGTGATCAAATATTCAAAAATTTAAAATTAGAAAACATCTAATCCGTAAAATTTTACACTTGTGTAAACACTTTTCACGAAATACTCGAATCTATGAACATTCAAAAATATAAACTTATTTTCACCCCAAAGACGGTTTTCAATCGAAAAAATCAAAGGGATAGGCCGAGACACGTTCAAACTGCGTAAAATCGCGCGCTGGAATGCACGGTGGTAAATATACCTACCATTTTTATTTGTTTTTGTGACAACTTCCAATGTTGGTTCCAACCAAACCTAAAGTCATATTTATATTGACCACTGTCTGTTTACCTATTAAAATAGGTGCATATAGATAATTTTAGATGGAAATTGTAGAGATATTGACTTTTATTGACATTGGTATGTATATTTACCACTGTCCTATAAAGGGTTAAACGTGTTTCTTTGGGCATATTGCATTTCTTATTCATTTCTTTTTTTATTTTTAGTTATTTTCCATAAACCTGATCCTTGCCGACGATACAAACTCTAAGCTTATATCGCGGTGGGTTTTGCATACATATACTGGCTATAAAATTGTCACATTTTCAGCCACCAGTAGCGGATTATCACACTAGTGCAAGAAGCGCACGCTTGGGGCCTCAAAACTCAAAACAAAAGTACATATGAGTGTTATTTGGGCATAACTATATGCCTCTGGGAAGAGCTTTAACAATTTTAAACGGCATATTTCATATTGACGTGAATGAGTTCAGACGAATACTATATTTTCTGAATAAAATTTGATTTTGTCGGAACTCACTCGGTTGACATCTTTAAAATTTCTAATGTGATTTTATAATTTTTTTCTCTCTGTTCTTATAATAACAATTTGTAATTTTTATTATGTGTATACAAGTGTGTATGTATATGTAAATACATTTGTCAAATGGATGGCGTATTGGCGTAAGCTATAATGGCATGATTTGTATTTTTTTATGAATAAATAAATAAATAACCTGATAACTGTAAAATATGGAATTTACAGAAGGAATATTCAAACAAATATGAAACAAAGAAAAAATAAGTGAGAGCAAATAAATTATTATCAGAATTTCAGTTTTTTTACTAATAATCGATATAACGGATTTCAGGAGTGAAACAGTATGTACATATATAAGATAATTATATTTTAAATTACCTACCCTGCCTACCAACTACACATTTTCCAAAGATCAGTTATCAAGTTATGCCCAAACATCACCGATATAGATATATCTCACATAATATGTTTAAACGGAAAAATATTTTGAATTCCTCGAAAATAGATGCTCGTGTAGATAGCCGGCTTCAAATGACATAATGAATATTGCAGCATAGAAAAAAATACGAATAGTGCACGACAAAGGAGAAGACTATTTTTCCATTATGATTGTTTAACTTATATTGTATTTATTCATATTGTATGAATAATTATCGCACTATTCTTTATTTTATGCTTCCATTTCGCTTTTCAAATATTTGAGATAAGATGAAACTACCAATTTGAAAAAAGAATTGAAATACAAAAATAGGGATTATTTTTTCAATGCTTTTTTACAGGACTGTGAAGTCGTTAAAAAAATTACGACTTCGCTTCCGAATTCAGCTTTTACCAAAAACACGACTCCTGACTAAAACAAGTTTAATTTCGTCACGTTTTTTTTTCTACCTTTCATATTTATGTGTATTCAAATATATATGAACCAACCAATTTGGCCATAGCCAAATTTGACATATTTTATGCAAAAATAAAAAGTTTAAGCTTTTCAAAATTTCCGGCCTCGATCATAACGCCACGACGACTCCGACTCCGACTCTACCACTCGAAAAAGAGGACCCCTAAAATTATATTGCCTCTTGGGCCTCGCAAGCGCTCAATCCAACACTGTCTACCACTCTCTTCGGATATGGAAATGAACGAATTAGACGAGACTGGTTTTCTCTTCAATAATCAATCGCTTCTCAAACTTATTACCTGTACTGGACATGTAGTCAGTCTTTTTTCGTTTATTGGCCAATCGTTATTAAACAAATACATTATTGTGGAATAGTTAAATATATCCTTATCTATCTCTCCTTGAGTTTTTTTTGTACATATGAAACGCATTTCAACTTCCGTAAATAAACAAGCCAACATATATTCGAATTTATAATATATTTTTTTTTGATGCCATATGGCATTTAATTTTTTTTGATAATTTAAAATATAGAATTTGCATAACTTGTTTACGGGTTCATTGATAGAAGACAATAAAAAAAATAAGCTGCATTATTATTATCATGAGAACACGTGGGCTCAAAATGTGGGGAAAAATTTATTGAAATGAACTCATTAGTAGTTTGCGCGTCTCACTGAGTTGGATAGTAATTTAAATAAAATAATATAGTAATTTAAAAGCATTGCGTTTCCAACCACTTAAATTATTCCAAAAATGTTTGTTTCATCGACAACTTCGTATTTCTGCCCCAAAAAGTGGCCAAGCATTTCGTGTAAAATGGTCGAGTTTGAAAACGAGCGGTTGATATCAAAATTTATCAAAATATCGATAGAAAATTGACTCAATACCAATGACTATATAATTTTATTTTAAAATTTTACAAAAAAAAACAATACTTAACAGATATATTATAAAGACAACCATATCGATCGTGTCAATAGATTGATGAAATAAAATTAAAGGTTGTCAGCCGCTCTTTTTATAATGGATACATGATCAATCGATAGAAAAACAATTTTATTTGTATTAATTTTTCAGCCTTGGATAATATGTACTATAAACTTATAGTAAAATTAGAGAACGATTAAATTTATTGGTTTTATTTATAAAACGTTATCACTTATTCCTGTCCCTTTTAAATTTAAAGTTTAAATAGTAACAAGTGATTAACATTTTTTTTAAATATTAGCAAAAGTTACCGTGTAAATACTTGAATACTTGAATCCATCAAATTGTTTTTTTTATTTAAAAATCTACACGATAATCAATTGAATGGATATATTTTTAATATTATATTATATTTATAATGTAAATAAAAAAGGCTTTTGAGGCAAAATAAGCTTTCTACCAAATAAGTATTTAAAAAAAAAGCACAAAAACTATCTTTATGCCGTTAAGTTCAATTCAGAATTTTGATTTCCTCTAAGTAATGGTCAGGAATCACTCAACTTCATTTTTTTACCTACAAATACAGAAATAGAGTTAAAAACTTAGTATGTTATATAAAAACCAGTCATTTTCCACTTTTTATTTAGATATTTAAATTATATAATATATGTTTATAATGCTGAATTTGCCAGACTGCTGTTTTTGCGCGTAATCGATTGATAAAATTTGATCCCAGGCAAATTTATAAATATGGGACAATATCTTACACGAGCTACCAGCTGCTCACGAGCGACCGTTTGGCGATCACTGTGATTCACCTGTTTATTACAATTTGACCTTGAAACGTGCGTCCTTGTACATGTTATGTGCCCATATTAAGGCATAGCCTTTTTTGTGCTATTTTCACCGGAACGCATCTACCGCACAAAAAAGGTGTATATTGTAATATCATCATGTTGAATTGTTTATCTATTAATAATAAGTTGAAACATAGTTTGTGTAATTGATAGTGATAGTGTGTCCTTATTAATTATTTTCCAATACCTATTATTGGTATTTATTTCAATGTATTAGGTTTCTGACTTTAGACAACTCAAGGCTCAAGCAATCATTTTTAAAAGTAAGGTATCATTTGTGTCTGCTATAAAAACTTGAAATCTTCCTTCATTTAGTATGAAAAAAATTAGTCACAATTTTTTCGTTTCGGTAAAGAATTTCGTGGGCATTTACAATTGTATAAATCAATTTTAACATTTCCTCAACCTGACAGCATTTTTTACAACCCAAAACAATAAATATGTACTTACATAATATATACGTGTGTATTTATTTTTCATTATCTTTTACAACAATTGATTTCAGTTTACCACACAACCTCAACAACTAAGCCAATAGCTGGCCCGAATAAAATAAAAACATATTAAAATGTATAAAAATCAATATTTGATTGTTTGATTGTTCGCACCCTATGCGCTGCCATACCGTCCATCTGATCGCGATAAAACTTGGTCAACTTTTTGCTTACACTTTCGCGGATGTTTTCGGCAAAGTAAAATTAGCTCACAGTGGGTCTTTCATATAAAAATCAATATTTTTTCATATTTTGACAACTTATTGTTGCACTTGCGCACTGGTTATAGGCATGGTACAATCAACTTTCAATAAGTGGTGCTTTGTCGTACGATAGACAATCGGCAAAAGACAAACAGCAAACGTCAAACGGCAAATGTCATCGATCAATGTTAGTGAAATTAAATCGAAATTATTGTGCATCCGAAAGCACTTCAATAAACACAAACACTTTCTTTCTTTAAGTGGCATTGGAACGCTTGCCGGGTACCAGCTAGCTTAAAATAAAAGTATGTTTTGCGGTAAAACCAATCAAAGAGGTTATATTTGCAGACCATTTTAATATTATACATATATAGCTGGCACACAGTATGCAAATTGTAATGGAATGTTGAAGGTAAACTATATCGAGAGTCCCTTGCGATGAACAAGGTTAAGATCAAAATAATTATAACATCTCAAATCTCAATTAGTCAATTATTGAAAATAGTAATTTATTGTATTGAAGCATGCGGAAGAATTTGTGTTATTGGTATAAATTCACGTACTTATCATCTTATGTCTTGAATTTAAATGTGGTAATGCCACCACGCAGGACGATTTAATTTACATCATCAAATCAAGGACAGGCTAATTTACAAGGATGTGAAAAACCTGTCGAACAATAAGAACTGATTTTCTATTGTTTCATGTGAAGACTTTGAGGAAAGACAATTAAAAATTGTTGAGCAGAGAAAATACTTCGAAAATTTAACAAAAGCACCGGCTTCTTTCGGTTATTCAAAAATGCTGCACAAGTGGTGTTTTTTTGTTGATGTTCGAAGATAACTTAATAAGAATTGTGTTCTAAATATAATTAAATCGTAAGAAGGTGATATAGACAAAAATTGACTTTGTGTCTCTCCAAATATTCAAAATGATTATACAGTGGAACTCCCAATTACATTACTCCGAATTACGCACTGGCTTGAAATATTCACCGCAAATCTCCCAATTGAACGGTTGCATTTCCCAGGCACAACCGATTTACATTGCCAACTAAGTAACTAAATATGTCGTCTGTATTTTTTTTGCAAAACTATGGGAAGACTTAGTTTTGCATTTTTCTCGGAAAAAAACAAAATCCCTTATTTTGTGTGAGATTCACTACCCCAATTACACTACTCCAAATTACACGGTCCCGACTTTAGTGTAAATGGGGCTTTTACTGTATCCGTAATATAAAACAAAAAATATTTGTATGATATCATGATCAACGAACAAAACACTCCACATCATCAACGTATCCAGTTTAAAACGTGTAACAAATAAAAAGCTATACTTCCATCGAAAAAAGATGTATAATCTTAGAGTCGAAAGTCTAAGAAATTTTAAATGATAACTATCATTATTAGACCTAATGACAATAATACCACTTGATACACGATACTAACAATTTTTATTATCAATTGCAGTTTTCATATCATTAAGCAAATCCACTATTGTATTAAAAATACATTTTTGACTCATTTCATAATGCCAAACCGGTAAATAAATTTATACCCACTTTACTTAAACTTGTTAAGAATAGTTGTTTATTACCTATTTGATATAAGGTTAATTTTTATTGAATTTATTTAAGTGGATTGTCTATTGCAATTTAATTGAGGACTTTTTTATTTTAAAATACATTACTATTTTAATTGAATTTTAATTTGCCATAATCTTTGACAACAGACTAGTCGTAGCTTGTCCGTATGATCTCATAAGGAGTTTAATTGCAAACAGTTATCATAATATTTTTTCGAAATAAAATCAACTTATTGAAACACAATCATTTTCTTTCAGTTTCCGAAAAATTCCGTATTTATTTTATATTGATCGCCAGTAGCTGAATCGAAAGTTACCTGATCGCTCGGTGAACACTCCACTTGAACATAGAAATTGCAAAAATAGTATCCCATCATATAACAGAGTTTTAAATACAAAATAGCAAAACATTCTTCCGTTAGTCATATAAAATACTAGTATTGCTACCCGGCGTCGCTCGGACTAAGCGACCAATAATTATTTAATGTTATATCATTCGACATAATTATATCACAAAATCTAACATCCAAAATAGAGTTAAAATAAAATCACAAACTTTATTTAATTTGATGACAGCCCCATTCTCGCCCATTAAAATGTCCAAATTCAAGGAAAAAATCTAATTTGCTGTCAAAGAAATGTCAAATAATACCTTCACGTAAATAATAAACATTATTATTAATAATAAAAGCCGGGAAAATTTCAGTAGAAGACTAATTTATTACATTTTGACTAAATGTCTTCGCCGATAAAAATAACATATTTTCTTTCATATTCGTTTCTTTCATATGGCAACTTGCAACAACAATGTAAAAGGGAATTACAGACATACATACATACGCCGTTTCGGTTTTATATATAAGATATATATCACCTCAACTATAACGTTTAAATTGTTAAAATTGTTCATACTTTGTCACGGACGACACTTGTTGCGATTTTTGATCACCTACGTTCAAGCTCGAAATTCCATCAAGCATTCTAAGTAAATATCATAAATACCTTGAAAATATTTACAAAGCCTTGGAAAGGCATTTTAAATATAGATGATATGACATAATACCAATGGCTTTATCCAACCGATTTTCACTTAGGCATGCTCACGTTCAATAGTTTGAATACTCGAAGAGAAATGTACCTGGCCACATATTTCTTTCGACTTATCCGATGCCAAAATGAGAATTCCACCATTCTTGAGAATGTTAAATTGAATGTCCCTGATATTTTTTTGAGAAATCGTGAACATGGGTTGTTTGTTCTTCCAAGGGGTAGAACCAGTCTGCCAATGTAAATGCCACTGGGAAGAGCTTTAACAATTTGAAACGGCATTGCTTCGGATGTCGACATATTTCATATTAACGTGAGTGAGTTAAGACGAATACTACATATATTTTATAAATAAAAGTTGATTTTGTCAAAACTCACTCGGTTGACATCTTTGAAAATTTATAATATGAGTTTATATTTTTTTTCTCTCTGTTTTTATGACTACAATGTTTTTATCTTGTTTTTAATTAATTTGTGATGTATTTACATGTATGTATGTATATATATAAATACATGTATTTATATTTGTCAAATGCATGGCGCATTGGCGTCAGTTGTAATGCCATGATTTGCTTTTTCTTAAATAAATAAATAATATACAACATTTTCATGATATAGATCAAATATCTAATGTTACTAATTTTTTCTTGAAAAAATGAGAATATAAAACAAAACCTTCTTCTTGCTCTCCAAATAATGTCGCAAAAATACTGAATCGATAAACTTCATTGCAAATTTATAATATTCCTATTTTCACATGAAATACACAAATATCTTTAAATACTTTTGAACGAAAATAAGTCATTGTGTTCTTTTTTTAAGAAAAAAAAATTGTAGATGTAATGTTCCATTGGATTTATTCACAGACATAACATTGATCTGAGAATTATTACAATATACTATTCTACGAATAATTTAATGTAATACTTTTGATTATACATATGTATATTAATTTATATAATATATATTTCCGTAAAATATTTAAATCGTCCCACGCATTAAAAAAAATATGAAATGTTTTATAAGGTATTAAAAGGAGTCATTCGAGGGGAAAAAATGATGATATTGTTTCTTTAATATGTTCCTTGCATTTTTTTTTTGTGAAACAATTACTTTAGTCTTTTTTTAATTTGATTTTATTTTTATTAGAGGTGAGAAGGCACCGTCAAATCAATATAGAAATTTGTTTCCTGGTTTCTTGTGGGTGGATAAATTTATGCATATTAAATTGTTAATTTGTACATTTATTATTATTATATATCTTAGAATAATAATTTTTGAATGATTAATATCATACTTCGTTTCGGGATTGACCAATTAATTGCCTGTAAACCAATGGTAATCATATTAATATAGGATCTTTTAATAGGGACGCTCGAAATTTGTTAGGCTATGGCAGCCACGTTATTAAAGAGACATCTGTCAAATTTGCTATCAATTGTTTAATCGTGTACGGCAAATCACCATGGAAGGTAAGTGTTGAACAACGTGTGCAAATCATCAAAATTGAGTATCAAAGTCACTGCTCCGTTCAAGAAGCATTCCCATTTTTGGGTGAATGGATATGTGAAAAAGCAAAATTTTCAGATTTGAATTTGATTTCAATCCATACGATATTCACGAGTACCAAATGTATCCCGAGAAAGTCACTGTTTGGTGTGAGTTTTGGTCAGGCGGAATCATCGGTCCGTTTTTTTACCAAAACGAAACTGGCATTGCCATAACCGTCAACGGCGAACTAATGGCCCACCGAGCTGGAAGAAATTTAAACTTTTATTTATATTTTACTAGTATTGCTACCCGGCGTCGCTCGGACTAAGCGACCAATAATTATTTATGTTATATCATTCGACATAATTATATCACAAAATCTAACATCCAAAATAGAGTTAAAATAAAATCACAAACTTTATTTAATTTGATGACAGCTCCATTCTCGCCCATTAAAATGTCCAAATTCAAGGAAAAAATCTAATTTGCTGTCAAAGAAATGTCAAATAATACCTTCACGTAAATAAGAAACATTATTACTAATAATAAAAGCCGGGAAAAGTTCAGTAGAAGACTAATTTATTACATTTTGACTAAATGTATTCGCCGATAAAAATTCAAACATATTTTCTTTCATATTCGTTTTTATGGCAACTTAATAACCAACAATGCAAAAGGGAATTACAGACCTACAGACATACATACGCCGTTTCGGTTTTATATATAAGATACACATCAAAAGATTTCTATAATGCTTGGTTGAAAATTGTGAAAGCATGTCAGCTTTCATGAAAACCTCTTCTATATTCGTGGACATTAAATTCCATCTTAACGACTTTTGCTAAAATAAAAAATTATATTTGTTGTTTTATTTGCTTAATTATGAAGAATGGGACCCGGCAAGAAATCACATTTCCAAATTTCGACCCGGCTGCTGGAAATGTTGCCTATGGATGATATAGACCTTATAAATCAATTTTAGTTTTTAACCATTTCACATGGTTTTTTATTTGATATCTAATCGAGAAATAGCAAAATCTTCAAATGGAGTTCCAATCTCAGCAAGAGTTTTTACAAGAGAACTGCTTGTTACTCAGTTGCTCAACCTCTCTATTTCGAAGAGATTAGGAATAGAAGGATAGGGTCAGTAGTGTCAGTACATGACTTTATCTATTTGTCACTAATGTATGGTTAAAAATTTCCATCTTTTGAATTTTTAACAATTTCTAAATTTAGAACTTGCTTTACAACATGCCATTTATAATAAATATGTTTGAAAGACATTTAAGCGACCCATTCAATAAAATTGCACAGTGAGGATAATGATGATAGTAATGATTAGCCATAATTGCGTTTACCCTGAAATAGTATTCAAACAAAGTAACAATATTAAAGTACAGGTTTAATTTATTCACACACTTGGAATTTACGAGATTAAAATTCTATATTGCCAATGTCAACTACGTGAACAAACCTGCTTTTATAAAGTCATTACATAGTATTGTAAAATACATTACATAATTATTGAATCGCTCCGACCTCAGACCGACTTCAATTCCAAATTTTCCTTCCTTTTTTGAATACTTTTAACCCGTCAACCCAATGCCAATCCAACGGGAAGTATCATGGTATTACTACTAGTTCTGTTTTAGCACTATCCTTCTATCCCGTATATTCTAAAACTGGCCCTAACTCTGGTGGTAACTATGAGAATATTGCTGGTGGAGTAGCCCTGGTGGAAGTATGGGGTCATGAAAAGTAAAATGGGGCCATGAGTTGCTTATATGTTTGAATCTTATTAAATAGTCTAAATATCATATTTTTCACAAACTAAAATTGTGGATATAATTGCTTGTACAACATAAAATATCTACGACTTCGTGATTCCAAAAATTAGATACGTAGTCTTTATACGTGATAGGTCGTTAAGTTTGTTAATGTTTTATAATTGATTAAGAAGGAAGTTTTATTCATCAAATAATACACGTATATTTTCAATGCATGTTTGCCATTTCAATAGTAGCATTTTCTGTTCGATAGTGTAAAATCCTGGTAATCAATACAGAAGGCCTACATTACAGGATTGTCAGAAATAAAGTATTTCCTATGAAATATTGAGTGCAAGATTTGATGAATGTGATATATGATGGATAATTTCAAACTCCAAATTTTATCGCAAATAAAAAACTACTAAGCATCAAAATATCGGTACCATTCCATCAAGTTCGTCAGGTATTAGGGTATCTTTTTTATGTTTTTTTGTCCTACCTTTGCTTTCGTATTGAACATTTTTGTGGAGTCCACGACGCCGGCTCCTAGTTTCTTGACCATGTTTCTTGCTATGGTGGGTATATACTAAGTATTCTTTATTTTTTTCTTTATTTTTTTTTTTTTTTTAAATATTTGGCATTACAGCTTGCGCCAATGCGCCAAATATTCTGAGTTGTGAAAGTCACACGAGATTAACTCGATGGTAAATAATGTATCAGTTGTGCACAAAATCAACGATAAATAACATAACACCCAGCCCAAGATCTTTTTTTTCCAATTGAAAAAATCTAACCTTGCCGGGGATTGAACCCGGGCCCCCCGATTGGTAGGACAAAGCTCTTGCCACTAGACCACAGGGACCGACCGTATTTGTTTCCCTTTTCTGCATGTTAGCTAGCTAATTATTGACTGACCAAAAGAATCTGTCAGCTGAAGGCTTGGTGGGGATTAAACCTTTTACAAGAATGATTGTCTTGAAATCATTCAAAAGGTTCAATTATTACTAAGAATATCGTATCTTATACATTATAGGTATTTTAATAAAACAAATCAATCCATTTTTCTGTTTTATATGTATGTAAATTTCCAGCGGGGACTTTATTTTTGTTGCTGAAAAGGCATTAGTGAGTCAAATATTTTTTGGTAGCTATGTTAAGGGATAGCTCTTTAATTTTTAGTTTTATATGACTGCAAAATTATGATAATGTAAAAACACGTATTTGTAAACAAGGTTATGGTTATTTGTATTTATTATGTATTGTTAAATCATATAATGTCTAATTATGTTTCCGATCAAAATAATTTCTGCTGCAGAAACCATATTCAATAATTTTATTTCAACCATTGAAACTGCCACCGGTAAATTTTTTGCTCACATTTATACTCGAAATATAAATGGTCAGCTTATAATAATATACGGTTATCATATTCAGTACGCTACGTTTTTAGTCTAATTATTATTCACAGTATATTTCAGGAACTAAATTTCTGGTTTTAGTATGCTAGCCCATTACTAGTTTTATAAAGTGGCGATAAAACATTCAACACACGTTTCCAATGGCTCAAACAATGAAATTTATTTGCGTAAGTGATTCTAGTGTACTTACCCGATTCAATTATATATCTTGGACATACGACAAGAACCGGATGACTACTTGAAAGAAATGTGAGAATCCTATTGTAATCCTAGAGATAGACTACGATTAAATCGCGACCAGTTCTTATTGATCAATCGCTTAATGAAGACTTCCTTAGCTTCTAAATGCCGCAATGAAAAAATCATCTTTCAGTATTGAAAAAAATATTCGCGACTAATAAAACGTTAAGACAATAAAAAGGTTTGATACAAAACTTGAAGAGTTACTTATCACTTGGAATTAATAAGGGATCTTAAACTTTTTGTTCTATGCATCATCAATTCTCATGAGAAATTTTCATTTAGATTGGGATGGACTATGCATTATTTCAAACACACGATAAAGTGTTGTGCAATATTTAGTCGTGCCATTTATCTGGTATAATTAATTACCAGATTATTCCATCGCTCAGTCATTATTTTGAGGAATTAATAATATTACATTTTTGTTTTTTAAATATATAAAAAACTTTTTTACTACGGCCAGATTTATTGCTTAATGATCATGACTGGTTTCGTTTCAATCAATTCGCTAAGAATATTCTGTTAAATTTAATAAAATACAATGCTTTTTTTATCGAGAATTGACAGTTACATTGACTTATATCAGTAATAGTTGAACTTCTTGAAAGTAAATTAATATTTTAAAAAAAAGGTGATTTATCTTTTTTTTCTCACAGTGTTTACGATGATTTTTAATCAAACATTAATAATCGCAATAAAATAATCTTTTCTTTTAATAAATGCAATATTCGACACAACGTGACAATCCTGAAATTCAGGAAGTGGGCTCATTTTATTGCTATACTTAACATATTTTAACATAAAATGATTTCATTTATCGAAGATGCTATAACATTTGCAAAAGGCCTTGGTAAAAAGTGTTACCGCATACCTAAATGCTTGTTTACAAAAATATTTAAAAATTCAGTAAAGTTTATTTCCGCTATGCCTGTACACAATTGAATTAAGAGGATGCTAATTAGCAAAATATCGTTATATTCGTCAATACTCATCGATTGAGTGGACTTTTCACGTCAGAAGTTAGAATTAGTTATCCAAACGTGTAGCTCAAACAAAAATGTAAAGAGTTTTCATTTAGTACTTCTCAGATGCGATGAGCTAAACTGGTCCTGCTATTTGTTAAAAAATACTCTTTTTATATATTTAAGACACTGTTTTTCCGCCAAGAAGAAATAGTTAACACCATAATAGAGGTATATAACTTTGTTCAAATAAGTCTGAAATAAGCAGTTGTTGTGAACCGTATTAATATCATTATACCAAGATAAAATATGCAAAAAGGGGGAGGTTTCCCAAGATTTTTAAATATTTGAAAAGGTGCTCATGCTCCAGTTAAGAAACACTAGTTTTACTCGAACCACTGTAATTCCAATTTCTTTATTATTATGAATATCACATAATTAATTTTTGTAAGACTGAAAATTCTTAATGACACAAATTCAAAATAATATAATTTAGGATTGTCAGTTCATTCGTCCATTTGAAATGTTTGAAGATGCCGAAAGACGAAACCCAGATCGTCAGTGACAAAGCTCATGGAAGTACAAAATTTAAACGATTCAATTTTGATTTTTAAAATAATATGTTACAAAATGTTGAGAAAATACGCTACTTTATTGATAAAGGTGCAATCACAATTTGCAACTGAAAATTTGATATGGAAGTACATATTTGTTATTTTCAGGGCTGTGGAGTCGGAGTCGTGTTCTTTCAACGACTCCACGGCCCTGATTTTTGTATAAATACATATATTTCAAAAATATTATTGACTATCCAAATCGTTGAAGAAAATACAAATTTTCCGAATAAAAAACACTTTATTTTTACTTGTTTATATTTACCTACATATATGGGAATACAATAATTCTTTTACCAACTCTAATATTTCACTTATGCTCATAAAACTAACCGCATCATTTTTGGCGAACATTGTTGAATAAAAGAACACATTATGCAAATTAACATTATGCGTTCAAATAAATCTTACCTTCATTGTTGTCTTTTTCCAAGCTTGAAGTAAATCGAAGAAAATGTTTAATGTGTAGTCACTTCCAAAATGGCTTGCTTCCACTAACACGTCACTTTATCAATTACCATGCATTAATATGTTTATTATCTGCTCTCCGTTAATAACTTTTTAATTTTAAAATCGTTAATTGAACGAATAATTACTTGACAAGACCTCATGCCGTGTCTGTTTTAATTAAAGGAAACATGTTATACGTTTACACTTTTAAAATTGCGACAAGAAACTATGCTAATTAATGTATTACTAACAAAATTACTATAATAATTATAGATTATTGTAGAGTTTGTGATATGAATATGTGTACGATGGAATTCATTAGAAATATTGTTTGGAAAAGCGACAATTATTCGTGAATATTATAAGATTTGAATTAATATTTTTGGCGACATTAAAAGTAAAATTAGCCGTGTAAATTTTTCAATTAAAAATCTACTAATTATACTACTAATTGAATTATTTTGATGTAACTTTAAATGAATTGTTTTAATCATGCAATACATATTTATTATTATATTTGAGATCTAATTAAGCAACATTCCTTTAGATAATTAAAAATTGAAGGAAATTTTTAAAAATATATATCGAGTGGTGTATGAATTAAAATTTTAAAATCTGTTCATCTTGGCACAAGCTTAAAATAACTACTGCCATTCTAATGATTTAATTAAATCCGACGTTAACCTGATTACATATGCCAGAGAAAAATCAATTTTCAAACATTGATTTCAATCATCAAAATTATCGCAAACGTTAATACATATTTTACAATCAATTTAAAATATTCACTGACAATAATAACACAAGATTTGTATGTGTATCTCTTATCATTTGATAAAGCTCGCGGTGATTGAAATCGGTCCTGATCCTAATAAAACTGATGTGGAACAAGCATTTTTTGACATATTTTATAAGTGAAAAGACTAAAAATACAAATTAAATTGCTTAATTAATTCTTCAGCGTATTTAAATTTTCCCCCTTTTTTCAATTTGTTGTACTCACTATCTCCGATAAC
This sequence comes from Himalopsyche kuldschensis, assembly GCA_028554975.1. NCBI lineage: Eukaryota > Metazoa > Arthropoda > Insecta > Trichoptera > Rhyacophilidae > Himalopsyche > Himalopsyche kuldschensis. The sequence goes on from JAHFWI010000074.1 coordinate 191,409, forward strand.
ACGATAGTAATGTTAGAAAAAAAAATGCACTTAAAATCAATTATTATTTAAAGAATACATCGTTTTATGATTGGTGGTGATCACTTAATCCGTTCAGTCATTTAAATAATATTTTAAATCTTTTTACAACCCTTTAAAATGAAACGGTTCTACAGCTTTGGATAGTCAACTTCAATCATAAAACAGTGTTTTCTCACCTAAAGCCTTATACTTTTACACAAAAAATCTCACTGTTATACACAAAAATACTTTAATTTCTCGTTCAAAATATGAAGTAAAAATCGGAAAATATTCCTCGAGGAAAGATCTCCGTAAATTTTAAACGAATCTCTAACACAATGCACCAATCGCAAAATGCAACCGAGTGAGCTTCGTTGAGGCAAGTTGTTCCGCCGGCAGAATTCTCACGGGAGTGATCAAGTCTGATCGTTGAACCAAATTGGCGAGCTGATCTTGACCTAGCCTTATAATATATCGCCGCGGACGACTAAAGCTTTGCTCACACTTGACGTGTCGCATTGATAACGTTGCATGCTTTACTTTCCCACACAAAACATTGAAATTTTTCACCTTTGTTAACACCAACCGTGTCACTTTTTTCTATGCAGGTGAATTTGTGGTTCGATATAATACTGACAATCAATGTCAATACTATTTCAGATTAAAAGAAAACAAGTTATATATTATTACCAATAGTTGATGGGTTCGGGCGTATTAAAGAGACCGGTTTTACTTTTCAACAGATACTTGTGACATGAACGTGAACTTCAACAAAACCAAAGCTATTCTTATCACTAAATTTGTGAAATGTCTATTATGTTTAATTAAAATCGGTATGTAATATAAAATATTATGTAGTTATTAACTATATGTGTATTTGAAATGAACTTTTTTATTGATCTCAGGCGTTGCTTCATTTCCAAATAATATTTTTTTAATTGCCCCTCCAGAATTTTACAAAGAAAATACCCTTTTAAGTTAGATTTATTTAAGCGAACGTAACACAGAATACAGTTCTGCAGCTGTTGTGATAGTGCCATAATATATGTACGAGAGTAGTAAAATAAACTATTTCTCCTCAGCGTTGACAACGTCTCAGATAAAAAAGATATTGCATTACTATCACCTTTCATCCTCACGTATCGAAGATGAATGACGATTTAGATGTTCAAAAATTCGAAAAACAGTTATTTAGTAAAATCATTATTAATATAAATTATTATAATTTTATTATAAATACACTTATCCCTCGATTTACGCGGTACCCATTTTACGCGGTTTCACTTTTACGCGGTTAGGAAAAAATCACATTTAAAAAAAAAAATCAAACATATTTGTGACACGTGTTACACAATTGTGAAATATATAGGATTAGCAAATAAAGAAATTAAAAAGTCAATATTAAATGCTTGTTGGAGAGCAGTATGGCCAGAAGTAGTTGAACCTGATCATATAATTCCAGCAAGAGATGAAACATTTAACAACATTTTAACTATAACAAAAGCGTTGGGACAAGGGTTGGAGAATTTGGAATTCAGTGACATCGATGAATTGTTAATAGTGAAATAGACGAAGAAGAATTGATTTATATGGTGTCAACCAACGAAAAAGAAAATGTTGAAAGTTGCGATGATAGTGATAGAGACATTACTAATAAACCAAATAAATTTACGTCTAAAGACATTTCTGAAATTTTACAATTGGCCAATAACTTAGAGAATAAAGTTTTGGCTACTGATCCGGTTATTGAACGTGCTGTTAAATTTCAGCGAGACCTTAAAAGTCTGTGCGCGCAATACGGTGAAATTTACAAAGACTTAAAAAAAACACAACACAAAAATTACTTACGGACTATTTAATAAGACGAGAAGAAGAGCCTTTTTTGAAGTTTTTGTATGAGCTTGAAGACTCGATTTACGCGGTTTTGATTTACGCGTTTTCTCTAAGAACGTATCTACCGCGTAAATCGAGGGATGAGTGTATATGAAAAGACTTTCGCTTAACCAAATAATTATCAAATAAGTAAATTTATCGATGTATACTGGTGTTCTATTTACCATTGCATGTAAATTAAAGCCTTCAATTAACAATTTGTATTCAATGTTGAAACGAATTAGAGATTTGAACATAGTTTTTATTATTTATTTGCAGAATAAGAAGGTTGGTTTTGATCAGTGGCGGCCGGTGACAAGAATATTAAGGAGTGCAAAAAAAACCTAATAATGCAAGTAATCCATCTTCCGTCTATTTAAGAGCTGCGTTGGATACTCTAATTCAGGAGGGGCAAACTTTTTGGATGGAGGGCCAATTCCAAGAATTCAAAATGAGCAGCGGGCCGCAAGTATAATACTTATTTTTAGATATATACGGCGATTTTTTGGAGACGATCACAATTCGAATTTATTGTATTTTTTTTAATAATTGAATTGTTTTTACTCACGAGTAAAATTTGAAACCTTTACACACGTTCACCGGCATTATCCTAATCATACCCCGCTATTCATAAAGATTTAAAAAAAAATATTTGGACGACCCATACAAGTATCGTTTTAGCATGCTTTTTGTTTGTTTTCAGTCAATTCTCTGGAGATGAGTTATTCTTGTGTGTATTTAATCATCGAAACTTAATCGATTTTACTTAATTTGTGAATAATATATGAGATATAACTCAAATGAATGGAATTGCTCAAAGGAATGGAATATACATATAAGCTATCTCTAATACACGTTTCAAACATAGCTCTGACGAAGGCGTAAGCCGAAATAGCTATCAACAAATATATAAAATTTATGTAGAACTAAAATACATTGCTATTTTTTACCGTATTATAATAGATTTCTACCAAGTAAATGCCTACTCAATGAAAGCATTGATTGCTTCAAGGGTTTTCGAAATATAAATCGTTCATAAAAAAATGATGTCACGCGAAAGAATTTGTGTCCCATATTTTCATATTCACAATTTGCATTCATTTTCTAAATATAAATTCTTCCAATTGTAAAAAAAACTCAGCTACATTTCGAAGAACAAAGGTGCGCAGACTTCTTTTGCCGCAACAATGAACCCAGAAAAAAAATCTTTTTTTCAGTCTGATTTTATGAAAATTATTTTCTTGTTTACGTTTTCGTTGGAAGACTATATATAATATATGATCTATATTTTGCGAATAAATATCTTCTTTTATCCTGAACTGACAATACTGGGAGATATGTTTCCTTAAGAGCAACAGGTTTACTTGAAAAAAGAGGTTTGGAGGCTATGAAAAATATTTACGATATTTATGTTGATATATTGAATATAACAAAATAGCAACATTGACTAAATGATCTAAATTTTGAAGTATTGATTTCAAAACGGACAACTTGGTCGATTGGAAGCTGAAATCGAATCAAATCCGATAATCACCATCAAAGAATTATCCAAAATCATTGGCACATCCTGGTTCAATACTTAGAGATACCTGATACAAATTGGCAAAATATAAAAAGGTGTTTGGGTAACGCGCGCATTGCACGAGCGCAAAAAATATGCGAAAAAATCCGCCCGCATATTACTGATTTAAGTTGGAAAAAAAATCATGACTTTGTTTTTGTAAACTTATTGCGTATCTGACTATCTTCGTTCAAAACAAGAAGATTTTCACAAGTTGAATGTTTTTTTAGCGGAAATGTGCCGAAAGTAATGAAAATTATATAAAAATATTGTAAGAAACTGGTTAGCATTTAAGTTCATTTAAATAAATTTAAAAAAAGACATTCATTTTGGTATCTCGAAATATTATATACATATGTTCATACATTTGAAATGTTGATAATTATCAAGAACGTCTTTTATCAACACTAGCCAGTACTCGGCGAGCGTTACAATGCCAATCGAAGCAAGAAAGTGCTAATTTGGATTGTTATTTTGACATCTCAGTATACATGACGTTTCTAAGGCGCACTCTGTTCACTTTTTGGATCGCTTTCTTCAGCAAACTTTAGTACAACCATTTTACAATGAGTAAAATGGTGTAATTCCAAAACCTTTGTGGGTAGTCACTCAACAAATAACCAAAGTTTTATCACAATTGGATAAACGGTATATGAACGCATACGGGACTGCCAAACAAATGTTTTAATGTTTCTTATTCCGTTTCGACGAAAAATTAGATACAAAATAACAAAACATTGTTGTGAATGAAGTGCCATACAGTATTATTTTCCTCCTGTTAAATCTGTTTTGAGAATTATCAACAGTGTTGCACTCATAGCTGGCTATTAATGAATATATTTGGCATACAGAAATAATCTATTGAAAAACTATATAAATAATTAGGAAATTCATGGTCCGAACTGATCATTAGATGCGCAAAAACGAGGGGTGTGTAATTATAAAATGATTGTCTTGTTATTGCAAGTTTTTCAAAATAATAACAAGAAATATTTCGATTTATTTCGCAAAAAATGTAATCATTAATTGTGCCTGAATCTCCCATTCCGACACGAAATACATACATTGATTTGCATTTTTTTTTACAAAAACGAAATAACATATTACCGTGGATAAATTTGCAAATCATGGGTATTAAATTAATGACTTGGTTACCCATCTTCGATTTAAAAAAAACAACCTTTTAACTGCGGTATCGTTGAAATTTAAATAAATTGTCTTGGCTTTGCAATCGGGTTTACTTTGATATGTAAATATGATCCTTCAATACTGAAGTGCAGCTCTGGGCAAATTAAAGCTCGCGTAACTATTCTTAAAAGATTTGTCACTTGTTGGTAAATCATTTTCAATTGATATTCAAAATGAAACACGTAAATTTTTATTTCGGCAGATCCAAAAAAAAGAAAATTTCACCGTTTTAAAATAAACTGTTACTCTTCTAATTTCTTAATGGAGATTGTGTCTTTTATATTATGACGAATCAATCAAAATAAATTTTAAATTATAAATTTTTATATTAAATTAAATTTATAAATTTGTCTATTTCACGTATTGTGTAACACATAGTGACACGTGTTTCGCATCGTTAAGCAGCATCTTCAGACTAACTATCGCAAGGTTACTTTATTAATATAAACCGTGCTATATTTAGTCAGAAAATGCTTCTTAAAGAAGCCCTGACACGTGTCACTTTTTGCTTTTTTGCGAAAAAAACAAAAGAACTTCCACAGAGATATCGCCGAAGACGAATTCAATTTTATTTATTTAAAATGGTTACCATGCGTTTGACTCCGCGTTATTTAAACATAATCATCTTAAGACATCAGGCATAACGTCTTTCCCTGCAGTTGAAGTGTTAAATAATTATATAATATGAAAACACTCCTTAGCCGGGAAAAAAATCAAATAGCAAAACAATGAATAATTTATCATAAGTGGGAATTTTACATTCAAATTACAATTATTAAATAGACATGTACAAATCTTCGAAAAATAGTAACATTTGTTTTTTAGAAAAAGCAAAACACAATCGGAATTTAACATTGTAGCATCTTGTTTTGTTTATCTCTTCTAAATTCGCTTTATAAGATTGCCCAAAAACGTTCTCCGATTTACAACTAAGCAACAGGGGATCAAAATAATACTTGTATTTATATTAAATAACTACATGACAAAATATGTTTAAAAATATGACATGGATTTATCAGGGATATATCGAATAGGTTAGGCTTTATCACGATTACTGAGCCTGTATACTAAATAAGCGACTTGCTTATTAATGACATTAATTTTTAATATTTTATACAAGAAAATCTCAATATTCGCATTGTCAATGAACTCATTCAGGGTTACTGGAGTTATATCATCAAAATATCGACATCCGTATTTTGCAATATTTAATATTGTGTACTATGCTAATTTAGAATATTTTTGTTTCTATTCTAAGAACAAGATACATATTATTATTTAACAAACATTTTGGCCTTCCACGGTATATTCACACTAATATTTCTCCAATGACATTGTATGTCTACAAAAGAAAATTAGCGTGGGTTCAAATATGCATTTTTTATATTGGGGAGAATGCGCTATATTGGACCGCTTGGTGTCAGAATTTATTTTATTAATAAATGAACTTTCAAATATTTATCCGGCGTCATTTTTTGTCATGTTACCGTTTTATTTATAAATGTGTCGTGAAGTAAAATAAAATCTACTGTGTATATAAGAGACTCCAATTACTCAACATCTCAACTAATTCAAAAATACTCGAGTAGTTTCAGATGTACTAACATATATATTATTAATTCAAATTTGTGTAAATAAATAAATGATAAGTAAAAAAATAAGCTTTTTTTACTTATCATTTTTATTTTATACATTTATTTCAATTTATGAGACATGTATTTCAAAAATAATTCAGAATGAAACGTCTCAAATTTAAATTTGGTTCGAAGTTTTGTTTTTTAAGCCCACAGTAGATAAAACTCTCTCTGTTGCTGTGGATGTTGGTTTAAAAGTTAGCAATGAACTAAATAGTGCTCTTTAGTTTTTCTGTCCGCGGTGTATATAAAAGTTAAAATTGGAAATAAATTTCTTAAAGTAGTTTGTTAAAAGAAATTTTCGCATAGCATACATTGTCAACGGCAAAACCATTCAAAAATATATATTTCCCGACAGTAAAATTCACGCGTAAGACTCTTTATTTTTTTTCAAATAAGTAAATAAATCTTCATTTATAAAATACGAGTTTTTCTCGAGTATTTTTCAAATTACTCGAGTATCGAGTACTTGAAAAATGCACGAGTATACTCAAGTATCGAGTACTCGATATTCGAATTGGAGTGTCTAGTGTATATGCTTACTATTTACTATCATAAAATTCGTCAACGTAACTATAGAAGATCTTTTTGCATAATGTGTTTAGGTAAGGTTTTTAGAATGTTGTTGAACTTGTTAAAAATTAATATTTTTTCATCTGTTTCAGACGTTTTTAATATGAGAGCTCTGGCATGAAAACTTTATTTGCGTTATATTGTGGAGCTACAATCCGATCATTTACAGCTTACGATATTGGGCTAATTTTAAATCTTCTTAAAGACTTAGAGAAATATAAATTTTCCACTATAAATAAACAAAAAAAATGTCTCGGTTGTCAAACGTCGTTGTTGTTATTAATTATAAATATGGTAAAACTACAACTTCATTACTTCTACCACTTTTTAGTCGTTAAATTAACATTCGAAAAAGAATAACTTTTTTACGTATGTTATCGTTAGGAACGGTTCCACATAGCACGCTCTCCCCGAGATAGTTGTTTTCTTCTATCTCACTTAACACAATGTGTTCTATTTTCAAGGAATTTCCTCATTTTTGATTTTTAAATGCTTAATAATTATATTGCATAAATTATTGCTGAAAATTCTTCACTATTGTTATATTGTGTCAAATATAATAAATTATTGATATATAGTGTAAAGAAAAAAAAATGAATTTTACACTCACCCAATTATATTTACAATTTGTTTTTTGCCTGTTCTATTGCTGAATGGTAAAAACTGTCCTTTTTCTTTTTATGATGTTTGCATCGATGTATGTATTAAAGATTTCTATGATGTTTTCTATCCTTCGAAACATATCAACCCACTCTTAAGAAATGGATGACGTCCGCAATCAAATTACTTTCGATGACATTCTACCGTTATATTTTGTGAAAAGCGAGGATGAGCTTCTTACTTACAATTAGTTCTCTCCTCACACCGTCTGTGCAAATTACTCATGATAAAATCACATGTCCCATGTTGATAATAAATAATAATATGTAGGTATATTATTTACACTAACTTTCACAAACTCATTCTGGGATAATTGTTTGAATTTCAATTGAATGTCGTCAAAAAATTCACTACTCGTACTAAAAGCTAACTTTAATCACTTAAAATAGCAACGTGCAAACATATTTACTAAATATTGTTGGAAGGTCAAAGATGGGAACCTTTTTAATGTCAGAAGGCTGCATTTATTTGTGAATAATCTTGATGAGACCGAATCCAAGAAACTTTCAAGGCTAACGGGTCGTTAGCGACAAAACTTATTTAAAATCACAAAATTCAAACGATTCATATTTTTCACTTAAAATTCCATTACGCAAATTCAGTTGATATTCTTAAAATATAATTAAAAATGTTATTACTTTATAAATGAATCGAAACAAAAAAATCTTATAGTATTTTTTTTTAATTTTTAAAATGGCACATACTAATTACCTTTTTTACAAATTATTTTTTTTTCAGTTTTTATATACAGAACAATAAAAATTTATTAACGCATACATTATAATGTTTTTATATAATCTCAATAATCATTACATATTGTGATATGATTACATTAATTACATAAAAAAAAATATCTAATGTTTATTATAATAAAAATAATAATACATTTTATGTGGAAAAAGTACTAAAAATGTATTATTATTTATATTATAATGCCTTTCCATCAAGTATTGACAGTGAATACCTTAAAAGTGATAAATGTTTATTAGTATAAAAGGTTTCTTAAGCTAATTTTTGAACACGAAAAAAGAATCGCTTAGTAATTACATGCCAAAGTGGTATCATTGATTGATCTTTTCTTCGGTGTTTATTTTATGGTTCAAAAATGCAATGTTATAAAATGTATTCAATACTTATTATTTTATTTAAAAATACTCTATCCCGAGATTACAACTTAACACACGGAAGCAATGAATTTATTTGCCTTATTTAGGACGTGAATGATCAATAAATTATACCATTATATACGGCTTAAAATTATGATTTTAGTAGTTGTTGAAATGTCAAACTGCTTATGTTCTTATTATTTATTTTCATCTTGTACGTTTTCTCAGCATTTGAAGAATTTAATAATTAACTGACGTATGCGATTACCAAAAACGATGAAAATTAAATCAAATATTCTTCTATTATTTAAAAATCATTTGGAATCAAATATAAAATAGAAAAAGTAAATTTAAATTATTTTTTTTGAATTGTCTTAATTAACTTTGATACGATTGGTTTTTGTAATTCTCCTTCGACACTTCCTTTTGTTGGCACGCGCACAAGTTCATCTCCACTGCCCTGTATAAGATTCTTCATAATATTTGTCACAGGCCTTTTAAAAATTGATATATATATATATATTTAATTGTAAAATTATTAAATTGATTATTTATTATTATAACATATCTGAATAAATTATACAATACGACAGCTCGTTGTAAAATACTGATAAGGTTATGGTCTAGATATAATATATACATATCAGGGTCTAATGCTAGATGTGCCACTTGGACCTAAAAATCAGAAAATATTTTAAAATACTCTTTCTTTTTATGTTCGAAATGACAATGTCATTCGATTTAAAATCCATGAGACATAAGGAAAGCTAATCTTTATGTCAAAATAATGTTGCAGCAAACTTTTCACCAGTAAATGTCTATGTCTATAAAAATATGTAGATGATCATAAATTGAGAGTAAATGGTGTATGAAGTGACAATATTCACATACGCATTAATAGTGCAAAACATTGCTTATTAACTAGAATTTTTAGATACAATAATCTTCAATAAGATTTCAGAAAAACATCTCCAAAATATTTTTAATTACAAACAATGGCTTATACTGTACTACTGACATATGTATGTGGTGTAGGCACTTCAAGCATTAAGCTCCATAAATTATATAATTCGCTATGTATTCATATTATTTACAATTATAAGTAACTAAAAACCAGAATATTAAATGTATTTAAATAAAAAATGATTATATATCAATGAAAACTACGTTTTTTTCATCTGGCCTATTTGGACAAAGCTTATTCGGATCCATGACCACATTTTCATATGTTTCTTCAATAACAGGTATCCCATTTTTAGTGGTATTGATGTTCCTGTTTTGATCATGGTCGACAATATCAGATATAGAGGCACGGAATATTTCTAAAGCATCGACATTATCAATAATGTCATCGGGAAGAAGAATTGCGCCATTTTGTACGGTTTGACAATTTTCTTCACATTCTTTTTCATGAGTGTTGTCGTTCTTTTCGTCTTCCGATTCTTCTAATCCTTGGATCGCTATATTTTGGGTGGCAAAATTTTCAGACTCTGTGTTGATTTTACTTACATTGTCAATTTGTGTTTCGCTCACACCCAATTCTGTATTTTCAATATTGTCACTATAAATTTCAGAGTATTGAGAAAACCTTTCTGGGAAATAATTTTTTCCTGTATTTTCATCTTTAAAATTTACATTTTCGTAAGTATTTTTGTCAACACTCAAAATAGTTGATCTTTCTTGAGGGATTGGTATATCATCTACCAAAACTCCTGAATTTTCTTTTTTGTCGTCAATATCGTTATGTGTTGGAATGTTTTCATGTTCAAACGAATAATCTACCAAATCCGTATCTTCATCTTTTTTTTTGAAAACAGGAATTGTTAATACTGTATTGACCGACTGAACATTTTTATTTTCTACATCATGTTCGAACCCGATACGGAAGAATCCTTCGTCATCTAATGGATTATCAGTATCAAGAAATCTTAAGTCATCAATGCTGCTATCACTTCTGTATAACATTGAATCTGATCCAGGAAAGTGCGAGTTGCTGACATGGCTCTGCGGCTCCAATCTAGCTTCATATTGTGTATTATTGTAAGCGATAGCTTGATTTATTGTATCCTGATCGATTTGAGTTTCTCCGTCAGGCTTTTCGCCCACTATTGTCGTGAAGGTTCTCCGTTTGTCTAAGTCTGGTTGCGTGGCACGCCGTCTGTTTGCCTCGCTTCGAAATCTCGTGGACACAACATTTTCCGTCTTTCTGTACGTGATCTGAATCAACCCCCGAACCTTTAAACATAATAAAAAGAAGTATTTAATTCACAGAACAAAAAAAACTTTTATATTTTGGACGGCCCTCGGAACAACATCGGAAACGATACCAGATCAGATTTTTTTTGCGGTAATGATGTCTGTAAATCGGGTGTGCAGTCGACTTAGGAGACATAATACAGTAAAAAGCATGAACTCGATTACAACTCTTTCTCAGTGCTCTACATGAATAAATAGTAAAACTCATGACTAATGAATAATTGTCCTTTTCGTCTAATAATCCTCACCGGAAAAGAAAAAGCAATAAGCTTGAGAAATGTCTGAAGACCCGGGTCGCTTGTGACAAAACTCATGGAAAATTACAAAATTCTAAAGATTCAAATATGATATAGAAATTCCATCAAGCACCTTCAGTCGAAGTCCTAAATAAAAACCAATCGATTTATGATAACCGTGACTGCATAAATGTATCAGTAAATAAATACATAATTCATAAATGTATACATTATATCGAAAATTATTTTACTATTATTGATTGTATTCATCTGATCATTATTAACTGATTTTTTAACTTTCCAGACAAATCGATTTTATTATGACAGGTTGATAGTGACTTTGCACATTGATACACAAAGATAATTTCATTTCCATCAATATTTTAATAAACATTTAATTGTAATTCTGTATAATTTTATCGCTACCTGTATGATGATGCTTATCTGTCAAACAATAATAAATATTACTTTGATCACCAAACTCACCAAAACAACAAGAATTTATCTTAATTTATGCAGGAATCTAAACATACAATAATTAAATGGTCAATAAATAATCCTTGAAAAAGTCAAGCTATTGTTTTGATAACCTTCATTCTCCATTAAAGGTTCGGAGAGAATTATGTAACGATTCATCAGATTTTTTATTGCCTTATATTTATTAAAAATCGAATCATAAACATACATGACAAAGTGTTTATACTAGCTCAGAGATTAAATAATAGTTAAATTGTGATGACCCATGGGTTGGTTTATGGTCTTGGGCGTTCGTCCTACTCGGTTGTGGGGTGCTTGAGCACATCCAAGTATAGACATTTGCATAAATCGTTTTTTCAATCGATTAATGGATTTGTGTTTAAATGTATAGGGTTATCAGTGCTGTATATATTCTCTCCCATCCTAGCGCAATAGCTTACATCCTTTATGTCCTTTCACAGCACCTTGCTTATATCCGTAACATATCCGGAAAAGATAGATCGAGTGGCTAAATAGCAACCAGCACTCGTCAAAACAACTATTATACTCATTGGAACCGGAAAATGGTAACTATGTTTTTTCGTAAATGTAAGATAAGTGATTTTTTTTTCTCATTGCCTCAAAGCCTGTCATCAATCAATTAAGAGTTCATCAATTTATATTATGGAAATCTGTTACTATAAGACACAATAACGGTTTTATCTATATTTTTATTTCAAAGTAAATGTTTAACTTATAATTTTTCTTCGTGTGAAAAAAAAAGATAGATTTATTATAACCTTATCACTTTTTTATTGATTATCGGAGTGATTGATCTTGATAGTTCAAGCAATCATTTTTTTAGTGTCATTTTTATAAATTAGAAATTAAAACATTTTTTAAGTCATCTATTACAAATATGGCAACAATGTATAGACACGGGGACTCGTACCTTTCCATCGAGTTATTTTGTAACGCAGAGCAAAGAAGAAGCAAAGGTGCAAAAGAACCAACGAGACAAAATTATCTGTGAACTCACCTCTTTGTTCAGGTAACAATACAGCAAGGAAACCACAATCCCTTGCAAACCATCCACGGCGTATGTCAAGAAATAATACGCCTGTTCCCAATCGCATGACTTAGGCGCAGGACGCCAGGCAGTCAGCAGAAACTGTACTCCGAAAAGGGGCATCAGGAACAACGTGGCTTTTGCTGTACTCCTACAAAAATAAAAATCCACAGCTAAATTCAAATGATATTCATAGTAGGAATACATTTGCATGGCTCATTTTTACTTTACCAATCAAATTGAATATTTTAATGCAATAAATTATGAATTTTACTGAAATATGTTCTCTATTCTCGTTTTAAAACTAAAAAGTCAATTCTTAGATTTTCTTTGCGTGATCAGTGGTTAAATAAATTCATGATAATATAATTTTACATTATGGTAAATAGTATGCTTCATTATGCACAAACAGTATTCTGGTTAAGAAGCACTCCTTTAAGTCAGTTAATTAATAATCAAATAGAATCAATTATGTATGCCGAATTTAAAGATAAACATGGTCATATATATACACAGATTTGAATTTGGCAAGGATTTCCTCGATGCTCTTCCGCGACACCTGTGAATTAAATAATAATAAAAGGAGTCGGCGTCTTCTCTTCGTAGAATCCGATGACTTTAACCAATTTGATCCGTCTCCCATGTCGGTAGAATAATCTGGGCATCGTGACCTTATGTGACAATATAAAGCAATCGACAAAGCTTTCTATCAATAATATAAAAAAAGCACAGGTATCAACGTGAGATTTTATAAAAGTAAATCTTGGCATTGGTAAGTTTTGAGGGTTGCATGTAATACACAACACTCTACTGTGAAATATGTGGTTTGTTATATCTATTATAATTCTCGACCCATTTAAAGTAACGCCTAAAGAAATCCGCGCACCCTTATCTAGTAGCCATATTTTTAAGGAAAAGCGAGATTTGAAAGCTTCAAACGTACTGAGCCAAAACTAGTCGCGTAATCATCTGACGAAATTATGGAAAACCGCAAAAAAAACGTAATCGCAATTTAAAACCCAATTTAAAGCAGTTGTCAGGGAAAAACTTACCAAATATATAAATTTCGCGTAGACTAGACTGTGTTTAAAGTATTGTGCTATTAGTTTTATTTACACAATTGGACGAAAAAAATGAATATCGGTAAAGATTTAGAGGAAATATTCGAAAATGAATGAAATTGTGAAGGGTGCGCGGATTGCTTTTGGCGTGACTGTAAATATGCTAATGGTCACTGACTTTGCTTCTGCTTTATTGCACACTTTTTTAAGCGCGAATATTGATGCTAGATTGTTATCTAATCCAGATTTTCATCATAACTTATCATTTCTAAAGCTTGTAAGTTTATGTACGTTTCTATAATATATGTAATGCTTGTTGTAATTATAAAACATTCGCGTTAACTTACACTTGATTGTCGTTTGCATTTCTTCTCAATTTTGTAAAAAGCACTCTTAATATGTCGAATAAAAGTACAGTATTTACGAATAGCATTGTAAGTCTTGGAGCATCCAGAGCCCATTGTAAATTGGAGACTTCGTTTACCAACCAACAGTTTGAGTCGTTTAGCGTCGCCATCAAGCAGATCCAAACAATAACAGGAATTATGGTGGCTCCTGTAATCAAAAAATATACATGTCAACTGACTTCTTTCTTGATTAACTCAATTATCAATTCACATATAATTTTATACATTAAACCAGTGCTTCTTATACTTCATGATTTCAAACCCCTATTTATTTTTATTTTCGAACTGTTTATATTTATTTTATTTTAATCAACACTTTTCCAATGCAATCTTGCTGATACGCGATCAATTGCTGAAAATCGATAGTTTTCCTATAATTGTTCATGTCTTAAGTCGCGCATGAAAGCGACAACTCGTTCACGTTGATATTCATGACAGACTGGCGTCATCAAAACTTATAACACGAGCGCATATCTACACCTTTTAATGTAAAAAGCATCCCTTTGAACGAGGCGAATTTGAGATGAGATAACTTTATCTTATCACGTATAGCTAGTGAAGTTTAAATCTTGGCAATTATTAGCAACGTTATGAAGGGTCAATAATAATCCGACTTATTTTATTTTTTAATTAATTGCGACGAAACTATCCGATAAAAATCATATTTTTTTCGGCAAAAGGTGTAACAAACAATGATTTAAGAATACCAAAAGTTTTCACATTTTATCACCAATATTAAGATAGATATTTAAAATAAAGTGGCAGAATGGGTCGACTGTCTCACCCACCGGGAATAAAAAGTTAAGAACGACGGCACCCATCCAGTTCGAAAGATAAGACTCAAGCAAGCTTGGGACAATCATTATTTGCAGCGCGTGCCTTAACTCATTCAATGCTAACCAAATATCAGGTGTTATCGTGCCATGATGATTTTTAAAAATAATAATAGTTGCGATTGTGTACGCGCTCGAGAATTCTCTAGTTATTTTTATCTGTGTACTCCTGGATGAAGAATCATTCACGAAGGCGTAAGCCGAAATAGCTATCAACAAATATTTAAAAATTTATGAATTAAAATACATTTATTTATTCATCTCTTTCGTAAATAAATTGATTGTTTAGTATCTTATAATTAGCAAATAACATATCGATATTTAAAAAAAAAATACTTCAGTACAATTACATAACATCTTTAATTAACAAAATATTACAATAAAAAATAGCACTTTGATGATAAATTACAAGTTTGCTCCTTTTAAAAATAGTTTATAATACAAACTTAGATATAATTAAATTTTTTTCGTGATATTTCCGAAAACATGGATTGAAACACAATCTTGGCATATTTATACATTCCAGGCAGTAAAAGAGAGTGGCTTTTCTCTGCTTTTTTGCTCATTCCAACAAAGGTTGCACCATCTTCTTTTGGTTTTTCCTAGCTTATTGTTTTCACAAAAACTGGGAAAATGTAGTTTTATAATGTCTTTGAGGTTTTTTGGTTTTGGAGGCCCAGCTAATTTTTCGATTATGTGTAGCCTGTAATAATAAAGAGTCATTTTCGACTTGTTAAATGTGTTATGCATATAATATAAATTTAAAAGCATTGTCTGAAATTAATGAATTTCCAATTTTTTGTACCATCTCAATATTTTTCTTCTGCTTGGGTTTCTGTTTGCTCAAAAGTTTTCCCGAGTCCCTTACGACCTTTTTGCTTGGAATGGCAATATATTCATTTTATAATGTAAATAAGAGCAGTTAATAATCTTATATGTAAAACCGAAACGGCGTATGTCTGTGGGTCTGTAATTCCCTTTTGCATTGTTGGTCATTAAGTTGCCATAAAAACGAATATGAAAGAAAATATGTTTGAATTTTTATCGGCGAAGACATTTAGTCAAAATGTAATAAATTAGTCTTCCACTTAACCTTTCCCGTTTTTTATTATTAATAATAATGTTTATTATTTACGTGAAGGTATTATTTGACATTTCTTTGACAGCAAATTAGATTTTTTCCTTGAATTTGGACATTTTAATGGGCGAGAATGGGGCTGTCATCAAATTAAATAAAGTTTGTGATTTTATTTAACTCTATTTTGGATTTTAGATTTTGTGATATAATTATGTCGAATGATATAACATTAAATAATTATTGGTCGCTTAGTCCGAACGACGCCGGGTAGCAATACTAGTATTGTATAAAATTTAAACAAAAAAATGTAAATTAAAAATATTCATTTTTGCATACTTTTTATAAATTCTAAATACTAAGCCACATTCTCTCATTTTGCTCATAAGTTTGCCCGTGTCACTTACTGGCCTTTTGCTTGGAATGGCATTATATTCACTTAATAATGTAAATAAAAGCAATTAATAATATTGTATAACATTATGTTAAAGCAAAAAATGTAAACTTACCTTTAGGTTTAGATGACAAAAAACCTAGAATCACTCTTGACTTCTGCAGATGCGCGCAACCGAAACGTTGCCAAGGCGGCAAAACAATAACAAATAATAGGACACGCTAGGCGAGTCGTGCGCGTGGCTACCCGGCACAGGAGTACACGCTAGGCGTGTTCTCAGCATCCAACGTGTTTTAACCAGGTCTTGCGGCGTTTACCAATTGTAAGCGTTATAAGAGAATGACAGAAAACTCGATTACCTGTATAATTCTGCTATAAAAAAATGTCGCATGTGACATGTCGATTCCTTAAATATTTGATTGTATACTAATTAAACAATGTTTCAGTAAATTATTTACTTTAATGTACTGTAACTAATGATTAAATTTAAAATTTATATTGTTACTAGCTGTACCCTGCGCGCGTTGCTACGCCAGCAATTATAGGGGGATTGGGGGGTGGGGTAGGGGAGGGGGTGTACGCCAGAAAGTTTCGCGGAAGTGTAGTAGAAATTTGTAAAAATTCGATATCAATTTTTGGGGGGGTGGGGGGTTGTTTGGCGGGGTGGGGTTTGGGGGGCGTATGAGGCGGGTATGCCAAAAACCTTCGAAGGTGTGAACTCGAAAAAATAATGAAGTTTAAAAAAAAAATGGGGGGTGGAGGTTGGGGGGTGGTTGGGGGGAAGGGTTGGTAAGCCAGAAACCATTGCAGGAGTGTACTCAATAAATTTGTAAAGTTTAGTAGTCCATAGCGGACATACACACAGACATTCATTTAGATAGATAGATAAATTGACAGTATTGGCTCAATGAGTAACATTACAGATCATAGCAATATCTAAAAATATATTTCAACACTGCCATCTGTGAAATATTCATATAACTATTATACAAAATGCTTCAACTGATATTTTTGACAGCGGTGAATAAATTATAATATGAAGTTCAAGAAAATCCCGATAGAGTCTGCGGTTAAGCTTTTGTAAATAATAAGCAATAAATTAAAAACCTCCCGTTTACATAGTTATATTATCGCGTTCTGGGGCACAATTCCCGTTAGCGACAAAACAATTTCACGTTTTGATAAGAAAATGACAACAATTTATTATACTCAGGGTCAAATAAACGAACGCAAGATCCAATATTAAATAAACGGCTTAGTTGATAAAATTAATGTTATTAAAATAACAAGTGCTACAATCTAACTTAATTACATTGTTTAACAATCAAGTATTAAACGTAAAAAGCGTTTTGATAGTCAGTGGCGTAGCTTAATATATTACATAAGCCTTATGCAAAAATGCATTTTGAAAATTTATAAAAAATATTATTTAAAATATGAAAACATTGTTTTATGCGAAAAACAGATGAATAATTAAACAGTTAACTGTAATCGTCTAACATTAGCAATATAAACTAATATGCCTGATAACGGATAATTAGGAGATTGCCCAACTATTTGACATGCTTGTATCCACCATCTGTTTCATATAATTAATATACTAGCTAAAAAGAGTACACAACATTCGTAGCGAAAATTTCTTAATGCAAAACATTGATCATCTGAGAAGTCCTTTTGAACAGAAAATATTTTCAGATAAAAATATAAAAATAGACTAAAAAAGAGAAAAATACTTCTACATAGATCGAAACTGGTTACGGACAATCAAGTACAGAATATTTGGCAATAAATGTATTTTTATAAAATGAAAAATCGACTTTTCATAATCAGGACCATTTTTTCAGAATCAAAGGGGTGCAGCTTACGAAAAAGGTTAAGAGCCACTGATTTTAAAACTGGGTTTTTTGCGTGTCTCTTATGCCGCATGGCCACAATCAAAACGCTTCAATTAGCTGTAAAAAAAATAGATATACGCTATTTTATAAAGTAATGAAAACATTAAAGTGAAAGATTTAGATTATTTCAAACAGCCTTAGGTACCCTACTTCTATGATAAACAATCGTTAGCTCAAATTAAATAAACACAGAAATCCGGAAGTTGACAATCCATGATAGATGATTTCCTTATAGATATTATTTAAAGTAAGAATATAAAGCAAACAGCACACATGTCAGCAATATTTAAAAGAAATAACAAATCACACATTTTCCGTCGTATCTATCAAATACAATAAATTTATGTCGATATAGTTAAGCGTGTTGGCAGTTTCACGTGATTTCGATAATCAATAGATAATGGTCCCTTAGTTTATCAAATAAATCATTCATCAAGGATTTGAAAATTCTGGCCGCAAGATATGTTTCAACCAGGGCTGTGGAGTCAGATTCGGAGTCGTGCAGTCGGAGTTTTTTAGCTGGAGTCGGCGTCGGAATCAGAGTTGTCGCGGCGTTTTGGCCGGAATCCGAGTCGAAAATTTTGAAATTTTTGTATACATTTTTGAAATTTTTGCACTTAGATTTCGTTCCTCAGATTATTTTGTAACCAAAAAAACACGTTATAAAAGATAAGATGCCCATGCACATTTGGTCCATTACTTAAATTCAACTCAAAATGCGGAATTCGTCTACACAAAAATGAATCGAATTTATTTATTATTGAAACACAAAAATATTTTGCAAAGTCATGCAAATAATAAATTTACATTGTTTTCAATTTCAGTAAAGTAAAGCTAAACAATTTAGCAATATTTAAATAAATATGCACATGCATACGTTATTTTATTCTTTTAGTTTTTTTAACCTATGGTAAAGCAACAAAATCAGTGTAAAAAAAATATATAAAATAGTCGGTACTTTTCTTAAACCGCGTTATTTAGAAACCTTGCAAAAAGAGGACCGGGTGTATTTATATTCAACTCAATCGTATGTGGGCTAAAATATGAAATCGGTAAGTTTTTAACCTGTCGCCATCGAGTAAACCCATTTGATGTTGAGATCTGGCTTGAAAACTAAGACAAGTTTCCTGTGCAGAAACAATCCATCAACCAGCATGCAAGTGAAAGCTGCGCTGGCCGTCACCTTCTCCATGACAGTGAGAAACTTGCACCAGAAACCATTTCGGACCATCAATGTATCCCCATCGATAACTTTCAACTCCTGCATCATCACCTAAAAAATTCACAGATAAAGTAAATACTTCGAAAGTGCATTGTGCAATACATATTGGAAATAAAACATTTTTAAAGTTCTACTTCCAAATATACAGTGATTAAGATATTTTTCGCTCATTGGGGCCTAATGCTAGAAGTGCCTATGTCAAACATTTCAATTTTACAGCATAGGCAATTGTTTTTTATTAAAAATATATTGGCGTGTGTTTCTGAAAATTTATTGAGATTTATGATATCTATGTAGTTCTGGCACGGTGGTGATTTTTCGCGACTAAGTGAACATAGTCACTTCTTCAATCTCAACTTCTGATCATATAATACATTTCTTGGTGCAAACTGTGCTGCAACTATATTTTGACTTACAAATTAGCTGTCCTTAAATTTCATTAATTTTAAATCGAGGACAAGGGATTCCTAGCACATAAAGAAAGGGTAGTTGAAAGTATTTTCTGTTTATTTTTATAGTGTTCACTGTCAATACTTTTACGGCTTTTTTTACTTATTCCAATCCGGCTTTTTTTCGACCGGTTTCACTTTTCTCGAGCATTTTCAATTAATAAGGAACACAATAATAGTCAAAGTTGCACTTCTAGCATGATGGCCTAGAATATTTATAAGTTTCTTCAGGGATATTTTGCGGTGCAAATGCATATTTATTTATACATGGAGTTTTGAGATAAGAAACTGTATTATGACAACGTTAATGATAACAAAATTACGCTTTTAGTATATAAAGCTTTTTTATTTGTGAAATTTACTCGTTGGTTTATTTCAGGTTGCTATGCCAACAACAAACAACAATACAGCTCCAAATTAATTTTCGTTTTAATGATTGAATCACAGATTCCACATTAAAATTATAGTGGAATACGCTTATATGAAATACAAAAGATGACTTCCGTTGTTTTTAATATATAACAAACTTTAAAACCATCTTAAGTCAAAGCTATCTCCAAATATAACAGTTACAAGGTTCCAGTTTAAAGACCACAATTTACAACAACATAACAATATGTTGTTGCTAATAACGATCACATATGTACGAGGTGATATACCGTGATCCCGTCAGGATCAATCAATTGTTTACTCATAGCAAGTTGTTTACTCGTAGTCAAAGAAAGCGATACTGTATAAAGTTCCAACGTAGGCAAATTCAAAAGTAATCAGATATATCTATTATAAGTACTCATTATAATGAGAATAAATCCAAAGACACAACTTTACAGGAAGGCAAAAGCTGTTGAAAATGAGGATAAGTAATACACATAAGCAATAGTTTAAAATAAAGTGAGAGAATGGAAAGAGTTGTAACAAAAAAATTTGCTACAACATCCTTCAACGTATTACTTTTTTTTATATACTCATTTTTTTAGTGTTTTCAACTGATATTAATGTCGTCAATTAGTTGAAAATTAGAGGGAAACCGGTCCCGTCTAAGTACAACAAAATGTATTTAATTTATTTAAAATAATGCTTTCCAACAATAAGAGACACCTTAAAAGTGACTATTTTTGACTATAGAAATCACAATGGTTTTGGTATGTAACTGATTCACAAAAGTAGTATTTTTTTCAATTTATGACCCATTCAGCATGGCAACTCATGTAACTCATTATGGCAAACTCATCTAATTACTTTTGTAGCACTTAAGCAAGTTTTTTAATTCTTTTTTTTGTTCATAGATAAATATAGATGAAATCATGAGGGAATTCATAGGGCGAGAACAAGATTATTTTACTTACTACTGACTTGATTATGATCACAAAAATGTTCCGTAATAAGATTGCTATGAGTAGGTTCCTGTGTAAAGCAAATCTTTGTTCCCTAAGACGTCTGTAGGCTGAAAGAACGATGATGGCTGGTAAGCAAAAGAAGGCGCTTACGCCCAACAAGCTTGAGTGAAATATTATTCTATCCACCAATCTTGGCTTAACACTGCACCTGACGTAATCTGTGCGAGGATTCCATGTCCCGTTAGCGAAGCATTCTTTTTCAGCCTTATCTGAAATAGCAAATTCAAATAAGTTACATTTAGGTTTGGTTTTAGCATAAAATATAAATGCTTTAACTGTTAATGGCGGTGGCAGTGGCTTTGGGCTAGAGACTCTAATTCAGGGCTGTGGAGTCGGAGACGGAGTCGTGGAGTCGGAGTCGGAGTCGGAGTAGTCGCGGCGATTTGGCCGGAGTCGTAGTCGGAGTCGGAAATTTTGAAAAGCTTGAACTTTTTATTTTTGCATATAATATGTCAAATTTGGCTATTGGCCGGATTGCTAGGGTTAATATTTCATTGAATACACATCAATAGGAAAATTAGGCAAAAAAATGTGACGATATTCAACTTTTTTAGTTGGAGTTGGAGTCTTGTTTTTGGTCAATGTCGGAGTTTTGGTAAATAATAGAGTCGGAGTCGGACTTTTTTTTACCGACTCCACAGCCCTGCTCTAATTACTCGACATCTCAACTACTCGAGTATCGAGTAGTACAATTTTAAAATACTCGAGTTCTTTCAGATGTACCAAAATATATATTATTAATTCAAATTTGTCTATATAAATGGATGGCTAATAAATAAATAATCCTATTTGTCTAATTATTAAATTTATTTCATTTTTTGAAAAATATATTTCAAAAATAATAGATAATTAAACGTCTCAAATTTTTATTTGGTTCGAAGTTTTGTTTTTTATTCATGCAGTAGAAAAACTCTCTCTGTTGCTGTGGACGTTGGCTTAAAAGTTAGTAATGAATTTAATAGTGCTATCTAATTTTTCCGTCCGCTGTTTTAAATAAATAAATTTCGGAAATAAATCTTCATTTATAAATTACGATTATTACTCGAGTATTTTTCAAATTACTCGAGTATCGAGTACTTGCAAAATGGACGAGTATACTCGAGTATCGAGTGCTCGATGCTCGAATTGGAGTTTCTACTTTGGACAAAGAAAGAGTTTATAAACCAATTCGTCAAGAAAATTAAACAGTAAAAATAATAACACATTTTTAGTACTTTTTCCACATGAGATTTATTTCATCAGGACCGGTTTCGCTCATGGCGAGCATTATCAACTGATAAGGAATATTTATTGGTAAATCTTTAAAACTAGATAAATTAGAAATCCTTGAAATAAACCGTTATAAATTTACTCCAAATTCTAACCTTTTAAATGATCAATTAGTCTTCGTTTCTTCGCTATTGCTATACCCAATTCATTAAACCTAAGCTTATTGTATTTCTTCCAACTTTTATCTCTGATAATTTTTATTTTAATTTGTAAGAATTGATATGGCTTTTATTCTGTTACAGGAACTGACTCATTTGAACTCATTACCGGGATTTCCATCTAATTATGGTTGACAGCATGTAGATTAATTTATTTTTATTAAATGCACTTAATTTTGGGCTTTTACTTTGTTAATGTTAATTCATACTTAATTGATTTTTGATGTGTTAGTTTTGCATTGCTAAGAGGTCTTTTTATTTTTAGTCTATTTTTCTTGTAATTTGCTTTAATTTATTTGCTTAATTGATTTACCAATTGTTTGTCATACCTTGTTTTCATACTTAACTTTTGCATAAATACCACTGTTTTATTGTATTCCTTATCAGTTGATAATGCTCGCCATGAGCGAAACCGGTCCTGATGAAATAAATCTCATGTGGAAAAAGTACTAAAAATGTGTTTTTATTTTTATTATAATGCCCTTCCACCAAGTATTGACAGTGAACACCTTAAAAGTGGAAAATTTAACAGAACAATGCTGAAAAATCCCAATAGACAAAATCATTAGAATACTTGTATGTCTTAGTAATGCGATTGCGTGAGCTAATTCAGCATTTTGTTGTTTTTAAGAAAACTTACAACGAACTCTTTGAATATAATATAAACAAGTTGGTGTAATGTGGCAATCAATGACGTGTTTGAAATTTAAATCTTAATGATAAAGAATTGTCAATTAAACGTTATTGGTATTAAATCACGTGTAAGGTTTATCTCCATTTGATGCATAACAACAATCTGTTGCAGTCTTACACACTTTTACATCGAATTAAATAATATATATGCTTTATAAATTGATATTTAATTGTTTTAGCCATACAACGTTTGACTACTGACATTCCCGATGAATAACGTTACAGCAGGCAATTTCATGTGTTCCCCCATAGGCTCCCAACCTTTTTCGCGTGGTGAGCCCTTTTTATAAAAGCCGTTTGACCCGTGACCCCCAAGGCAATTGAAAACGCAATATTTATTAAGGTTATTAAAAAAACAGCGAAAATGCATTAAAGTGAACATATTTTTTAGTTGTCTGTATAAGTTGGCGACCCCACAGAAAATCCGCAGAAGACCCTTAGGTTGGGAACCCGTGTGCTAGACACTTTATTTTACATGCATATTCAAATCAAAAAGATTCTAGGGCTTTGACACAAATTTGTCGACTCTTTCCAATTTATATTAATAATATTCTCTACCCCGGCCTGACGTGTTCTCAAAACTGTAAAGTTCGACGCAGTTATGACTGAAAAAAATGCTGAAAACATTTAATCATGCACCAATTTCCATCGAGTATGTGATTCAAATGTTCCATACTGGATCGAAGCCCGCCATAGATCCCATGCATTGCCAGCACATGGAATGACAAAGTTGTCAATTTAATTTTATATTCAGATAAAATCGAAAATATAGCGATTTTCCATTATTTTCTTTAAATTATCCAAAGGACATACTCAAGCTTATGTAAGTATGTTAAATACAACTGGGCAGTGTAGAGTTTTATACTTTAACATACTTAATCATCGTCATTATCAACATATAATACAGGGGTGGCCAGACTTTTTTTGCCCGCGATCGACTTTCGTTTGTAATTATTGGCGGCGAACGACCAACATTAAAAGTAGTAATTTAAAGCCCATATTAATCTAATTGCCATCCCTTGCTTGACCCGGGTTTTAGAAAGAGATATTTGTCGATAATCGGCTATCTTCGAGATTTTAGCGTGCTGTGCCTGTCACACGACTAGTCTCGCACGCTTCTTGCGACGGCACCAGAGATGTGTACAGATCAGACAGGCGATCGACGCTTTGGCCACCCCTGACTTAATACAATATGTATCGTATCTTTTACAGCTGTAATTAATCTTTTTATTACGAATGAGGCATTAAAATATCTTATTCTTACGCTGACAAGCAGGTCCCGAATTTGTATATGCAAACTCCGGACAAACTTTAGTGGATGATTCGCCTTCGACGCCTTTCTGCCAGCATTCCCAAGCGTCCCATACTGTTGGACAGACTTCGCCACCTGAAATAATACACTTTTTTTACTTACCAATAAGATATGATTTTTTCGTGATAACTCTGACATGGACGAGATGACGTAAAGCTAATTTGTGTTAATCCTTATTTAGTTTATTCGTAATTACGCAAGAGCTTTCATCATACTACTTATTCTTTTCTAACTTTATCTTTTAACCACAAAGAGAGGCTATACGATGTAGTATATAGTTATATTCCACATTGAATGTGTTGATCAAATGAAACGGTGAAGAGTTTAGAGACACTTATATTACAAGAGTGGAAAATTCTAATTTTAATCAAAAAAATATTCTGTAGAAATATGCTCCATTCTGAGTTTTAATTAGATATTGTATTTTTATATTCATGTATTTTATTTTTTAATTTTTTCTTTAATTTTTGAATTGTTGTGTTGTCTTTAAATTGTACATATGTACATTTATAAATTTTATTAAAATTCATCCAAATTGTTTTTATTTGAAATTTTAATTAAAATAAATGCTGATTGACGCTAAAATTGAACATTTTTAATGCATTAAAACAGTAAAATGCTAAAATTTACAGAAATAGATGCACAAAATACGTGTCTCTACGAATAACTTACACTACATCACTGCGTAGATCAAGCTATCGGAAATGAAAAGTTCCAGACTAATAAATGCAAATCAAAGCTAGCTAGAAACATAAAATAGTTTTACCTGTATGCGTATCATGGTCTTTCTTACAGCATAGTTCAGCAGCACTGGCGCAGCGTTCCCATCTTTTAGCTGCTTCCTCAGATATCAGGAGCCGCCTGATTTCCTGTCTTGTCTGAGGAATACGGAGATCAAAAGGAAAACATCTGTCATCATCGAGCTGAAACAAAGTCGCAAAGATCAATTGGTGATTACGACTTGGTTAAACTTGCTTGCTTTATTTAAATTGCGTGTCGCGTTATATAATAAAGCGAATTAAATATTCTAATATACATTTTTCGTATATGAATTTGAAATTTCTTAAATATAGTTCATACTAGTAATAAAAAATATAAAAAAATTTCGTGCTTATTGCACATAAGATTTATTGGGTCAGTACATGTTTCGCTCATGGCGAGCATTATCAACTGATAATTAATACAACGAAACGGTGATATTTATACAAAAGTCAAGGGTGAATTACAAACAATTGGTATTACAAGTAAATTGAAGCAAAATATAAGCAAAATAGACTATAATTAAAATATTGAAGACCTCTTAGTAATTCAAACTATTACATCAAAAATAAATTAAATAAGTGCATTTAATAAATAAATCTTAATGTCTGTAATCCATAATGAGTCGTGGAAAGTCCAGGCATCCACCAGGGATAAGTGGATCGCTATGAACTTACTTTTAACTAATGACTATTTTCAATGACATCATTCTCACGTATTCAATATTTTAAACATTCAAAGTACAATAGTATTTGTATTAGGTATCGAGAAGAGGACATTGTTTATAGGTAACTGTCCGTTAAAAAAAAATGACTGCAGCATAAAAGAATTTGTCCACCTTCTAGTGCTGCCTTTGCTGTTGACTAGAGACTCCAATTCGAGTATCGAGTACTCGATACTCGAGTATTTTGATAAATACTCGAGTAATACTCGTAATTTATAAATGAAGACATATTTCCAAATTTTATTTACTTATTTAAAAAAATATATAATTTTGAGTCTTACGCGTGGTTTTATTGTCAGGTAATATTTATTTTTAATGTTTTTGCCGTTGACAATGCTGTGCGAGAATTTCTTTTGTTACTTTGGCTTTGAGTCCTGATGACTTATTTTATCAACGACTATGATGACAAAAGACACAATAAAATATTGAAAACTAGTCTTTTGATTTTCCGACTATGGATGCAGTTGTAGCATAATCAATTAAATCCGCTTATTTATTTATTAATCATTTATTTAAATAAACAAATTTGAATTAACAAAAAAAAATGGTACATCTAAAACTACTCGAGTATTCGAGTATTTTATAATTTTACTACTCGATACTCGAGTAGTTGAGATGTCGAGTAATTGGAGTCTCTACTGTTGACATAATATTGTATTCTTTCAGTTCTTTCTTAGTTATTATTCTTTGTATAAAACCAATAAAGTAGACTAGCCTTTTTTATATAAAAAAAAATTGGCATCACAGCTTACGCGCCAAATATTCTTAATTGTGAAAGTCATACGAGATTAACTCGATGATAAATAATGAATCAGTTGTTTACAAAATCAACGATAAATAACATACACCCAGCCCAAGATCTCTTTATTTTTCAATTGAAAAAGTCTGACCTTGCCGGGAATTGAACCTGGGCCCCCTGATCGCTAGGACAAAGCTCCTGCCACTAAACCACAGGGACCTACTTTTGATGTCATATCTTCATTCTTCAAACATATTTATATCATTCAGACTCGTGATGATGAAACCAGTATTAACTTTTAATCATCGGGTAATTATCACCAAATAAAACAAAGTGGCTTCTCAAGTTTAAAATTAAACAAAAACTTTTTTATTCTTACCGTATAGAAGCAACTAGCTCGTGCACGGGTGACATTATAAATACATTGAGACAATCGTGTAGTCACATTTGGCTTTATCAAATTAGACTGAGTGTAATACAAACAGCCATACGCCGATTCCCATCGAAAATGAATTTCCTGGAAAAATCTCTCACGGAATAAGCAAGCCTTGGTTAAGTTCCCGGGGCTGCCACTGAACTGAAAATAAACTTCCTGTTAGTAATTTTCAAGTTTTCAAACAAGGATCAGTTTGCGATGCTATTGGTTCTTACTTAGGCGTTATAAAAAAAGTAGGGTATTCAGTGCGTGTATATTAGAGGTTGGCATGGGCTCGGGTAAAGCCCGTAGGCTGGGTCGGGCCTGGGTTTGGGTACACAAAAAATAAAAACATACATCCGACTATTACGGACGTATACGCCACTATCGTATACCTAAATGACACACATTATAATTCGGTGACTTGATATTAAATTATTTTAAATATTAAATAAAATTTTGTTTAAAAGTTGAAAAAAGTTCGGGTTCAGGTAGGATGTTCGGGAATGAGCCTCGGGCTCGAATCGAGTAGGATTTTGAAATTTTGACCCGTGTAGACAGACTTCCAGTGTATATCAAAGTAAGGTGAGCATAAAATAAATGTGGAATTACTTTCCATATACGATTACCTTATCCATCGCATTCAGCTTCATTTAAAATTACTGTGGCTCAATAACCTTTGTAAAAAAACACTGAAATAGTAATTAAGAGATGTTTTGCAATGAAGTCATAAATTAAACCAAATCATTCGATTACTCATTCATGCATGACTGTGATGAAATCTTATCAAATATATTCTCAACTCTCATCAACATGTTAAGTATTATTAAGCTTCTCCAAATATGCAAAAAAAGCTAATATATTTTTGCAATTTAGCATTGATTTCAATAACAACCAATCAACGTCTGTGTCTGGCGCTCAAATTACGGTTCAATCGAATGTTATATAATTCAGAATAAACACGTCACATATTAATCATTAAGTTTTAAAATATTTCGATCACGTTTTTGTGTGTTATTATAAATGTGCGGCCCATCAAAGATCATATTTTTTTATTTAGCTCACCAAACAATCTCAGTTGGTTATCACTATTTTAACGCCAGTTATACGAAATATCTATTTTGACGCAAAAACATGGCAAAAAATTACGTTATATATTCATTGAAGAATTGATTCACATTAAAATACACATCTCAAAATTGGCGTAGGCCGTAGACTGAAGTCTGTCTACGGCGTAGAAAGGAAAATATTGCGACAGTCTTTATTAATGAACATTTTCAAAATAAACTACATTTTTATATGGAATTAACTCATAAATTAAACGCTGTTTTCTGTAAATGTATCAGTGTTAGCATGGTTGACAATTCCTGTCATTTACCATACATAGATTATTGTAGCTTAACCCCTATTTAACCATTTTCTCTCCATACTGACTGCCAACAATTTAACATCTTCTCAAGACATCCTAGACTTGAGTTTTACCTTTTTGACAATTGAAATATACAATGAACGCTTTCATCTTAATGGTAAGAGCGGTATGGGTTTCTTTGATAATCTACTCGTTCTGGTCGAAAAAATTCTTAAAGTGACGTTTCAATAACAATCCTCATATAACATACTGTCAAAATCAGGTAGAGTCGGTAAAAAAAGTTCGACTCCGACTAAAAATGAGTTTAATATATCGTCACTTATTTTTCCTAATTTTCCTAATTATGTGTATTCAATTAAATATCAACCCTTCCAATCCGGCCAATAACCAAATTATATGCAAAAATTAAAAGTTCAAACTTTTCAAAATTTCCAACTCCGAGTACGACTCCGGCCAAAGCCCTGCGACGACTCCGGCTACGACTCCATAGACCTGGTAAAAATTATACTGTCATAAAAACATACCACACTTCTAACTATCATCATTAATATATGTGTAAAATAAAAAATAGCACTTGTTAATGTATTAGTTTATTAAGAACTATTTGCGATACTGTTACATCATGGATACCGGCCTTATTTTGGTCATCCCATAATGCAAATGTCGTGTTATTTTAGTTAAATGCACGTCATAGAATATCGCCAAATTAATTTTATATTATCTTCACAGATAGAAGGCGAAGTGAACCGTGCGCTCGTCGAAAATGTGGACCACTCGAATACGATATCGCTTGACCAAGGCTCTTCTATGACGTAGGATCTTTGATCATGCGAGAAAAACACAAGATGAACTTTTTGCGACCTCTGGCCAAAATCTTGGGTTGCTAGCCCGAGCCAGATATTTAGCAACAACTAAGAGTGGTGAGACCTCGGAGGCGTTTCTTATTTTGACTGAAAACATGCTCAGGAAAAGCGATTAGAACTGGCCAATCCGCATGATGTAAGTGAACAAAAAAATAAGCGAGTTTCGTTAATAAATGGTATAATTAAACTTTTTTTTCTCTTTATTAACAATCTGACAGACCCACAATTCATCACACATTACCTTTCCGTATCACTGACTGACTGACCCAAATTGCAGAAATAAAAAAAGACAACGATCCAATGTTTGCATGTCACAGCCACAATAAGACGGGCGTGCGTAGGGCAGGTACAGAAATAAAAAAAAATCGTTCAATAACTAGGGAGCAAGCGCGGTGTTCGTTTATTATATAAGGAATGAATAGTACCATTTTTTCTTATTAAAATCAATTTGATGTGTTTTTTACATAATGGGTATTCATTGCTACCTTTTTTATGTGATTTTGTGTTTTACAATGTTTTGTTCTCAAATAACACGGTTTTTTAATTCAGTTAACCAATCTTCTACGTTTCTGCGAATTCAAAACTTTTTGTACACGGTTTTCTGTACAGTCGTTGTCAAACATGGATTTATCCTGCAAATTTTCGATATTGTACAGGATTGACTAGGATTTTCCAATGAATAATAAACTCATTTTTATGGTATTCACGGCCAATAAATACTTATTGTTGAAAAAAAAGGCATTATAATAATATATTTGTATTATTTATTCCACATAAAATTTATCGGATCAGCACCAGTTTCGCTCATACTGAGCTTTATCAACTGATGTCAATGCTCGCGACAATGCGAACAGTTATTATCAACTTATAACACTAATCGAATAACAAACTCACTTTTAAGGGGTTCACTGTCATTAATCGGTGGAATGGCATTATAATATATAATAAAAATGATAAAAAAAATATATTACTTATTCCACTTCTTACTTATTCCGACAATGCTCGTGACAATGCGATCAGTTCATAATGCTCGCTATGAGCAAAACCGGTCCTGACCTAATAAATGTTATGTGGAATAAGTACTATTTTTTTTTTATTATTTTTAGAATAATTAAATGTCAAAGATTAACAGATTTGGTTGCACTTCTCATAATATATAAACTTTTTATAATTGAAATATTTCATGTCCCTTGCACTTTGATAATTTATTTATTTCATACTCCTTATATTCATATTTCACACGTCTGGCGTTGATATTCTTCTATAATTACCTATGTTTAGTCGGCAAACAGTCGTGCGCCAAATTTCGCTCGAAAAATATCGTTATCTCTGACCCCCTTTTGATTAGATTTCGCTAAAATAGGTGTCTTAAATTACATCAATAACTCAACATCATGTGTTTATTCAAAAAATTATCCACTGCTATCACGCCATATAATGTATTGCTCGATTGGAAGCTGA
This sequence comes from Himalopsyche kuldschensis, assembly GCA_028554975.1. Taxonomy (NCBI): domain Eukaryota; kingdom Metazoa; phylum Arthropoda; class Insecta; order Trichoptera; family Rhyacophilidae; genus Himalopsyche; species Himalopsyche kuldschensis. Next base: position 222,515 of record JAHFWI010000074.1, read on the forward strand.
AAATCGCGTATTTATTATACACACATAGTACAGGGCAGAGTCTTAAGCTAATTATGTCAAACACTTATGAATAATTGATTTTGTCATGCTTTACGTACCAGGGAAGGCAAATAAGATTTGAGCAATGTGCCGAAATAAGGTTAAATTTAAAGCTAATCTCTGTATCCTTGCTTTTACCTAAGTATTACGTGTACAGTAATAATCAAGCAATTAATTTGTTCTAACGTTTTCCGCCTAAGTGGAGGAAAACTTTAAAAAATATGCTTGCTTTTTATTGAGTTCATTTCAAAGGATAGACAACATGAAAAGAAAATATAATTTATTCAGTTACATGGTAAATTCTGCACATTTATTGCAAAAAAGTATCTACATACGTTTTTTTTTAATATCAATTTAACAGAGCATCAAGTTCTAAGGCGTGTTAGCGCCAAAGTTCTTCCAGTCTCCTTCGTCTCTAAATGTTTTAAACTCTTAAATTTTATTTGTGTGGCATTCCCTTCCCATCGCTGCCGACAGGAGGGTGCGATCGCTGCAGTTGAGAAGTCAGTTTACTATTGCGTCTCTACCTAGGGAGGGTGATCGAGAAGAATAGCTCTCGGACTATATCCATTTTCTGATGCTTTCTAGTCATAACTCTACAAGCAATTGATTGTTTGGTTATCGTGAAGGCCCACAGCCTTATGAAACTTTTTGGAGGTTTCACGAACGAATTCGCGAATAGTGGGCACACTTAAATCTCTGTGTAAACATAAGTATATATTAAGAAGAGGAAATATATAAAGATCGATCGTATAAAGTTGAATTCGGAAAATCCATTGCCTGAATTACCAGAATTTAGATATCATTTGCTTACAAGATTTCGACTGTTTGTGCTTGATGGAATGTTAGTATCAAATTTGAATCGTTTGAATTGTATACTTTTCCATGAGTTTTAGTTCATTTGTGCATTTTAAATTTCTGAAGATACTGAAAGCCGAAGCCCGGCTAGTTAGCGACAAAAATCGTGGAGAATTAATACATTTTAATGATTCCAATTTTTCCATAGCATATTTGCTATTTTTTATGGTGTCATTAAATTCTATTACTTCCCCAAACTTGCTAGCCTTCTTTCGGTTTGCATCGCTATATTTACAATGCTAATCGGATCTCTTGCAGGCTTTATAATTATCGAACAATTATTACTCTTAAGTCTCTAAGTCTTATTTTAAGATAAAAAATCAACATATTTCAAAAAGATCATGGTAAAATGACTTTAGATTGTATTGATATAATTTAGTCACTTTTGGACAAACATGTGCGATCCTTTTTTGATGCCATTTTCAATTGTTCCAGGGATTTTTTTACCGCTACTATTATTGCTTTTTTCGATATATGACCTTGATGCGTTATATATCATTTTTAATTTGGTATACTTTTTCTAAATATACCACAGTTTTTATTTATACGGGGAATTCATCGAATTTAGGTTATAATTTACTTTATATTTTAACGAAGATGACTTTGGATTAAATAGTGTTTTTGAATCTCAACGAATAATATAATAAGTTATTTCGGAGCACTTCATCAATAATTAAAATAATCTATTTGTTAATTTTAATTTTAATTACGTTTGCGCATTAAAATAAAAGGCCACGCCATCAAATCGTAAATTTCGTAAGCTTTATTGTGTTTACTTTAATTTCAAGCAAAAGTGTTGTCATGTGAAACGATTAATATTTTCCGCAGAATGTTTATTTTAATAATGATTACTATTGGTTTTGATTTATGCTATCGTTGGATTATCAAGTTGACTATAAATTAAGAATTGTAGCGTAACTTATTTAACCCCTGAGCTCAAAACATCAGATTGTAATGGAAGCATAAACTTTGGAGCGCGAGCTTTTAAATCAAAACAAAAATATTTATTATCAGTTTAATAATAAGTTTCATACTTATAATAACCGTTCTTTAAAAAAATCAGATACAAAAAACACTTTTCTATGATCCAATTAATATGAGAATACTGTAATAATTACCAGATAAATAATTGGTAACCAGTAAATACGAAAAAAATACGGACATGACAGATATAACAGACCTGTCTATGATTTGAATGTCTGATAGATTCTGACTGAGTTCAACACCAAAAACATAACTTTTTTATTTCAACGTAAAAAATATATCTGTCCACGTGGTTATCATAGTTAGCTACCTAACATGTCATAATAATATTTAATATGCTGTCGTGATATCTCTAACGAGACAATACTATAACAATCTTAGTTACAATATTATCTGAATAACACCATTTCAACAAAGTGTGAAAGATCTTTTAAAACATAATGTTTATATATGAACATTATGTATGATAACAAAAAGGAAATATGATTTATGTTTTGCTGAATAACATTCTCTATAGCGAAAAAAAAATCGTGTTTTTAAGCAAATAATGAAATGATAAAAGCAAAGAATATGCTACTAATACTAAACACAAGACAAAACCTATCAGGGATAACTTTAGAAACCTTTTTCCTAACTCTTGAATACTGGTTATTGATAGTGAAGATTAGAAGAGACTATAATATATATTTTTCATAAGATGACTACAATAGCGAAAATGCAGTTCATAGAATTGTATAATTATTCACGTGTCATAACTTTTAACATAAAAATTTTAGATGACGTAAATAAATCGGTATTTGCAAAATTACATCACGAGACCCGGGTCATATTGGACATTTTTAACTCCTAAAACTCTTATGTCTAGTCGTTTATTTTTCGGTTTTTCGGTTAATAAAAAACGCAATCCCTGTTATATAAATCAATTTCTCAAATCTATTGAGGAGTTGCCGGAAGGAAAAAAATAATGTATTAGTGATTGCAAAGGGCTAACAATAGAGAAACAACGCGTATTCCGCGCCCCGTATCCAATGTGTTAAACATTATTTTTGTCAAAATCATTGACTAAAATCCAAAAAGCTATTTTATGGAACACTCAAAATAATACGTTGCAAGACCCACAAGAAGATTGTTCACATTCATGACTTTTGATGACAATATAAGAAATAAATATTCAGCTCTGTGGAACATGGAGAGCTAATTTTAAAAACAATATATGGGTCAGTCTCAGTATTTGTACAAACATTGTACCGTGGCTCTTCATAAAGAGATGCAGGCACCACTATGCTTTGTGTTTTGAACGACTAAAAAAGAAAAGTTACATTTCATCAAAAACGAAGGCAAGAATAATTCATTGATTTGGGACGGTGTTGACAACAGCAAAAACATCGTGAAGTGTCTTTTTTATTTTACTATTATAAATTAAAATTTTACGGCACTCATCTTCTGCTGCTTTTCTTGCTCTAATTTTGACTACAACGACATGACAAGGAAGTGATTTAAATTACTGCTGATAAGAAATATCTCTTCGAAAACAGTTCATATTAACAATTATTATTGTTCTGCATAACCATTGAACCGCATATTGTGTACATCAATGTGTTCATAAAATCCAGTTGAAACAAGACATTCAAAGAAAAAAACATTCGTTCGTACTTTTCTTTTCAAAAAATCACATTTTCAATGTTTTCATTTTTACACATTTCTGAATGGTAAAAATTGTTTATGACTAATTTATGTATTTCATACTATTCCAAATAAACGGAATAACAGGATAGTCGCTAAGCCGGGAACTAGTTTCAGTACAGTATAACCTAAGAATTTTTTTTTTAACTACATACATATATATACTTATACTGTATATATATGTATGTATATGTAAGTTATACATAATATGTGTATACTACTAGTATTTTTCATCATACGTCTGTGATAATATTTTAATTTACGCCTCTTTTTTATGTTTTGTCATTAAAGTTAAGCTCTTATTTTCATTTTTCCTGGTAGTATACGTATCGTCGCTATCTTGTGTGCCTTGTCACATAATATTTGAATGTAAAAATAAAACTGAAAGTAAAAGAATATCTATTTTCTAAATCCAATCTTGCGTGGTTTAGTCGATCGATGCGCCACCATTTAAGGAAAAAACAAATCGATAAAATCTTGACAGTCAAGTATTTTATTAAATCGATTTGTGTCCCAAATCATATTTCTTCCTGTATGGGCAGCTACCACACATATATGAAATGACAATGAACTATGTATGCCATTGGACCCGTCATTATACGTTATCATATATTTTTTGTATTATGGTCGCATTAAATTATTTTGTAACAGTGCAATGTCTCCGAAAATATTACCTCACATGCTGGCAATTCGTTGTTCGACAATCGTGGCTGAAAAAGCCACCCATCTTCGAAAATTGGCGATGCTATTTGGCCGTACACTCCAATCTGCAATAATGAAAGAATATATATCAAGAGTCAAACCAAAAACAAACTATTGTATTTAATATCTAACAAAAATGACGAAAAATACATTCATTGACATAACAACAGAAATGAGAACATATTATAATGTAATAATGTATTTATCAGTACGAGGCTACAATTTTTAGCAAAATGTTCCGCTGAAAACCAGAAACATCTGATACTGAAATATATAAATTATGTGTGTTAATCAATATCAGCTTCGTTAGGTCTTCAATGTCATGATATGAAAAATAAAAGTATTTATTTATTGTAAGTTATTTATTTAATAAAGCCCACATAAAATCATCGCCGTGTTATTCAATCTGTGATAATTTCTCCTCCGACGAACGTTTATTTTCATTGATTTGATTTCCAGTATTCACTAGAATATTCAAATCGTTATTTCAATGCTTATTTGCAAGTCATCTGGGTTATCTGCAGTTATCTGTTACCATTACTTTATTCGTTCTGCAAACACAAATGACAGGGGAAGTAAACATAACACCATTGAAATAACCTAGATTGAACAAATCCCGTTATTAATTCCCAAAGTTTAATATACAATGTCATACTAATCCGATCCAGTTATTATTTAGTTAAGTATCGTATATGTAGTCAAATACTCGTTTAAATTATTATTCGATTCAAAAAAACAGCAGTCAGTTAGGAATGATATTAAAGTCAATCTAAATTATTATGAGAGGTTAATAACTCTATTATGGGAGCAAAATTCCAAGAATAGTTTTTGTAGAATCAACCGACGACAATGATCTTTTGATGAAGTCTTGAAATGCCATGTCTAGGACTATATTTGTTTGATATCTAGTTCGAAAGCTAAAGACAAATTAACTGTCTGAATTACAGCTAGTCACTCATTCTCTCTTTTTGGAGCAGCTTTTGAAGAAAGAGAAAAGAAAGAGACACAATTTTTAGAGGGTGCGTAAAGAAAGAAAAAATCATAGTAGTAAGTTTTCTTCTAGCTGAGTAGGACCAAAGTTCAACGTAACATCGTTACAAGTCGTGCAATTACGCTCTTAAAGTAAGGAAAGAAAGATATCGGAAATTACAAGCTAGCATATATGTAGCTCTATTTATTTGTTTGATAGTTTCGATTTGGGTATTCGTACTCTTCATGGTGTAAACGAGTGAATGCTGAATGCTGAACGAGTGAAGCTGGCGAATATGAACCACTGGCTCCAGGGACCATCAAATATAATAATTATCCTTCTGCCTACGTTCGCGATAATGTCATAAATAAGCATTACAACATGTTTCATTGTTGTTGAATGACTTAAAGTGCCATTGTGGATTGATAAGATAAGATAACATAACATAAGACTAGATAGTGAAATCATTGTTATACATGCCTGCATCAGCAAAAGTGCGAAGGAAATCAGTTTTAAAACTGTCATCTTTTCTTCGTTGTTTGTCGTAGTCTTATCCTAATATAACGACCATTATCACCATCTCGACTGTATATGATCTCTTTCCAAGCGTCACTGGGAATACTCACAATCACTTATGTGTTATTACTCAGAACTCTCTGTATTCGGGACCATCAAGAATTGTTCCAGGTGGTACCCGAAACATACGGTATGAAAACGTTCACTTTAAAATCACAATAGACAATTGTCTTATCTCATTAATACTTGATAAAACTTCATCAGATAGTATTTTTTAGTTGAATACAAAAGAAAAAGCAATGATTTCTTTAATTCAAAATTTGACAATTACACATATTTATCTATAGAGGGCAGCATAGGTGTGTTAAGAGAAGGATTCTTTTGACAACGCAGTTCCACAAGTGGCTTGGTTTCCAAGGCATTTTTGATCTTATACAAATGTGGTCTCCGTTTTAGGATGCTAACCATCATTAAAAGCATTATTTTAAATAAATATAACGCATTTTAAGACTACTTACACATATAGTTTTATAAATATCAGGACCATAAATCAGTATATATGTAATGTCCGCGATGCGCGAAACCAGTCATGACCTTAATAAAATTACATGTGTATATATGGAAGTATTACATGGATGTGTTGTTTCTGCTTAAAATATATTTTCTTTGATAGAAAGAAGCTTGTTTATTTGATGGATTTCTTTCCAGCATTCTCTTGAATTTTATTAAATTTGTGAGTGATATTATAATATATTAGACCAGTGATGCACAACTTTGTTGGCGGAAGGGCCAACTTATCAATTTTCAGATTGTTCGAGGGCCGCATGGGTAAAAGTGATTAAACTTACGTCCGTGAAAAGTTCTGAATAAAAATGTTATTGATATTTGTCATATTGGGCCGCATGAAATTGCATTTCATGCCGCAGTTGTGCATCACTGTATTAGAGAATTGAAACTTTAAAATCTGCTGAATTCCTTCAGATGACGCGTTTTGTACCGTGCGATAAAGACAAAGTAATTGATATCTACCAACGATAAACACGATCGCGTTTAACATAAATTACTATTTACTATTACCTGAGCACATACATGTACTTAACGTGGAGTTAACCGTTTACGTTTCAATTGTTTTTATAGATATATTTCCTAATCAGACAACCAGAAGCAAGGAAAACAAAAAAAAAATATTTAAAAAAATTGGAATCAAAAATGTGTTTTGATAATTATTGATTAATTCGTGTGAAATATATTGTTCTATTTATAGATATATGTAATTGTCAAAAAGATAAGCGACCGCGTAATGTATGCGGGCCGCTGCTTGGAGACTGCTGCAAGTCTTAACGAAATCCTATAACAGCTTAAAGATCGTCAAATTGTAGTTCACAACAACAACGCTATAAATTAAGCCATTTTGCACGCCCAACATTACACAAAAGTTTATTATAATATATTGAAATAACACTTTAATCAAAATTCGCGTAAACAATAATTCACAAAAACACTGTGACGCACTTCAAAACAGAATATTTATCACATTTTATTTATTATTAAGACTTTTTGCCTTAATTAAAATATTATTCACAAGCTGCCGATACACTCTAACTTTACTAAAAAATCTCTAACTTTTTTTTTCTAGTTTTCTAGTTATTATTGCATCGACGTACAAATATTATTCTACAACGGTGACCCTTATGAAGAAAATCCTTGATAATCATGATGTGACTACAAAATAGTTTCTTAAATATGTTGATTGAGCAATATTTTCACAAATTAAACCACAGAACATTTATAACTGATATTATTACATTAAGTGTACAACATAACACACATGAAAGTTATTGTTTCATGAGAGTTTTCACTTAGTACTGATATCGACGCAAGAAAAATATGTGTAGGTGATTTTTTTTATCAATATCTTCACCTTATCGATAAATAAGTTGATAAAACACATGTTACCGCGTCATTTATTTTCCACCGATAACGGACCATTTAAATTGATAATTATTTTCTTAGAATATTGACACACTAAATTAAATTACCCAAAAAAAAATATAATTTGAAATACAGAAATTTTTGAAGTGACAATCTTCCTTGCAGTTATTAAATAACACGGGGTGAATAGAGCCACTTGTTACCCTTCACGACTATGTATATTCATACCTGCGCTCTATATTTCAAATATGAATGGCTTGAAACTTGTTTATATGGTCCTACTACACATTCGTGACAATATTTTTCAAATATTCACTATCGTTATTAAGACACAGTCAATTTTGTTCGATGTCTCGATTCACATTGAACGAAGGTGAATAGAGACGAAAGAGGGTAAACCGAGACTTGGCAGGTGAATAGAGACAAAACAACAGATTGTAATATATGAACCTCTATTCTAAATGAGTTTCTATTTTCTCCGTTTTACGGTACTTATTAACTAAAAATAACATGATTCAATTTAATTTTCGTCCAATAAAAGAGAAGTTTATAAGGGGTCAAAAAGTAAGGATGCACAGGCATCGAACTTAAACACGTTTGATTCAATTTTAGCCAATCATTAAGTTGGTTTAGTTTGTCATTCGAGGAATTGTATTATAGTCATTGTTAAGAATGATATATAAATAGTCAAAAATACATTGGATATTTAGTAAAGTTCTGCTAAAGTTCAATCCTTGTCTTTGTCTCTATTCACCCCGCAGTCTCTATTCACCCCTTTTTAAGTCTATATTGTCACATTTTTACGGAAAATACATTATATAGTAATGCACATGTATTCTGCCAAAGATCAGAACTAGTTTTGCTCATCGCGACCATTTTAATGATATTTATCAGAAAGCACGTGGAGTTAGTACTCTAAAATATAAAATGTGTTTTATTTATTTCTAAAACTCATTTTTTTAGATCCATCAGCTTAAAAAGCAAAACCGGTCCTAATATTTGCAAAATATATGAGAAATTAGAGCAAAAAAAAATCTTTCATTTATTTAATGAAATAAGGTTTAAACATTATCACTAAATAATATGTAACGCTGCGGAAATGAAAAATAATCACAAATTTCAACACACCTCATAAAATTACTTAGTAATAATATACGTATGTTCAATCGATTTTGACCAGTTCAAAAAAATCACTGCGAAGCCAAGCTTAGTTTTGGTATTGTTTTGTAAATAAAAATATTCAAGATTCCAACTTTTCAAACATTCAAACATTAATTTTACGATTTTATTGCGCAACTCGCCAGTGGAAATTAATTTTACAAATAAATTTGTAGGGTTTCCTTTTCTCTCCCTACTCTTTTTAGTAAATTCTGATTATAAAAAAATTATATTACTGACGTGAAAAACACTTCAAAAACAGTTTAGAAGCTACTTATTATAACAACATGCGATCGGGTGATCGCATGTAATTATAATAAGTAGCTTCTAAACTTATTATAATTACATGCGATCACCCGTAAGTAGCACTAAACCTAAAAATTTCGACGAAGAAAAAGTTGATGAATAAAAATAATATACACATTCGGAACCGAGAGGTAGAGCCGATTAACAAGCAGTTCTCGTAGAAAACTTCTGTTCAGACAACCTCCATTTGAAGTATATAAAATATTCATATCCTTCACCTTGCCCATCCACCACCCGCCACGGCCATAAGTCTGGTTTTAGCAGACATTTCCCGTGGCGTAACAACGTGAGGCGTTATACAGTTTTTAGTTATGGAATTGTCCTGGGAGCAGTTACCCAGGACTTGATAAGCTTGCACTAAAGTGTGCTTGATTGTCCCTAACTTACCTATTATATACCTACTGTAGATATGGTTAGAAAATAGTATATGGTTATTAAATTAACCTGCCTAGCTAGAATGAAAAATACAATTATGCCTTTGAAAGCAAGTCTTCTTTTTTCAATAACAATGTGAATTTTTGGTCCTGTTGCCGAATTGTCTCTTGGACAATCGTCCAATTTGGTAGCGGTATTCATTTTATCATCACGGTATGTAATTCCGTTACGACAATTTCATGATAATGTACGTTTCCTCGGTTCCTAATATCGGAGCGCAACAAACGCGATTTGCTAACAAGTAGTCCTTCCCTTATCCCATCCTTATATACAACCTCTTCTTTTTTCTATAAAAATAGCGAGAAAACTAAAAGCCCACTTTGTTAAGGCAAGCGAAAGAAAAATAAGTTTCAGGATTGTTTGTAAAGATTCGTCCGGTAATGGATCACCAAGCTATAATAATTAAGACGATGTTTAGACTATTCGTCAAAACGAATTCAACACATCGACACCTTACTTGAAAAGGGTTCTAACTGCTCTTGACACTGTTTTGAGATATGAGCGTTTGAAGTTACGATTGATTAAAATTCACTTGTAACAATAAACAAGTAAAAATGTTTCAAATTACTTATTTTAAGCATATTTTTTCACAAATCTTCCTGAGAAATAATGATCTTAAAGGTCTAATGATGGAAATTATGATGACATTCTTAGAAATTTGTCAAATAAATTTAGTAAAAAAACAGTGTGCAGATGCAGAGCAACTCTGGAATTCAACCATAGATAATTCTGGAATTCATATAAATATGATCGCATGCGGTAAATACAAGCTTTTCCGACCAAAAGGTCAATTTATGCAAAAATGACAATAAGAACGATTTTCAAAGTAATGATGTACTGTGACATGTATTTTAGAATTAAATTACTTTTACAAAGACGCAAGAAAATGTGCAAAGTTCATACTTCACGACTTTCACGAGTTGGTTTTATTAAAAATATATGTGACGTCGCTTGAGTTTTTACTTAAGAAATCCACGTCGCAAAACTATCACATAATACTTACCAAATGCAAATTATTGGTCTCAAACAAAGTTCAAGGCTTTCTATAACTATCAAAATAATAAATATGCGTAAAAGATATGAGTATTCCCCATCTCATGGTGCAATCATTTATTGCGATTCTAAAATACATTTATTTATTTATTTATCGCAATCTTGACCAATTTCATAAAATAAACATTGTAACTGACCTATTTCTTGCAAAACCTGATATTTTTATTATACAAGTAATTAAAATATAAGTAGTAATGTATTTACTTATATTTATATTCCTGACCATTTTTCACCATCGGATTGATACATTGAATGTCTACTTTCTGCCTGTGTGGATAATAAATTATTTACGGTTTTATTTTGATTCCTGTATGTGCAAAAAATGTTCTTCTATCAACCATACACAATACGTTTTAATAATTAAATTATTATCATACAAATTAAAACACGTTTAGATATCTGTTAACACAATTATGTGTCCATTTTAATTCATCTAACTGAAAACAAACGCTTTAATGCACCGATAGAATTCACAGTTTAAAAGTTTAAATATTGCGAATGATTATGATTTTAATCATGAATTGACCGATACTTCGAAAGTCAGCCATCGTAGTCTACTACTGATAAGAGTTGTGCACTGCCTTGTGTGAGTCTGGGCTTACAATTAATGTTTTTATTACACGACCAGCTTCGCATTTTTTTTTTATAAATTGTCTTTCCACCAAGTGTTGGCAATGACACATTAAAAGTGATGGGTGTATGTGATGTTTTTGGCATGATCTCGAGTGTCTTTCGTATTTCAAAATATTTGGCGCAATGGCATTAATAACATTGTTTTTAGTGAAAATATATGAACAGGAAATAGAAATTGTCGTGATAACTTTGTTTCTCCGCTTGCTGTGTGACGTGATATATTAGTCTAAATATGCATCTATATGAGATGCAAATAGCTAAGTTATCATTTGTATATTCTTATTTAATTGCCATATAGTAAACACCGTTTGCATATAAAAACAAGACTATTTCAATTTAGCGAGGACAGAATCAAATCAATGTTTTATATAAATATAACATTTATTTATCTTGTAAATCAGTTACGACAATTTTTCTAAGCATTGCACTCGCCAAGAATTATCAATGTCCTACCTTTTTTTTCAAAACGCTTAGGTTCAATTCACGCATAACAGATTGTGACTATCGTAGCACTATTTAATTTTTCCGATAAAAAACAACGTCCCGTTTCTGTTTCAAAGAAATATTATTGATAATTTCTTCATATCATCGAGAGCTAAGATGTTGCATCATACAATTAAATAAATAATATGCTCTCATTTCACAATCGGAAGGCTTCGAAAAATGATTTTAATATATACAATATAATGTAATCTTCTAGTCTATCGTAGACAGACACGGTACACAATACTTTTTAGTTCAATCGGAATTAAAAACAATAATAGGTGACCGTTTTGTTAACAATTTAAAACTTATATATTAAATATTTACACCCATTATAACTATTTTGTCTTTTATTAAGTTCATGTTAAATAAAATGCATGAATTGTGGATTATAATATGAAAGGATATATTATATAAAGTATCAGAGCTGTCGTTAAAAAAGACGACTCCGACTCCGACTAAAAAAGTTTAATTTTATCACGATTTTTCCCTACTTTTCCGATTTATGTGTATTAAAATGAATATCAACCCACCATTACGGCCAATAGCCAAATTCTACATGTTATATGTATATAAATAAAAAATTCAAACTTTTCAAAAGTTTTTCACGACTCCAACTCCATTCCACATTCCTGAATGTAATAGATATCTATTACTGTAATGAATTTTTATCTTAACTTTTTTTAGCTGCACAATTATGTTTGAGGAAAATTTTTAAGTAAACAAAATTTATTTATTCAAAAAAAATATATGACTTGTATAACGTAAATATGTATTTTTCTCTTTTTTAGCACACAGCGAGAATAATTAAATTCATATTATACTATCATAAATAACAAGCAAATCCCGTTTTATGATTTTGCTGCGCTACTGAAATTAACTGAATCACATTAGTTATAACATATTCTAAAAAATATATAAATTCTCATTTTGTCTGTAATCTTTTCAGCTTTGATTTCTTTGTTCCATGTAGGTTGCTTATATTTTTCCATTAAGTTTTCTATGCAGTGTAAGCAAATTTGTTAGTAGCTGCTCGCCAAACAAAGTCACTCATTTAAAATGTTCGTACAAATTATGTGATTCAATTTCTTGTAATTAACGGAATTCACTAAAAAGGCATTACGCCAAATTTTATATCGACGCTTGTCTCATATATAGGTTGTTATAGCTTGATCACTATCTCGGCGCCTTGCGAGGGTGTACTGTAGGGAAAACGACAGAAAATGTATATGATAAAATATTGCCAACCTATACATATATGTATGAACTTGTTTTCTCTTCTCTTTTCAAAATAGTCATGCTTTTATAGTCCGACAGAGTTTTCTAGATGACTACGGTAAAATCAGCTCCAGTTATATTCTTTATCTTTTCTTAAATAGATAAATGAAACGTAAAAATATGTAAAATTAGAATTTTTTGAATTTTGTACTTTTCCATGAGTTTTGTCGCTAACGACCCGGGTTTCGCCTTTCGGCATCTTCAGGCATTCCAAGTGCACGTATTTCTAGATGACTACGGTAAAATCAGCTCCATCAAGCACCCTCAGTCGAAATACTTAATTATGTAAAAATATGTATTTAATGTCTGAAAATAAACTGATACAATTCCGTCTGGAACATAACTGTTTTTTAATGATTCTTTGTGACGAAAAAAGTGTCAAGATAACAATATGTTACAGCAAAATAACAAGTACCCTACTTGATCACCTATGAGTTACGGGTTTTTCTGTTTAATTCAAAAAAAAAAATATTACTCATTAGTACCTTAGGGCATTTACATTACATATTTGTGTGCTAAATTTATGACAGCTACGTAATCACACTACGTCTTATTTCAATAAAATCATACTTTTTCGTAGATTATTTAAATTAGTACTCTTTAAATGGAAGAACACTCAAAGCTGTATCTAGAGCAGTTGTTCTCACGGCAAATTGCACTGTGGCCGCATCGTAAGCATAAGCGGTCCCAAGGAAATGTATGGTGGCATTCATATTTTTATTTTGAGTCTAGGTATGTCAAATCGACCTGAACATGCTTGTCAATTTCCTATTAGTATTAATTACGTCCGAAATATAAAATTTTAAGAGTCTTTGTTGACAAATTAACTTATAAAACCAATTTTTTAAATATCAATATTTTCTATGAAGCTGTTGGTGGCCGCACATGAGAACCACTGATCTAGAGTTATGATTTATTGTCAATTAATATAAATCATACGGATTATTGATTGAATGAAATAAGAACGAAATGTATCGGAAATTGCTTCATAATGGAAGTCCAGATACGTCAGTTTTAAAGTCATATATGTATACTATTTTATATGAAACGATGAAAATCAGCTGAAATGTGTTGTATAAAACTTTTTATCTTTTTATCTGATAAACATATTGGTACATGTCAACTATTGAAAGGCAACAAGGACGTAACTCACACAGAACAATTTATGTAATTCCTTTTTCCTCGCCGCAAATTTTACGGGCCCTCCTTTTTTCAAAGTCAAAAGCTGAATTATAAACTGATTCAGCATTTGCATCTTACATCATTATGATAGAATGTGTATTATATTGCGTACATTTTGATAAAATGTAGAAAAAAACGACTTTATTGAAAAAACTGATTGTTTTGTTCTTTTGCCTTTCTGCAGTCGATGTGTTCCATTTTTTTTCAACATATATAAACTCTTGTAATTTCACCATTACCTTATCGCAGTATTTGGAAGTTTTAAGAAGAACTGTTGGATAAATAACATTCATTGGTACAGTCGTAAAAAAATGCACAGGAAGCGATTTTTGTATCAGGCAAACACGTATTGTCGTCACAATAACTATTTGCCACAAATTCTTTAGTCATATGACTAGGTCATCGCATTTGACGCAAAAGTATTTTTTAACAAATAATCTGACCCCACGCCACCGATAACATCCAAGAAAAATTCTTTTTTTGTTCAAATGTTTAAATATTCGTTACCGATACGCATACAATGTCAACACACACTATCTATTTTAAACAACATTTTGTCTAGCACACTTACTAAAGAAGGCATAAGTATGAAAAAAATTATAACCTTTTTTTATTTAAAAATAACTTACAAACAATGTGGCGTCGTTATCTTACGAAGAAAGAGAAGATCCAGTAACACTGTGCATCTGTTATGCGAGGAGGAAATTGACAAATTATATATGCCGAGTCCGTGGTGCAGAGGTCAACATCGTCGGCTTCCGTGGCGGACATCACGGGTTCGAGTTCCAGTACGAGCAGCATTTTTTTCCGTCAGTCGACTGAAAACGACGCTACGAAGAATGAAGTTACAACTGAAAATGTGTTCCCAAGAAACAAATGAATCATTTGAATTTTGTACTTTTTCATGAAAATTCCAAATTTAAAATAAAAGTTTTACTCCATCTTTACTTACAACTAGAGGAAGACTTGCAAGAGGTATGTGGAAAAGCTCCAGGTCCACATTTACCTTCAATGCATACTTCATAAAACTTATTCATTTCATATATTTTAATTAAAAATCGTTAACTCTTGATTCGCCAAGTCTCATGTAGTATACGAGCAACCAAACTGCTTCTTAACAATACTTAGGTAATTCTTAAATCTCTCAGCTCATTGATATAGATTTGCTCGGTCCGTGGTGCAGTGGTCAACGTCGTTGGCTTCCGTGACGGACCGGCCGGGTTCGGGTCCCGCAATGAGCAGATTTTTTCAGTAGATAAACCAATTCTGTTCCAAGACAATTGATGTTTGTATTGCTAAAAATCCCTTCCCACCCTTCCTATCTTAAAAAGCGGCGCGTAGAGAGAGCGATTAGCTAACGACAAGTTCTGTTCTTATCCTCGTATCTTTTCTATCCCTACTCTCATCGAAATAAAAATGTTAAGCAACTGAATAACAATCAGTTCTCGTAGAAAAAAATAATGCTGAGATAAACTCCGCAAGGAGTCCATATGCTCCAATTTGGGAGCAGACATGGTAAAATATAAAGCACTACGTTGTAAATTAGAATTTTAACCCCTATTTTCAGTCACATTTTGTAACAAATGATAGTAAAATGGGTTAGCTGTGACATATTTTATGTGTTTTAAAATA
The DNA here is from genome assembly GCA_028554975.1 of Himalopsyche kuldschensis. NCBI lineage: Eukaryota > Metazoa > Arthropoda > Insecta > Trichoptera > Rhyacophilidae > Himalopsyche > Himalopsyche kuldschensis. The sequence continues at coordinate 238,359 of JAHFWI010000074.1, forward strand.
TTAATTTTTCGTTACTCAAATACGTCATACTTTCTGTTGACAGTTCTTTCCATGGTGACAAAGCTTACGTGATTGTGATTAAAAATGCAATTATCAAAATAAGAAGCAAACAAGACAGTGTTCAAAATACATAACACGATACACTTTAAAAATAATCTGTATCGCTCCACCTGTTGTTTACAAATCCTCATTATTAAGTATTCTCTGAAATATTTCGTACAAATTTACTTATTGGCCAAACCTGACAAATAAATCTCTTTCCTATCATTATTTGTATCTGGGTATATAAAGGCGTGTATTTAATGGGTCAGTATCTGATTCATGTTTTGGTCAGCGAAAAATCAAAATGGTCTGTTAATATTATAAACGGTCAGTTGTCATTGTATCAGTATGAATGTGGTCAGTTATTAAATAAAACGGTCAATAATGTTTAGTTATTTACTAAAAGCGGTTAGTATTTAAATAAAATGATATGTTTTAGTTTGACAGCTTGCGAATTTTATCAAATATGGTCGTAGGGGGCAAATTTATGACAAGGTCTATGAAAAATTAGCGCATGAAATGGAATACCTTATGTTCAGGTATTTGAAAACAGATAATATTATTTTATTAAGTGTAAACTACCATTCGATCGTTTTAAATATTTATTACTAACCATTTATAAATAATATTTACTGACCATTTATCGAATTAGAAACTGACCAAATAATTAGTTTCCGTGTATATATACAATAAATAATAACTATCGTTGTGTTTGAGACCGGATTTTAGTATAAAACTTTTAAATACGATAATATTGAAAGGGTGAAGTAGACATTCATTTATATAGTAGCTATATCTTGTGCATTGCTATGGCAACTAACATCTTGCTAATGCAGCTGTACTCTTCCATAAATCAATATCAGGTGCAGTGCTTTGAAAACTGGATGCAACTTTTTACTATTCATCCGGAAACCCACCTGTTGCTATCATGAAGAACAATGATACTTTACTGAATACCTTTGACCTGTACAACATATTTCTTTCATAGATTTTTTCAATTCCTTCATTACTCAATCGATCTTTCTTTAATCGTAAAATTAAAGTCGACTACAGCTTATCGGAGCATCACAAGCCATGTTACAGGTAATGTATTTAAAAAAATTCAAGTGTTAAAATTCTTTCTCTAGTAAAAGCACTCGCAATTTTCATATACCACAATAAATTGTTTAAGGAACAATTACTCATTTAAACAAACTGAGGAAATTTGATAAAAATAAAAATTATATTAATAGGTATTTATAATGTATAACCAAGCTTTCAGTTTGTTCGGTGTTGATTCAAGCCATGAGGGGTTTTCGTATAAATAATTATTTTCATAATAATTGTAGTCATTTTTGTGCATTCTTAAATGACACTGAAAAACTTTATTAAATATTTTCATTCATATCTTATCCACACCACCACTTCTAATTTCGCTCCGAGAATAATGGTACGCTTTGTGATTGGCCAATAATCGTTTTTTAAAAATAGAACACATTTTATAAGCGTCTATTCCCATTTTTTTTTCGGTCATCGGTTTTTTTCACCGCGAGCGTTAGCATACATATACAAGTGTAACACTCGTGCATTTGTCTATGGATCGTTGTTTTTTTTTTTATTTAAATTTTTATATTTTAAAAAAAATGAGATGCCTTAAATGTGTGCCTGATAGTATGTTTCGGTTAGAAACAGAACCAAAAATATGTTCATAGCGCAACTTTTATACCAAAGATATTTGTTAAAATTAGCCTATGTGCAACCTTACCTGTTATCATTTCCTCGATCCTGAATATCAAACATGCACACACGTATTTATTTCGACACATCTTAAATCCCTCAATCACTTTTGAGTTTATTAAATAACAATCACGAAGACGCGCGATGCTCTAATTAAATATTCGAAAAATGTATGCCATATTTCATCATTCCACATAAAACTCCGCAGATTTGTCAAAACTTAAAGTGATAACAAAATATTATTGAACTTCACCTAAGATTATTGTATTTTTTCAGTCATTCTGCTTCCGTTTGATGTATCGATATCGCTTAGTATATGATTTCTTATTTTGATACATTTTCAGAAGACTATCATTCGAATAACACCCGTTTTATAAAATATATTGCCATAAATATAATAAATATATTTTATTACAAATTCGGTGGCGATGTAACTATTTAAAGTACGTATTTTTTATTGGTTTTTCGAACGAGTCAAATATTGTGACCGATTGGATATATTAAAAAGAATTTACTAAAATGTATAATCAGCCGTTGGACGTTTTTAAAACAAAATATTTACTTCTTCGTAACAAAGAAACATTTTTTGTCGCAACAATTATATTAAATACAATCACTTTTATAAGTATAATTAAATATAAAGTGTTATCTGTCAATTCTTGGCGGAAATGCATATTTATTATATTTAAATATAAACGCATTTTTTTCTAATACTTTCACATATGTTTTATAAAGATCATAACCGGTTTCGTTTATCGCGAGCATTTTCAGCTGATGTGTATATATATTAACTACATAATATACCTACATTGAATTTTTTCAACAAGGATATATATCTACTGAGATGACAGTCGTGTATATATGTGAGCATATAATTTTTATCCTTTGGTCGGAGCCGGTTCCGCTAGCCGATCAAGCACCAATCAAAAGAGTTTTTTTTTTTTAAATATGAGAAAAATCCTCTTGTAACAATTGGTATACTTTTGTTGTTCTATTTAACAACCAATATAAAATGTTTCCGGTAAAAATTTCTTCCTGGAAAAACACTGATACGAGCTAAAAACTTACTCGCTCTCCGTGTGACGCATCGATCCCTTCAAATGCTTAGCACTATGAGCCATGTGGTTGAAGTCGATCGATCAGGAATAAATGACACTGCCATTGGATGTGTTTAGCATATGTATATATATTTGTCACATTTTCAATTAGGCCTAACTTCTAAAATTTAACTAGCTCAAATAACTTGGTAACGAAACATACAAGGTGAGGTATCCATCTCCAATCGTCTGAGAAATAAATAAGCTTACAATTAAAATGAAATAACATAAGTATATTTGTGTATACTCCTTAAAGAACAAAACTAGAAAGAGGTGTTGTTGCCAAAGGGTTAATATTGTAATTTGTATATTATATTATACATACGTAATACATAGGCATCTTCATAAACAAAAAAACACTAACAGCTACTAAGAGCAATCTCAAATAACCTTTGATAGAATATTGTTCAAATATAATGGTAAATAATTTATCGCAGAAATAACAAGTTCGTTGACGTTTCTATAAAATTAACGAAATAATAAGTGTTATTTATTGTAATATAACAAATGATATCTATCACAAATTCGTACGCTGTATTTTGATAATAATATTGCGTGATTGGTAGAAACAAGGTGTCGATATTTAAATATTATCATAGACAACAAAATTTGAATTTTCTTTTAACGAAGATTTCTGTAAAATGTAAATTATCTTCTTTCAAATAAAGTGTGTACATTTATTCTTAAGGGCAATTTTAGTGCCTTTAGAATCATTATCATTGTGTCAAAATGTATTTTACAATTTCCATGCTAACTACAAAATAGGTCATGTTATAAAAAAAAATGAGCTATATATCAATAACTTTAAGCTGTTAATTTAAAATTAACCCTAATTTCTTTTGTTGATGAACAATGAGGGAATGGCGGGTCGCGAAGGCAAGTCTGAAGAATATTCGGAAACTTATTACTAAACCATATGTACATATCTCAATATCAATTTAACAAAAATTACAGAAATCTTCTCTAATTGAAATGCAAATTATCTGCATAGCTTTACATAAATTGTTTACAAACAAGAATGATGAAATGATATATTAATACAATATTATTCACGCACTGCTTGGGTGTTATATCACTTATTTTATTTCGACATTTGTACATACACTGAGAGAGAAATAATATCAAATAATTTAAAAAAAAAAAACGATATCTTCGCACACAGCAACCATGGTTCTACATTCAATATGGTAAATAATGCTGCGTGTGTGCATCTAAAATATCTTTATTTTTAATCTTTGGAGCCAATCACATTTCTTGGAGCGAATAATTTAGACAGGTGGAACTTTTTTGTCGTGAATTCAGAGATAAGATAGTGAAAAATGAATCCCCTTACATATATTGTCTTGTCTAAATGTAACGAGTGAACCATAATCTCGCTTATACTTTCTGCCGTTACCTTGGAAGATCGGCGATATACACAGAATAATTCAATTGGAACCAGGGATGATGGCATTAGGAAGTAGATAAATCGGCGAGAAACAGATAACTTGCGGCACCTTATGGTGACTGCGAACAGGCAACTGACATATCAGTGCTGAAAATAATGCCTAGCATAATTTGGAAAATATTAAATGTAAATTTTTGACGGTGTTTTTAAGTACGGAGAAGATCGCGTGTGGAAACCCTGGGCGAAAAATAGTAAACAATATAACATAAATAATAAATCGAAATATGCAATTAAATGTATTATCAATAAAGTGCAGTACTTACGATTAAAACAATTTATTTCACAATCATATTGGATCGAATACCAGGATATTGCATAACGACACACGGTGAATTACTTACATGTCATGAATCTCAAACAACGTCGGATTATTAAAATATCTTTAAAATAAAAATAAATATATTAGCAGTATTCGAAAGTTACAATGTTAAAATTTAATTTTGTACAAAAGATTCAAATTTAATATTGAAATTCCATTATTTGAAACCTAACATTGAAGCTATTATTGAAAGCTATGATGATTTCATATGGCCCAATAGTATGAATTTATTATTTTAACTATTAATACATACAATTTGTAAAATTTAAATTTATCCACAATTTCCATTGAGTGCGAAATCTAATGCTTGTGACAAACGAATAATTGCAACATTTATATCTGGACTCATATTTACAACGGCATCAATTATTTTTTGTTGATTTTAATAAACAATTAGAGAAAAATAAAATATAATTTTTGTGACGCCCATGACAGCAGTGTTTTTAATAGTCGATGTATGCTATAATTGTATTATTTTAATCATTTTCATCTTGCTGCTTGGGTTAAGAGGTCAGCAATATATAAAACGTTGTTTCATCCATACGAAGTAAGTTCACGATTCGATCCACTGCCTTACACTACTCCAATATTTTAATCTTTTCGACAAATACCGAGTACAAAGTTATTTTAGAATTGAAAAATATTTTTTTAGCAGTTCAGTGATTCTAAACTCTGTGCAGTTTTCTTGGGATACTTATCTACATCTAAAAGTTTGTTTCTCAGTGAATATTAATATTTTGTTATGTTGCCTTAATTTTGATAATTTTTAATAATTGTTTTAATTCTTAATTTAAATTTTAAAACTAATTATGTGTGCGTGCTTAATTTATTAATATTTTTAAGCTGTGTGTCTTACATTTTTTTTTAACAGATAACTGAAATCAAAATTAAAACTTTTTGGTTTCTATTATCTAGTTTGATTCTAAGTTTACCTTTTACCGTATTAATAATAAAACGATTTTTATCAGTCTTCATCTACATTTTACATGACGAACAACATCACAAACAAAATTTGTGAATTATTTTAAAGAAATAATGAAATCATGTAGAGCACTATAAATTGCTGCATTTAAATTCACACTATGGAAGCATATCTTACTATTTTAAGCTTGTTGCATCCAATTATCTCGAAATATTACTATAAACTATCTTTGATGTTGTCTTTTCTTTGATCGATAACGTTTCAAAATTACCGGTTTTTTTACAGGTTGCGTGCGCATCAAATAGAGAAGATACGTCCAATAATAACGCGTGTTAAAGTCAGCTGACCCCAGCTGCGTGAAGTTATAAATACCAGTGAAACACCGAAACACGGTCTCTTTTCCACTATATTTACAGGGGGTGTAGGTATTTTGATTGTGAAGAGTGCAATATAAGGTTCAAAATGCCCGAAACTTGCAAACTTAACGGATACGCCAAAAGCAATGGCCACAATAATTATGAAACGCAAAATGGTTCTACGTTTTTATTCACGTCGGAGTCCGTCGGCGAGGGTCACCCAGGTTAGTATTTTCATTTCCAACCGCATTTATTAATATGGCCGCCGACTAGACATGTGCGCAATAGCCGTAAACATCCATAGAATACTATGCCCTGACACCAGAATTATATGGTTTTATGTTGACATTAATGACTGTCAAGTGACAGAAAACATCCACCAAAACACTACAAATCTTAATAAACACAACGGATTTCTTTGACATAGCCTATTTGCCTTTATTATTATACTATTACATAGATTTGCACGTGTTATGAAAAATTTCAATTTTGACTTTCTGAAAAGACGTCAAATGTAAAAGAACACTAATATTTAAATGATCTTATTGCATTTATTTTCTAGATAAAATGTGTGATCAAATAAGTGACGCAATTCTCGATGCCCATCTCAAGCAGGATCCTAATGCCAAAGTTGCATGCGGTGAGTACAATTATAATACATTATTCAAAACCATTTTTTCAATCTATATCTAGCAGTATCTCATAACCTTTGTTATTTCAGAGACTGTCACCAAAACTGGAATGGTTTTGCTGTGTGGAGAAATTACATCGAAAGCCATAGTGGATTACCAGAAAGTGGTGCGAGAAACCGTTCAGCATATCGGCTATGATGACTCTTCCAAAGGTGATTGTTTTATTATATTTTGATTCAGGATTAAATTCAGTAAATAATAACGAATGAAGCCAATGTACCACTTATTCTGATTACATCTTAGGTTATTTCTTCATCCTGAGACCCAAAAATCTCCTATTTTTCCATAGATAGCCAGCTAATCTGAAATTTTAAATCAATTTTTGTTTGTTTGTTTATACCTGTCAAAAATAATCGCCATGTTGTATAATTTCATATCAGTTTTAATACTAACCGTCACGCTTTTACTGATACCATTGTGTTTTCAGAATACAAATTGAAGATATTCAAAATAACTGTACATACATTCGAGTATGTACTTAAAATCAAACAATGTTATCTAAAAAAAAACAATCTTTTTTAGTATGTTTTTTTACATTTCTGACAATCTTGTCAATATAGTTAAACGATAACTACGGTAACCGTTGCTTACAAACAAAGGTTTTTATAAACTGTTTACGTTCTTTTCATAAGTAAAATCAAATTTTCAAATGACGCCAGTGGCTGATTAATTACAAAACAATAACATTAGGCTTCAAATAAACATCTCCTTTGTTAAGTTTCAAGAAAATAAAAGCGTTTTTTGACACCTGGAAAGTTTTCATTTTTGTTGATAGTGTTGTTTGACATTATGCCCTCAAATTCTTAATATGAATGTGTAATATAGCGATGGTTATCTTAGTTAACTTCAATTAATGAGCCAGCTAGATTACATCCTGAATATTTTCAATTTTAAACTTTTATAGACAAATAAAACCGGAATAGATATTTTATAAACTATCATGGTATTTTAAGTAAGTATTTTATAAATACTTTATATGGTTATTTACTAATCCAACTGATAGTAATGTTTGATTTATTCTTATTCATTAAAACTGACTACTTGCGAATGGGATGCATTTTTGGAAAAATTTCTAATGTTTCTAGTTACTAACTAGTTGAGCAGTCTTTTGTAGTTTTACCCAACACAATAGATGAATCATTCCTGTTTTAGTCCAGTTACAATCATAAGACTATCGAATATTCATGCCTTGAAAATTTTTCAATGTTTGTGCATTACATATAAGATTTTTTTATTCCCAGCGGGGGAGATCTTATCTCATATGCATATCACTTTTAAGATGTTCACTGTCAATACTCCGTAGAAAGGCATTATAATAAAAATAATAATACATTTTTAGTACTTTTTCCACATAAAATTTATTTGATCAAGACCGGTTTCGCTCATGGCGAGCATTGTCAACTGATCAAATAAATTTTATTTATGAATAATATGGACATCAAATGTTTTCACAGGCCAATGTGACGGTTATCACCTGGTTTTTCCAATTACACAATGATTGTGTAATTATCTTTTTCCCAAAATAATCATTCTAATTGATCAGACCTAGAAACATAAAATCTTTGAATGTTATATGTTTGTTACTTTTAAACACTATGTATTTTAACTGCATATTTAATTTTAAATTAATTGATATTTATAGATGATAATTTTGCTTATCTTTGATAGAGTGACGTTATAAGAAATAGTGAACATATACATAAAATCACGGCTGTGGAGTCGGTAAAAAAAAGTACGACTCCGACTCCATCATTTACCAAAACCACAACTCCGATATTGACCAAAAACACGACTCTGACTAAAAAAAGGTTAATATCGTCACTTTTTTCCCCTAATTTTCCTATTTATGTGTAATAAATTAAATATCAATGGCCAAAAGCCAAATTTGACATATTAAATGCAAAAATAAAAAGTTCAAAATTTCCGACTCCAAGTACGACTCCACAGCCCTGCATAAAATACATATTTCAACTTCGTGTAATTTTCACATTCACATATATATATATAGTGCTTCCTTGATACGCAAAACTGTCTGTGAATGTTAACCCTTTGAGTGGTGAGTTGTTTTGGATAAAATTAGGTTTTTTTCTATAAATTTAATAAAATATTAATTGCAAACAAAAAAAAATTACAACATATTTTGTTTTGTTTTCCGTAAATATAAGAAGCATATTATTACTTATTGAAGGAATTGATATTTCTTATTCAATTTTAAAACGCAAATTCTAAAAAAATATTCAAATAATTAAATATTACTTTCAAATAATTATCTAGAAGCTTATGCATACAGTTGGGGTCTGGATCTTTATTGCATTCATCTGTCAACATGTGTTTCTCTATTGACGGTGATTTTAGGAAGCGTATCGAACTGAAATGCATTTATACACTCAATAACATATGGCCACAGATTTCTTACCAAATATTAAACTTTTTATAAAACTCTTTTGCTTATTTCAAACATATAATAAAAATAATGTGACTCACAAAAATCACTGATTGACGCATCTAGTTTTAATATATGAAAAAATAATAACATTTCAATAAACAATAAGAGAATGGCAATGGATAATAGATGACAACATACTACCGCCGTACCGGTACGGCGATACTAATCAAAGGGTTAATACAATATATTATAAATATAATGTTATCTACGGTGACATTTTCTGAAATTAATTTGGCTGTAGAATTCCCTGCTCTATTATGTAAGAAAATATATCTAGTGCATCTTTTGAATGATTTTATCAAAAAATTGACGCTTCTGAAAATATTTGTCCAGTTTGCGGTACAACAAAAAAATAATTGATGCAGTTATCGCATAGATAGTAGGTCTTCCAAATTCATAGTTAAGTAAAAATAGTTGCTATCATCTTTCGGCCTATAACGAATCTTTGTAAAATTGACCAGGATTCGACTGGAAGACACTTAATCTCCTGGTAGCCCTTGAGCAGCAGAGTCCGAACATAGCGGACGGTGTCCACACGGATAGGGAAGAGATGGATATAGGTGCCGGAGACCAGGTACTGGCATGAGAGATAAAGATCTGTGCTATCTACAAACGGGGATATAACATTCGTTTCAAAGCCTGCTCATTGGTACTATATATATAAAAACCATTTTTCACCGCATCACACCACTCTAAACTTATGAATTATCTGGGTATATGATGAATTCCAACTGTTTTCAGCAGCGACTTATTGCTGAAATAGTATTTCAAACTCGATATATTGATTGAATTCATATTTTATTGGTATAACTCAAATGAAATTAAACAAAATATGTTATTCCACAAAATATTATTAAAAAGAGAATGCATGTTGCTCTAATGATGATTCTTTAAATATAATGCAAAATCAAATTGAATAAGGCTCAATGATTCGCCTCTGTGGAATCTTCGCCAATTACTTGCTTTCTCACATGGCTTTTTCAATAGCAAACGGACTGAGAATACAAAAGACCGGCGTTGAATCCAATTGTATTTTAACTGCGAGGCATTTGATTTTTACTACGCAGGAATCGGTATTGGAAATATTCAATTTATAGAATTATAAAAATCCGCTCGCGTTAACTCCTATACTGAAGAAAATATTAAATATTTATCTTGTCATATATTTGTATTACAACCATGTGCTTGCTGGGTTTCTTATAATAAATAAGAATTTTTCATCAAGGATTGCTTATTCCTATATATATACAAATGGGCCTAAAAAATCTACATTTATTATTAAAATAATATATTTTGTAATGTCTGCATTGTATGGTTATAAATATTCAGTAGGTGATAGATGTTTGGTCTATTATTGATAAGTCAATACAAAGGACTTTTATATGATTCAATGAAGTCACAGTCTCCATACTTCAATTTATATCAGTGACACTTTTGTTTTTTTTTTGACTTACCTAAATAGACCCAACACTGCCACATACTTCCGGTTGCATGACGCCTTGTTAATGTTTTATATTAAATGGTACGGCAGGTTTCGATCACAAGACCTGCAATGTCCTACTGGCGCTCGACCAGCAATCGCCAAACATTGCCGCAGGAGTCCACGAGAACAAAACTGATGAAGAAATGGGTGCCGGAGACCAGGTCAGGAAACGGCTAACAGCACTAATCCAGTATAAATTAATAGAATATTAGTAGAAATTTTGGCAAATATCATGTTACATGTATATAATCACATTTCTATAGAAAAATAAATTCCCAATAATTCTGTTATGACGTTCATAAATTACAATACGGAAAGAAAAATAACAATGTATTTTAGTTCTACATAAATTATTTTATATATTTGTTGATAGCTATTTCGGCTTTCGCCTTCGTAGTTCTGACGAAGGCGTAAGCCGAAATAGCTATCAACAAATATATAAAATAATTTATGTAGAACTAAAATACATTGTTATTTTTCTTACTGTATTATAATGGAGTTCTACCAAGTAAATGCCTACTCAATCAATTCATAAATTACCTTTATTTGTTTTTTATAAAATTCATGTGAATCATAAAATAAAGAATATTTAACTACAGTCATTCAGAAACAGATTACACACATCTGTCATTGTTCTATAAATAAGATTAACATGTTGACTGCATAAGAATATCTCATTTTCCATTGAGAACCTGATATTCGAAAACTTTGTTGTATATTAAAATCTATTATTATATCTTATCTGATATATGGCTGGCAATACCAGTTACTCACATTCTTTCATAAACCCGGGAGTTCTGTTCTATGCGCGGGACGTGCTAACGAAATTCAAATATTTTTTTAAAAAAGATTGATTGCTCAGTTGTAAAAATAGGCAACCAAGCTATTTGCAATTATTTAAACCACCAGTAAGATATATGAGAGCTATAGAATTTGGAAATGTTTCTTATTTATTTGATAGTAGTAGTAGATAGTAGAATAAAATAATTGGTTGGACTTAAAGCCATCCCGCACCATATACTTAATTATTAAAAATTCTTAGCTCTTTGCCTATTAACTAACATCTAAAAAAAAACATTCCAATTATAACCTATCGCCTTATCTGAATTTTTTATATACCAAATTTGTAAGAAAGAAATGAAAAAAATCTTCAACAACACTTCATAATATCAAGTGACATTATTTATTTTCATTTATAATTAGCATGTTAAATTAATTACTATTTCTTTCATGATGTCTGCTCAAAGGTCACTTTTAAGAAGATATCATTTTAGAGTGACAGTCAAATTTATTGCTGTTTTTAAGTAAAGGAGTTGTTTTTATGTACTACTAGTATTGATACCCGGCGTCACTCGGACTAAGCGACCAATAATTATTTAATGTTATATCATTCGACATAATTATATCACAAAATCTAACATCCAAAATGGAGTTAAAATAAAATCACAAACTTTATTTAATTTGATGACAGCCCCATTCTCGCCGATTAAAATGTCCAAATTCAAGGAAAAAATCTAATTTGCTGTCAAAGAAATGTCAAATAATACCTTCACGTAAATAATAAACATTATTATATTAATAAAAGCCGGGAAAAAGTTGGTAGAAGACTAATTTATTACATTTTGACTAAATGTCTTCGCCGATAAAAATTCAAACATATTTTCTTTCATATTCGTTTTTATGGCAACTTGCAAAAACAATGCAAAAGGGAATTACAGACATACTTACGCCGTTTCGGTTTTATATATAAGATACATGAATTAATATTTTGTAACAATATTGAAAACCTTCTTAGTGTTGGTAATGTATTTTTTTAATAAGCACAAATGCATGCATGGTAATGATTTACAAAAATAATGCCAATCTGTGTACATATACTAATAAAGCTCATTATCTGCATGTTTTTAATGAAAACATGTTGCCAATCTAACCTTACAAATCATTATATCAATATCAGTCATCAATTTTAGAATTATACTTACAATTTAATTGGATGCAATCTAACCATATTATCATATTTTAATTGCACCTATTTGCATGATCCTGCTATCTTTTACATATTTCTTAATTCTTTTTCTCCACAAAAGATAAAATACAATGTACTTCAGGATATATAGTTTCGATCCTACAACCTATAAATGTAAGGGAAACTCTAACAGCTCAGTTTCTCGAGACAAAATTGGAATGTATTAAATATAGTATATTTCAATGCACAATTGCAGTAACAGAACCAAACCGCACAAGGCTCTCGCAGATGAAAGCCTCATTTGAACATGCTTTCACTCCAGTATAAGCAAGCACTGTGGTAAAATCTTCAGTCTGATTAATATTAATGCAAATCTACAAAGTTTTTTCTTTGATCAAGATGATTGGGAAGACATAGTTGTATTGCATATATTATTTGTAAACTCAATTCACTAGGATTTAATATAAAATCTAAAATGTTTTTGATACAATGTACAAAATCACCTAAGTATCAATATTTTGGAGAAAGCTTTGTAAGCTTTACTTGAAAATATATGTCTTCTTATTTTACGTAATAATTGCAAAAATACAATGTGTGAAAATGAGTTACTTATTTCATTTATTTTTCGACATAGGGTTTGATGTTCGGCTATGCTACAAATGAAACACAGGAATGCATGCCTCTGACAATCGAGTTGGCCCACAAACTGAACGCTCGCATCGCCGAGCTCCGCAGAAGTGGAGAATTGTGGTGGGCACGTCCCGATTCCAAAACACAGGTAATACTTTACTTCAAGCTAAGCAAAACCTAGTTATATAGTCATAACTGTAATAAATTTGCTAAAACCATTGTATTTTTACCATTCCAGGTCACATGCGAATACCTCTTTCGCAATGGCGAGACAGTACCACAGAGAGTGCATACTGTTGTAGTCTCATTGCAGCATTCTGAGAAGGTAATTATTTTCCTTTCTATAAATTAATTATGTTGGAACCCTTTTTTGTGTATCTTAACAGTCTATGCATTACAGGGTTAGTGGTCAGCTAATCGTTCTCACTACAACAGTGGGAGGGAATAAACAATGCAATTGAATGACTTGGAACCCTGGAGCTCCGCAACCCAAGTCAGCAATATTAACACTTGACTACAGACCTAATGAATATTTTATTATTCTATAAATAAAAAAACTAATAAGAACATTGTCAACAATCTGTTAGCCTATCAATAAATAAAAAACATGGAGAAATACTTACAGAAAAGTATAATATGCTGACCGTATATGTATTATGAAGCTAGAACTTTTCTTAATCGATACATATTTTCACTTGAAATAAATAATATCCCAAAAATCACTGATAAAAAGTTGCATCGTGTATATCTAAAGCAGGCATGGGCAACCCTTCCTAGGCCTGGGGCCAAATTATCATTCTGTCTTTGAATCAAGGGCCGGACCAATTTTTTACAAGTAAAGCATAGGTACCCAACCTTTTTCGGGTTGCGACCCCTTTTTATAAAACCGACCCAGATGGAATTGAAAATAGCATTTTTCATTAAGAAATTATAAAAAACAATGAAGATTCATGAAAGTGAATATATTTTTTAATTAACTGTATAAGTTGGTGACCCCACAGGAAACCCACTGCGACCCCTTCGGGGGTCACGACTCATGGGTTGGAAGCCCGTGTATAAAGTAATATTTAATTCAATAATACACGTTGCTTCTTCTTATATATATAATGAACGACATAATATTAATATTATATACTGATTCCAAAATTCCAGAATTACGAGACTATCAATATTGGCGTTGATATTTTTTAGGGATAATTGCATAGAAATTTCGAGGTTTTCATCTGTTATCCTCGTTCGAATTTTTTATTTAGTGTGTTTCATCCTCGAAAAAAAATGTTCACACGTATGTGTACTGCCAAAAAGACGAATGATTTTTCTAGCAAATGCGCTTACATTTGTATACTTTTCTTCCACCAAGTATATTTTATAAAAATCCGTCAAAGCAATGTTGTTAAATTGTGATCTTGTGAATCAGGGCCGGACAAAAAAGCTTGGCGGGCCGGTGGTTGCCCATGTATGATCTAAAGGGTTAAAAGCGATGTAAGTTTACAGTTCTATTATCTTGATAAACTTAATCATTTTCATTCAAAATACGTGAAGGCGAGCAACCAAAGTACTTTATATTTAAGATAATCATCTTGGTAGGATGATGTAGGTCAAACCCAATATTGAGCTTAAAATCTTAAATAATTAAATTTCTTGCAATCCTTTCAGATCACATTAGATAAGCTCCGCGAAGAGGTGATGGAGAAAGTGGTGAAGGTCGTCATTCCCGCAGAATATTTTGATGCCAACACAATTGTTCACATCAATCCCTGTGGCGTTTTCAATCTTGGTGGACCACAGGTAAGCTTATCAAATTCATATGAAACATATTATTTTATCTCGACAAATGATCGTAACAGCACAAAATGTTCGGCCTGAAAAATTTATGCTTTAAATATTTTTGACAATCTTACTACATACTTCAACTGGTAGAAGCCATACAAATAAAGTGAAATAAAAAAAACAATTCAAAAGATGTCCTGCATTAGCAACAGTTGAATGTTTCCATCTCTCATACCTGGAAACAGTAGCGTGGACTGGGTTAAAATGATTCGACAGAACTTAATAATTTTATGCATCATATTAGTTTTTATACCAAATAAGAAACACTTGTACCCAAAGGATTTTTTATACATATAATCTCATAAAGATCAGGATCTGTTAAGCATTTTAAAATAATGCCTTTCCACCAAGAGGTGATAGTTAACATCTAAAAAATGATGGATATATTTGTTTTTTTCCTTTTTAGTCTGATGCTGGTTTGACTGGTCGTAAAATTATTGTCGATACATACGGAGGATGGGGAGCGCACGGAGGAGGTGCTTTTAGTGGAAAAGATTTCACAAAGGTGGACAGATCAGCCGCATATGCAGCCAGATGGGTAGCTAAGTCCCTCGTCAAAGCCGGTCTCTGCAAACGTTGCATGGTCCAGGTAATTAGGACTTTTTTTCAATCTCCATACAATGCTGACACCTGCCGTTCATATTTGTAAGAAAATACTGATCCAATCGATGAAAATATTGAATTCTAATTGAGAGCTTATTTTTGTTTGTCAATTGTTATTTTGGTTTTAATATGCATTAATATATTGCAGTACAGTAAAAGTCCGTTAATTCGAAATTCAAGGGACTGGATTTCCCCAAAAAAATCGAATTACGGGATCAGTATGAAAAATTGAATTTTCGCAGCAATTGTCAACGGCTTGGAGCATCGCGGCCATTTTTTCGATTTTTTTATTACGAAGTACACTAAAAAAATGAATTTTCGCGGCAATTGTCGACAGCTTGGAACATCGCGGCCATTTTTTCGATTTTTTATGGACAGGCATTTCATATGAATAAAAAACACTTCGAATTCGATTTTGACATACGATACTTCACTTTATATAGATGTCCCACTTACACCAATGGTTTACATAGGCTTTACTCTTCAAAACAATGTGTCGACTAACTTTTAACCTAACAAACTCACGAAATTGTCAGAATTTCGAATTACAAGAAATCGTATGTACATTTTGACGAAAAACATTACGAATTAAGCGATATTTCGAATTAACGGTTCATTTTACCATGAAAAGTCAATATTGGGACGAACAAATTATGAAAATTTCGAATTACGAATTATCGTTGTTTGAATTAACAGACTTTTACTGTATCTAAAATAATTGTCAGGTTATGAAGGATTTTTGAAATATTTTCATTTGCAAATACACTTAATCCTCTCTGCAGGGTTTATTTTTTTTTTTTTACACAGTTTTCAGTCTCGTAATGAAACCTATCTTTCATTAGTCTATATTTACTGCATCTTTTTTGCTCATCGTTCAGCATGGAACATATCACCCATGTAAAAAGAGAATTGAGTGTATTTCTTTATCCCATCACCTGGATGATATTTGTCACAGCCTTTTTCTCAATTATATTAAAAATAACTAACTTATTGGCCAAAGATAACAACAAAATAGGCACATAAAGTAAGCACTGTTAACATTTTCACTGATCTGCAGGTATCGTACGCAATCGGTGTAGCAGAGCCCCTCTCCATTTCTGTTTTCGACTATGGCACCTCAAACAAGACCCACGATGAATTATTAAGTATTGTCAAGAAAAACTTTGACCTAAGACCCGGCAAAATTGTCAAGTAAGTTGATTAATGAAATATAATAACCGAGCCATCTTTGAATATGGAATATTTTACTGTCCCCTTGTTGCAATGTGCAATTCTGATTCTGCTTTCTTTCCATTTTACAGAGAATTAAACCTCAGAGCTCCAATCTACCAAAAGACCAGCACGTACGGCCACTTCGGTCGACGCTGCTTTTCCTGGGAGAACGAAAAAACTCTCATCGAATGACTCCGATCGTATTAAGCATAGTAATTATTTAAGTGTCTGTATATATTTATTTTATTCAGTATCAATCAATAAGTTAACTCCAGATCTGTCATAGTAGTTACTGTGGTTTCGTGATGTTTTCTGATATCGAACCTTCGGATGACACTCTTCAAATGCGATAGTATCAACCGGTTGACGAAATACTGTAAACGTTCAGTAGAATTTATGAATTAGGTTTAGGTGTTTGATAGATAGGAAAGTTTTCCTCTGTTTTAGCGTAAGTCAGGTAGCTGCGAGCGAGGCGGCTTCGTTCAGATGCGGTCACAGTCGGTCGACGACGGGTGCTTTTACTCGTCGACGCCTTCTGCAAATACTTGTGTCAAGAGCGGGAGACTTGCCATTGTCTGTGTTTCTCTTCATATCTCGACCGAATGAGGAATGTTCCTCGTTAACTTTTTCACGATTCGTGATGCATCGATGACTACGGATCGAATGCGAGATTTCCCGCTCTGCACGCTTTGTGTTGTGTTTACGTAAAGGAGTCAAACTGGAAAAGAGCCATTCCGAAAACACACCGGCCCTCCGAGTGAAACGCCGCTTTGTCATTTCATTTACCCTTCTTTCTCGAATATTGTTTCCTACCTTGTATATCTTGTCTTTGTAAAGGTGTAATGTTAATTTTGAAGATGACTTTTGTTTGTCGATGCGCAAATTTAGTATTTCTTACCGAGAAGTTGTAAATTGGTGCGGAGCGCGACGACCGCGTTCGCTCGTAGATGAAATATTGTCATCGTTGCGTGAAAATTATGAATGATTTATATTACAGTTATATCTGTATGTGTAATGAGTTGCCACATTAGTGGATTTTAATAAATAAAATATGTTTGCTGGCAAATAACCAGGGTAAAAAATAATCTGTTATTTATTTCATATCCTGTCTGTCACAAAATTCAGTCCCTTTATCCCTTGTATATTATATAACATACCTGTTGCAGAGAAGAAAAGAAATGGCTCGTATTTTAACGGTCAGAATTTTAATTACAGTGGTCTGAATTCATATTAAATGGTCATAATGTATTGGTTAGATAATACAGAGAGCAGAATAGATTATTAATGGTCAGAATTTAAAATGCAACAGATATCAGAAATCCCTGGTAAAATTGGACCTGTCATGCCGAACATTAAAAAATATTGTGGGTAAATATGGCCCTGGAGCCCCAAGCAGCTTTCAATACAATAAGCGACTTAAAAAATACATAAACCCAAACCTTTACTGAATCTTATTTTGACGTTTCGTTTGTATTTAACATTTCAGATCAAAATGGTTACAAAATCTGATCGAATATTTTATTCAGACCGTAAATATTTCTTTTCTGACCCAATATTGAATTTTATTCTGACCAAAAAATATTTAAATTCTGACCGAAAAATGATCTAAATTCTGACAAATTCTTTTGTTCCCTAATTATATCACCAACATACGAATTAATTGGTCTGATACAATTCATTTGAACCCTCCCAATAAACACTAGAGTGGATATAAATTCAGACTTTGGAACTTCAAAATTTGTCCACCATTATACACATGGCGTATTATTGGGTAAATTATAGTTGTACAGTAAAAGTCCGTTAATTCGAAATTCAAGGGACCAGATTTCCCAAAAAAATTCGAATTACGGGATCAGTATGAAAAATTGAATTTTCGCGGGAATTGTCGACGGCTTTTAACATCGCGGCCATTTTTTCGATTTTTTATGGACAGGCATTTCATAAGAATAAAAAACAGTTAACATATTTGATTTTTAGTCACTTATATTTAAGGTATTCGCGCGTAAAATAGAATGACGTTTAGGTAGGTATATACTTATAAAAATGAACCATTGTAGTGAAGTTAGGTACATAATAATTGAAGTGTCACTTGCACCAATGTTATAAATGCTCGAATTCGATTTTGACATACGATACTTCACTTAATATAGATGTCTCACTTACACTGATGGTTTACATAAGCTCATAGATAACTACATAAGCTTTACTCTTCAAAACAATGTGTTGACTAACTTTTAACCTAACAAACTCACGAAATTATCAAAATTTCGAATTACAAGAAATCGTATGTACATTTTGGCGAAAAACATTACGAATTACGAATTTAGCGATATTTCGAATTAACGGTACATTTTACTATGAAAAGTCAATATTGGGACGAGCAAATTATGAAAATTTCGAATTACAAATTATCGTTGTTCGAATTAACGGACTTTTACTGTATTTAATAAAGAATGAAAATTGATTAAAATTCATTGATCACATTATCAGTCCATTATAAAACTGGGTCAAAAATAATAAATAATTGTACGCAGGAGGAATTCTTATGATTGATTCCCAATGAGCTCACTCATCCAACATCAATCTTATTTCAAGGAGTATTGAAGTGATGTTGCCACAGTGATAAAATAAAAATGAAAACAATTCTTTTTTAGCATATAAATATTCCTTTATTAACTTGGTTAATATATTTTTATGTGCAATAAAAAATAAACGAGTCTTCTATAAACAAACAACTGTCACTATATCAATTTAAAAAAATAAAAATCACCACCCCACTAAGGCAT
Organism: Himalopsyche kuldschensis; assembly: GCA_028554975.1. NCBI lineage: Eukaryota > Metazoa > Arthropoda > Insecta > Trichoptera > Rhyacophilidae > Himalopsyche > Himalopsyche kuldschensis. Next base: position 257,906 of record JAHFWI010000074.1, read on the forward strand.
TTTGGATCTTTAAAAACCAAAGCGACAGCTAAGAAAGCTTGATAAATATTCAATTACAACATTTTTATTAATGAAATCAATCAAAACTATCTTTAAAATATTTTTTGAATGCACAATATATGTATGTATATGAAAATGTGCATGGCAACAATATTGTCGAACATCTTAACTATGTAAATGCGATCACTTTTTTACGAACTCTGAACAGACATGAAATGAATAATTGGACCATATTTTGATTGACATCTGAATAATTTACAATATAAATATTATTAACATCCAAAATTACTAGTAAGGCAGGACGATTTTAATAAATCAATCTTTTATTTACAAACAAGTTTATCATAAGAGCAAATACATCAGAAGAATCGCATTTCACATCAAAAGTTAAGTTTGCATTTAAGTGTAAGATAACTTGATTCAATAAGAGTGATAGGTTATATAGAAGTAAATTGAATTTGTAAACCTCAATGAAAGCAATTGCGTAATAGTTTTTAGGAAGATTAATATTTTATATAAGGATGAAAATTTTTCACACGAATTGGCATCAGTGTTTTATTCAAGGAAGACTGAAAATTAAATCGGATTACTGGAGTATCGTTGCAAATATACATACAACTTTTAAACAAATTTGATGCTGAAATTCTTGTTGGAAAGATGCAGGCTATGATGAAAAGAAATCTTCTTTAGGACTATAAAAAAAGTGAAATATTTACTCAACAAAGTTTTTTTTAGTTAAGTCTGAGTATAACAATAATTGTATATCAATCATTACAACATATCCTCCATCTTCCAAATACTATAGTGATGTTAATAACATATGTTATAGTAAATGTTAGAGGGAATACCACTAACAAAATCATGCACTTCATCTACCACTATTGTTTATTAGTTTAATAATAATTATGACCCGATGGAAGTAATAAGATTTATACCAATCAAAGCAATTATTCTGAATTTTTGTGCTTCTGTATGTCAAAAATATTTAAAGAGGGTTTATTATGATTTAAAATTAGATTACAATATTATTTTATGCGGAAAGTCTGGGACTCACGGCTGTACTCGGTCAGAACCAAGTGCCACTTATTCAACGCATGCATACTGACTGTGCTGCTTTACGGTTGCGAGTCATGGCACATCACAAAATCACAGGGTAACCGTATACTGTGCTTCGAAAACAGATGCCTGCGGCGAATACTAGGAGTACAGTGGTTTGACTTTGTCAGGAATACGGAGGTAAGAGAGCGGACAAACCAGCCCCTTATTACGTCTAAAATTAAAAGGCGACGATGGACCTGGCTTGGACATGTGCTGCGGATGCCCCAGGGGAGCCTGAATCCTGCCTGCCTCTTCTATCAACCTGATAGTTTCCTGACGCCGCGGAAGGCCTCTGATGACCATCCATAGGATGTACTCAGGGGAGCTAAGGGACGCCGGGATGACCTGGGAAGATGCGAGGAGGTTGGCGGGAGACAGAGAATCTTGGAGGCACCGTGTGGCGGACATATGCTCCGAATAGGGAGCGGATATGGAAAAAAAAAATATATATTTTATGAAATTAAATGAAGGAGCATATTGCTGAAAGTCTTTTCTCATTGAAAAATGAAATCATAAACAAAGGTAAAACAATCTCAACCGTTGCCGGCAGCATATCGACACCAGTTATTAATTAAGTATTTTGACTGAGGGTGCTTGATGGAATTTCAATATCAAATTAGAATTTTTTGAATTTTGTTTGTCAGTTCAAGTACATCCGTGCACTTGGAATGCCTGAAGATGCCGAAAGGCGAAACCCGGGTCGTTAGCGACAAAACTCATGGAAAAGTACAAAATTCAAAAAATTCTAATCTAACCAGTTATTAAATCAACAAATATACTGGAAATTGATTCATTTAAATTAAGGCACGGCCCATATTTCAATGTGCAAATTATTCAGCGTATGCTTCACTTGGAATTTTGTTTTGGCAAAATTAAAAAAATTCCCCTTCAGTATTTGCAAAATTATTAATTAACTTCAATCTGTTTAAATAAGAGAATTTTTGAATACACATTGAAAAATGAATCACTTGTTTACAATGTTTTCTTTTTTTGCTGCAAGGAAGTTGAGAGCAACTAAAGTATATATATTCCCTTTACTCGTTAACAATATTCTTTACACTACACAATTACATTTATATTATATGAACACTGGTATTGGGTATATATTATGCCTACTTTAAATTAACAGAAAAGAATTAAATGCATCTATTATAAGCGACAATGCAGATATACATAAATTGGGAAATTATTATGTTTGTCAATTTAAGAATACAAAACATTCTTTTCCTTTTTAATGTGTTTGAACCATGTACCTACATTTACAGCTATAAAAGATAATTGACAAATTAAATCATTTGTAGCATCGATAGCTCTAATTGCTTGTGAATTTATAAATAAGTAATGTTCACTTAGCCGTAAAAGAAAAGGAACTTTCATAGGTTGGTCAATATAATGACGGGAGATATGACAAACATGAATCAAATGTTCATTTCTCTCTGCAAAATAAATACAACAAGCAGTTCTTTTATATTGTACAAGATAATTACTTTTTTCATGGTGACTGATCACAGTATTAATCATAATATTTCTCAATGAAAATCCTGAATGGATGCGTTGTAAAAAAGATTGTGTTGTGGATTCATTGCAAAAATAAACATATGTAATACGTAGTAAGAATTTTGTTAGGCTGCAAATTTTCACTTTGTTACTGACGATAACTATAATAAATTTTGACATACATACAGCTCGGATTCAACAAGAATAATAAAGAAACAATTTTGATATTCAACTTCGAGGGTTGATGATATATCATGAAATACAATAAAACTAGATAATATTCTTTTAACATTGTTTTACCAGCTGGACACAATAATAAAACCAAACACCAAGACAGGTTCTTAGAGAAATATTTACTTTTTCAATTGTATAGTTATTAGAGATGTTGAGATTTTACTGTTGTAGAAATAGGTAGGTCTATACAGGACAACATTTTTCAAATATATTTTGTAAAAAAAATAACTAAATATTCACTTAAAATTAATACTATTGATAAATTTGTGAAATTATAAATTGTGGTAATTGACAGATAAAATGAAACTGAATATTATTATGTACTTTTTCATACGTTAGTTTTTACAGTAAAAAAAGTTACCGTAATTATTTTATTATGTCACTGGTTTGCGGGAAATTAATTTTTCATTACATTATTTGAGCTTTGAATTATCTACTATTCAGAATGAATAAATTACGTGCCATAAAAATATGGATACCCGAATCTATGTTTCAATATGGCATCAAACACGATTTTACGTCAATGAAATCGGTTGGATAACAGCGATAAATGCACAACTATTTTGGTTTGACTTGTTCTTTATCTGAAGCAAACAATACTAACAATAATTTGTGATAAACTTATAACTAATTCATTCATAAAAAAAAAAAAAATAGAAGCAGGTCTTATAAAAAAAGAAGAATAGAATTTTAATTTAAAATAATTATTCTGGCCACACCTAAATAATGAGCAGATTACATTACTAAAACACAGATATTTTCAACCACTTTTTAGTACCACTGATATATCGCATTTTTAAATTAAATCAAACTGAAATCGAATTATTAAAAATTAAGTACTCAATTCTATGATAAAAGGAGAAAAGGTAAAAAGTTTAATATTTAATCACATGTATGACCTCCTTCTAAAACTAAAAATAAGGAAGAAAAATACATATAGATAATACAATAAAACTTGCAAATATTATTTCAATGAAAATTCACTCAAACAATGTGACATACAGCAACAGAATTTTTTAAATTTTGTTGACATTCTTTTCAATCTATTCTCATTCAATATTTCTACACAACATTCAGCTGCTCACTACAGTTACACAATCTTTCGAGTCTAAGTTTCACTAGTTAGTTGATTATCTAAGAAACTAAATGTTAGTTGTTAATACTACTTCTATGATATTAGCAGTACATGGTGTTAAAATATTTATCAGACTCTTGGTAACACTCACAGACTTAACACAAATATAATTCTTCAATGGAAAATCACTAATCACAATTCATGCTGATAAATTTTGAACCGTGATATGTCGCTCATTGACTATAGCGAACCATTCCCTCATTTCAAACAAGACATCACTCTTCTATAACCAACAGAGTATCAATTAATAACTAAGTGTAAAAAAAAACAGAGTAAATGGAACAGTTAGGCTTGTTATTCTGGAATGAGTTTTTGATTTTTTCTTCTCATCAACCAAATTTTAATTATTTATGCTCAGTCAAAAATCTCTATGTAACATGGATACTTAACTGAAATGAACAATCAATCCATTCCATACGATCAAATTACTGTAATTAAGAATTGTATGTGAATATGAATGGTGAAAAACTTATCATGGCCCATGGATGTGATGTGAAAAAAAACCCCTGATTGGTAAGAGACAAAATCTAAAAACTCATGAGATCTTTGAATAGAATTTTAGCAGAGCTAATTAATAGCTGCATCATTCATCTGACACCACTAAAATCACAAAACACAATAAAAACATAAACACGTAAGTAGTAATAGTCTAAAAAGTCGTGCCCAAAGATTGAATATGGTGCAAGTTGAAATAGTAAGCTAATAGCATGGCAGCGTTCATAACGCTAAAGTGTTGCCAGAATGTGTGAAGAGAAAGATTGAAGCGTGAGGTGGGCGGGGGGTCCGCTATCCACATTCTTGACAACAGAGCCTCATGTCAGCGGGCATCGGTGTACAGTTTCAGGCAGTGCCCCGCCAAAAAGTTACGCTGCTGCTCCCGGTGAATCAAAATCAATTTCCCGGGAGCGGCACCACCGAACAATCCTTTCTTCTTGCCCTCGGGTGTGGTTACGAAGATTCCTTTCTCAACAGCTTTGGGAGGACTCGGCAACTCGCTCCATGTATATGACCAAACAATCTAGAAATTTGGACATATTTAACTCACCATTATATAAAAAAGTGATACTGTTTCAATACAGCATTATAGTGATTGGAATAATTCTCACCTGCCATCCTCCAAAGACGGTATTCTTTTCCAGGTAGGCGAGTCGTTTATCAGTGCAAAGAACCACTTCTTTGAGAGTGACCACCCAGATGTGTGTAACATACAGGTCAGTAGCAACATATTTACCCTAAAACAATATAATTCTTATTAAATAACAGTTTACATAACCTTTACACGCACAACGGTTTCTTACGAAGCCAGCAAGTGTGGCACATCCCCCGGTTGATTTACACTGATTTATAATAGTACTATTCGAAATATAATTTATGAATGAGTACCTTATCAAGGTCTCTGAGAAGTTTGTATCCTTCAGCACTCTGCTGTGAATATGGTGTCACCAGGCCATCGGCAGCCAGCCAACGGGGTGGGCGTTTTCGCTGAACTTCTGTTGACATGTCAGCAGCCCTGTAATCATAAATCATTTTATTATAGTTTTAGCAAAACACGTCTAACAAGTTTAAATTCTCAGTCAGTTCAGAATACAAAAGTTAAAAAACTAATACAAGCCAAGATACTCAAGGAAATAATGCTAGTTATATATATATAGTATGCGGTTAATTTAGAAAGTATTGGATAGCAAATAGTTACATCAATTAAACATCTGCTATTTTAATAACCATGTCCATATTGACCTTTTAACAGCATCCAATGATCCTGAGGCAAAGTCAACAACTCCAGCAGTAGGTCTTGCAACAAGTCCAACTGCTCCTTTTCCAAGACCTTTGAAAAACCCTAAAGCCCCCTCCTCTCGAGCGCCGGATATAGGTTTCGTAAATACTCCACTCACTCCATCCACCACACCCTAAAATTAAGGAAATCATAAATATACAACAGTAAGATGTAAATGACCATTTTGATCGTTGTACATTTTGTACATTTTAAACAAGGAACTTAATTAATTAAAACAAATGACACAAAACAAAATGAAAACAAAAATAATTCACCATGAGAAGTCCTTTGCCGCTTCTAGCAATTCCCTCCTGCAAATTAGCAGGCGGCTTGTTGATGTTGTCGCGTCTTTTGCGTTGGTAGTCCGAATCACAAGAGAGGGCAGCCAGGCCGTGTCCCATTGCACCGGCGATTCGAGAGACAGCACCCGCTGCTCCACCCACTGCGTGACCTACCAGAGAGCGCACTCCAAGAAGCAAACCTTCTGCAAACTCTCCCGGTCCTTGTATGGCGCCCTGTAAATTTACACAAAATTTTAACTGTAATTCTAATATAAATCAAACTAGATTTTTTTTTTCCAAATCCAGTTCGCAAAGATTTCCACATATCTCATGGAAAGGCTGCTTCAATTTCAAATGCCATCGTAGGGCTACAATCATTGCAGACATTCAAATACCTGTATTTACATGATTATTGGCTTCACAAAACAATATCCTTAGAATAAAAGAAACTTATCATTATTTGTGCCAGTTTTGAGTTATAAATGCCACTAGATACAAAATAATATGTTACGTCATGTGTCAAAGAGACATATTGATAGAAGTGGATAAGAAGATACTTCTATGCGAAGAAGTTTTTGAAAATTAGCAGTTGCTTGAAATAGGAAACATGTCTACTTTAAAACATCTCAGCAAACTCAAAGAAAAAGTTAATGTTTTTCAGTGATGTTTGTCACCAAATATAATACGGTGTGTTTTCAAAAATATATGCTCAAATAATAAGGGGGCTTGTGATTCTTCCTTGACAAGTATTAAAATAATAATAATGAATAAAATTATACCTGGAATGGTTCATAGAACAAATCTTCAACTCCTTTGCTGAGACCCATCACCAGTCCGTAGGGGTTTCCAATCACATCGAGTCCAAGAACTAGAACGTACAGTTGTTTCAACGCCTGTCCTGTGTAATGACTTGTAGCAGTGGACATCATTTCCTTCTGGGACATGAACTCGTATGTCCTCTCGTAGTATGCCAATCTGAAAAGAATTTAAGTTCATTATTGTTAGTTTAAAAAAAACAATTTGAATCACTGAACAGTCACATTCATTTATTCATTTTGTTTGTTAAAGATTCTAAGGCAATTTTTGTTAGAGAAAGATAATGTATGGGAAAAATTATAAATCAGTTTTGATAACATGCAAACAAGAAAGTAAATTAATATTCAGAGTTGACAAAGTATCATTTGTTACTAAATGGTAAGTTAAGCTTTGATAGATAATTTAATTGATAGATTTAATACTCACTTAAACAGTACATCGTTCATATCAGTCAGAGTAACTCCCAACCCTTGAAGCAGAGTTCCGAGGAAAGATGGCAACTGTGTGTCACCACCCATAGAGAAAGACACGTGAACTTTAAGAGGAGACAGATGGAGAAGGTCATAGAAATGTTTGAGATCAGAAGCTGCCCCATCAGCCACAACTAATTCAAGTGGACGACCAGCTGATTCCAAGTCGACTTTGAATCGCTCAGCCTATAATTGAATAATAATATCATATATAATCGTAGTTTCTTGGAAAATAAAACTTATTCATGGATGACTTTTGAGAGCTCTGCAGTGTATATTTAAACATGAAAAAAAACTTTGTCACAGATGAAATGATAAAACATACAATATATAATACTTACAGCTACAGTTTCAGATATTTCTTCTTGGGGGAACATTCCCATTAAGGCATTGATTAATCCCATATCGATTTTAACATGGAACTCTTGCACTAAAATCTTAAAATATTTGTATTGCTTCACGTTTGTGTGTTCCATAATGCGTTCCACTATGCACAGCTCCACAAATGGTTTCATTGCTGAAAATAGCAGAAAAACATCAATATTATGATTATGAATAAATTCACTATAAATAATTTCAAATAATAAATATGGACGTTAAATTAGTATATACATAAGCCAAAGCATCCTTGATCACAACTGAACAAGTTGGGTAATTCAAGCAAGGACAGGAGAATCATGGAGAGATCTTAATGGTTTTATTGATAATTTTTTTCCCAACATTTATTACACAATACATTACACATGCCAGTATTTTTTTTTAAACATCAAGAACAACCTGAAAACCAGGGGTCAATTACATGAAGCGTTGTCAGATGAAGTGAAAAGTCATAGCGCAGTGGTTTTCGCACAAGCACTGCTTATTTGCAAATTTCATATTATTTTAAGCAAAGCTCTCTCACCCTCGTCACAGACTTAAAGTTAGTCCATGTAAAATATATAATTTTGAAATACTCAATATTATATATGGTAAAAAAGTTAGTACCATGTGAAGAAGCAACACTCTTGGGAGGCGGCACAGGTGCGAGCACAACAGGGAATGTCGGCGCAGGCAGTTGCTGGTCAGCTTGCAGGCGATGCAGACGAGCGTGGAGTTGTGTCTTGTGAGAACCTCCACCCCACTGAACCCACACACCAGGAGCCAGGGTCCTGCGGAGACGCCTGTGATTCGGCTTCAATAATTCCATAGTCTCGAAATCAACCTATAACAACACATAATTATTGTATAAGCAATATTAATATCAAAGATGCAACCCTTGGAAAGTGAACCAAATACATATATTATCTCAATTAATTACCTCTGTCTTGGTATCCAACCGAGCTCTTCCGGGAACAACAGCATGGGCCACTTCGCACTCTTGAAGAAATCTTTGGTAAGCTTCTTCCATCATAGCTGTATCTTTGATGCTGAGAGCTTTAAACCGACGTGAACCCAGTTTGCATTGCTCCCATATAATTCCAGAGCTAAAAATAAAGACAATGATTTGACAATTCATTTAGTCTGAGAATGCTTTTCAATCACGTGAAACCAATGTCATGCCAAAGTAATTAAAGAGACCCGTTAACAAAGTGTTAGGATAGTCAAATCTTAAATATTTCCTGATTGCTTCTCATCAATTTATTGAATCAGATTATACTATATTTACAAGCGTATGAACTATAAGAATATCTTTATTCAAATTTACCTGGCAATACTGATGTACATGATTTCCTGCCGGAGCAAATTGTTGACAAGAGAGAGTCCGAGGCCGTGCATAGAGATTGTAACCTCGGTGTTGATAACGCCGGCTTCACCAGCTGTATGTGCACCGTGCGCCAAAAGTAGATCAGGTGTAAAGAGTAGCACACGTTGCATACCGTCTAGGAAAGAAACCCAGAATACGCGGCTCTCGTTGCCGACCCTAATAAAGATAAATGCGAAATTAAAAAATAATTCATAGATGTCACCGTAAAAGAGACTGAGTGACGAGCAGTTTTCAGCAATCACCTTCTGTCAAAGTGCTCTATTCTATAGACCTTAAAAAAACTTAACCAATAAGATACAATATCAGTAAATATGACATATTGAGTTGATCATTTAGAATTGTGTACAATTTCATAACAAAAATACCTTGATAAAATAATTTGTATAATATTTTTATCTATTCTTTCGCATTGAACTTATGCAACTTTCTGTAATATGCCTCACTACTCACATGAATTCTCCTAGCCCGTCTTTTCGCAGATCATTTTCAATTTCTTTCTTTTTATGGCCTTCAAAAATGATGATCCGTGGTCCGGCAGGATTCTCCCAAGTGTACATCATGCTATGCATTCCATCGATGCGTCTAAATGTAAACATAAACCAAACAAGAAAAATATGAAGTGTCAGACAATGTACAATTTCATATTTCATAACAAGACAGAATTTAAGTGTAATTATTACAATACATATTATAAAGATATACAATGTAATGTTTTTAAGGGACTCTCAAAAATCTATGAATGCAGGATACTTAAAACACAACTGCAGGCAAAATTGCACTGAATGATATGATTACAAAACAAGTGGTGTTAGAAACTAGAACTTGACATAATACGTAATTAAATACCTTATATTGATGCTTTCCTTCTCCCACAGACTGATACTGTAAGGAGTATGATTGATGATGAGTGCTGGAGCCAAACCGGATCGATATTGACCCAAAGTCACATATACACCACCTTCACTAACTTGGGTCTCCACATTGATACCCCCATACTGAAAAAAATAATTTATTATGTGTTGATTAAAAAAAGCAAGCATGATTCCTTAAAATATGCATAAAAAATTTACAGAATTAATATCTCTTTTACTGACTGATGACCATATAATATATGCCAGATGAGTATTTTTACTGTTTTTGGTGTCTTAATCAACAGGTATCAATTATTGACTGCTAGAATTTGTTGAATATTTTGCTTGAACATATAGGATATTATAAAGAATTTCGACTGAGGATGCTTGATGGAATTTCAATATCAAATTTGAACAGTTCAAGTACATCCGTGCACTTGAAATGCCTGAAGATGATAAACCCGGGTTGTTAGCGACAAAACTCATAGAAAAGTACAAAATTCAAACAATTCAAATTTGATATAGGATATTATCACAAAATTCATCAACTGTTCAATTATTAAATGAAAAAGTCAATCACAACACCAAGTCAGCCATCTTTGACTGAGTGGATTTTTTTATTTGTTATCTATTATTATTTATGGCAGTTTTGTCACAATTCATCACAAAATTATTTAATAATCCTTGACTGAGTTAACAATCATTTTCAAATCCCCTCCCCTTCATAAAAATCATTTGTAATATAGTAATGTTGCAATTTTGACATCACATTATCATAGACCTCACCCCGCCCTTAAAATCATATATTTACCTGGTTGTCCAATTTGAGAAGTGAATTATGCTGATCAGTGTAAATGAAAGGTGCACTGACAGCCAAATGGTCAACGGCCTTGAGTCTCATCAATTTGTTGTCTTTTTCTGACATTGGCCACAACGGTTTGCTGGACTTGGCCTCAACCTAAAATAATTTTTAATTTCAGTGAGGCACTCTTAAATTATTTTAAAATTCATTAAAGCTCAGAATTATAAAAAAATTACTAACTCTTGTGAACGGATCTCCTGGTCTGTCAATTTCTTGACAATCAATGGCGAACGGAGCATTGTTGATAAGTAAAAAGTATGGAGTGAATGTCACTTGCTTCGTCAGACTGTTGTAGGTCAAAGTGTTTGATACGCCAACCTAAAATAAATAGAGCAAACGGTTTTTAATATTGTGAATGTGAGTTGTTTTACTTATGTCAGCAGTATTCTCAAATGGGTATAAAATTCTTATTCCTCACCTGATATATTCTTCCACCAGTATTACAAAGAACCACTCCTGAGCTTCCGGGCACGTCAAGAGAGAATTTCTCAGACCATTCGCCATTCTCAACTCGAATGGAGGCTTTCTTTTTACCAAAGAAGTTTTTAGCCTTGAACGAGAACAGTATGGGCTCTTTGTAGTCGGATGGGTGATAAAGCACATTGCTGGAATCGTCTGAATTCTGAAAAGTAACCCAAGCGTTGATAACAGCCCAAAAAAATATATTACACAACATGTATAATTATGATTCTCATTCCTTAAAGAATAGTAAAACTATTACAAGTAAATTACATTGCTTTCTATATGATAGAATTACATACTATAAACAATTTTCATTTTTTTCATGCACAACTAGCTTTTCTAACACAACCATTGAAGAAATGTTGAATGTTGTTTTCTTTATTTCAAGCTTGTGTATTATGCAGTTTTTGTGGCATATAAAATAGATAATTAACACACAATAAAACATAATTGTAACATTAAATGATCCGTTACTCAGATAGAGCACAGATTTTAAAATACAGTGCTAATATCCAAAACGGATATCTGCCAATAGCTACTTCATAGTGATTTATCAAGGAACACATTGAATTGTTTTTGTAAATATTTTCACCGTATCTGTTTACCTGTCATCTTTTTCGAAAATGTTATTTTAATTAGCAAAGAAATTTAACAAAAATCACGTTTGTTGCCTTACAAGATCATCTTGGCATTCCAAAAGTCCGCTTCTTTTATTAATTATTTTTTGGCGAAAATTCTCGAGCATCGTCAATTTACGAGAATCCAAAAATTTCTGTATTTCTTTCTACAATAAAATGTTTTATATCACTCCAATACTACAATAAATATCCAAAAATATGTGTACAATTACAAGAAATATCCAATAATCATTAATATAGGAAATAGAATTTGAACACATGCTTTAATATTTTTAAAACAACAAATAAAACATAATTGCAAAAATGAAATTTTCCTACCAAAATTTCTCTTACTTACAATTTGACAACACATATTGAAGTGTTAAATTTGTTACTAAAATAATCTACTAAATAAAACTAACAGTAATAAAAAAATTCTAAAAATACATGCAATCAAAAAAAAATACATGAAACTTTACAATATATAATTGACTGGAATGTATACCTGAATATTTTATTATTATTATATATCTCAAGCATACAAATTCGATTGATATTTAAGATGAGTGTATAATAAAATTTTGTATAATAGAACAAACATTTTCTCACAGGAATATGTGTGATAATATTTTACCAAAGATGCATAATACAATATCTTTATAGATATAATGTAATAAATCTACTAAGAGTAATTTTTTTAAATGCCAATTTTTTAATAATAGTTATATCATTGAAATGAAAATAATGTTCAAATGGAAATGGTCGATGTTGTGTATGAAATGAGAATTGTATCAATATTGAATATTGTTTACATTACCTTACTTTTACAATTAAGTACATGATTTCATTTAATGTTTAAATCAGGGCTGTGGAGTCGTTAAAAAAAAGTCCGACTCCGACATTGACCAAAAACACGACTCCGACTCCGACTAAAAAAAGGTTCAAATTAAATGCAAAAATAAAAAGTTCAAACTTTTCAAAATTTCCGACTCCAAGTACGACTCCGGCCAAAACGCCGCGCCGACTCTGGCCAAAAAGCTCAGACTCCACGACTCCGACTCCGACTCGGACTCTGACTCCACAGCCCCGGTTAAAATCATAAAACTTGTTCATTTTGTTACTGTCATTTAATAACAATAAATTATTCAGTTTTAAATAGTCATACTTTTCACCGGTTCATTCACACTGTCACATTGAAACAAATAATGTGATTTTTGATTATCATTTATAATGATAATGGAACAATTCAAAGAAAATAAACAAAATATCTACTATTCATAATGATGAGATGATTTAATTTATAAGAACAAATTATCTTAAAAAAGCACTACCAACGAACAACTATAAGAATGTATGGCTATACTGTGAAATAAAATTTAGATACATAGTTAAATGTGTGTGACATGGTATAAATAAATAAAATACATTAATATGAGTGCAATGGGTGAAGGCTATCGATACCTTACGAGGACTGTCAGTGGAATCGCTCCGTTCATTTTTTCGAGACTTCTGCAATATTAAAACTCAATACAAAACCAATTTTCAACCAACACGGTAATTGTTAAGTATAATCTCAATTGTTAATATGTGACAAGCCTACAAATTAAAATCAAATAACTACAAGGATGTTAGATGAACTAAAGAAGGGTCTCAGGTGCAACGAAATCGTCAAAAAAAGAGGTTACAATTGAAAAAGAAGGCTTCAACCGAATTGGTATTAAAAAATTACCAATGACGGGGACGTTTTACCTTTTTATATTAGAATAATTGACTTTAAAAAACCAAAATGACAAATCACATTCAGAACAAGGCTGCCAACAATTTATCAAATGATTCTATAATAATCAGTTATTCATAAAATAAATAACTACAAATTTAAATACACTATAAAAAATTGCGAAATGTCAATACATATAGCCAAAAGTTAGTATTTTCAATATCCAAACTAAGTCTAAATGACAACCTCAGGCCTCTTCAATCCTTTGGAAGCCTCGTTAACATGACTGTTGAATTGTGACCTATTTTTTTCAGTTTCTTGTCACTCGCCTCCATCCAACAGGTCCTCTTTGTCTCTGGTTTCATAACTTCATGTATGTAGGAAAATAATCCATCACCAAAACATTTTCACAAAACAATTATCAATAAATTTTGTAAATAAATTTGAAATACTTACTCTGTATGCCAAACTCAAGCCCGTTTTGTTGAGCATCCAGAATGGACAGTACAGTGAGAAATGTTGGCTTCCATTCTTCTCAGAGCAGTGCATGCCGAGGTCCATCGTCATCTTCTGGACGCTGTCGTGAGATTCGAAAGACCAGACCGAAAACTCAGAGGCATCTTCTGGCACGACGCTCGTGCAGGTCCAGCACTTTTCCAAATATGAAGGCAGCTGAGGAAATTTAGCAGATGTATTTATTACAATGAATACGGTGTTATAAAAGTTTTAAAAAGAGAGGACGATTAATAAATACAAAAACACTAATAATAATTCAATTCAAATACAATATCCGCAGTATTTCTCTACTTTTTTATAACATTGTTAGCTACACTATGGAACCATAGCCAAAACACAAGGACGTGCCATTTTGTGCACATGATTAAAAAATAAAACACAATTTTTTTAATATTAACACATTTTGAGCGGGCTTGATTAATCAGTCACCGATGCGTGCAGCGGGCGAAAATTAGCGGCAGATGAAAAAATATCGAATTTTACAATAATTGCTCTATCTTCCGAACCAGATGTTATTTTTTACTGAAATTTTAAGTGCATACGAACCATATAATGATACTTTCTTCTGAATTTTTTTTCAACGAATACTTAGAATTTACATAAGTATATTACCGTTAGCACACGTTCACGCCAAGATTTTCTTGTTTTAAATCCCTTTCACTATAAATATAAATATAATCCCACAAAGTACTATTCTAATATTTGCATAACGTATGGTACTTATAAAAACACTCACCCCTATGTAAGGGGATGTCGCAAAATGCACACATGTGACTTGTTAATCCTTTTGTTTTATGTATAGAACATACACGACACTGCCTCTGAGGATATTTTTTTTTGCCTCCAGTTACAATTTTTATCGCTCGATGCTTTTTCATATCGAGTGATAATCTGCCAGGAGGATCTTTTTTTACCACTTTCCTCGGTATTTGTGATGTGGAAGGCCCATTTTCTTCCATGATTGTGTCGGTTGCAACGACACGGTCGGCTATCCAAAAATTACCAATAGAACGCAAAAACTGTTTGTAGGTTAGTCTTTTGGCCGGATTTAATGTTTTATACACTCGAAAAGAATTAAATAAAGCACAATTAAATAAATACATAACAACTCTCTTTGTCCATTTTTTTGTTCTTCGTATTACCGAGTAATACGATAAATATTGATCCGCGCGGTCTACCCCTTTCATATATTTATTATAATCTATAACACAGATCGGCTTCATAATACGCTGTTTTGTGCTCCAGTCGATGTTGTGGCTTTCCAGAATGGTTGAAGGATGTATTGTGGAAATCATTCGAACATCTCTCTTCGATTTCCACTGTAGTAACAACACATCCTTTCGCCGACGGAAAATTGTTTGGCCTGCATTCAGTTTAACATTTTTAAAACATTCTGGAAAACCTCGGTTTATTCGCATTGTTCCGCACGACCGTATTTTATGTTTTAAAAGTTCTTCACTGGTTTTTACACTATTATAATAATTGTCCATGTACACGTGATGCCACAAATTTAAATATGGATCGAGAAGCAAACTGATGGTGTCTAGCAATGGTCTTCCTTGCCCACTGTAAATTAAAATATTGCAAATATACCCAGTGGTAGCTTCACTTACCATACGCACAAGAATGCCATATTTTATTATTTTCGATGCATTGTATACTTTAAAGACGAGTTTTCCTCGCCACGGTATAATACCTTCATCTAACGAAAGTTCCCTTTTAGGTTTGTATACAGAAGCAAACTTTGGTATGAGGTATGTTACAATGGGCCTAATTTTTTTTTCGAGGACGATCGGCTTGAATCTGTGATGTTATCATTATTAGAAAAGTGCCACGATTGCCAAATTTGTCTAAAACGATCACGGCTCATTGTTTTAGAAAAAATTGGGGTTTCTATACTCGGATCTGTTGACCAATAATCGTCTCTCGTATCCTTCCTTACTTGTCCCATAAGTAAAATTAATCCTAGAAATTTCTTCATCTCTATAATATCTACAGGCTTCCACTTGATGGATTTCTTTAATTGCTTGTTTCGGTACTCATTTTGTGTGCGGTAACGATTACTCTCTTCTACCATTGTTAGAAGTAAATCGTCTCCAATAAATAGACTTACAACGTCCATGACATTCGCAGAATCGTTTGGTGCCACACAAACACCAACATTACCTAAAAATGATTCGATTTCCGGTGGATTGTCTCTTTCAGACCATTCAATAACTTCGTCGTCCTCAACTTCACTTTCTTCAGAATCACTTATTTGCAAAGGCATCAATGGAACCCTTCTCCTACGAGGGAATTCTTCACTGTCGCTATCACTGCTATCACTGCCAAAATTAGGTAAATCTTCACCGGAATATTCAGATAAATTATCAGCGAATATCTCCTCATCACTCTCGTAATTTTCTGAAGCCATTTTTTGAAAGTTTTAGAAATATGTAAATTTAACGTATTAAACACACCCGTCGGACAACGCTGTATTTTAAAACTAAAATTCCAATACCGACTTTAATTTTAAATCGGGGTAGATTTCAGAAATTCGATTCACTCATGTTATGTTTTTTGTAACATCAACGTGTGAAACGGTCGATATATAATACACCAACACATGCATGCGCTCCAGATGCATTTTGTGGCTCGCATTTTTTTGTGGCATCCACATGTGAGATGGGCCATACATTATACACATGCATGCGCTTGGGATACATTTAGATGATTTACCATGACTCGCTTTTTTTCTCACTCAAAAGAAGGATAATCATGTGTTAGAAGAAAGCAAGTATATTTTTAGTATCGACATAAGAATAAATATTTACATTCCTAAAACAAGGGACCGACTGTGCTTTAAAGACTTCATTGACAGCTGAGATTTCGTGTTTTCTGACTCACGCACTAAAAGAAATTTAAATGTTAGAAGAAGACAGACATAATTTAATACCTTTTAAGGTGTTCACTGTCAATACTTGGTGGAAAAGGCATTATAATAAAAATATTTCGTTTTTTTTTGACTCATCTGATTTACTAAACCGGTTTCGCTCATTATCATCAGTTGATAATGCTCGCCATGAGCGAAACCGGTCCTGATGTAATAAATCAGATGTGGAAAAGACAAAAATTTAATATTATAATTTAAGTCTCTCTTTACCATCACTAATTATCAAAACTAATAACACCACACACAAAATCTCATAAAAAATGGGCAAGAGTATATGTAGGTTATTCATATAATGTGAAGTGTTGGTGCGTAAAGGAAACGAAGTATAATTATTTTTTTTGTTGATGTATATGTAGCTGTGACTGTCCCCATGAGATTGGTGTATAATAATCATTCGAAACAATCCATTAGATATAATTTACAGGCATTTAACACGGAGTCGGCGCAAAAGGTAGAACTACTCGTCCCGCTGATAAAGTACAGTCGACGCAACGGGTAGAAATACCTCTGCCGCTCAAAATGTGTTAATTCCACTCCTGATATTTAAAATACAAGGAATTAATCTTCAATTTGTCTATGAATTGTATCTATTTTTTACACAATAATTGGTGGAACGTATCCACCGTGTTAAAAAAGTTGAAAATGGTTATTTTTGCTTTATGGTACTGCAGAAAAATGACTATAAAAAGTGATGGTGATAAAAGAGCAAGGCCGAGTCAAATTGATTATATCGCTTACAGTAATGACAATAGTCGTCTTCCCAGGTTCGACTTGTGGCATATGCAAGGTTTCGCCTGGTTTGACAGGATGCTCTTTCAAGTTAAGAATTCCTTATGGGGAAACCAGGATATCAACCGGAAGTGTATTCTGAAGAACGACAGCCGGTCTCAGCCAGATGTTGAAGCAAGCCGATGACATTGTGCGACG
Organism: Himalopsyche kuldschensis; assembly: GCA_028554975.1. Taxonomy (NCBI): domain Eukaryota; kingdom Metazoa; phylum Arthropoda; class Insecta; order Trichoptera; family Rhyacophilidae; genus Himalopsyche; species Himalopsyche kuldschensis. The sequence continues at coordinate 275,839 of JAHFWI010000074.1, forward strand.
TGAAGAGTCTGCCAGGAATACTTGCTCCATTTCACCCACAGCCTGCAGAATTCAATTTTCGTTAACAATAATAGTAAAATGTGTTTTTGGTTGTAAATTCAACAAAATTAATATAAAATTTAAAATAACTTTGATTATTCCACGTATTGTGTAACTAACTGTGACACGTGTTTCGCCTCTTTCAGAGGCATCTTCAGACTTACTATCGCAAAGTTTGCTTAAGTAATGAAGCAAGATAAATTCTAACATTTTAACATTTTAAATTATGAAATTACAAAATGGATTACGGGTTTTTTTCCTTCTAAAGGAAACAAGAAAGGGGGTGATAGAATCAAAACAATGCAATAACATAATGATACTAATAAGGTGCAAATCAATCAATCAATTAGATTGGGATTTTTCCCTTTTAAGGAACGCAAGAGAGGGTTATAGAATCGAAACAAAGCAAACAAATATATTTCTAATGACGTTAAACATTACAAACTAATAAACTATAAACTAATGAGCTGCAATCAATCAGTTAGGTTGGGTGATTACTCTACCGATGGGGAACAATGTTAACAAAGGCGAGCATCCTGTCCTGTTAAGAATATTATTTAATAATATATCTTTTTTATTAAGAGTTTTATTTATTTCTAAAAATTCTAGACTATTCATCTTTAAACCTTTTTTATTTACTCGGTGGAGTATTTCTACATTACTAGTCTGATTAAAATTATGGTCATTTTCTATTAAATGATTGGCAAACTCAGAAAAATTATTACTCTTTAGACATCTTATATGTTCTTTAATTCTAATATTAAAGTTTCTACCTGTCTGTCCAACATATGAAGCTGGACAGTCTCCACAAGAGAGTCGATAAATACCACTCTGTGACGATGAATCTACGCGATCTTTACTGTTCAATAAAATTTTTCCTAAATTATTTACTGTTTAAAACGCGGGTTCTATATTGTCTGGCAAAAACTTAACTATCTTTGACGAAATGTCTCCTAAATAAATGATTCTACGCCAGTGTTTAATATTTTCGTTTGCTTTCTTCTCTCCTGAAAAAATATTATTAACTATGAGTTGTTTAACTTGCTTACGTTTAAGTAAGTTAACAACTACATCTGTGTTATAACCATTATTTACAGCTATCTGCTTAATAATGTTTAACTCTAATTCAAAGTTGACTTTAGTGAGAGGGATGTTAACTAATCTATTAATCACTTTTAAGGTGTTCACTGTCAATACTTGGTGGAAAGGCATTATAATAAAAATAATAACACATTTTTTAGCACTTTTTCCACATCTGATTTATTACATCAGAACTGATGTAATAAATCAGATGTGGAAAAAGTACTAAAAAATGTGTTATTATTTTTTTTAAACTATTAATCATTGCTTGGAATGATGAGAGCTTTTGTGACCACGGGTGAATCAATTTTTCAAACGATAATCTAATTTATGTCGATGGCATATCAGTAATACAACTCTTTTTCAGATACTTTCTCAATCTTTATTACAATTAAAAAACTGTAAAAAAAAATATTTTCTTACCTTCATATAGAATTTATCCTTCTTGTCTCTGTCCCTAGCCGGACAAGCAAGCAGCGAGGTCTGTTTGACAGACTTGCGCAAGTCTCTCCAGGCGAATGGTCTCGCGTAGACAGTGTGACGTTCCACAGAGAAGAACAATTCTCCAAGTTTATTGTGAACAGCTCTCAGTGGAAGATTCATCACCGAATCGGGAGCAACATATCCCAGTGATTCCACTTCGTTTCCAGTTGTCTTCATGAAGTGGACTTCAACAGGAACTGACAGACGATTCAGTACCTGGATGTTACAGTTCTGATTATACGTAAAGAATATTTTTTGTTTTTAGAATATTGTAATAAAAGAATTTGATATGTAAATATCAGGGCTGTGGAGTCAGAGTCGGAGTCGTGGAGTCGGGCCTTTTTGGCCAGAGTCGAAGTCGTCGCGGCGTTTTGGCCGGAGTCATACTCGGAGTCAGATATTTTGAAAAGTTTAAACTTTTATTTTTTGCATTTAATATGTCAAATTTGGCTTTTGGCCGCATTGATAGGGTTGATATTTAATTGAATACACATAAATAGGAAAATTAGGGGAAAAAAATGACGATATTAAACTTTTTTTAGTCAGAGTCGGAGTCGGAGTTGTGGTTTTGGTAAATGCTGGAGTCGGAGTCGGACTTTTTTTTATCAAATCCACAGCCCTGGTAAATATATTAACACCCACATAAAATTTATGCAGCTATCAATTTGTTGCCTTCGAACTTTTGTCGATATCAAAAATCCTCGTAAAGTATATATTTTGTTACAAAAATGACAAACTACCTGAATAACGCTCCGGAGGATTATATGTATGGTACCATCCACCATGACAACTTCTGAAATGAGTCCACAGCCGTCGGCGGCCGAGAGACCGGCAGCTTCTTCACGGCTCGTGTTAGAACTTCCACCGCTGAGAGGGAAGTAGCGTTTGTCCGCGTGAACCACTGGCAATGTCAGTTCCGAATCCAGTTCTAACAACTAAAATGATAATAAATTGAAATGAGTATAATGGGTAATAGTCAAATTCCTGTTTCATGCAAAAATAATGTACGATGATCTAAAACAATATCTAATTTCATTCTTTGTAATCACAGCTCGCATAATGCAGAGATTTGAAATTATTTGGTACATTTGTAGGCTTGAGCAGAGCAACGCTGTTTCATCACCATTTCTACAGTTTAGTTAAACATCGGCCAGAAAGATTCAATGAGTAAGAAAACTTGAATACTATTTCATAATATTTAAATAAAAAATGCTACTAACATAGTTTATTGTGTTCCACATTCTAAGAGTATATCTATTCTATCGGTGTGTGGTCTATGACTCTGTCTCTCCATTACACAACCCCATTTGAATATGAGCAAGTGAGATAAAAGAGAAAACACCAGCATGTGTTTATATCTTGCTCACACCTTTCCATTTAAGTGTGATTAAGGTACACAGCTAGCACTTAATCTATTTACATTTAAAATATATAAATATATAATCATAAGTGTTAGTACCTTGATGTGTAGAGACCATTTTGGAAGACTTTGGTTCAATCCAGTAGAAGTTGCTAATCCAGCACGTAACTGCAATGGCACGGAATCTCCATGCTTAAGTGTCACTTCCCTGAAAGACAATTTTTGATTGAATAATTATGTATGTATACGATCATCGTATAACACGCAAAACTTGGACACGAGTAATTAGTGACAAAATTCCTATAAATCAAATTTAAAAAAAGTAATTCCACATAGAATTCATCAAAAATAATTACTTGTGATTTGGTATATTCTGGAGATCTACAAGGCTCGTGTCCAATCCTTGGGTGTAAACAGTGAAAGCGTCCCTGTCAAGCATAAGAGTGACTGTCATCCCAGTGTCATTTTTCACCAGGTAGGGCGAAGATGTCTCCGATGTCTTTGGCGGTAGCCCTCCTTGAACTGCCGTTGAAAATGATTTACCTAATTGCGACAGCACCTAAAAAGGATATTAAATGTTTTTCAATCAAGCCATGCATAACACAAATTAATTTTAAGCAAGTGCTACTCAAATTTGAACCTATTAATCATTCATTTCTACCATACCATAGTTCATTTTTGTATTTCATGCAATGTATATTCCTTGAAATAAGGGCCAATTTATATTTAACTGATTTCGATGCAGATCAACTCGGATTCACTGACAGAAAGAAATGAACTGGCCTCCACACAAGGATCGAGAAAGATGATGAATCGCATCATCCTATAATGTAATGCTGTAACCGTCCCCCAGATTTTTGAAAACACCCAAAAAGTAAGTACTGGAGTAGAACCTAGACTAGATATAGATATCAGTGTTATACACCACAATAATACAATAACAATGGTTAAAGATACAGAAAATGATAATATAAATATGTAAAAAAGAATCTAGTATAGCAGAGAATTTTCATAAGATCAAATTAAAGTGTCAGTATAAAGGATTGTTTGGATAATATCAAACCTGTAGGGCTGTGTTGGTGATGGTCAGTTCCAAAGTTTCTGAGCTGGTAATCTGGACAGTGAGGTTTGGTTGAGGTAGGTTTACTTCCCCGTCGACAACGTCTCCCGGAATCGCCGGCGACCCTTCACGGCTCGGAGATACTGTGCTCACGCTGGTGAAGCCATCGGGACTGTTTGCGTTCTTATTCATTTGAACCTGAATTTTTTTTTATATGTTGTTACTTCAGTGAAGATTCAATTACCAATAATTTCAATATGAAAAATATTCCTTTTAAGAATTCCCTTCCCTTATAAATAATTATTGATGATATATTACTGACGATTTGGAAGAGTGATTTTCACCGAGAATGTTTCAAGTATTCTACAAGAATTACAAGATAAAGTTAAGATGCTGAAAAAGCTATGAACATGTGAAAGTGAGCTTAAAAATCTTGCGGAAGTGACAATGCCACTATTTTGCCATGTCCCAACATTGAAAATAAATAAAAACAACAAACCTGCATTTTAACATCCCATGGGACATGCTCACAATGGTTATCTTTCCATACTTCTACAGGTTCAATAAGAGGTTCCCACAATGCAAGAGAGTTGTTGTAATATGACATTTGCATCGCCCAGGTTGACTCCAAATTAAGCTAGAAGCAAGAACTCTCAGTATTCAGGATTGCACAATATATCAACAAAAAAAAAACAGATCAAGTATCCATATACAGTAGAAGTCCGTTAATTCGAACAACAATAATTCGTAATTCGAAATTTTCATAATTTGCTCGTCCCAATATTGGCTTTTCATAGTAAAATGTACCGTTAATTCGAAATATCGCTTAATTCGTGATTCGTAATGTTTTTCGTCAAAATACACATACGATTTCTTGTAATTAGAAATTTTGACAGTTTCCACAATTTCGATATTTTGACAATTTCGTGAGTTAATTAGGTTAAAAGTTAATCAACACATTGTTTTGAAGAGTAAAGAATATGCAAACCATTAGTGTAAGTGAGACATCTATATAAAGTGAAGTATCGTATGTCAAAATCGAATTCGAGCATTTATAACATTAGTGCAAGCGAGACATCTATATATTAGTATGTACCCAACTTCACTAGAATGGTACATTTTTACTGTCAAGTATGTAGGTACCTAAACGTCATTCTATTTTACGCGCGAATACCTTTAATATAAGTGACTGAAAATCAATTATGTTAAGTGTTTTTTTATTCATATGAAATGCCTGTCCATAAAAAATCAAAAAAATGGCCGCGATGTTCCAAGCCGTCGACAATTGCCGCGAAAATTCATTTTTTTAAGTGACACGTCATTCGTATTTCGTTTTATTTGGTCTATAAAATCGAAAAACTTGCCGCGATGTTCCAAACCGTCTACAATTGCCACGAAAATTCATTTTTTTTAGTGTTCCCGTAAATCGTAATTTGATTTTTTTGACGATAAAAATTGAAAAAATGGCCGCGATGTTCAAAGCCGTCGACAATTGCAGCGAAAATTTCATTTTTTTAGTGATTGCGTAATTTGAATTTTTTTGGTCCATACAAAATCGAAAAAATGGCCACGATGTTCCAAGCCGTCGACAATTGCCACGAAAATTCAATTTTTCATACTGATCCCATAATTCGTAATTCAAATTTTTTTGGAAAATCCGGTCCCTTGAATTTCGAATTAACGGACTTTTACTGTATGTACATACTGTGGAACCCTGATCTAACACCTATACAAACAGTATTAAATAATCTTACATCCATCATTCTCATATCTTTAGTTTTTCTTGATCTATCTTTTAAATAGTAAGGTGCATTCATTGTCTTCCCACACTTTTAAGAAAGACCTTTAAAAAGCAAATCAGGGCTCACGTGTACATACAGTTGTGTAAAGATATTGAACAATTCATACCTGTCCACTCCAATCTTTGACTTCAGCCTGAAGAGAAGCCTGCATACTGAGCATGGGAATAGTGTCGCTGCCTAATCCTGCCTCAATGGACAAGATAATAACAGGAGCCGAAATAAAACATTTCTCTCCGGCAATAACGGGAACTACTGTCGCAGCACTAGCTTGCTCTCCGTATAAATTTAAAGCATCTTGTCCGAGTTCTGAAATCAAGACCACATTAAATGTCAGATGTTGTTGGAATCAAATATATTAAGCGCAATAGAACAGATTTAGATTACTCCAATTGATAAACATTGATGTGACATGAAGATGAAGAGAAACGAGAGAAGAAGTATTTGTGGTATCTTTTGGTTCCAAATAGGGAGGACACAGCCAAAGAAAAATTATTAATATATCACCTGTTCTCAAGAACCAATAGTTGTGCTGATGGAAAGGTTTGATGGCCCACAAATCTTTGTAAATTGATACTGTGTCCACTTTCTCCGCCAGGTCGTCTTCAGTCCTCGTCATTGTCACCATCACACGGTTCAGTAAATCTATCGTGGCTGTAAATAATAAACATTTTATATTATAACTACGAATATAATACACATATGCATGTATTGTATACAATATAGAATTGTGTGAAGATTGAAGCAAGGCAAGAAACAGCAATGAAAAAAACTAAGTCTAAAATATTTACAATATACATATGCTATTTTACCTGGAGAAACATTAAGCCTTAGATCAGTAAGGGCTATGTCAATATGCCAAGGTTTGACATCCGAAGCCGAAGCAGCCAATGAAAGATCACACGGTTCGAGAACGGAATGCCTTCCACGCAGTACAGCTCCCTTACGACCATACTGACACGTGAATAGCTGCAGCTGTTCCACTGAGCCCTGCATCACTTTTTGCTCTTCTGTCATTCGAAGTTTAAACGTTATTTCATTCTATAAAAAAAAAATAGTAATAATGATACAATTTAGGAGTTTTGTCACTAACAACCCAGGTTTTGCCTTAAAAGTAATATCACTAGAAAAAAGAAACAGTTGTTAATGCTTGCCATGAGCGAAACCGACCCTGATCCAATAAATTTGATGTGGAATAAGTACTAAAAATGTGTTATTATTTTTATTATATTGTACTTAAAAAGTTATTGATGGCAATCTGGATTAATTTACCAATGGTTTGATATAAATGTCGTTCAATCAATATTTGTTTAAGTTATTGCATAGATCAATTACAATTTCTGTAGGTCATTTAAATGTGGCATCGTTAAAAAGTTATTCAAAGCTGAGACATGGTAGTGCCTACTAATTATTTTGGTTGCTGTACAAATTTATTAATATTCAGTGATGTCTTTTATCATTTTTTAATCTTTAAGTGACTAGATGTTCAGCCATTGCTATGTTAAATGTAAAGGTAGTTTTCCCCATGTAATAGTGCTAGAAGTCACTAGAATGCAGTCTATAAATACGAGACTTATTTGTAAAATTTATTCTAGCTTTATAGGAGATCATTGGTCAATGACATCTAGCTATATATCTTTGTACTTACTACAATGATGGACTGGGGAATGAGGACAAAAAATCTCCAGTCAAAACTATATTATCAGTAAAAACAATTTTGTACTCACATTTAAAACAAGAGCTTGACAGTCTTTGATGTCCATCGATTCAACCAGAATGATGTCAGGTTTTTCCACTTTCAGATTGATAGTCAGCATTCCTTTTTTGTCAGCAGGCTGGGAAGGCTGCACCTTAATTGCGTCTTTACCCTTCGGACCACTCTCAATGGCACTAATTTTAGATACTTTTCGGGTGACCTGTAACAAATGTCATATTAATTTTTAAGTTGTAGAATTTTTACAAGTAACCTTCGTTCAAAGTCTATGAAAGAAACGAAGAAAACTGTTCCAACATATTTATACTTGCCCAGAGTTCGCTTCCAACTCTGCTATCTAGAAACAATGACATTCACTCAAATTTTATAGAAAAGGTATAAAATTACCGTTGTGCTTTCGGTGGTTTTGCCATAAACCACTTCGGATCCTTCAATTGCTTCTGCCACCTCTTTCACAGGTGGCGTCATGGCAGCCAGTCCACTCGTGACAAAATCCATAATCTTCATCATGAAGTCCATCGACAGGATCAAATTAAAACTGAAGATGCGGACATCCACTGAAAACGTCACCAATAACATAAGTATTTAATAGTCAAATAACAATAATACATTTTTAGTACTTTTTCCACATCAAATTTATTTGATCAGGTCCGGTTTCGCTCATGGCGAGCATTGTCAACTGACTGTCATCAGTTGACAATGCGCGCCATTAGCGAAACCGGTCCTGATCAAATAAATTTGATGTGGAAAAAGTACTGAAAATGTATTATTATTTTTATTATAAAGCCTTGCCACCAAGTATTGACAGTGAACACCTTAAAAGTAGTCAAATAACAGTCTTATTAGTATTTTTCTGTTCAATAGCATTTTATATAATTTAACAATTCATATTCGAAGGGAACAACCAAAGTATTACAGTTGAATATTTTAATTAAACATTTGATGATGCAATTAAGTATTTCGACTGAGGGTGCTTGATGGAATTTCAATATCAATTATTAATAAATGGCAATTATTTAAAAATAAGAATTATTTAAAAGGGTACAACAATGGCGAATTAGGCAAATAAAGTTGCTCATTCAAAATTGGCAAACTGTTGAGCTGAGCTCGATTAATCTCTAATATTTCTTGGTAAAATAGTTTAAACTCGATTTTTAAACTTAATTTTTGTATATAAACAATACAAACTGTTTACCACGCGTCAGTTCAAGTACATCCGTGCACTTGGAATGCCTGAAGATGCCGAAAGGCGAAACCCAGGTCGTTAGCGACAAAACTCATGGAAAAGTACAAAATTCAAACAATTCAAATTTGATTTGATGATGCTTTGAAATTTAGGAGACATTCGGGTCAAAGAAAATCAACTTGCCTTCATTTAAATTGTGTAAAGAATGAAATTGAATCAAAGTCTACCAAAGTATAGTCTAGTAAGTAATGGTCTGAAATGTTTGATATGTAACCCAAGTTGAGTTTAACTATCAAAATTTGACGATAATAAAACATCAACATTTTTGCCTTGTTTTTCTTAGCTTTGATTTTATCATCTTTCACTTGTCAAATCAAATTGCGATGTTATTGGTAGTTGACTGGACTTTCACTAAAATAGACATGACATCTAAGTATTGAACTAGATTCGTTTTAGTTGTCTTGTGAATGTATTTATCATATGTACATAAAATTACTCACTGAATGTGTCCGCTTGTTTTTGGGTGAAAGTAACATCAATCATGCTCCTCATCTTTTCAGGAGATTCGCTAGAACCTAGACTGGAGTTGGGATCACATACTGATTCTGACCGTCTCTCCATAAAGCGGGTGATCTTTGCCTCACGGTTTGGTCTTGTATCGTCCAGCAGACAATTGACGAGCAAGAGAGAAGTATACATGGAATTGTTCGAGAGCATTTTGCCTTTTACAGAGAGCAGTGACAAGCTGAAACGGGCTAGCCCAACTTCATCTGATGAGCCTAGAGGTGAAACTAGAATGGTCTGAAATAAATCACATGAAATGTGTTAATCTGAAGCTTAATAAAACTTAAAAATCGATTGAATAGAATACCATATTGATAATTAAACTTATGCTTTTTTTATCATCAATGATCATAAAAATACAATAAAGCTGTTCTTGAAAAAACAATATATTTATTTATAAGTGGTTAACCAACACCTAATTGACTTTCTAAGTAATGTATGGTAAAAATAAACAAAAAATTCAATATATAACATATTCTCACATTTTCAGCAGGTTTGGTCATCATTTCAATCGTCAGGCTGTTCATCGTGAAAGTAAACTTGACAACAGTCTTCGCTGGCGCACCAGTGTCCACCTCCTTCGGCTTATTTGCCAGATGAACCGCCATATCTGCTTTTTTCAGAGAAGCAGATGTTTTCGAATCTACACTCATACTACTTTTAAGGCGAGGGGGAGGCGGTGCGGGGACAACGGCGACAGCCTGATCTGAACCCTCTGTTAAGTTCTCAGACAAAACTTTCATCACCATCTTGAAATCGTCATTTGCTATTTTCAACTGAAATAAAACAAAAAGATTCTTTTCTGTGACCTTTAAACAGACAAAAATTTTCGTTATGTATCAACAAATATTAATCAATTACCTGAATGGCCTCGAGTCTTCCTGACATGTCGATGTCAGGTATTTTACTGTACCATGAAGAGGACAGGTTCCGTTTGACAATCAGACTGAACGTTGTCGGTTGAAGAAGCATCTTTTCATTACCGAAGTCATCTACATCCAAGGATAATTTGACTCGTGACAATTTCAAATTATCCAAAGCCAACGTGAGCTCATCAATAACGACAAGGTGATTTTCCTGAAATTATTTCAATATTGTTATTTCTACTGTCTCCCCAAAAATTCTTCTAGATGAAAATGATTGCGAAACGAAGCATAGTTTTCATCTATCTTTTATAAAGTGTACATAATAAATATAGAAAAATAATGAATGCAGACAAAAAGAAAAAATATTGTTATTAGAGATTTTTTTATGGGTTCGATGAATCATTTTACTAAAAACATTGTACACACCTTTACATTCAACTCAATAAATTTATTTGTCATAGTGATATAACCAAAATCGACCATAACAGCAAAGAGGCTTTTGGAATTTTCTGGAGCAATAACAATAGGTGCTTTCAACTGGACATTCATGGCAACTTTGGTGGCCTTCTCGTAAGCATTTTGAACGTTCGCCTTGGCTGACTCAGCAGCCATTGTCGAGGCGTCTTTTATGGCCTGCTGAGCAGCTTGGAAATTATTCAGGAAATTCTGAAAAACGAAAATTGTTTATATAAATTTTGCACTCACAGGTGCTCTTGGTAAGAGCCGGGTGTCACTTATTCAATGTGAGAATTCTGAAGGCGTGGCACTTCACAAAAGCTTAGGGATTGCGGCAAGCACTAGGGGTACAGTTGTTTGACCTATAGATGATAGCAAACTAATGGTAAACATATAAACATATCATCACGCTTAGAAGCAATATTGAAGGTCACTCCAGGTCTTATTGAAGTTTATCGTTTGGGATATCTTGTAACAGGCCTAACGTTAGTGGAAAAGTAGAAATCTTGTATCTGGTCCAGAAAAGTAAGCCTTTTGAGTTTATATAAAATAATAATAAAAATTACAATTCACTCACCAACATTGAAGAAACAAACCAATTGAGAAAGATAATTCTTATACAACTGATTTGGGCGTCTATGGTCATGTCATTGCTGTCAATGTTACTGTAATGATCCATGTTATATAGAACTAGTTGAACTGTCAATGCATCTCCACCGACAATTGAGAGTATCTGAAACATTTATGAATAATATCACTTTTTGTCAAATAATCAAATCTATATAAACGTGTCCTATTGCAATAATATTATAGTTTTTATAATAGAAATAAAATTAGCACAAAGTTTTCACTGAAAAAATATATGTTAATTGCATTTAATTATCATTTTGAGAATGAATTCTGACAGGTTGAGATTTCAGCTGAAAATTCTCGCAGTGAGCAAAACTAGTCCTGATCTTTACAAAATATATGTGGGAAAAAAAAGTATTTTATGTTGGCAACTCATTATTTGGTCAGTTTCTAATTCGATAAATGGACAGTAAATATTGAAGAAATGGTCAGTAATAAAACCTTAAAACGGTTGGTAAAAAATAATAAATGGTCAGTGTTATACTGTAAAATGGTCAGTGATTGTCTGGAAAAGGGTCAATAGATATCTATAAACGAGGGATATAAGTTATATTATATATAACACCAAAACAATATGGTGTTCATTACCTCCCTGTGATAAGAAATAAGTGGTGAGAGTGAAACAGCACTGAAACGACTTGTACTTTACCACTGGAACATTTTTTTTTTCTCATAACTGCAATCCCAAGGTTCAAATGTCAAAATTTATTAATCATAAACGAAGAAGACAAAAGTGTGACTATATTGCCAGAGACAATTTTACATTTGTTTGCATATTTATATATGGCAGGACCTGTGGCGTTTTAGGTTCTGACTTTAATTTAACCTCATCAACAGTGTAATATTCAGGCGATAGTTTCCATTTTAATATTTTTTTATCGTACCTGGCAATCCCAAGATTCAAATGTCAAAATCAATGAACCATAAACTAAGAAGACAAAGGTGTGACAATATAACCAAAGACAATTTTACATAATATGTTTACATATTTATATATGGCAGGACCTGTAGCGTTTAAGGTTCTGATTTTAAATTAACCTCATCAACGGTGTAATATTCAGGCGATAGTTTCACTTCTAATATTTTTTTATCGTAACTGGCAATCTTAAAATTCAAATGTCAAAAATCAAGTCAAAATTTATGTACCATGAACAAAGAAGACTAAGTGTGACAATTTGCCAGAGACAATTTTACATCATTTCATTTAATGTGTTTATTTTTCATAGACCTGGTCATAAATTTGCCTCTACCATACTTCACACCTATTTTTGATAAAATTCTGTCAAACTAAAACTAACTATTTATTAAAAATGATTGACCATTTAAATTTGATACTAAATGTCTTTCATAAATTAGGTACTAGCCATTATAAATACAATACTGACCGTTTCATTTTAAAACTGACCACATTCATACTGATACTGACCGTTTATAATATTAACTGACCATTTTGACTTTTCACTGACCCAAATTTGAATTAGATACTTCACTGACCCATTTATGTATTAAAAGAAATTACTTAATTATGTCTCACCTTCTTATGTATTGTTGCTGGATTCTGATCAATCACAGTGATATCCTGAAGGGTGGCATTCACTTGCGTGTATGAATTCTTCATGATGAGGCCAGCCTTCAATCCCGCCACTGTCATCATCGCAAGAGAGCGTTCCTGAGTCGCGATCTCAACTCGAACTTGCTCCATCACCACTTGGACTTTTAAGCCGATCGCCTCAACTTGGGCACCTTTTTTCCGTTTGGACACTGCTGATGCTATATTAAATGTTTAAAAATAAATTAAATTAATCACTACACCAAATATTTTTTCAATATCAAGTACAGTGTAACCATGATTATCTTTTAAGAGACGCTCAAAAAACTATGAATCAAGAAAAAGTCTCAAAACCAATGACAAATGGGAGAACGATACATCAGGGTACCACTATAGTTAAAAAAAAAATATCTATTGATTTTTCTCATTGCATTTTCTCCACTATCTTCAAAACTATATCAGGCCTAGGTACTCTTTATAAAAAAGTGACATATTTTATTTTAGCCTAAAAAATAATATAAATTTGTATAAACATATCAATATCATAATCGTTTATCTAAAGCGTGGGTTACCAACCCCGTGCCAGTGGGCCGATTCGTGTGCGCCCACTCCCATTCGACCACGACAACAATTTTTCATTTCAATTTTCATATATTTTATTATATTTGAATAAGTTTCAAAAATAATTAAATATTTACATAATTCGAACTCTGCATAAATCGATATAGATCACTGCTAGAAAAACCCAGTAGTTGAGCTCTAGAATCCTTTTACTCGCCAAATGAATGTAATGGAAATAGCTGCATATATTGCAGAGCTTGTTCAAGTAAAGGCAGAAGAACTGGAGTTAGAGATTTTGGACCTTCAGAGTGATATTATGTTAAAATCCTTAATATCAGATGAGGACTTCTGGAATACATTGGACGGAAAAAAAATTTCATTTTTTTAAAAATTGGCATATTAGATTAAATCATTTTTTGGTTACAAATTTATGATTGCTTGTCAACAGGAACGTCACCATACTCCCCTAATTATGAGGCACTAGCCAATAAAATGCAATGCCAAAGATTACACTGACTTATATTTATTTTATATAATAGAATATGAACAATAATTTAAAAAATATTTTTTTTCATATTATTTATTACCAAATTTTCACATATTTTTTCAAAGCAAATTTTGCTTTGAAAAAATATGTGGTGCCCACCGCCCTACCGATATTTTAAAATGTGCTCTAAGGTACAAAAAGGTTGGTAACCCCTGATCTAAAGTATAAGGTCATTTTCCATCCAATCAAATATTTCTTACAAATTTTAGAAGTTTTGGCAGTTGGCATCTCCTGATCTTCAGGAATAGTAGACAGAGGAGTACCAGCCGAACCGATGCGATCCTTTTCTCCCTGAACAGCACTCAACCTTGCCTATAAACCATAAAAATAATATTTGATTTGTGATATACATATTGGACCCCTACAGTAAATAAAACGTATCTCGGTTTTTGTCAAAAAAACATAGGAGAGGAGAGAGAGAGGAGAAGTGGATATAAAGATAGTTCAATACGTATTCTATTAAAATTGATTTCTTATTCGTAGATCCAAAAAACCATTCGGTAACTTATGGATATATGGTCACGGGACAGAATCCCAATTCTCTCGAGCTAAGCTCAAACAATTTATACATACTGGCTTATAATTTTATGTTTTGACTTTACTCTTTGAGTTCTTGTGGATTATTATAAAATGAGAAATTAAAATGATTAAATCTGAAGAATATTACTGATTATTGTATGAGTTCTGAAAGAAGAATTTATTTTTTAATATTAGCCTATAGTAAAATTATTCTTTTTATTTTAATCAAATAATAAACTTATGTGACTGTCTCTATCTGTATAATATTATTATTTGTGTAGTTTGTGGTTGCATTTTTGCTCCTGTAAATTAAAACAACTCAATTTCATACTTATTGCGAAGTATTCTTAAGGATCTTCTATTTTAATAAATTTAAAAATAAAAGATGAAACATTTCAAAACAAATCGTAAGCCTTACATTCATTTTATTTAATGTGCTTATTTTTCATAAATCTTTACAAAAATTTTGTCCCGTGACCATATATCCATAATTTACCAACCATTCAACATCACATAAGAATAAATTGCTATTTTATATTTAGCAAATAAATCAGAAAGTCAAAGCATCGCTTTTAAACATAATGAAATAACATTTTGAATAATTTGTATCTGTTAAAAAATAGGTAACATTGATTACGGGTGAAATCTTTTTTTTGGCTCTCCTGAAAAGTAGAGAAAAATGAGTTAGGTTTCTCTGCCTCTAATATACATCTAAAGACAAGAATTGACTTTCATAACTTTCGTTTTGGGGATGTGAGTGTATACAAAAATTACATCAATTAAAGTGAACACACCTCATACTGGCTGGCGACAGTCAAAAGTTCTTGAATGCCTTCCTGATGAAGCAAAAGCTGAAGAATGGTGAAGTCCAATTCAATCAGTTGCTCTACCGAGCCATGTTTACTGTGGAAGTCAGGGAATTTCTTGTCAACCTACAAAACAGTCAAAAACAATAAGAAATTTTATTCAACTTTTTCCAAATAATTAAGAGATCAGATGAACATATTTTTTTTTTACGATAGTAAGAATTTCAAATAACTCACATTACAATACCGAAGAGTGAAAAGATACTGTCTGACATCATCATCGCCTCTCGGAGTATTAACAAGTTCTAATGGTTTTTGATTAGAATTACGAAATAAGGTAACAGAAGCGCCTCCTAGGCGCGCCGTCGCCTCTAAAGTCAATGTCCTCTGGGCTGCGCACAGTTCTAGGCCGCTCAGAACAAACGACACCAGCTTCTCTTGTTGTTGCAAAGCGAGTGCAGTGTCGGTTGGTGACTCAGCAGTATTCTTACGCATCACAACGAGAACAAACTCTGTCAAAAAGAAAAAAAATCAATACAATTACGAAATATAAAACTGATAATGCTATTTTCATATCGAGCTGTATAGTTATCAAACTGATTTAGACAAAGATGTACCGAGTGTCAAACTTTATGTTCCATAATGTTTATGATCAATTGAAGAATCATGCACATGAATGGTTTCGTATTCCAATGTGTAAAAGCAACCTACTAGTGGTGATGCAACTGGGAAGAGCTTTAACATTTTTGGATTAGAAGACAAGTCATTTATTGATGATACGACAATGTAAGATTTATTTTTTTAGGAAAATATCACTGGATTTATCCAGCTATTTGCTTTAATGCATTAAATTACATACATTGTACATATTCTTGTATACTAACCATCCATAATGAAGTTAGCTTCAACTTCGGTCAACTGAACGAAGTCTTCTTGCAATGCTCTGGTTTTCTTTTCTGCCTGTCGTTTTTTATTCTCTACGGGATCAAAATATTTCAGCAGAGATAAACTGGAAGATCTTGACTCTGCCGGCTATAAATCAATATAATTTTTTATATAAGAGGAATATTCACCAATTACTTAATAAAAATTAAAGATGACCAACTAAATGATTGATCATTGAATGGTCTGATCAATTAATGCATTTCCTCGCTAATAAACAGAATAAATAATTATCTGAAGTGTACTAGTCAATTACCGCACACAAAGTCACACGGTTGCAAGTGCATGGACATATCTGAGCATCTATGTAGCGAGTGGGGACATTGAAGCTCCACATAGTATTATTTCACTACAGTAGAAGTATACCTTTACTTTCATTAACCACTTCCACACTCAAGACTAACCACCATTGATACAGTAAAATTCCGTTAATTCGAACAACGATAATCGTAATTTGAAATTTTCATAATTTGCTCGTCCCAATATTGACTTTTCATAGTAAAATGTACCGTTAATTCGAAATATCGCTTAATTCGTAATTCGTAATGTTTTTCGTCAAAATGCACATACGATTTCTTGTAATTCGAAATTTTTACAGTTTCGACGATTTTGTGAGTTTGTTAAAAGTTAGTCGAAACATTGTTTTGAAGAATAAAGCATATGTAAACCATTAGTATAAGTGAGACATCTATATAAAGTGAAGTATCGTATGTCAAAATCGAATTCGTGCATTTATAACCCTGTGTCTTAGGTAAGCGACGCGAACCGGCAAGAGAATTTAGGCGAATCCAGTCAATTTAAAACGTAGTTGATCAAAGGTCTTATGTGCCATCGCTCGGCCAGGCGCAATTAACGCTCTGGTGAGCTTGGACCGTTTCATATTTTCAAGCGATTCGCGGGCGCCATGAGTGCGCATTTGAGGCGACTTGCGACATATGCCGTCCTGACCGGATCGCTTCGCTTACATATGACACTTGCATGGGCGAGGACCGTTTGATATTTTAAAACTCTGCCGCTTTCAAAGCCGCGCCGGATCGCCTCGCCCAGATTCGCCCAGCTAAGACGACCCGTAACATTAGTGCAAGCGAAACATCTATATATTAGTATGTACCTAACCTTTACTGTCAAGTATGTACCTAAACGTCATTCTATTTTCCGCGCGAATACCTTAACATAAGTGGCTGAAAATCAATTATGTGTTTTTTATTCATATGAAATGCCTGTCCATAAAAATCGAAAAAATGGCCGCGATGTTCCAAGCCGTCGATAATTGCCGCGAAAATTCATTTTTTTTAGTGACGCGTAATTCGTATTTCGATTTTTTTGATCTATAAAAATGGAAAAAATTGCCGCGATGTTCCAAGCTGTCTACAATTGCCCTGAAAATTCTTTTTTTTTAGTGATCGCGTAAATCGTAATTCGATTTTTTTTATCCACAAAAAAATCGAAAAAATGGCGGCGATGTTCAAAGCTGTCGACAATTGCCGCGAAAATTTCATTTTTTTTTAGTGACTGCGTTATTTGAATTTTTTTGGTCCATACAAAATCGAAAAAATGGCCGTGATGTTCCAAGCCGTCGACAATTGCTTCGAAAATTCTGATCCCGTAATTCGTAATTCGAATTTTTTTGGGAAATCCGGTCCCTTGAATTTCGAATTAACGGACTTTTACTGTAATAGGAAAAAAATGCCATGTGTGTTAATGAACATTAATGCCATCAATCATAACGCATGGCATTTTTTTCCAAGCAAATCGACTCATATGGGAACCACATAATAGCATTAACTCATATTTTTATATGATGAGGATTGGTGCCTTGTTGCATAATACTGTCCAATTATTCACAGAAATGGAGGAAAAGGCTTTTTTTTCAAATTTCTAACAGTCAAATAGTTGATATTGAATTATATCAATCAACACTATAGCAAACCATATCAACGCAACAAATGTCTTCAAGAATATAAAATAATGTAATCTTTTTTTACCTTAAGAGGATATGCCTGTTCATCTTTGGGGAACGGAACACTGACGAGTACCTCCAGAAGTTTGATAAGCCTGCATAGAATAAATAGTATGAAAACCAAGAGTATATATAATTATAAACAAAAGGAATGAAAAAGATAACAATGCTAACCTTTCTTCTGAAGCATTAATTGCAATCTGAGCGAGATGTGCCGAAACCTTTATTTTGGGTAATCTAGGATCGTCAATGATCAGGCATTTGTCAATTTCAATTCTAAGAGTTGTCGGCTGCAATAGATGAAGTGGGGTTACGCTACTTTGCAGAATACTAGATTTCCAATCCTCCCCCTTGGCGGCAATAACTACCTGTGAAGATAGATAAAAATATTAGGTAAAATATAAATCATACTCATTTTCTTCAGATTCAACATTTTTCGAAATCTAATCACATTACTGTGTTTAATCATGAGATATTTCCATACAATTTTTAAATAAAAGTTCACATCTTACCTGAATATCGGTCAATTTCAAAATGAACTTGTCATATGATTGATGGATGGCTTGTTTCAGAATCTCGTCATCATCGGCTCCTTCCTTGAATAATTGGTGAACATCGAATGTCTTATTGGAGCGGGGTGCTGACTTAATACTGACAGCACCAAGGTTTACCACAACACATGCCTCATTTCTAAAATATTAAAATTATACACTTAATTTACAACAAAATTCAGATCAATTTAACACAAGCTCTCAGGTCATTATCATGACCATCTGATCATTATGATTTTTCAAATGACACATGCATATTCATTTCATAATAATGAATTATATGTTTAAAACCGTAAAACTAAATTTTAAGTCTGATATGCCCCAAAAACAAATACATAACTAATATTTTAATTTATGGTTATATAGCTTTATGTTTATGGCTTATTTAAATAATTCTAAAAAGTATGCTTTGTTTGTGAAAGTAAAATATCAATTTCATACTGACTTTGTATACATCCCGTTGTGTGATAGAATTATGTATGACGAGCATATATCAATGTCAATATCGAGAATGGTGTGTTTGCTGACAGCATGCTGCAGCCCAAGAGCTGATTTTTCCTTCAGATTGGAGAGCTTATTTCCTGCAGCAGCTTGGAGTCTGAAAGATAAAAACATCAATATACAAAAATTTTAATTAGAAAACCGAGCAATAGCTGTCATTTAATTGTACTGTAACATGAGTCACATACAAGTATGAATCCTATTTGAATGTGACTCAAACAATTCCTTGTCAGATGGCAAGCTATTTAGGTGGATTTCCATCTGTTGTGAAGTATAATACTCATGGGCACCTGATACGATGGTGCAATAAGACATCCCTACCAAATTTTGTGAGACAGTGTGTTGATTTCTCTGCGTGAATGTATCCAAGTTATTCTGCATTAAAATCAATTTATACATAATTGTAAATCGGTGGCAAATCATACTGCTGGAGTTGTAAACTGAATACTCACTGCGACAGTGCGGATGACTCTGATGGAAGTTTGAAAACGTCAACAACTTTAATGATAGTCTGTGCATCATAAACCATCTGGAGTGGTCGAGCAGCTACTTTTATACGTTGACCACATTTTCCATCTGAAAAATTTACACATATTGAAGCCAATATAGTATGTACACCAAAAAAAAGGGAATATTTGAATTGTCAATAAGGCATGAATTAGAGAAATTTCTTTCATGTTTGCGGGTGAAAGTGGTTTATGAAATATTTTTTTAATACATCTGGAAAAGGTGCTACAATTTATTATTAAATATATTACCGAGAGGGTTGGTTTCAAACATAACATCAAGTAAACTAAGTCCTGCAGTGATCTGCTTCGATGTCACAAGACGAGGAGTCATTCCATTTTGCTCCAGACCTGACACGGTGAACTCTTGCATTCTAACAGACACCCTAGAAGCCAAAAAAAATCATTTATACCACATACAAACATTAAGTGATCAGTAACAAATTCAACAAAAAAAAAATCATATCTACCTCAAAGCGTTAGCACTAGGTCTTTGTTGAAACGACGCCTGGACGTGATTGAGTCGCGAAGTAAGTACATCAGTGCTTTCATCACTCACATGAAGTAGCAAACAGCCCAGAGTGAAGTGACATTCTGTGGCAACAAACTCTAAAGGCAGATGCATAGGAGCAGAGTTCTCCTGGTAATCAATCGCTTGGAACAGTTTCGATTTCTCTTCTGAAGTCATGGCCTTCTCGAATTGTTTCACTGCGAATTTACAATTTCAGAATTCTTATCAATCATCACAATACATTAATATTTATTATGTAAACTGACCAACCACATGGGTCGATTTTTCAGGGCGTAGTTTTGTAATCGTTAAAATACAATACAAATAAAATACAACTAATGGTTTGCAGATTAAACAGTTGATATGTTTATGTTGGAGTCTTATGTATACCATAAAACTAACAAACTAATACAACAAATTTTAGCATTTCGATATAGACCAAACATAAATAAAATTGCAGTATTTTGTTTCGAAAATTCCATAGAATGTTTCCAATCAAAAGCCAAAACTACACTGGAGTCTCAACGATGAGAATTAATCAGGATATTTAGTACTACGAGGAAGGTGATAAAAAAACTGGCCACTCTATTTATATTTGAATCTTCTCAAAATACTGCATATTTTAAGCACAAATTACATCTGTGTCATTTATGACTACACAAGTTTTTCGCCTCAAAAACTGATATATTATACATATATACATACTTATATCAGTTGTTCCACTCAAGTCCTCATTTTTCGCACCACCTCCTCCCCACCACGAACTGAACCATCCTTTTTTCTTATTTTCCTCTTCTTGGAGTTTGCCCAGTCGAGCAACCTAAAAGTGAAACAATGTCAAATTAAAAATCTATGTATGCATTTTTGATTTTTTTACTATACGATTATATTTGTTTTGCACTTAATTTGAAAAATCATATAAAATCATATATATTTTTCCAAGGCATGAATAGTTTTAAAGAAGCTGTGATGATTTTTTTCCCACATATAAAACATGATTTAATAGGAAATCAATAAATTTTAATAAAAGCATAGCATTCAAAAAAGCATTCAGCACTTAACCGATTCTATGCCTGGAAGAATTAGTATGGCCGTACATGGAGGGCCCCGATTTTCTTTCAAAATATAAAACCTAATAAATATATGTATGAAAAATCAATGTATTATAGGATAATATACAATATCTTTCCAGTTAAAGTATTATAACATGATGTTAAAAGATGTCACTGTATGCATGACAAATTTAAATATTTAAAAGAGGTACTGGTGACAAGTAAATCAAGTATCAAGTAGAGCGTATTAACTCGCGCATTTTGTATGGCCGGCCCTACATACACAGAATTGTAGAGCGATTAAACTCGCTTGCGGCAGAGAACCGGTTAAGTTATCTTTTGCAGAATATACTTGCATTGATTTTTCAATATGTCTGTAACACACAGCAAAACACTGAACTTGCTCAAGATGGATATACACAGAAAGGGTGTGTGTGTGTGTGTGTGTATGAACATGATTGTTGAGCGAATGTTAACAAGTGGTACTGATAGTCGGGTGATATATTACAAATGATTTATATCATAGATAGGATAGGTTTTTATAAAACTGAAAACTACTTACTTCCATCTCTATTCTCTGCCGGATGACAACCAAATTGAAGAGATCAAGAATTTTTTCGCAATTGTTGATCAGACAGACCAGATCATTGGGTACTTTGTTCACCGGCGTCTGCAACTTAGTCTGATAAGCGACGGCGTACCGGCGACACGTGTCTCGGTGCTTGCTGATGTGTTTCCAGTCCCAGTTGTTTTGACGTCGCCTCACATCTTGCTCTAGAATACAAGTGTAAGCAAAATGCCACCATTCTGCATAGTGGCCTTTGTACGAAGACAGGAATGGTCGGTACTTTCTGAAAATATTATTTTTAAAAAAAGATGAGCATTCATATTGAGATTGCGGGATTAAGAATCATTTATTCTTTAAAAAAAAAAATCTTTACATGATCAGTGCACAGTCTTCAATAATGTAGGGTTTTTCTTATACATTGGAAAATAAATTTATAGACATGGTCAGTGTTTTTATATCAAAGAATTTAAAACATGACGTGATTATAAAAAAGTTGTTTGAGTAGGCTGTATAACTTGTGAAATTATCAGCTAGCACATCAGTTGCAGCTGTAAAATCACGCTTTTCTCATATTGATTCTCCGGTAGAGCAAGAACTCAAGTGTTAAAGTACTAAGGAATACTAAAAACAAATTTATTCAATGCAACTTTGACACAATTGTAAAACATTGATCTGCCACTGGACAGTTTTTCAAACGTAGCATTTTCAACAGTGTGTTTAGATAAACAATCAATTCTGAAGAATTATGCAATCCATTAATTCATAAAGCTATTGGTAATACTCTCCCCAAGTAGGGGATATGGTCAAAGGAGAAGAAGAATATGTATACCTATATGGCATTCCTTTTGTCATCCTTTCCATGGAATCAGCCAATTTCATAACATCTTGGTACTGGGCTTTTGTTATGCCAATGGCCAACTGGTCCATGTCCAAGTTGAGAATACATTTTGGGAAAACAAATTTAGGGTTATCTTGCTCTGGCTTTGGATTCAGCTTAAGCTTCGCCGATGCGTTGATTGGACCAAGTACTGAAAATGTCACATGTCATAAACATTACATTTTTTCCAAACCAATGTCACTAAATGACATATATTTTATGGAAAATGTGTGTCAATACTTCGAATGTTTGCCTAGGCTCAGTCAAAAATATTCTTGCACCTTTTATGCGATAATGTTTATATGGCGTGTTATTACATTGGAGAATGTTAAATTTTGCTTAACGTTTTATTCAATTTAATTTAATTTATCATCTACAGACCTAGTACATTGATTTATATTCTTAACATTCTTTGTCCAATTTACTTACCTGTGTTTCTTTTTGATTGCTCTTTGTTTATAATTTTTTTTAGTCATGAATAATTGTAAAATATGAAAGCAAATGTTAGTGGAATATTGTAGGCTTCATCATTTCATAGCACAATTTTTTTATTTGTGTCTATCTCAAAAATATGTTTTTTGTGTATAGCCCCTAAGCCCCCAAAACTCTACTTATTTAAGTTAATAATGCACTTACTGTATTTGTATTGTGATGGTTTGTCAACTTTTGTCGCAATCTCAGATTCAAACTTGCGTAGCATCTCTTCTCGGGACATTTTCGTATACAATACCGAAGATGGATTCCAATATAAAGCAAGACCTTCCAAGTCTAAAACCTGAAAGTGTAATATATCATACAAAGTATAAATAACACTCGGATTGCAAATACAAGAAATATAGAGTTATTTTAAATAACCCATACAAGTAGGCATGCCAGTTTATGAACTATAAAGAACAAAAACACGAAGTGACCAATTAACTTGGCGAATAGAATAATTGTTTATGAAAAAAAATTATAATTTGTTTGTAATTTTCAGCATATCGTCGGTGCGCATCAAATATGAGGTATGTGACTCGGAGCACATTCTGTGATAATCGATAAAAACTGTTTAAAAAAATTACGAAACTAAAAATAACACTTCTAATTATGGACAAATTAGCGAAAAAGACATTTACTTTATTGCAAATATTTACTATTTTGAACAAGAACAATGCTTTTAACTGCGTTTTTGGCACATGCCACATATTCTATGCACAGTTTTCGTCACATAGCCCATATTTAATACTAGCTGTCAAAACATTTCAAATTTGGTAACTAAGCACGAGTCTAGTATAAAGTAAACAGAATCAATAAATGAGATTCTATTATCAATAAATTTATGTGAATGTTATATACTATGAAATGGAATTGTGTATTACGAAATAATATATTAATTTTCTCTTTTGGGAAACATTTTTTTGACTTCGGCTGATAATGTTTAATTCCACATTCCACAAAAATTATGTAATTCTTACCTCTTGTTTTTTTAATAAATTTTGTTCTTTGATAATATTGTAAGTACGCATTTTAATCATTCTCTATTGCACAAATTAGCACACGATCATTTTAATGCTACTTTTATTTCAAATCGTAAATTCATCGAACCAAAAATTAAGAAGGAGCATCACAACGAAGTGTTTTTTTACAACATTGACATCAATAATTGGAACAAAGCTCACAACGCCAAGAAAACTAAATTGAACATATAAAATTTTAAATGAACTTCCTCAAAGTAACCGCCGAATCCACCGAAAATACTAAATTAATGTTTTTGCTCCTACAATTCCCACATGGAAGTTAAATAATTTTCAAAGGGTCTACTTGTCTTTCACAAGTTTGAATTCTTGTAATGCCTGAATTTGAAATCAGACAATGCAAGCCACTTTTAGATTAAATAAAGACACCTCAACATTACCTATTCAAATAAATAACATTAATTATGAATTCTAACACCTTAAATTTATCAATTGTTAAATAATGGGTCGGATAAAACCCACCAATTGTATTTGTCGTAATAATTACTGTTCACGATACTACATTTCAAATACCTAATAATAATAATTTACCCTCTCAATTCATGAAACTCATTGAAATCAAAACATTCGCTAATTCATAAAGATTACGTTAAAGCAATTAAACTTCGTGATCAACTTTTAATTTTACATATAAACTACAAAAACTGTTTACTACTCGTCAGTTCAAGTTCATTCTTGCGCTTGAAAAGCCTGAAGATGGCCAAAGGTGAAGCCCGAGTTGTTAGCGACAAAACTCATGGAAAAGTTCAAAATTCAAACAATTCAAATTTGATGTTGAAATTCCATCAAGAACCATCAGTCAAAATTACAAATAAAGTTATTTTAAATGTGAAATTAGACACCTACTTACAGATTTTGTAACCAGATAATAGTGTGTCAATGCTTTGTCAAATGTGGTGAGTTTCCTATTTTTTTGTAGTTTCAAATATGTATTAATTTATTTAAAACATAATAACTTCCCCCTTCTTTATAAATCAAATGTTCACATGCAGGAAAACAGTGATATTCGGTGGATTTCTATACTTTGATGTGCAAAACGGTCACAAACCTCATATTTAATATCAAAGTTTTGAAAGTTGGGACATAGCCCATTTTCTATCTCCTTGAATATTGGTTTTTCTCACATTTTTTAAAAAGGTGTAGAAAAAAAAAAGAAAACGAACTGTATATTTATCTCATTTTCGTAAAAATGTTAATTGTGTTATGCTAAAATTGCAGACTGGTTAAAAACTTTGTGTACCGGCACCGGTCCGCAGGTCAATGGTTGGGAAACACTGATTTTAGACTTTCACATTTACAGAAATAAATTAAATTATATAACGTTCATAATTTGGTTGGGTCAATGGTTAAGTGTCAAAAGTATTTGGCTTCGATTACGGATGGCACGGGTTTGAATCCCAAACTGGCCAATTTATTTTGCAATCAAATAATTATTTTCTATTTCCACATGAATGTCTGCGTGGTCTAAAACTCTCTCCCACACCCTTTCAATGCATAAAACAGCTAGAGTGATTTCTAGTCTGGTCCAATCCTTTTTATCCATACTCTCTTTGAAAAGGAGAGGTTGAACAACTGAGTAACAAGAAGTTCTCGTAAAAAATTTCCGTCGAGGACAACTCCATTATTCCATATGCTACACATTTTACATGCGTAAAAAAAGCTGTCAGATATCTTCAATGATAAAATAGAACAGTAAGCAAAATAATCAATAGAATAATAGCTAAAACTATACTAGTTGAATTGATACAATAAAAAAGTTAATGCTACGCCTATGTTATCCTTCCACCAGAAGGATTTCAGTACACTTGAATCTATTCCCAATTCGATTCCATTTCTTTAACATATAACTTGGATATGTCAATAAAAAAAGAAAACATTCATATTTTAAGATTGACTTACCTTGAATATTTTTGTAGCAGCCTCTTGCAGAATGGTCCTCCTCCATGTTTCATCGGTGGTATTGACAGAAAGGTTGTGAAGACTGACACCCAAAGAAAACGGAGCACTCGGATTGGTCACTTTATCCTCATATCTTATGTGGATATCTTTTATGTTAAGCTGAACATTTTTAACTATTTGAGTGACCAGCTTCTCAACGAAGGAGTCGTCCACTTTTTGCTCATCTTAAAAATACATTTCAAGTCAAATATTAATATTACAATTTATTTATGTCCTTTATACAAATGATGAACATATTTTTTTTAGGCAAAGGCAACATAATAAACAATTCACTTTATGAAAAGTGTAACCCAGGGGAATTTTTAAAATTTGAAATGTAAAAGCACCTTCCGGTCCGTAGCGCAATGACAACGGCTTTGACTTGCGTGTCGGACCGCCCGGGTTCGATTCCCGGTACGAGCGGATTTTTCTCAGTCGATAAATCTGTTCAAAGGCATGGGTGTTTGTGTTGTTGAAAATCCCTTCCCACCTTTCCGATCCCAAAGAGCGACGCATAGTTACAGCGATCAGCTAATCACTAGTCCTGTCCTAGTCCTCGTATCCTTTCCATCCCTACTCTCTTCGAAAAGGAGAGGTTGAGCAACTGAGTAACAAGCAGTTCTCGTAGAAAAAAAAAATATGTTGAGATAAACTCCGCGAGGAGTCCATATGCTCCAAGTTGGGAGTGGACATGGTTAAAAAAAAAAAAAAGCACCTTTCTGAGCCTCTCTTCTCTTTGCCTCCTCCACACGTTGCAGTTCGCTCTGCTTATTTTGCAGGAGCAGACGGTCTTCTTTTTCAGGATCATATTTGACTTCTTGATTGGGTGCTACCAGAAGGAAAAGCCTTTCAACAGAGGCCTCAACCGAGGCACCGTATAGATTCTTCCATGGTATTTTCAACACCAACTTTCCTGCAAACAAAAAAAATATCATTAGAAAAAAAGACAAAAAAAAACCATCCACTTTTGCAGAGGTAGCAAGCAACCCCAAGCATGTAAAAATTAAGAGATTTTTTTTAGATAACTCATGAATAAGATATCCAGACTTCATTTTTTCATACTCAAATAAATTATGATGTTGGCAACATTATGTTATTACAGTGACAAGTTCGTCCATCTCCAACATCTTGTTCGTAGTAAATACCACATTGACAATTAATTACGCATGCATTATGTGTCGTTTCTACCGCACACGAAATAACAACTTTACATGTGTAAATATGATAAATAACTCTTTTTCCATTTTTCTCCAATTTTTTCGAAGGGTGAATGAACGCATCTTATTGGACCATGATGCTTAAGAATGTCACGGTCTTTGCGTAATGTTTTTAATTAATTGCCAATTTTGATTATAAATAAATTCAAAAAAAATGCTTGACAATCGATATACTATTTGGGGAATTTCAACATGCGCATGTAAAAAGGTTTGTCACCTCTGTTTTATTAAACAAATTTAGTACTAATTAAACTGTAACAATCAATGAGATTTTACACATGTGTACATATCTAACATAATGTGATTTTTTTTCATTAATTATTCAAAATTACAGATGTGATGCATACAAACAAAAAAATTAATATTGCATTCACGTGTTGATAATTTTTTTTAAGTGCAAATAAATGCTGTTGTGGTAGATAAACAGTAAAAATATGTGATACTGATAACATAGTGAAATAACAATGTAAAAAAATGTCATTTTAACTATAATATTTATGATCTTAGATATCACATGCCAATACAATCTTCAAAAACTTTTCACAAAAACTGGTGTGCAAGTTGAAGGGCAGATAAGAAAGCAATTTCAGTGCTGTAGTGGAGGGTATACAGGGGTATAAGTTGTATACCTTCTGCTGCTTTCGAAATAAATAATATTTTTGAAAATTGTTCATGTTCTTTGGTTTTAGTTAATTGAATATCATATCACATATTACCTTTGCTAGTTGATAATGTATCGAACCAACAGGACACCAATTGAATAGAAATAGAACCAGGGCTGTGGAGTCGGTAAAAAAAAGTCCGACTCCAACTCCAGAATTTACCAAAACCACGACTCCGACTCTGACTCCAACATTGACCAAAAACACGACTCCGACTAAAAAAAGTTTAATATCGTCACTTTTTTTCCCTAATTTTCCTATTTATGTGTATTCAATTAAATATCAACCCTATCAATGCGGCCAAAAGCTAAATTTGGCATATTAAATGCAACAATAAAAAGTTTAAACTTTTCAAAATTTCCGACTCCGAGTACGACTCCGGCCAAAACGCCGCGATGACTCCAACTCCGGCCAAATAGCCCCGTCTCCACAGCCCTGGTGAAAACTTATCTCAAAATGATAACAATAAATTGATATCTTGTAATACTCAAGTATCTTCTAGGAGGTAACATGTCATGTTTAAGTGCTAGTTGTTTGTTTTTAATGATAACAAATATAACAGCATTAAGTGGCATATAAATATATAATATTGAAAATACTATATTTTTTTGTCCAAAATTTGTATTAACATATCGTCTGCCAATAGTACGGATGCTCATGTATCCCAAAATATAAAAACAAGATTTTTGTTCGGCATCAAATTTTGATGTCTGTAAAAATAAAAAATAATCGAGATGGGTCAGGCAGAATGCCAGTATTTCAGAGTGTAACAGGAGAATCAGTGAGACAGTGATTGTTGAAAAAACAGTATACATATACTAACTAAACACATTTGGTAGGAAATGGTGTAACAGAAGTGAGAAGCAAGGTCGATATTATTGTGGTATAGTGGAGGCCCACTTTGAGAACCTATGATCTAGATGTAACATCGGCAGTCAATGTTCTGATACAACATTTCGATACGTCCTGAGCAAAATAGCACTGGTATTATTACATAAAAGTTAAAATTCCATGTTATTTGAATAAAATATCATATTCTAATGCATTGCTTCACTTCACTCACACTGAACTTTGGATGTTTTATTTTTTTCTCTGCACCTACTTATTTACTCTTTATCAAATAAATCACGAATTTCATTATGTGCCCACTTCTTATGTTATGTTCACCATTCAGTTCTTTACTGATCTTTGGTGATTGATTCAATTTATTAACCAAATTAGAAATGAAGCCGTGAATGAAAATATACCAAAAACAACAGGAATAAATTTACATATTTATTAATATTTAGCATAAATGGTTTCCAAACTGAATAATACAATTTTGTAACAAATAAATACACTATCTTTCTGTGTATCAATCAAAATATTGAATGCGAGGAGGCATTTCAGTGAAAAAATCTTCAGTAGTCACCAGGGCTGGTCAACAAGCAATAAGTATCTAAAAAATTTAACGCTTCGCATTTCAAATCATTTTCTAATGTTTCATTATGTTCAGCTGTAAAATTTTTAATTTCTCTTCAGACACTGTGGGCCTAGTTTTAATTTTGAGATCTTGTTCATCGTATGGTTATTGTGTGCATTTTAAATATACGTCTATGATATAATATACTTTTTGCTGTTATTAAAAATCTAATTTTTAATGTTTTAGAAAGTTGTTAATTTTTTCAAAGAATAATTAAAGATTTTTTAATTGAATTTGTACATTTAAAAAATTTATTACATTGTGTGTAAGGACAGAAAGCTCGCGAGTTTTTTTTAAATTAAGAAGTCCTTACACAAACACGTACGTTTGCAACACTCAGTAAAGATTTTAAAAAAACATTGATGGCACAAATTTTTAATCAATGATAATTTGAACTAATCACAAAAAAAAAGTTATTCTACAGTAAGAAAAATAGCAATGTATTTTAGTTCTACATAAATCTACATAAATCTTATATATTTGTTGATAGCTATTTCGGCCTACGCCTAATTCTGACAAAGGCGTAGGCCGAAATAGCTATCAACAAATATATAAGATTTATGTAGAACTAAAATACATTGTTATTTTTCTTACCGTATTATAATGGAGTTCTACCAAGTAAATGCCTACTCAATCAATAAAAAGTTATTCCATAAACATTATGTTTTATCAAAACTATATAGAATATGTACCTAGATAGATTATTTGTGAGCCTATGAATGCTTGTCACAGGAATGCTAATTTTCAAACAGTTGACCTTTTGGCACTATCAATTAGTGTCTCCATATAGAAGATATATTCTTAGTTATTCGTCTATAAATTCTTGAGCTATCTCAAATTCTCTATCTACAAACTCTTCATTTTGTGACAAAAAGATAAGTGTCATTAGTCCTAATAGTTTGTAAGCAATACCAATGAAACTCCAATTTCATCATATAAAAAATAACAATATTTGTTCCTCATATTTGATATTTTATTAACAAAATATCTCAAGACTCAGATATTCAAATTTTCCTTCTGTTGCATTGATGTGGCCATATGGGGAACTAGGGAAGTATTTTTAAAAAAAGTCCACAAATTATACTCCCATCAATCTTAACCTTTTCCCTGCAGATAACCACTATGGAGGACATGCTCAACTTACAGTGGTAAAAAAAATTTTAGTACTTTTTCCACATGAAATTTATTGGATCAGGACCGGTTTCGCTCATGGCGAGCATTATCAACTCAGTTAGTAAACACCTTAAAAGTGGTTATATAATGGATGATTATTGGACGGAGGTTTGATCCTATATTTTCACTGTTATAAGGTTCAAATTTGGCTGTAAATTTTAATGAATATATGCTTTTTCAATATCATATATATTGGGTGCACAAGAAAAAATAGCCGTATGGGCTTATATTTATTTTGTGGAACACGTGCCTTTGTGACATCATACATCAACAAAATAAAAGCAGTTGATACACGAAAAATTATTACAATCTAGAGTTGAAAACTCGAAAACCAAATTGGTTACAAGGGAGGGTAGGACATGCATTTACAAATTTTTTTTGAAGCAGAAAAACCAATAATTTCATATTAACCCGTGGCGGACGAACGTCACATATGTTGTGCCAGGAAAAGACAAGGCCCGTACGCGTTTGGCACGACTTATGAGTCGGCAACTTTCAACTGATGATTAAACAATAAATCTCTTGCACACAGGGGTGATTATTGTTTTAAAATATTGCCTAATCTATCTTGCTACTACAACCTCCTTGAAATTGTCAGAAATAATAGATTTAAATATAAAAACATCGATTTCTCGAACAGCTACAATTTTTCGATTTTACTTGTCAGTGCGCTTATTCGTTTGAAAGTTCGCGCGAACTCTCGCGCCTGCGCAGTTCGTATATAATTTCATTCGCGGCTGCGCATATGACGGAACTATTTTTCGTGACAGGCACTGCGCGGTATTATATTTATTTTTCGTGCGATCTTTATTTAATGTTTTTATACTTCGTATTGTATTGAGGGACACATTTAAATCAAAAACTATCGTGTATTAAAAAAAATCTAAAAGATTTTAAAAAAATCATTAATTATTATTTCTCCTTAGGTGTATGTGTTTTGAACATTTGGTGATAAATGTCTCGATATTAAATTATTTATGTGTTTCCCCGTAACTAAGTGAGTAATATATGTATGTTTCGAAGTGACAACGACCATCGAATGAGTTCGTCGCAGGGCTCTTAATTTGAGACAGTCTAATTATAGATAACAAATACGTCATGGCGACAAGCAATGCTTTTTTTGCTAGAGATTTGTTTGTTTAATGAATTGTGGCTTCATGTGGTATTTCTTTCGGGTTTTTAGTGTTATGACATATTCTTAATGTGTCTGCCTGCAATCAATATCAATCCAATTATTTTTAATCCCTCTATTTATTACGATAACACGAAAAATATCGTAATAACATAATTCGAAGAAAGGTGACGCGCACGCCTGTTATTTGAGTGAACATGTTGAAGCGTGTGATGGGTTAAGCAACTTTAATTCAAATGCTTCATGCTGTGAATTGTGATCAGACATGGTTCATATAATATTATGATAAAAGCTTACCTAGGTGTCCAAATACAGTCTGCACTGGTAAATCCAACTCATCGAGGGCATTCTGTTTAAGAACAAGGTTTTCCAAAACAACATCACCTAAAAAATTTTAAGATTGGTAAATACTTTATTTTTTGGCATCGCATCCCTACCAATTTTAATATAGTACTTATGGAAACCACAGAAAAAATTTAAAAAAAACTTGTGACCTTTTTTTTAAATTCACCAAGAGGAAGTTTCGTGCATTAGATAAAAAAAAGGTTGAGCAAAAAAGGCATATGTGTTGATTTTTATTTAACTGTATGCTGTGGTATTTACATGTTTAAGTTAATGATAACAATTTATCGACAGGTATAGTATGTGAACATTTTCATCAATGAACTTGGTGTATTTTTTTTTTAATATAAATATTTTTGGTCCTTTATGCCATTCTCTCTATTTAATTATAATAATTATGTTTTGTTATTTAATGATGAACTATTATTATTATATTTGTCAAATGCATGGCGCATTGGCAACAGCTGTATTGTCATGTATTGCAGTTTCATTTTTACAATAAACAATAACTCATTTAACAGCATGTTTGTCATTTGGGTACATGTTGTTGGAATTTTCGTAATATTTTGTATCGTAATTACTGAAACATGCAACACGGTAATTTCTTTTACTTTATGTATTAATTATTGAGTTAAATTCATGAATTTAACTCAATAAAATTATATTTGATCCATACTTTTCAAACGTCATGATGGCAAAGAGAAAAACAATCACGACATTTCAGGATATTTTTATTGAAACTACCATTGAATAACAGTAGGTACAAAATATTCCCAGAATGAAAAACTTTCTGTTATTCTTACAGTAAATCTTTCCTACCATTATAAAGCCAAGTTTTTTTTTAATACAGTATTAATAAGCAAGGCATTAAACGATATATCCTCTTCATGGCATATAGAAAGTTTAAAAAATTGTCGATCAATTACAATTATTATATAACTTGGCCTAGTTATAAAAAAAACTTTATGATACTGACATATTTTGCATCTAGTTAAAAAATACAAATGGCTTTTACTTTTATTGATATAAAGAGTCCCCGCAGGACATAGCTTTATAAAAATAAAACACACATGTGCAATAGCGCAGTCACCAACTGTCACTTTAAATCCTATATCCCAACACTTATAACATTTTGTGTCTTGATTCGCTCAAACACCTTCCACTTTGTCATTTTGTGATGGAACTTCGTGGTGCGTGGACTTAGAATAGAACTATTTTGGTCCCCGTTTTACGTAAATTCGGTTAGCGCGGTATTTAAGAACCAATATTCTTTGGGTGGCGAGGACCCCCTGTAAAAACTAAATTTATTTTTGTCTCTGTCTAATACAACAATAATGATAACGATTTATTTTAATAAAATTATTTTATTTTTAATTGGTACTTGAAGACTGGTTTTTTTTTTAACAAAAATAATAATTTCAAAAGTGACTCTTTTTCTTCAATACGGTTTCCGTGTGCCATCCCATTGCATTGTTAACTATAAGCTTCCCACATATTTTTTATAAAAATCAAACCTATATAATGAATAAACCGATTACATTGACACAAAACATGAAGCTACGCCTTATTATTATGATGTGTTTATTATTATTTTCAATAGTCCTATGTTTGAAAAAAGTAGATTACATATCAAATAAATTTGGTTGAGCGACCTGCATAATTTCATGTGAATTAGATGTACGGTTGACAACTGTGACAGATAATATCGACAAATGAAAAAAAGGATTTTTCAAATAAGATAACCCAACTTACCTCCCCATATGCCAATTTTCAATTGTGATCTATCCAAATTTTCAACATAGTCTCCTAAAAACCTATTCAAAACATCGACAACGACAGCTTCGAAAACCATGATTAGTGATTACTATGAGGTCATATTTATTCTGGTCTCTATAAAAGTACAGCGCAACATTTACTACGTCTATAGTAGATACAACTTTTAACGCTTCTGTCAGATTTCGTGCCTTTTCAGGTAAAAGAATTAAAGTTGCCAGCTAAAATATATCAGTTTGCACAAACCCCTACCGTTTTGACATAACTTTACTTGAAATACATAGATAACATAATGAAATAAAAACAAAATTTATTACATTATTGTGTCTTTGGTGAAACATTATCATTTGGCGCTGCACAATAGCCAAATGGTGGCAATCCTTCGTGTCTTTTTAAATACCATATAATTAATAGTGTTTTATTAGCTAAAAATGCTCGCGATGAGCAAAACCGGTCGGTGCTTTCACCAAATATATGTGGAAGAAATACATACAAAAAATGCCCATTTCAAATTGGATTCTTAAGAATTTTTGAAACTTGAAATGCTAAAAGGCAAAACCATTCATCATTTGTGTCATTTGTGATAATACTCATGGAAAAGTACAAAATTAAAATGAGCAGGTGCATATTTAGTTTGTATTTTCAAATGTAGGCACTGCAAAAACAAACTATATTAAAATATTGGACGCATCACAAAACATTTTTATGAGTAACAATATTATATATTTTTTTCGATGGCATATCTTGCCATTGAATTGAATGCATATGACAAATAAATGTCATTTGCATTCAATTTTAATTCTACAAAACAAATGTGCACTTATAATATTTTAATTAAGGATTTCGAATGAGGGTGCTTAATGGTATTTCAATATCAAATTTAAATTGTTTGAATTTTGTACTTTTCCATGAGTTTTGTCGCTAATGACCTGGGTTTCGCCTTTCGGCATCTTCATGCATTTCAAGTGCACGGATGTACTTGAACTGACGCGCAGTTAACGGATTGTATCGTCTATATACAAAAATAAAAGTAGATCCCTAAGTTAAATTGCTATTAAAATGAAAAATTAGCGAAAATTGGATGAAAACGAGTTTCAATGAATTAAGTGGGCTTATAAAAATTATCGGGATTTTTTAATGTATATTAGTATCGCAAATACTAATGACCAGATAATAACGTAGGAATATCTAAAATAAATGTATGGTTTTATCCGACCTATTATTACTGATTATATTTATATATAGTTGATTGATTTCAAGTGTTTGAATTTGTAATAAATGATAATTATTTGAAGGGGTCTAACAATGGCGAATTTAGAAAATTAAGTAGTTCGTTTAAAATTTGTAAACTATTAAGCTGTGCCTTATTATCTCCAATATTTATTGATAGAGCAATTTATATTCGCCCTTGTTAATATGTAATAAATCAATGCCTGATTCTATATCGAATGCGTGATTTTCAAAAAGTAAATGATTGGCGAAGGTTGATGTATTTTTTTTAAACGATAAGCGGCTAAATGCTCAGCCACTCTTATATTTAAAATTTAAGATGTTTTACCAATGTAGAACAAAGGGCAGTTACTACACTGCAATCTATAATGTCAGATTTGTTTTTATAATTTACGTTATCTTTCTTATTAATTTATAATTTACTTAGTGAATTCTTACAATATAAAGCTGGTCTAACACTTTTAGAGAGCTTTTTAATCTTTCTACGCCAAAACCTAATTTCACATGATGATATCTGATTTGACGAAAGGTGAAACCCGGGTCGTAAGCGACAAAACTCATGGAAATGTATATATTCAAACAATTCAGATTTAAATATAATATTTTAATTTCAAGTTTTAACACATTACATTAAATACCTGAATTACATATAAAAAAAAGATCTCGCAGCTCTCATTATATAAAAAACAATTAATTATTTCCTTGCAGTTTTATCACATAATATGATTATTATTTTCGTCTTAAGCCCCCAAAATAATAATGCGTAATAATTTATCTCGATTCAAAAAAATATTGCTAGCCTAAAAAATGTAACACATAAAATTTACTGTGGTATAGGAAAACCAATACTTCATACTGGAAGTACTAATTGTCAATCTGAAATAGTAATTTTCGAATGTAATTTTTTATATACTTGTAAAATGTCATTGGAAAATATTAAGTGATGACAATATAGTACTGTGTGCTGCTTATTCACAGTTAACTATTTATTCAAAACAATGGTATGCTCTTTTTGGCTTTCATTTAAAAATTTGATTTTGTGTGGAATATCTAGGTTAAGTACCTATTTATAGTTATGCTTATTTATTATTAATAGCTGACCACATTACTTTATCCCATTTTGGTTTTAGCGCACTATTAATGTACTAGACAAATACCACAGTTTTACACAGAAGTTATAGGTTATATCCTTCTGACAACAAATTCTTTGAATACTACTAGTATGAATATGATGGACTTTATAGGTGCATAGAAATAGAATAAGCTGCAGAAAACTTTATCTCTTGAACATACGTTAAAACACATATTATGCATATAAGAATTTATTCTTTTATTTTATATATCAATTCTTTCAGATAATACTATAATACAGATCTAATATTTGTATCCCATTTATCTAAGCATTATAGAATAAATCAAAATATTAATTTTGATAATAATAACATTAGAAAGACAACATTGCCAGCTAAAGAATGAGAAGGCATACAATGTATTTTTAATTTTTTCAGGCACTCTTAGGGGCCCAGTTGGTGATAACCCTTGTTATGGTATCAGTGATCCAAAAGATCGGATCACATTATTCATTTGCAAGATGGTTACTCTGCTCGACTGGCCTTGTCAGGTTTCTCTACCCGACGGATGATGAATTGAAAACTTTAGCAGGAGTGCCAAAAGAAAAGTCGAAGTCGAAAAAGGGTCATAAAAGCTTTGAATCTAATGGAAAAGTTGATACTTTTCATGTGCCTCGAAGCTTGGATATTCAGCTAGAAACTGCAAAAGTTTCTCCAATAGATGTGGTGCATTTAAGATATTACACTGAATATCAGTGGCTTGTTGATTTCTCGCTGTATTCATGCATTGTGTATACACTCACGGAAGTAAGTATATTTTTTTTTCCCCAGTTTTCCTTGTTTTAAACGTTTTATACATCTTCTTTGGCCTTGTCCGTTCTTAATTTGAATCAAAGTTATCTGCCCCCAAGAATTATCTTGCTGGTGTGCCATTGCTCCGTTGATACATTATTCTCACTAGTGGCCTTCTGTGATACATTTTTCATCAAATTACTACGTAGAAGGTGTTGTTTGAAATGCTATTTTCATAAGAAAATTAAATAAATTTTATTCAGTTACGAATAAAATATAAAAATCATTCATTTCAAAATAATTATTCAATTATTGACTGTATTATTTGTCTGATTATATAGTTCAAAAACTTATTTGTTACTATGTATAATACCGTCCAATATATTTTTTTAATTATGCAACTCTGAAAGTTGTTTAATTGAAACATTCTGCAAACTTCATTTACTAATTAATTCATGCTAAAGAAAACGCTTTACAACATTGCCCTTTTTACTACATTACTTCATTTACTACATACGCTCCGTGTATACACAGAATGTAAATGTATTGGTATGTATCAATTCCGTGATTGGTTGAAAATGATCAGTTTGGTATATAGAGTAGGCAACAGAGTACAAAGTGATAAAGTGTATACTATACCTTTCTACATAATGCATGTGGAAGAGTATTGGTTAATTAAAAGCTTTGATGTTGTACAAAGGTTTTTAAATATTTTATTCATCAATTCTTAACTTTTTGTTTTTCAGATATATCTTTCATATTTCCCCCTGAAAGATGAAGTGAATCTCAGTATGATGTGGTGTCTCTTAGTTTTAGGATTTTCATTGTATCCTTTTTATTTTATCAAACTCAACCGGGTCAAAGATAATTGCTTGAGCTATTAAATTTTCAGTACAGTAAGACAAAATCACCAAAAATCATACAGATGGCATCAGGGTTGTCAAAACCATTTATAATGTCTAAGCTCATGAGCAGATATCACATAAGATGTTTGACATAAATATGTAATCTTTAATTGGGTCATGACTGGGACAACTGGGACATATTTTTTTTATTTTCTAAAATTTATTCCAAAATTAATATTTTTTTGATAATAACTGTAGTTGATGTTTTGTAAAGATATTTTTTCATCTAAAATGGGGAACATGTAAATCCATAAATGTGTCTCAAATCAATTAACAGCACCTGAACAAAATATCATGTTATTTATTTCTTAATTGCTTCTTTGTGAGAAGTATATTTCTATTATTTATTAAAAAAAAATATTTTTGGTTTGTATGCCTTAACACATTATATGCTGCTCATTTAAGGTGTTAATCATTTTTAGTAGTTCAACCTATTGTATCCCAGACCTTTTTAGAAAGTGCCTGTGTTATAATAATTACATATTAACTTATCAGTGTTCTGTTTTTGTAGTGTCATTTGATGATGTATAGTAGAATAACTAATTGTTTTAAATAAGTTGTAAAAGCATATAAACGATGAAAAAAAAAATAATTCCGTTAAAACATGTTAAAAATACTGGTACTAGGATTTTTCCTATATATTCGCAGGGCCGATAGATTGGCCCTGTGGGTTTAAAAGGGTTAATATCAAATGATGAACATAAAAATTTTGTATGTATTCTAATCAGCTTGAGATATATAAAGCACCAATCTCATTATATCAGTTAAGTTGATTTAAAAATAATATGATCCTTGACCACATCCCCAGCAAAATTTTAGTATCTTTGACCTTGCAATACTTCAAAGGTCAGGAATCAATCGGTGAACGATCAACATGCATCGTAACTGGATGTGTTTATTTGCTGATATCCATGATGGTCCTCATTGTTGATGAAAGAACGCTTGAAGTGAATTTAGAAAAAGCTTACTCTAGTTTCAACGAGAGCGCCTCGCTGTTTATGGACAATCAAGGCCTATCTTCAACGTTAGTAAACCTAATTTAATTGAATTCTATCATATAAAGAAACTGCTGGAATAATTAAATTAATATATATTCTTTTTTAGGGGACCGGCGTCTAAATTGATTATAAAGTTTTTCATAGCTGTGTGGTGTGGACTTATCGGATGTCTCTTCACTTTTCCAGGACTGCGTATGGCCAGAATGCACTGGGATTCATTATCGTAAGTCGATACTAATTCTTATGATTCAAAAACCTAAACTAGTGTTCTGAAATTTTGTTTACAAATATAAAATTAGAAATTTATTTGGCTATAAATATGTTTCATTATTTTTATTTATAGATACTGTAAAGGAAACAAATTCATGCAGGTTCTTCTCAATATCAGCTTTGCGTTGCCGTTTATATTGGTGACGTTTTGGATAAAACCTGTTTCCAGAGACTATTTGACTGCTAGAGTCTTTTCAGGAATGGAGGGACCTATGTAAGTTCATTGTACATTTCTATTACCCTGACACAAGAATGATAAATTATACAAATAAAAATTGAAATAATTTTAAATGGGTGGCAAAATAAAAGATATTATAAAGCTAAAAATTTGAATTACAATTAAATTATTTGTTCCATTTCAGAATGACAGAACATGCTTTCGAAACCCTCCGAATCATGGCTGTCGTAATTGCAGTGATCTTGCGGATCGTACTGATGCCAACATATTTGCAAGCTTATTTAAATATGGCCTACAATCGTTTAGAAGAGCAGAAAAAAGAAGCTGGTAGAATAACAAATGTAGAATTACAGAAGAAGGTTATTCTTTTAACTATCATAGAAACTAAATTTAAAATTGTCCGTCACTCTTAGAAGAATCTTTTTATGATCAGAATGTATCAGGGGCAGGAAATCAAAAGACACGCTGAACATCTCGCATAGTGAAAGCATGGTTCGATCAATGTACAATGGTCAAATGTTTATTTGGAAGCAGCAGGATGGAAATAAAGTAGTTTACTACTTGCCTGAAAACAAACCAAAATAGCAGAAGCTTCTATGAAAACAAATCAAAATGATTCACATCAAATTCCAAATTATTCTGTCATGATGTACATTAACTACAATCATTTGTATTTTTGATAAATTTATTTGAATCATATGAATAATAAATATTTAACCACAGCCAATCAAACAGAAACGAATCCTTCAACAGTCAAATCAGAATTACACACATAAGTCTTTGTTTTATAAATAAGACTATAAACTGTTTCTCTGTTTTTTGTCTTTTTTCAGATAGCAGCTGTGTTTTACTATATGTGCGTAGTAACACTGCAGTATGTTGCACCTTTGATACTTTGCCTGTACTTTGCATTAATGTACAAAACATTAGGCGACTATACATGGAATGGACTGTTCACGGATCCACCTGCCCCCGAGGAATGCAGTTTAGACCCGCCGGTCAATCTGTCACCTCAAGACACTGAGAATGATGACCAAACTATTATACAATCTGCACAACAATTTCACTTAGCCCTGGAAAGTTTAAAGATGGTTTGTACAATATATTATCTCACTATAGTGACTATTTTTTATCAACTTTGTGCTCAACCTCTCCAGCATCACACTCAGTAGCTGGTTTCTCCTGCAAGCAAAAAGAATGACTGAACGTTTATGGGTGTTTTTAATTATTTTGGCAATAAACATGCTATTTTAAATTTGATGGCCAATTAAGAAAAAGCACAATTTTGTGCACTGCGTAAGCATTGTGTTAGCACATTGGCTATGGGAAACGTGGAATAAGCATTGTTTCTCTATGTATCTCGATTCCCCGTAGCCAATGTGTTAATACTGACCGAATATTATTAATCCTCTTGAGCCACATAGTGCTCATTTATTAACTCCATTTCTTGTATGTTACCATATGAAAGTCAATACCATGGGAAAATTCATGACATCAGATGTCAGTGTCATTGTTTTTCATAATATGTATATCATACATTAGAGTTCTCACCAAAAAATCATAAAATCTAATAAAACAAAATTCTCCTTTTATTCAGGTATTCACTACAGATGTATTCAGAGGATTATTGGGCTTTGCAACATGGTGGAGCTGCTTTGCTTGGTTTGCAACAACATCGATGGGAATGGTTTATCAGTCTTATTTCAGAAAATCTTAACATTATTGGCAATGTTGCAACGTACAAAAGACATTTAAAATTACGTCCAAATATATGACTTTCTTAGACCATGTGTATTATCATGACTATCATTCTCTCAAACATATTTTGTAGTAAGTCAAGTATTTATTATAACATATGCACGATTGGTTATAGGAGCTTCCCTTAACTTATCTATTTTGCCAAGAAAAACATTGCACAGTTGCACACTGTTTATTTTCGTTTTGTGTTCAAATTTATAATTGTGAATGAAAGCGGCACAAACAAATGAGTTGAGGATCAGATTTTAATACAATGTTTTGGTGAGGGGGTTAACCCTTTGACGAGTATCGCCGTATGCGGCGGCACTCTATAGGTCCGTATAGAGTATCGCCGCGTATGTGCGGCCGCGCGGTTTCATGAAAATTTTTGTGCGCCTGGCTTCAAATTTCAATTAAAATTTGGTTTATAGATAACTCAAATATATTTGTCAATCATTTTTCTTCGTTTTATAACAAAATATTCGTTTTTAGCGAGAAAACAAATGCTTGAAATAAATGCAAATATTACGAACAAAATCGAATTTCGTAAACTTCTTATTTTTACTTTGTATGTTCTACTGAGAAACATCGTGAATTATGCTCCACAAACAGATGTTCTATCAAAAATTCCAGGCCTGAATTAGAGATAATCGTATTCAAAATTTTGCAAAATTATTAGTAAAATTTATTTTTTCTAAAATGTATAAAGATTTTGTCAGCGGTTCAGATGACGTCCTAGATGTATTATATAATCCAATGAAAATAGATTGATAAAAAATGGTAGTAAACATAATCTTATCATCAAACACTTTCAAAGTATCGAAGTATTTATCTTGATTTACCGAAGATTGAGTGAACAGGAAATAGATAGAAGATATCGATGACTTGTGTCTCAACTTGAACAATTCATCAGCTGGAGAAACTGATTCGGAAGATGAAGTTGAACCTACACCAGCTCGACGTCCTCGACGTGAAGAAAGGCAGTGGGAAGAGGCAGATTTCTCCCTCGGATT
The DNA here is from genome assembly GCA_028554975.1 of Himalopsyche kuldschensis. Classification (NCBI taxonomy): domain Eukaryota; kingdom Metazoa; phylum Arthropoda; class Insecta; order Trichoptera; family Rhyacophilidae; genus Himalopsyche; species Himalopsyche kuldschensis. The sequence continues at coordinate 317,932 of JAHFWI010000074.1, forward strand.
TCTCTTTTACCAGTGCAACATCCGAATTCAGCCAGGGTATCAAAGGGACACTGAATTGAGCTTTTTTACACTTTTCTTCAGTGATGATGTTATGTTATATGGTGACGGAAACTAATCGATATGCATGTCAAATGAGAACCGGCATTACTTCAAAATCTAAATTACAAAAATGGGTCGATACGGACATTTAGGAGATGTACGTTTTTTTCGCCACCATAAAGTTGCAGGTTTGGTCGGAAAAAAATCCATGAAAGATTAATGGTCAACAAATAATTGTTACCCCTTTTTTAGAGTTCTCTTCTCCCAAGATCGTTTTTTTCTGTTGCTGCGAGCACTTCACTTTGCAGATAACACCATCCGCAGCCCTGATCGATTACAAAAATCAGGCCACTATTAGATCCAATACAATCATTATATAAAGCTGTCTTTCATCCGTTCCGAAATTTATGCATCGATGAAAGTCTTTTACTTTGAAAAGGGCGATTGTCTTTCAGAATTTATATTTCATCGAAAAGGCATCGGTTCGGAATAAAAATATTTGTTTTTTGCGATGTTGAGACGGGCTATGTATTGGATATAATTGTCTACACGGGAGCCGCAACAGATATGGAAATTGATACAAATGTATGTATATCTGGATCGGTTGTAAAAATATTGCCCCATGATAATTTGCTAAAGGGACATGGATTATTTATTGATAATTGGTACACGAGTCCAGCATTATTTGATTACCTTTTTGATAATCAAACTCAAGCTAGCAGTACTGTCCGACCTAATCGTAAAAGTTTTCCGAAATTTCCAGTAGGAAAGCAAACTCGTGGCTATGTGAAATATTTGCATTCTGGACTATTAGCTATAAAATGGAAGGACAAACGGGAGGTGTATATGCTCACAACCAAAACCGAAAAAAGTTATTTCTAATGCAATCAATTATTCAATAAGGGGAAACATTAGTAAGCCAGAAGCTGTTCTCGATTATAATCTAAACATGGGAATTGTTGACAAAACGGATATGATGATTAGTTTCATGGATTGTTCAAGGAAATCCCTAAGGTGGTATAAAAAAAAATCTTTCGACTCTTGGATGTACTCGACTCTATCACGGAGTTAAATCAGGGGAAAATACACACGGAGGAAATGTTTTGTGTGCAGTCATTCCAAAATTCGTCCAGTAAAGAGGAAAGACACAAAATTTATGTGTGTTGGATGTGATTTTCCACTGTGCATATCCGTGTTTTGAGGAATACCACACGAAAAGAAAATTTTAACGTCCTATTTTCCTATTATCTCTGTATAAACTTATCATGTCTTACTTCATAAACAATTTTATTTTCCGACTACTCGTAATAATTTTCAATTATCGAAAAATCTATTTCTCTATTATTTATTCCAAAGTATAGTGTATATATAAACACATAGTGTGTGTATAAAAATATACATAGGTGTGTATAAATCAATAGTGTGAGTACAAACGCAGTGTACAATTATTTTCTTAGGTTTCGGGTAAGTTTATACAATGACACTTTACTTAAATTATCTTTTTTATAAGGTACATTTCTTTTTATGATCTCGCACTAATAAATCTTTAAAAAAACCTTTTGTAAAATGTTGAGAACCACTGACTTTGTCCGACTAAAAATTATAATTGAACGATTCTTTTTATAATCTAGCGCTACTAAATTAAAGAAAATATTTTCTTGAAAAACTTAATGTATGAAAAATGTTGAGAACCACTGACTTGGTCTAATTATGTATAGTTGAAAATGCATTTCTTCTTATAATCTAGCACTTATAATTTTTTTTAAATATGTCTTGAAAAATTTTCTTTATGTAAAATGTTGAGAACCGCTGATTTTTCCAAATATAATTTATAATGTAATCAGAAAAGGTACAAAATTAATTATCCTTGTGAAAAAAATTAATAAATTCATAATTTAATTAATCAAATCAATCAAATAAAAATTAATAAATACTTCAAAATTAACTCACTCCCGAGGTGTATACCATATAAAATCAACTCACTAATCAAAGGGTTAAGACATGCAGATTTGGGATGACAATATTTCTTACAATTTCTAATAGCGTACTATTATTATCATGAAATTGAGCAATGTTTCTTAATATTGGTTGCTTGGAACTATTGCGCTCCACAAAATGCTCAAATGCGAAATAAGATGAATGTCATTATGATTTTTTTGTTGATTTGAACAACCATTTTTTACAATTAAAACATGGTGCATGGTTTTGAATTATTTTAATTAATAAATAATGACATCTTTTCTAGAAAACTTTTTCTTATTCCAATGAAAAAAAAATCTAGAACATTTTACATAATATTCTACAGTATCACTGAAGTTGCTTTATTTTATTTTCATTGATAGAATTTGATCAACTGAGAGTGAATCAACTGATGACACTAAGTTATGATGATTGTGTTTTAATCTGATATCATTTTGTTTTTATCTGCATTTCCAGACAACTACAATGTTCATAGGACATTAAATTGTTCTTTAGCCCACTTTCGTGAAAATACACTCACTTTCTTTTGTATTCTAATAAAAAGTCCTTTAATTCTGAAGAATAATATTTTTTTTACAATTTATGACAATAATTATATTTATGAAATAATAATGGATGACCTCATTAAACCTCTGATTTATGTTGGTCTTGAAAACAACATGCCTGTGGCGTGTATTCTTGGGTTTGCATTTTACACCATTACCCAAGAGTTATCAGTAAATATGTTCACTTCAGGAGCTGTCAGCTGGTTTACTGAGATTTTCATGGGTGAATATTTTTTATGTGTAACATTATGCATATTTCGAATAAGGTTAAATACATCTTACATGCATGGTCAAGGTATAAGATATGTGAATATAAAAAAATTCCGTTCGAAAAAGACGTTACTAACTTGCAGGACAAAAAAAATGTATTCAGAAATATTCAAAATATATCATAAAAAAATATCCAACACTCAATTAAACCAACATTTCTACAGTGCGATCATAAAAAAACAAATCTGACTGCACAACTTTCGCATTTGAAAAATAGCTTGTGATTTCAGCTATATTATTTTGACAATATTACTGCAAGAAAGAAATTACTGAAATTGAATTGTTTAATTGCTCATAATATAATTTTTTTCATGTCACAACAGTATTGTACCCACAATATAATGTGTAACCTATAATTATTTAATTACATAAATGGATATTTCTTTTTAAAGCTGAATTATTTGAAATTTAATATATAATTATGGATAAATAGTCACCACTTTTATTATCATCTGTTTTTCATAATATATTGTCAAAAATATACATTTCATTCGTGAAGAAATTCGAGTAGCAGTGGGCTAGTCTTCCATGACTGATTTTAAATGATGTCTTAAAATGTTTTTGAATAAGCAAGGCAAAGATGTATTTTAATTTAATAATTTGTTAATAAAATGAAGTTTTCAATATACCATTGTTCTTTTTTCTTCGTTTTATAAAAAAAAACATCACACATAAGTTTTTCAAATAGTTGAGATCGAAAACATTATTAAATCAGCATTACCAGTGACAGATTGAAATTTTAAATGAAACCAATAATGAATCAAAACAAAACATTTTGGAAAATTGATCTGTTCATTGAAAGAGCACGTCCACACAATGATTCTTAAATGTATTGTATGAAAAATATCAGTTATTACATTTTGGCTGTAAGGGTTAATCAAAACTTAAGAAGAAATGAGAAATGCTTTGAATGTAACTAACAAATCAGTTTCTTGGTTTCGTTACAGTGTAGTAAGTATATAAAATAATTAAAAAATATGTGTACACAATCCTGTGAAGTCTTCAGTGACTGAGTAAAGTTTTAGTCCACCAGAAAACGATATTAATTTTTTATAATATAATTTTTGTGTTGTACACATCGTACAATCAAGATAAAAATTGCAATTGACTAAAAAGATAGGTCTAAAGATATAGCATTTAAATGAGGGAAAACTACAATATAATTTAAATAATCCTATAATTTACAAGTGAAGACAAACAAAAATGTTTTTATTGTCTATATTTAACTCCTTCGCAATTATTTAATTTGAAAAATATGGGTGTGAACAGGGCTTTTTTTTAAAAAAAAGGTGCTGGAACTCACTTCATGTCAAACTTTTCACGAAATAAAGAAATATTTAAGTAAAACTTTGTGTAATTGATTTTAAAATCTGTGGGAAAAGGTGCCGGAACGCCGTTCCACCGCGTTAAATGGGAAAAAAGCCCTGGGTGTGAAACAAAACGATTTCAGGGAGTACCAGTGTCGAGGCAAACAGAGACAGACATTTTTTACCCTTACGTCTAAGTATCTTCATACCTGTGCCACATAATTCAAATATGAATGGCTTGAAACTTGTTTCTATGGTCCTACTTCAGATTCATGACAATATTTTTCAAATATTCACTATCTTTATTAAAACACAGTCAATTTTGTTCGACGTCTCAATTCACATTGAATCGGGATGAATAGAGACGAGAGGATAAATCGAGACTTGGCAGGTGAATAGAGACAAAAATACAGATTGTAATGATTGGAATATATGAACCTTCGATACTATACGAGTCTCCATTCATTCCGTTTTACGATACGTATTAACCAAAAAAAACATGATTGATTTTAATTTTCGTGCAATAAAAGAGAAGTTTATGAGGGGTCAAAAAGTAAGGATGTACATGCATCGAACTTAAACACGTATGTTTTAATTTTGGCCAATCAATTAGTTGGTTTGGTTTTGTTATTCGATAGATAGTATTACAGTCATTGTAAAGATTTATATATCAATGGTAAAAAATACATTGGTTACTTAGTAAAGTTGTGCTAAAGTGCAGTCCTTATTTTTGCCTCTAATTACCTGCCAGTCACTATTCACCCCGTTTTACCGTACTCTCAACAAAAAAATAATTTTAAAATATTTATTCTTGATCGCAGCAAAGATAACCTATCAAATTTTAATCAATCATCAATAAATCGCTTTTTAAAACGTCTATACTTAGAAATATTTATATTTTTTATCAAATCCGCCTAGTGTTGCAATAAGATATAATATTTGACGCATTGTGTTCCAGCCAATAGAAAAAGTTGACGCATATGCACACTGGAATCTTCCATCTTGCAGGTATTCCAAACCTTTGATACAACATACAAATGTGTAATATATTATTTAGTTAGCAATTAAATACATAAACTCTTCGTGAATTAGTTAACATAATATGAATATGCGGAGCTAAACATGATACGCAGGATAAAAATATTCAAATAAAATGTTTTATTTATTCGTTATGGTTTATTTGAAATTAAGTAGGTGAAGTGCATATTGTAAATGAAAATGCTAGGTCCATCGATGATAAAATACACTATCCATAAACTGTCGTATAATTAAATTCACTAATTGCCAAGTTTTTGTTGTCAGGCTCCATTTCGAATTAATGCTTTTTGCAGTGGAATCCAACACATTTCAATCTAGTGTGGGTTGATATTATTAAATAAAATATAAACGGCTGTTTTACTGAATTTCTAGTCTTCATAGAAACACGAAGCTTGTAATAGGTTAATTGCAAATGATTTGGATTTTCCAATCCAGCATCCATTAATTATATTATAATGCAAATTAATTTATTTGAACTTGAATATTTATGAAACGTAAAATTATTCAATTCAGCAATGATATTCTAAATTACCAATCATTGTATTAAATTTAATACCTACTAATTCTGATAGTTTCAGAACCATTTTGCTAAAGGTTTTCGACCTCGTTGTATTCTAGACTCTTCTGGAAATGTCATGACGTCATCTGACGTATAAGTACTGCAGCACGCCATTTTGAAATTTATTTAAGTGAAGCCGTCCACACGAGTAACATAGAGGGATTTCTTCCTGTTTTATCTGCAACTTGAAGTAACACATTATATCCCAAGGTATGTAAATCTAGCTTACTGCTATTATTCCATTCTTTTCTATATGCTAAAAATTTGTATTATCATGGGTGTTCCAGAATATTTTGTTTTCGGCTATGTTTCCGATTCGTGAAGAAGCTTCAGATATTTCCACGTGTTGCAACTCGTGGTTTTCCTTCCTTAGCAGACTACCCACTGTAGCGTAGCGCACGTATTCTTCTTAATTACCTAATTTGTCTTATTTCTGTTCACCGAGCGAGCACGTGTGGACTGATATTTGCCTTGACCTCAAAATCCGATCTACTCTTGCACACTTATTAGTAAGGCACAATGGATACCAGTACAGCTGGCCTAGTTTCGTTTCCAACCCAATTGATGCTGTCCTAATCGCATACTTCGCGAAAATGCGTCTTTCCCGCCGGCCGCCATCATGGCGGTTATCTAACTATCGGGCACGCGCATGTTTCCGACCCATTCATTACCCTCGAGCAATAATTCGGTTATAAAATCGACTAAGAATTCTGCACGACATCCTTTATTACGCTTCGATCAATAGCGTTGGCCGAAGACGCCCAAGAGTTCTGTATGATGCGTTTTTCCCCCATGTGCTCTAAGTAATCTTTTACTGAAGCATTGGCGTCGGCGAACGGGGACGCGCCCAAAATATTATAAATTTAATCATATTCATGTTTCTTTGTATGGAAGTTTCCAGCACTGACTATATTTCGAAACTTACCCTTGCTTTAGTTTAACCTTCAATTAATTTCCGAATTATCCAACCTTGATTTATTGTGCGTCGCCGACCCCGGTTGTTTTTCCGCGCTTTGTTTAATATCATTCGACAATCCTCATTTTTCACTTCGCGTTGACGCTTACGCGATTGCGAGTGAGTCATCATGTCTAAACATACATATTCAATGGGCCGATGGTTGTCGTGCTAGAAATTGTATATTGTCAATACCACGCGCTCATTGTGACCATGCTTGAACTACGGTTTGCTCCTTCCGAAAGGAAATATTTTGCAACCTTTTAAACACGTTTCCTATTATATTTGTATAGTTACCAAATGAAAAAAGATACTGCCTTTAACAGTTACCGTTTTCTATTAGTTGTCAATTATGTTATGGGAGATAATATTTGGATTATTATATGAGAAACAATCTAATATTTTTTTTTTGTTACAGATGGCGGCTAAAGCTCCAGCAATCGGTATTGATTTGGGTACCACCTACTCCTGCGTTGGAGTCTTCCAGCATGGAAAGGTCGAAATTATTGCTAACGACCAAGGCAACCGCACCACACCTTCCTATGTGGCCTTTACGGAAACAGAGCGTCTCATTGGAGATGCTGCTAAGAACCAGGTTGCCATGAACCCAAACAACACTATTTTCGGTAAGTTTCAACATAATACTTGTACTTGTGCTGCTAGTTTTTAACATTTTTTTTATTACCATGATGACAACACATTTAGACTAGAGTTTCTGACAATTATAAATAATTGTTTGATTTGAAGTTTCAATCTGAAGAATAAATTATAACTTTAATTGCAAATTCAAGAAGAATAGCATCTAAAGCTAACTATTTCCTCTTTCTTTATTACAGATGCAAAACGTCTTATCGGCCGCAAATTTGAAGATACCACAGTCCAAGCAGATATGAAACATTGGCCATTTGATGTCGTAGACGATGCAACGAAACCAAAGATCAAGGTCAACTACAAAGGAGAGGACAAAACTTTCTTCCCTGAAGAGGTCAGTTCAATGGTCCTCACCAAAATGAAGGAGACCGCTGAAGCTTATTTAGGAAAGACTGTCCAGAATGCTGTCATCACAGTACCCGCCTACTTCAATGATTCCCAAAGACAAGCAACAAAGGATGCTGGCACTATCTCTGGCCTTAATGTCCTAAGAATCATTAATGAACCCACAGCCGCCGCCATCGCGTACGGCTTAGACAAAAAGGGAGTTGGCGAGCGTAACGTGTTGATCTTCGATCTGGGCGGTGGAACCTTCGATGTCTCCATTCTTACTATTGAGGATGGAATCTTCGAAGTGAAGTCTACAGCAGGAGATACCCATCTTGGTGGAGAAGACTTCGATAACAGAATGGTGGATCACTTTGTCCAGGAATTCAAGCGTAAACACAAGAAAGAGCTGAACACCAACAAAAGGTCCCTCAGAAGGTTGAGGACAGCATGTGAAAGAGCGAAGAGAACTCTGTCTTCCTCCACTCAGGCTAGCATTGAGATTGATTCTCTTTATGAAGGTATTGATTTCTACACCTCTATCACCCGAGCTCGCTTTGAAGAATTGAACGCTGATCTGTTCAGATCCACCATGGAACCTGTGGAGAAGTCTCTCCGTGACGCCAAGATGGACAAGGCCCAGGTACATGATATCGTTTTGGTTGGAGGCTCCACCCGTATCCCCAAGGTCCAGAAACTTCTGCAAGACTTCTTCAATGGAAAGGAACTCAATAAGTCGATCAATCCTGATGAGGCCGTAGCCTACGGTGCTGCAGTTCAGGCTGCAATCCTCCACGGAGATAAGTCTGAAGAGGTACAAGATCTTCTTCTCTTGGATGTGACTCCTCTGTCTCTTGGTATTGAAACTGCTGGAGGCATGATGACCACTCTCATCAAGCGTAACACCACCATCCCTACCAAGCAGACTCAGACTTTCACCACTTACTCCGACAACCAACCTGGAGTACTCATCCAAGTATTTGAAGGTGAGCGTGCAATGACCAAGGATAACAATCTTTTAGGCAAGTTTGAGCTCACTGGCATCCCCCCTGCGCCACGTGGTGTACCCCAGATTGAGGTTACCTTTGATATTGATGCCAATGGTATTCTCAACGTGTCTGCTTTAGAGAAGACAACCAACAAGGAGAACAAGATTACCATCACCAATGACAAGGGTCGTCTGTCAAAGGAAGACATCGAACGTATGGTTAACGAGGCTGAGAAGTACCGCAGTGAGGATGAAAAGCAGAAAACCACCATCACTGCTAAGAATGCTTTGGAGTCTTACTGCTTCAACATGAAGTCTACCATGGAAGAAGAGAAGATTAAGGACAAGCTCACTGATGCTGAGAAGACAAGTATCATGGATAAATGCAATGAAACCATCAAGTGGTTGGACTCTAATCAACTCGCTGAGAAGGAAGAGTATGAGGAGAAACAGAAGGAACTGGAGGCTGTTTGCAATCCAATAATTACTAAAATGTACCAGAGTGCAGGTGGTGCCCCAGGAGCCGGAGGAATGCCTCCAGGTTTCCCTGGAGCTGGAGCAGGAGGACCCCCACCCGGTGCCGGAGGCGCTGGACCCACCATTGAGGAGGTCGATTAAACAAATCTCATCCATCAAGTTTCATTCCTGCAACCTCTGCAATTTTCACTGCTCAGTATTAAGTATTTTAAACCAGTTGTCCATCAGAAACATTCACTTTTGTTCCTTAGCACCCTTTGTCTTAGTAACTGAACTGCCACATTGGGTGTTCCGCAGTGGAGTATTTTTTGATAAAATAAATTATTCCTGACACCACTGCAAATTTCTTGTTTCATTTAATATATCAACAGATGTGCACATGTTAAACAGCCATTTTTCTACACTTCATTATAAACTAGGAAATGGGTGGGATATTCCTTAACAGATGAACGAACTCCATTGGTAGGTATAGGTAAATAAATATACATTAAAAAATCACCAGTCTAATCAACCTTATCAAATCGGTAAATTCATTTAATTTATGTGGTAAGCTTAAGTTAAGGTCTTGGTTGTAGGGAAAAAAAAATCTCTTGCTAGACAATTGAGGCTCCTTCCACTCATCAGGAATATCTATTTTAGAGGCGACAAATTTATCAAGTCGCGCCATAAGCTTGCAAAACTAATAATTTTAATAAACGAACAAAATTCAAACTTCAAGCACCCTCAGACGAAATTCAAAATTAACGAAAAAACATTACATTTCGTTAAAATTTTGCTATCTATTTTTCACAGGGCTGCGGAATCAGTAAAAAAAAAAGTGACTCCGACTAGCATTTACCAAAACCACGACTCCAACTCCGACATTGACCAAAACACGACTGCGACTAAAAAAGTTGAATATCGTCACTTTTTCCCCTAATTTTTCTATTTATGTGTATTCAATTAGATATCAACCTATCAATGCGGCCAAAAGCCAAATTTGACACGTTAAAAAATGCAAAAATATAAAAGTTCAAACTTCAAAATTTCCGACCAGTACGGCCCGGCCAAAACGCCGCGACGACTCCGACTTCGGCCAAAAAGCTCTGACTCCACAGCCCTGATTTTTTACCATGTTCGCTCCCAGCTTGGAACAAATGAACTCTTAGCGGAGTATATCTTAAAGATAACTGCTTACTCATTTGCTGAATCTCTTTGAAGAGGGTAAGGTATTGAAAGAATACTGCGACTAGGACAGGACTAATGGCCAGTCGCTCTTGCGCGCCGCTTTTTAGTAGGAAAGGTGGGAAGGGATTTTCAACATCACCCATTTGTCTTCGAACAGAATCGATTTATTGCTTGAAAAAATCTGTTCGTACCGGGATTCAAACCCAGGCGGTCCGTCATGGAAGCCAACGATGTTGACCACTGCGCACGGACCAGGCTTGAAAATTACACCGAAGAAACGACGGAAATTTTGAACAAAATCTTTTAATAAGGCATATCACAGTCATACCATACACAATTTATTAAAAACGGTATAAAATACACATAAAGACGAATTAAATTTTAATATTATTAGACATCCTTTTTTTAAGAATTCAACTTCAAGAATCTTTTTCCCCATAAAATTAAGTTGATTTTTGAAATTTCTAAGCATAATGGGGACAAAGGGGTTCAAATGGCTTAAAAAGTATTAGGTATGTGCTTTTGCCAAGTAAGAACTGACTTCACTTAGTTTTCACTTACATATAATATAATAATACTAGGCAAGGAAAAATCTTTCGTCATTTGTCATGTTTTATTTTCATATCAATATTTTTTCAACAAAGCCAAATGGTACAACAATAATATGTTACTTTTTTCAATATGTACACATCTCGAAGCAACTCCTGAACAAGAATTATAATTTATACATATTTAATTGAAAAACATAATGTACAATTGAAAACAATTCGATGATAAAAAATGTAGCTAATTAATCTGCATACTAAATAATATTTACAATAAAAAATTCATAAACTCCAATATATAAATGTAATCTGTGTTCATTATTTGCTTATGAATTCATTCAAATGTTACGATATGTAACTTTAAATGTAATGACATAATTATAAAGTTTTTTACAAGGTGTATTTACATAGGATATAAAATGATATCAACAAAGTCAAAAACAATAATATGTTGACATGTCACATAGGTAAAGTTTATTAAGGATTTCATAGTTTGGGTACACCAAAATTTTTACATCTCACGGTACCCAAGGATTGTAAAGAAGTTTTCTATACGGTTGATGTTTTCGAGAATATGAGCGCCAACGGATGCTGTGGCGAAACGGTGACTTAAAATTGATTGATTTTTAATAATTTATTTTTATGAGGACTTTCAAAAGTATGCCTTTTGAAATGTTTGACAAGCCTGTATTCGAGATGTGCAACGTAGGTATATCACGATTTTTCAATTTATTATTATACAAGTAAGTTGGGTTCTAGTCAAACTTACCTTAATATTGATTAAAGTAAATCATTATAACATAGTTTTTGATACGCCATGCTCACAATAAATTTAACGCGATCACACATTTTTAAAATTGGTCATTTATTCCTCGTTACAAAAAAAAACATCCGTCTAATATTTTACAATATCTTCTCAAAAGATATATGTAATCGAAATTTAAACATGTAAAGTTAGTTTTCAATACAATTGTATTAATTATGTAATGAAATCGTAGGTTTTTTTTAAAGATTCTACGGCAGAAAAGTGGATGTAAAGATGTAGTTTTGAGATACATACTATTTAATTATATAGGTATAATTAACAAAATGTATGCTTATTCATTTGGAATTGTAATAAGGGCACATTTTTATGATAGGCATTGTTACATTATATACATATCCAAAACACATACTTTTTTTTACTAGAGCAGTGTTTATAAAATGCACATTTCTGACAATTCAACAATTTTATTTAACTAAACAAATTTGTCTACATACATATGCTAATAAAATAGTTTGATGTCACGTTAGATGAAAGAAAAAAAATATCAATATTTCAAGAAATATTTGGTTTATTACGTTCGTACATGGGTTTCATTTATTTTTATCATAAATCATTTTGAAGACAAATAATTAAAATATTTTCTTGCGTGATATGAGAACATTTCCTACGGCTTGGTCATATGCCAGGAGTGCAATGCTAAGCGAACGATTTCGACTTACCTTAAAATTTCACTTTTCAGCACTTATGTATGTATTATGGGTAGATTAAACACCCTGACTATGAAACCGCCCTCAAAAGAGATAATTATATAATGTGTATACAAATTCAACAGTGTTTCTTAATTATTGTCGCCAATGCCCCTCGTTAATCGCAATTAAAGTGTGTCAGTTAAAAAAATTTACGTAAATTCCCCTGGGTTTATTAAAAATGTTTTATGTGTATATAATTGTAATGGTGTCTGGAGAAGCAAAAGCATTATTTTTTAATGATAGATCTACATGGATAATGTGTATTTATTGCTATCCATGTGTATATTAAAATCATTTTATCAATACAATATTACTTTATTAAAAAATTACATACCGTTTTTTTTTAAACTTTTAGCCTCGAATACATTGGCGTGAAATTGACACAACTATCTCAGGGCTATTGCCAGATCTGATATGTATAATGCAACTGCCCATTTAAATGTCAGTAACGCCCTCTGAATACAAAAACTCACTCGTTAAGAAACACTGGCTTTGAGGGATCGCGGATTATTTTGATGTTGGATAGAAAAATTTAGAAATTGTGTTTTCTAAAAAATAGTTACGCAGTCGGCCATGGATATTGATAGAACCTATCAAGCAGTTAAGGATTACTAGGTTTTATTTTTTATTGAAGCGTGTCTTATGAATGAAGTTTATTAACAAACAAATAATAACTATTTTTTGGTTTAGGCACTACAAGGGCAATAACTATGTAAGGGTATGTATTTCAGTTATAGCACACTTTTTATATCTCTTCATAGATTGAAAAGTGCATATCAAAAGCTTTTGTTTCGAATCTATATGTATATAAGAATGTTGGAGAAGGGAAATAATTTCCTTGCAAGTTTTCTTTTACGTTAAATAAATGATTATGTTATCCCGTCTTCTAAGTGACTTCTATTTATCATTAATGCTACGTTTTATTAATTTAAAATACATAATAATTAAAATCATAACAGAGATACACTCTCCTGTAATGTCTCAAAAAATATTCAATATGCACTTCCGTGTAACGTTCTAAAATTCAAAACGTAACAAAAAATAACATTTTATCTATCAAAAACAGTTACTATATGTATTTGAGTAACCAAAAGCCCTTATCTAAATTATTACGTTACTTATTATTCCTAGATAAACTATTTAGTCATTATTTCATTTTCAGTGGAATATTTACAATTTCATAAGACTTTTGATAACGATTTTTTATTGAAAATGATATTTTTCACTATGTCTATTAAAAACGAATTTTTTTTTCTATAAGGGTGCGTAACATTAAAAAAGTAAAAAAATGACAACTAACATTATTTTTTACACGTAAACATTAAAACAACACTCAATTATATTAATATACCATTAACATTGTCAGCAATTATTCATTTTTCTAATTATTACGAAACCTCATAACAAAACTTAACCTTTGAAAATTGAAGAAATTAGATAGAATTTTTACTTTGTCCAGCTGTGGAGGCTACCAGCGATTGGACAAACATAATAATTAGTTTATTTAATATTTTTTATTTTCTATTTCTGTATAGCACGAGAAAATATCAAATTTTAGTAAATTTTAGTGACACAATTGTGTCTTTAAAAGCAATCAAGAGTTAATGATGTGTTTTTTTAGTTTCAGCCGGACAAAGTACGTCAAAGACCTCAAATAAATTAAAAAACGATCATTTAGCTATTATTCAACTACGTTTTTAATTTTCTACCCTGAGTCTTAAGAATCCGTTAATATTTCTACTGATATAACGAGTTCCACCCGTCTATATTAATAATTGCTTAGAAAATATCGATATTCTCTTCTGGAATAAGTTTTTGATTTAAGAAGAAATCTATTAAATAAAGTGTATTTAACCCTCGCTAACCGTCATGTAAGGATATGTACTGAGTTATTTAGGCTACCAATGCGTGCTTATTTAGAGTTTCCTCTATTTTTACCAGCAACGTAACTCAGGTTCGTATTTAATATTGCAAATGATCGTCGAATTTTTGAATATGTTCGAAATGTTTAGTCAATTTCGATATTTTAATAGTAAAAAAATTACGTTTGAATAACAGCACATTGTTGACATAATTTTAATTTTGGGAATCCATTAGACAGATATAATTATTCATCAAAATTCTCTTGGTCATGGTAAATGAGTTACACTTATCCAAATTGTTATCGACCTTACTCTTACGTGACGGTGCATCGGCAATAATGATTATAAAAAATATAACTAAATGCTTGGCATTTAAGTTCGTACAGTAAGATAGATGACATGAATTGACGATTACAGATTGATATAACTTTCAACTGTCTACAATTTACTGAAATGTGTAGATGTAAGTATAAGTTATGAGATTTTATAAAGTGACGTCGAAGAACACATAAATAATACTTCGCCCGTATATAACTGCGTTGATTATATACCCTTAAATCACATGAAATAACACATCAATTTTAGTAAATAGTATAAAAACTTTCCACTGTTGCATCTTACAGTATAATTTTATTTAATCATAGGCCAAATATATTAGTTCTCATTTGTGTGTTACAACCTAGTCAGTCCACTGCAATGCGTTTATGCAATGCGGTAAGGAAATTCAAGTATTTTTCGCAAACAACATATTCATATTATTATTCAATGTAATTAACATTTTTTCTTTAAATTTGATGCTTCATATTTCTTTTCGATAGTAAAACTCTTTCTGAATGGTAACGATATTACATTTTAAACGGACTGTGCATCTGATACAGTTGAAGGGTTCTTTGATGAAATCCCATTTGTCAAATTTATATACTTTTAAAAGAAGCAAAAACCTTGCCCACTAAGGAAAAGGAAAATTTTACACTTTGTGTTGGATTGCGCGTAGAATATTTCTCGATTTTGACAAAAAGTGGTTTTATCGCTTTTTGTATCAAGACGCTTGATTTAAAAATGTGACTTGCAATGTTTTATTGTTATATAAAACTTACTAATTTATTGACAAATGGGAAATTATCGAAAAGCCTTCGATTTAAAATATTCTTTAAGCAAATTAACAATAACATAATTATTTCAAAAGTGTAAAATTTTTACTTCCGTATTTTGAATGTATAACAACCATTTGACTGGCCTTGACCGCCTTGATTGAAAGACAGATTATTTATCAAAATAAGACACAATCAAAGTAAATATATTTTCATATTTAATCCTCAAATTTACATATTGATTGGAACCATTTCAATCGATGAGTGAAAATTTTCAGCTGTTTTTGTCATAGTAAAAATTATATAATATATAACTTCAGAAAATAAATAAATGTTCATTTTATTATTTCATTAATGAACCGATCGTGAAACTTTTTATTATTGTGTTTTAATTAAATAAATATAAATACTCAGTAGTGGTGTAGACAAATTAAAAAAACAGTGGATTTTTTACTGGCATATGATAGTTTTTTTTATACAACGTTTTTTTATTTAATATGTCCATTCATTAGATTCTTGTCTAAAGCTGAACAAACGTATATAAGAATAATATGTTATCATATAATAATTGTATGTTTTATTCTTCTGCAGTGCCATACGTTGAGAATTTTTATTCAGCCCTAAGCTTGATTCGTAACGAATGGAGTTTAAATTTTTTTTTTTTGCAGAAAACTTAATTAATATACTATGCTCCCAATGAATAAAATCTATATGACACCACATTATAGATTGCTTACTTTATTAATGGTAGTAGTTATCAGTTTCAGATATTGTTCATTGGGAGGAAAGAGTAATAGTTAAAATGTTTATGAATTTTCTGGACTGCTATAACATAATATACATAAGTATGATACTAAATGGAATTCGTCGCCTACTGTAGGGTAAAAGCGTTGACTAAAACTCGTTCGGCTTAATTATTTTTTCGCAGATAAAATATATTTTTAAACAAATATTCACAGGCAGAGGTGTCCCACTGATTCGCAACCGACCACAAAAAAAATATTATATACCAAACACCGTTTTTGCTTATGAAGTGTAATTTATTGTACGAGATGTATGCATTTTTATAATAAATAATAATAAATGATCATATAGAATTTTCCTGGTGTTGTTTGCTTCTATGGAAATATAAGATTAATCGCGAAATACGTGCTTTCTCCCTCAAAAGCAGAAAAAATGAGACTACAATATTCTCGTGAAGCATTAAAAAACAATCGAGCCCCAAGCTTTTGTTTTTCTCTCTTTAACACCGATTCGTAAATATAAGGCAAAGTATCGGAGTGGGTAATCGACTCAAAGTGTTTGATTCACATCTCATTATAATATTTTACGGTTTTATATAATTTTTACATATTATGAATTATGCACATGATTTCTTGACACGTTTTGGCTATAAGTAGCTAGTTTAATATTCGGCGCAAATCCAGTTCGGGATAACACTGCCTATGATTGATTTTTGTGCATTGATTACGACTTGAAAACGAACATCAGGATATTGAGTATTTTCATAAAGCACACAATTTTATCCCTTGAGCTGTGCACTTTGGTGCACATCAGTTCGCCCACAGAGATAACGTTACTAATGTCATATTTTGTGTCCACTCGCAACAGCCATTTTATGAAAAGTCTTATAGTACTGTTTTCCCAATGAAAGAAAGGCAACTCGATGGGTTGGTATCGCAGCTGTCAGTAAGAAGTTCCTGACGAGGAACACGGCCCAAGAATGCCGTCCATGCTTGAAGATCCGTATTCATGCATTCCTGGTGACCGTGACAACGACAGCTGAAATCGAGAAATATAAAAAATGTTATATTTTAATTTTTTTATCCTGAAATTGAAAATTAAGTTTTTGGGTAAGCTTAGTAAAGTACTACACTCCTTTGTTTTATCATTGCGTAAATAATAATTAGATGAAATGTCCAAGAAGATTTGCATTTAAACAGCAGAACAGTAAACATAATCTACAATTAAAATTTTTGTTTTGTCTTGTGTGATATAATTAGTGAAAAATCTCTATTTTTACCATTTCTTTTGGACACCAAAAAAACAAACAAATTAAAATAAAATTTCTTATTTTCTCAACTGTATAGCCAAAATAATATTAAGAAGAGTACTATGTCAGCATATTCCAAGGAAACTGTCGAGAAATATACGAAAAAATATACTTTATTTTAAAATGAAAACTTTATTTTAAAATGGTGAAAAACATTTATTATCCTTTTAAAAAATGAAGACGAAATAAGTAATATTTTCTCGTAATTACGTGTGATTTAGCCTGATGCAAACGAGTGAGTTAAGTGACATCAAAGCACCTGACTTCTTCACTTGTTCAGCATCATTAACCGACTAACAATAAGATAGACTGCATACAATTCGATCAGCTTTGTGAATGCGTGCAAGATTTGACTCGTTTTAACTTCCAAAATGAAAATATATATATGTACATACATACTGAAGAAATATAAAACATTTAGCTCATAAAATTATTTATTTGAGGCTATATTTTTATTATTATTCTGACTGTGACTCCCTTATAGTTTGACAAGCCTCCCCAAAAGCTACGTTGAGTTTGCGCCTCCCTTGAAAGGCTCTGTACCTGGTAGGCAAATAGGCCATATACACCAAGGGTGCAAAACGCTGTAATAGAATATAAATGCTATTGTGCAATTGTTTCGCATGATACTGTGCCCATTTTAAAATTGTTTTTGTAATCAATTTTAGCACTTATGGCCATCTTAATTCAAGTACAATGTTGAGTGAGTTCCTACCTCTCTACCCTCACAAACAGATGGAAGGAGTCCATCAGTAGAATTAGGAGTCCTGGGACTTGGAGTTGGACCACCTCTCCCGTCTCCGTTATTGATCCCGTTATCGCAGTCAGCTGCGAACTGAGCAAATCGCATCTGCATCTGAAGGTGCTGTCGCCTTTCCTTCTGCTCTCTCTCTCTCTCAAAGCGACGAGTGCTGTAGCTACGCACAGACGACGTGGTGCTTTGTAGTGACGTCATACTTGGACGTCTTGAACCTGAAATCGAAGAAGATACGCGAGCGCTGAACATTAGAGCAGATCAATTCACAAATCGTACAAAAAATCATTTCATTTAAGGTGCTTACAGTATTTTTTTTGAGGAAGGTTTTTTTTACTGATTCCATATTTTTTTTAAAAATATCAGGACCTCTTTCGTCCATCGCGAGCAAAATCAATTGTAGCAGATTGGCGACATTTTGAAAATGGACAATTTGGTTTCATTCATTCACAATCTGTAAATTCTTGATATATTTCTTATACCAATTGTTTTAGTAACGTTTTTACGTGTCTGTAATATTCCATGAGCAATTAGTAGTAGTTTTGAGTATTAGATTTTACATTACTATATAATATAGTATTTAGTATTTTCTAATCCAGCTGGAGTGTATTAAAATGCAACTCAATCGATCAATGATTTGAAAGACATAACTATTCCCTGTAATATCATATAATTATGATAGAAATTACTTACCCATTGAATTCAAATTTAAGGATATGAATATATAGTATTTATAGCACAATATAAATAAAAATAAACACTATCATGCATAAGCCCTTCTTGACTGTAATACCTAGTTAATAAATACAAATTCTGTTATTCAGTATCATTTGGAGAGAACTAATAGATCCCTTGTTTTTGATTGACAATATATTATATTTCTTTTCTTAATAATAATTGTAAAATGTATTTTGTTTTATATATTTACAAGCTGTTGAGATCACGTGCAAAAATATGTTCTTTTTATGGATAGGAATAACAGCACTTGATATGTATCAATAGATGGCAGTTATTAAAAAAATACATGAATTGAAATAAACTTTGAAAGCCGATAAAAGAATGTGATGAAACAATGTTTTTATTCAAAAGAACGCTTGTATGAAAAACACTTATGGCTATATTTTCAAGTCTTCAGTAGTTAACTTGTATTTGTGGAATGTTTTATTGGTCAATCAGTTGCAATTGTTTCATCATATTATTAAAAGTAAAAAATATTTCAAGCCATACAAATTACAGCCAATGGTAAATATGTGTGTAGACTAGTCAGTTTTATATGAATTGTTGAAAAATGGTTTTGTCAAATGTGCACCAAATTACTTAACATCAAGCCTTTCATTTCTTATTAAATATCCTAACGTTAATCATAAACGCACCAAAATAAAACAATCACAAAGCAAAAATGTTTCATATTAGAGTCTTGAACCAATATTCCCTACCCCAATATCAATGAAGAATTACTTAATCAAATTTAGCGTATTTTACTTTAAGTATAATCCATTGGAAAAAATAGAGTTACATTATTATGAACGAGATGGAATATAAATGCGAATTTTCTAAATTCAAGAAAATATTTCTCGAACTGGCAAAAACAGTAAGTCAGATATATTATATAATACTTTATCATAAAGAGTAAATCGATTTTGAATATTTATTGCGTCAATTATACAATTTATCAATCATTTACCGTAGAAATTATAATTCTTTAATCAATACGTGTAAGTAAAATTTAGAATTAATAACTGTGGACTGAAACGTTTTTTATAAAACTTAAAATGTATGCACGGTATCTGAGACAATTATTTTTTTCGTAAGTTAATGTTTTCCTGGTGAAGTCGCTTCAAATAACTAAAAACTTCAAATATTACTCTTTCATATTTTGGCAGATTGAGAACGATTTTGAAAATAAATACATATGTAGAATTGTTTTATTATAAATGTTTTTATGGTTAACTCCATTATAAAATATCTATTGATTATGATAATTAATATGACATATTTGCCTTATGTATTATATTTCATTCAGGAATGTGTATATTTATTTTAATATACAAAGCCGTTTTATATAAAGCTAAGCGCCAAGAGTTTATCTTAAGCAAAAACAAATAATCTAAGAAATGAAAACTATTTAAAAATCTAATTAAGAAATTGCAGCATATTGATGAATTTTATAAATATGTTTCAGTTGTTTGTGTCATTTAAAACAAGCATAATAGTGATGTACACCACACACTTGTAGTTGGGCGTTTAATATTATTAGTTGTTAGCAAGCAAGATAAACAAAAACAAAAATATACGTCATTACATTTTTATTCGGATTTTTTGAAATTGTTTCTTATTTAAGATATGTATTATATTTTTTGAAGCTTAAGAATATATATAATATATACACTACCGTAATGCAACGTGTATTCAATATGGAATTACGTTTAAAGATAATATTTGAAATATTTACATTTCCATGCAGTGTAATTTGATTACTGAATGATATGAAAGAAATATTCATTTACAATTCAAAATTACCAAAAAGTAATAAAGTAGCTGTTAATTTAAATTTTAGTTGCCATTAAATACATTACTCTTTTATTTAAAAGCGACACAGTAATAAAAACTGTTTTGGATACCTGATAAAATTAAATAGAACTGTGAAACGTGTTCGAAAAAGTGTTATGTAAGAAGATAAAAAATAAAAAGCAATAAAAAGAAATGTTATAAAAAGATTTATTTTGTGAAATGGTGAAAATAGAGGATAAAACGCTATCTACGAAAATTTCATTAAAAGGCCTTGGACCATCTTGCTTTTCTTCTGGTTTCTTTTGCCTGAGTGATTGAACAACATTTATGAGAATTTACTAGAAACTATTGCCGAACTAATCTGCTCCTTTTCACACATTTACCAGCATGCTATTTTTTTCATACCTAGTGTTCATAAGTTGCCAACTATGGTGTTGATGAAATGTTGTTTCATTTTGATTTGAATTTATACTCAGAATAATCATATGGGCTCAGATAAAATTCGGTTTCCAGAAAACATAACTAATTAACTGGAAATCAGCGGTGACCAATTGCCAATATTATTTAATCTTGCTGTCGACGAATCGTCATATATTTATGTTATCAGTGATAGTAAAACATATTAATTTATACGACTAATTATTGCAGATATATCTTTTCGCCGAAAAGTCTGAACCAACGGGATGTTATTCATTCCTTTCACATGTGATAAATATTTTTTTGATTTCGTTGTCCTGTGAAAATATAATTGTATCGTATATCCTTACTCGATAACTTTATTAATATTACGTCGTAACCTATTCAATGCAATTTAAAATGAATATCTAACATATAGTTTAATGATTTTCGTTAAATAACTTCAGAACTATAATAAAAAGTAAGATTTGAATAGTTCTATCAGCAGATTTGTTTTTTTTTTTATCGAGTAGACATTATTAATAAAGACTATATATTTCTAAAAAAATAATTGATCGTTATTATTCCCCACTGAAAACGACTCTAGTTTCGCTCCGAAAGTGATCATTTTTAGCTTAGTGGAACCAGTTTTGTGTAGTATATAAAATTTGTGGAATAATTACCTCATGTTGTGGTTTATTTAAGTGAATAGGAATACCCGGATTAACTGTTTGGTGATTGCTGATTTTTTGGGTTGAAAGGCTCTTAGAGAGTAAATCAATGAAGGTATTTTAGACTTAATTTGTTTAACAAATTGTGATGCTTAGAATAAAGAATGTTTGAACAACAAAAACATGATATAATTACGAAATAAATGGTTTGGAAAAGGTTGTGTCATTTTGTCACTTTTAATAGATGCAATCGATTTTTTTAATACTAAAAGGGTTATTTGGAGAAATAAAATGACGATCTACTTTTTTTCTGTAGAGCTTAACTTTTTTCTACTAGTTTTCTACTAGAAAAGGTGACGCATATTCCATATTCAAATTCAAATTCATTCGATTGTAGAACTATAGAATTTATGTCGAAAATGTGGTCACTGAAAATAATGAAAATCTCGCATGAGACTTCAATGTCCGGATTCAAGAATTGGGCCTCGGCTCGGTCGCCCTTCTAGAAATTTCAACTCGGCTCTGACTGCCGGTACCAAAGAACCCTTTTGGATGTCCGCGACCGTAAACATAAACACAGCAATCTGGGGACGAACACCAATGGCAGGCAACGGTCAAACATGAATATGGCATGAGACGACACGACACGACACGTCGATACTTTAGTGGGTTCACCTGCCGCGGGCAAGCTAAGTGCACGCCGCTCCGGCATGCGGCAAGAGATAAGCAAGATGGCCGCCGCGCGTGCCGCACCTGCGCGCGACGACGACGACGGCGCCGAGTGGGGCCCCCGAGGAGAGGGCGACGAGCGCCGCCCGCTGTAGCTGCGCTGCGAGGATCTGGACGACGGGCGGGTGCCGTGGACAGCCATTGGAATGCCTGCGGACAGCGGTTATCATTCAGCAGTCTTATTCAAGCGGGCGCACCAACAGTTACCAACTCTGATCAACCTTAACATTAATTATCATACATTGTGTAAACATATTATGTCGTCACATAATTACTAACACCTTTTTGATCATGCTTTTTCCCAAAAAACCTGGACTTCAAGGCTTAACGACGACTGATACTTGGTAATTATCAAAACGCCCTAATCCCTATGAGGATTCAATGTAGGAGCAGTTGAACACAACACGTATTTCCATTCATATAGATTTGGAAACAAAAATGTTTTATACAAACAGCCAAGCCGGTATTCGAACCCAGTACCGCTTCTACACTAACGGCAGCTACCATTGTGCGTTGGCGGCCGACTAGTTCTAACAGTTACACAGATAAAGCGTCATCGTGCACACAATCTTTTCATAACATTATTGATCGTACAAGTTAACACTACTGAAAGAATACTATTGCAGATGTTAAATATGAAAAAAACATCAATTTTTCAACATTTTTTCCGGAACATAATTTCAAATATGTTGTACATATACTATATAAAATGGATAAATTTATCAATTTTAAAATTTTGATAAGAATGTTGCAATTGTACAAGATCCCCTATTTGGCAATAATCAGAGAAGGATTTGGTGTGACTACGATAGAAATTAAATTCTGGAAATGTATATTAAACACTATACAATTTTATTATTTCTGTGACAAGAATTGGCGCTTGATCAAATTGTATTATGTTTTTACTTAATTACTTTTCTTGTAAAACTAAACTTGCGTCTATATAAAGCAAAATGGATCGTCAAGTATTAAAAGATAAATCTGGAGTGACGAGTTGCATTATTTTTCCTGCATTTTGTTGACACAATTGCAAAAAAACAAATGAATAGAATTTTGACAAGCTAAGTGCTTTATTTGTAATAATTTCGAGACAAAAAAACAGTTCCCATGTCATTCGTGGACCAAATCATAGCAAGTTTGTTGTGAAGGCATGAATGAATATGTTTTTTTTTTGCAACGAGACCAAAAAATAATTCCAAATCTTGGGCAGAACTTGTAAACTTTCGTGATTATAGTTGCATATTGTCTCGGGTTGTAGGTATCAATAAAAATATAAGGTATAAGTAAAAGAGTTGATTGAGAAATATTAGTGGTCCATTTTTGTATGTATAGGAAGAAATCTCGCAGAACATAACAAAATGATCAGGAAATGGCATTCGTAAAAGAGGTCTTGAGACAATAAAAGATTTCTGCTCTCTTTGAATTTATGGAAGAAATATCAAGAAAAATCAGAGACGTTTATAAACGTATTGTCAAAATAAACAATGCATTTCGAAAAATACATTATTTATAAGTATAACAAGGGAAGAAAGATTCAGAGATGTGTGTTATAAATTATGAATATTGACCAGAAAAGAAGACACTGCACGAGGAGTGCGAATTCGCTGCTCCATCGTATTTGAACTAGCATCCAGGAGCACGGATTCGCTCTTCACCGTCAAAGGGTTAATGCCCCTGCTAAAGGAAGGAATTTTTGTTAAACGTGAATTTCACAAAAGTTTGATTTGTTAAGGTTTGGTCATACTTGGGGTTGGCAGGGTTTAAGGCGCTGAGACCAGATAAAGCTAAATGATTAAGCGATACTTTTATAAGGATGTTATATCATTAATTAGATACCTACTCATAAAAGAGTACCTTAGTGAGAAGAATAGCATGTATGCTGTTCGTTCTCAATATCTAAAACATGCTTTCATTAGAGTACATTTGTGACGTTGCAAAACAAACGTAGTTATCTCCAGTTAAGGAGTTTTTTGAAATTTTTGCATTGTATGACTGCTCATCTTGTTTTACATCCATCATAAGCATGGTTATATCACCATTTTTTGCTGCAACAATTTTAAATAAAATATGTGATATTTTTCAGAAATGGACAGTTAATTTGATAGGACATTTTGCTGATGGAAATCTTGTAATCGATAAAAAATATATATATGTACAGAATATGGAATGACTGTTAAAAATAAAAAGATAAAAACAAGGTGATTTAATTTGTTTCATCTATGATAGAGAAGTCCACATTACGTTTTATAACGTCACATTTGCATTGCGTTTGTATTGAAGAATACGTATCACTTTGAAATTGCCAATGTTTTTTTTACAGTTTATGTGAGTAAACCCTTTTTAATGACTGAATGATTCAAAAGACAATGATATATTTTATATTATAAAAAAACATATACGTAATTTTGCTGTAAATTTTAATTGCTTCAACGGAAGAAGTGGCGTTTGATCAAAAATAATAAAAGAAAAATATTTGCAGAATTATTACATTACACTGCAATGATTTTCTTAAGGCGAAGAGAGATTAAGGATATTAATTTTCTATGTGTCATTTCTCTTGCATGATTTTTTCATGATTCACTCAAATTGCATGATTTTTTTTGAGATTACATACTAAGAAAAATATTTTTACCCAGAGAGATAATAAAAAAACAAGACCTTAATTTTGCCACATAAGCCATTTGTTTTATCAAATTAAAAACTATTTTTTTCTCTTATAGTGAGCTTTGGCCATTAAAGCTGTGTTCGACGAAATTCCCTTGCAGCAAATAAAATTTGCAACGCCGATCTAAAAACGTATTAATAATGGATAAAATTTTAAGCCCAAACATTTTTATTTCAAGCTACCTATTTCACTGGAGAAAATCATCGGCGGTGAAAGGTTGGCATCAGCATAATGTCCAGCATGATGAGGGGTTCTTCCGCGCGTGTAAAGGTGCAGGACTAGACAGAGGAGACCAGCCAAGAGCGCAATGCCAGAACAGACGCCCAAAAGCGTTGGGACATCGGCCGTTAGCAAAGCCAGATCTGAAAATTAACGGTTCATTAGATTATTAATTTGCAAATAATTTATCGGCAAATATAAACTAATAATACAATAATAATGCTTTGTACACAGTAAAAATCTGGCATTATTATAAATTAAAATCTGGGGAAAATATTAAACAAAAATTAAGGATTTTTTTTTAGGCTACGCAACAACGCAAAGTGTTCATAATTATTAAGTAAACATACAATTTATTGCATCGCACGTTCATGAATATCTAATTTTCATTAACAGGTAGGTATTTTTAGGATACATAAAATTTTCCGTATATTTGTGTTCTCGTAACGATGGTCTTTGTCTAAAAATATATTGAGAATTTATGCTCTGAAATAAACTCAAAACCAACAGTGCATGTTTTTATCGCCGACTAACCATCATTGTAATCTGCATTGAGAATCTACATCCGTTACCGCAAAAAATAATTTATCACTAATATGCATATTCTTATCAAGAAACAAACAAAGAATGAATGATTTTTTACATTTCCTGTATTTGTCGTTTAAAATAACAGACAGATTAAGTAAACACATACATACATAATTATTATATAAATGTAATATTAAGTGGCAGGGATATTAAGATTGTATTGAATCATTTGAAAGATTTTAAAATTTCAATACTTTACTTTGTTCCGTATGCGTTCCTGTTTGTATGCGTAAGGAGTTAATTTATTTTATATTATTTATGCACTTTTAGATTTATAGAGGTGACATGAAAACCGATTTGCGCGAACGCGATGCCAAATCCAACCTGATTATAGTCTGCTGCATTTCGATTGATTTTCCGAGTCTCGTGCAGATAATCTTCACGAGCTTGCAATTAAGGAATACAATATCGGACGTTTATATTAATACCGATATTCATTTCAACTACTGTTATTGCAAATACTATACAAAAAGATAAAAATGAGAAACGATAAATATATCCAAATCCATCCAATTGGGGATTAATCCAGGATTTAGGAATCCTAAATTACTGGTATTTCGATATTTCAGATTCAAAACTGCTATTTAATGAAATAACCTTATAATCAACCCAGAATACTGATTTTAATTGAAACCATAAGTGAATTGCTTATTTTTCAATTACATTGGCTACGGAGGAAAACACATACGACGCGTATTCGCGTAGTCAATGTGTTAAAGTATGACCGTAAGAGGCTAATAATCAACTTCGTAATCTGTTGATGGGTCTTCGTGCAGTCCAGCTGCAAGAAAATCCCTCACAAATATATTGTGATGCCGGTATTTCGCATTCCTATAACTGTTGGTTGGGTATAATTAAGGATTTCGACTGAGGGTGCTTGATGGAATTTCAATATCAAATTTGAATTTTGTACTTTTCCATGAGTTTAGTCGCTAACGACCCGGGTTTCGCCTTTCGGCATCTTCAGGCATTTCAAGTGCACGGATGTAATTGAACTGTTTGTATCGTTTCTATAGAATTAGAATTAATTACATAGGACACACCAGCTTAAAGATAAAGAAGCAGCTCTCAGAAAGTGTTAGACCAGCTTTCTATTGTAAGAACTCTTTAGGTCAACTATTTATAAATAATAAAGATGTTATAGATTATAAAAACGAATCTGGGATTTATAGATTTCAGTGTAGTGATTGTCCCAGATTTTAAATTGGCAAAACTGCTAGAACCTTAAATATAGGAGTGGCTGAGCATTTAGCCGCTTTTCGCTTAAAAAAGATACCTCTACTTTCGCCAACCATTTAATTCTTGAAAACCACACGTTTAATTTTGACTCAGGCATTGATTTGTTACATACTAACAGGGGCGAGTTTAAATTATTTTACCAAGAAATCTTTGAGATTAGTCGAGCTCAGCTTAACAGTTTGCCAATTTTAAACGAGCAACTTTATTTACCAAATTCACCATTGTTGTACCCTTTTAAATAATTCAAGTACTTGCTATCATTAAATATTAATTCAAAGACTTAAAATCAATCAACTCATTAATAATAAGTCGGATAAAACCCTATATTTATTTGAGATATTCCTATGTTATTATCTGGTCATTAATATTTTCAAAAATCCCTATCATTATAACAAGCCCATTTAATTCATTGAAACTTAATAGTCATTTAACTTTGCGATCTACTTATATTTTTGTATATAAACGATACAAACTGTTTACTACGCGTCAGTTCAAGTAAATCCGTGCACTTGAAATGCTTGAAGATGCCGAAAGGTGAAACCCGGGTCGTTAGCGACAAAACTCACGGAAAAGTACAAAATCCGAACAATTCAAATTTGTTGGTTGGGTATTGAAGAAACAGTCTCAATACCAGAATTACGGTTTCGGTAATAGTGGGATTGCGATCCGTACTTTTTATGATTAATGTTTGTAGCGAAAGGATAAGAAATAATTAACAATATCCTACCTTCAGTGCAAAACACCTTCCTTACAGGTTTCGAATACGAAACGCTATGATATCCTGGTTCGCACTGGCAGAGAGCGTTGTGATTCACCTGGACGCAGGAAGCATGCGGATCCAAATAGGTGCAAGCTTGCCGATAGAAGCATTGCTCGCCCAAACTTTTCGCTGAAAGAAGAAAATATGCATTATAAGATATAACTTCACTTAATATTCTATGTATCAGCAATCAATGATTCACAAATATATATATATATATATATACATATTTCCACTTAGTCAAAAATTTTAATTTAAACTAATCAACAGATGTGAGCAAATTAAACGGACCAAGTAAATGCGTATTACGTCGGCGTTCATAAAAAGGCGTTGAAACTGACTCTAACATTAGAAAATCCCTAATTCTGGTAGCATATTCATCCGCATTGGAGGATACCAGTGTCCTGAAAGATCGTGCAGTACTACATTTGTGACTTATTAATCAAAACTAAAGGATGCCTAAAAAGAGCCGCGAATTAGCTTTATGATCCAAGTACTGAGCAGATATGGTAAAAGTAATAGATAGCAATTTTTTTATAATTGTATTGGTTCTAGGTATGTCAGTTCCAGCTCATGACCTGATGTGTAATAAAAATGATTGAAAAAAAAAACTCACGGGAAAGGTTAATTTAATTTTATAGACGCCTATTGATTGTTTAATTATTCTTGAATAAATGTAGTTTCAAAATGAAATTCAAGTGTGTACTTAGTACATTGGATAAAAAAAATGAAAGAATAACTTTTCAAATTAAAATTTGTCTTTTCCCACTACATAATTAATTCGCATGCAAAGGTCAAACGGATGATCCCCGGCCCTTAAAGGTTACGCAGGGTTTACGTTATAGGTCTAATGTGAATATCCTGGCATGTAAGCTGTATTAATGTCCAGTCATTGGCAACGTTTTGACAGGAGTATCTCATTACAGACGTCCTCGATTAAATAAACAATGCATATAACACACTTCCTTTACGTGGAAATAAATTTAGCCCACTGATCATGGGTGACCACTCTGGGCACACAATAAGTAGGCATGCCTGTTTGTAGGAAGTCTATTGTACATACATATATCTCACACAATACAATATGATATGAACACGACGTATAGTATACGTTTGAAAATTGAATGGTAATATGTCAGGCCAGATGAGTAATTATTTCATATTCCATGATAGACGACTAAATGATGACATGTGCATATAATTTTAACGGGAGAGTTATTATATAAGTAAATAAAATATATGTTTTTATTTAAAACAAAAAACAGACTTGAGTTGAATGAGTGAACAGTAAAAAAATATCTGAGGCGACTATAATTATAGATTTAAAGCGTACTTATTGCTTAAGGCAGCTCTCACGAGTATTTAAAATAAATAATCATATGTTTTAAACTACTAAAATATCTGCATTGTCATTCTTTCGTCATACCAATTAGTGTACAGAATTCGGTCGTAAAAGAAATGCCAAATAAAATCTATATTATCATGTATCTTAAAAAAGAGGTTTTTAAACTTATATTAAAATATGTTTGATATTCCCTAATAAGTTCAAGATAGTGAAATTTTTATTCAATTGTATCCACTCTCAATATGGATCATATGATGGACTGATGGTACATCTGAACAGTTGCTTTTTTGAAGGACTTTTTGTTTTTCAGAAATGCATACGAGGATTGGTGTTACAGGTAAGTAGAAGTAGATATCTAATTGCTCTCCGTAAGGCACAGGGTAAGTATGTACAGTAAAATACACAGGTATAATGTAAATAATAAATATAGATATAAATGTTTTGTAGTTTTTACGCCATGTTATTGACAGTTCCTATTATTGAATATGCCAAGGACACACGCGTCATAAAATATTGTGCAAAAATAAAAATACACTGGAATCAGTTATAGGCGTAAAGTGACCCTCTTCAGCAGGCTTCAAAATCTCTATGATGACACCTCTATGATTTAAAAAAAATAATACATGCAAACAACACAATACAAATTCAGACTGAAAAAAAGCAATATCATTATATGTCGGTCCCTGTGGTCTAGTGGCAAGAGCTTTGTTCTAGCAATCGGGGGGCCCGGGTTCAATCCCCGGCAAGGTTAGATTTTTTCAATTGAAAAAAAAGATCTTGGGCTGGGTGTTATGTTATTTATCGTTGATTTTGTGCACAACTGATACATTATTTACCATCGAGTTAATCTCGTGTGACTTTCACAACTCAGAATATTTGGCGCATTGGCGCAAGCTGTAATGCCAAATATTTTTTTTTAAAAAAATAATATAAAAAAAAAAATAATAATATAATTATTGCACTGTTATTTAATGATATAAATAAGGTAAGCAGTGTTTGCCATAATCATTTAATTTTTCTATATTTTCGATGGTTTCGGCGGTAACTTTGTGGAAGTTCATTTTAATATAAAATTTAAAAATAACTTTGATTATTCCACGTATTGTGTAACTAACTGTGACACGTGTTTCACCTCTTTCAGAGGCATCTTCAGACTTACTATCGCAAAGTTAATTAAAATTTTATTACTCAAGAAAACTTTGCGATAGTAAGTCTGAAGATGCCTCTGAAAGAGGCGAAACACGTGTCACAGTTAGTTACACAATACGTGGAATAATCAAAGTTATTTTAAATTTTATATTTAATTTTTTCTTCTGCAAATGTCACTTTTTTTTAACACGAACTAAAATATTTTAAATAAGCTTTTTTTGAAAATGAATTACTTGTAATGAAATATTTTAATTGTTATTTATTTATTGTTTTAGTAGGATCGTCAAGTAAAGTTTTAATTTGCACATCAGACTTTAGTATGTAATAAGCTATGAAGGCGAGATTTCAGCGTTGAATAATTGAAATTATTTTTTCTTTTAAAAGAGAAAGATTATATGTATTACAGGAGAAAATTAAATATTTTTAACTCAAATAAACTACAGTGCTTGAAATTATTTAAATGTCCAAACAGATTTTTTATCATTTTACAACGTCATTTCATGAAAAACAATCAGCAAATAAAATACAATTTTTTATATTTTTAAAGGAATTGTGTTGTACGTCGTTGTGGGAAGAGAGAGAATACAAAATTTTATACATGGTACCATTCCACTAAATAATGTTATTTAAGATAAAAATTTCAAAAGTAAATTCCAAATTCCTACAGAATTAGGAGACGTGTGTAAAGAAAAAACGGAAACGTGTCTGATTGTTATAGAACGGTTTTCTGGAAGCCCCCACGCTACTTTATTGGCGTAGCTCGTAGCACACCGTGCTTCAAAAACTCATAACTCTACGCGCTGTTATATAAGGTTGTACAATTTAACGATCCACGGTCGTTGATACGGTAAAATTGTCTGAGTGAAATACAGGATACTTGATGTAAAATATACAAACGCCCTCTTATTTACCGTAGTTTACAATGTTGGTCTAGTTTTTTCGTTCTATATGTAACCAATGAAATGTATAAATGGAGTGCAATGTATTTATATATAACATTTATTCCATAACCCCCACTTAACTAAACATCTGAAAATATGTTATATTTCACCAGAACTGCCTATTATTAAGGTGCTGGATAGACAATCGCTATCGCTACGTTTTGATTTGTAGCATCAGATGAGACAAGATGCTAGCAGTACATAATAATAATATGCTTATATGTTTTCCCTTGTCGATAAGTGAAGTTAAAGACAATATACGGTGCTTAAATGGTCTGTCAAAAAAGCTTTTCTATATATATTTTTTAATACCATACAACTAAGTGCTCTCGATAATTCGGACAATAAGTAAATAGATGCTCACTGTATAACCAGTACCGATAAATTTAAAATGAGATGCCATAAAATAGCCAACTTGATAATTTTGTTGATAAAATCAAATAGGAAAAGAAAAGAGAACGAAACAGAATAGAAAAGGGTTTTATGAGACGATTGATCAAATATCCTACTTTCGAAATTACATGATGGTGCACATACATTAGTATATTCAAATTTCATAGATAACTTAACAATTGACAAGGTAATATCGGCCAGTAAAACTCTTCTCATATGGTATGGGTGGAATCATTGGGATTAAAATGGATTATTCACATTCTTTAAATTCCGTTTAACATAACGAGGATCGAGTTTTCATGGATTCTATCTACATATCGACTTAAAAAGAGTCTTTTGATGGATCTGAGCCCCTGACCGCTTATTCTATAACATTTACGACTCAGTTACAGATACCGTTGTTGAAAAGGAATATTGTATCGCAGTTAAAAAAAAGTGAATAGGTCAATCGTTAAAAAAGCACATCATTTAAAATTTATTATCTTATCGTAAAGTCGTAATTTTGTTAGGGTCTGAGTTGATAGTGGATATTTTGTCAAATAATAAATTCCTAATCGAGTAATTTTTAGGATAACTTTTCAGTTTGCAAGCCATAAATCAAATGAAACGTAATTAGGTCCATTATAATATTAAGTAAAAAATAATGGATTGCAGAATCGTTATGTACACCTGCACCTAAGTGCTTACTAAGAAGGAACGGAAAGTTCACATTACACAGTGAAATTTGTCGCCAAAAATGAATATTTATATTTAAACAAATTGGAAACGATAAAACTTTGCTTCATTAATCAAAAAAGATTCCAATTTAGTTTTAGTTTTTCGGTAATAGATTATCTAGAAGATTTTCATACAAAAAAAGCATCAGTTTTAAAATTTTATTTGACAATAATTATTCTTGGCGGGAAGGCATTATATCAAAACAAATGAAACACAATTTTGATCGATCAATAATATACTTCATTCAAAAGTAAGTTACTTTTTATACAAGCCTAGTGGAGTTATAAAGTTAAGCTATTGATGGTGTTTTCACTGAATAATGGTTATTATTAATATTATTGGTTTAATATTTTCTTTACAGGAATGTTAAGTTTCACCAACAGATGTCTCTATTAATTATCCCATAAAAGACTAATCCATACATCTCTTATATGATTCGAGTAACATACTCATTTTGTTTTCATTTTGACACAACGAGTATTAAAATATAAGCCAGTTTATTTTTGAATACAAATAAAACGATACCTATAGTAGATGGCTTAGTGACCTGGCCTGGTGTAAAAAGTAGTTTTTCCAACTCAAGTTTTCGACCTTTTTAAGGCTTAATATAAATCTCTAGTAAAATGTCACATTTATATACAATAATTAAGCCGCACTACTTCAGATACAGTATATTCAAAAAGTGAAAATATTTTCCATTTACATATTTCGTAAATTCATCCTCAAGCTATTTTTATTTTAAAAAAGAGTAAATACAACTAAGCAATGGAAAATAATTTGAATAGTTCAAAGTAGAATTTACTTTTTTAATGAAGAAATATTCTATATTTTTGTTCATAGAAACAATCTTGCTTATAAAAAAAATATCAGAAAAAATTGTCTGATTTACAAATCAATTCATCGTCAATTAAATATATCGATGGCTTAAAGAGTAATGTTGTTAATTCCACTTTTGGCTGAAAATTACTTAATAATGCTATCATGTTGTATCATGCAATGTGCATGTCCCGTAAAATTTTGATAACCAAACTTATTTAAGTGCAAGGGGAAAACGTTTTAAGAAGATTTGATATCTCCATTGTCGTTATAAGGCCTAAACTGCTAATTATCCAACTTCACCATTTTGTATTGTCATCTGCCATATATTCGCTGTTTTTCAGGGGCGGTACTAATAAATCGTTTGAAAGGGTTTTTTTTGTTTATAACACAAAATCTTACATTATCAAAATAATCAGTTTTTACCTTCTCCTGCACACTTGACAAAAACGGAGATAATCAAATATTCTCTTTAAGCCATCGATATGTTATTCTTAATTGTTGTGTTTTTTTTCCTTACGTTTTGCGCAGCCTTTTGAAGCTCCCAGTTTGACGGGAAATTTCTTCTCACACTCGCAATGTCCGGTGATAGGGTCGCAGAACACGTGGTGAAGCTTTGGGCTGCACGTGAATTCACACGGCGCCCCCAGAAACATTCCGCGCTCTGAAAATAGAAAATTGATTGATCAATAATATTATATAATACATACCCATAGATTATAACACAACTACTATAACGCTTTTCAATACCCTCAATGCAAGTTCCATTTTTTTTGAATCGTTTGAATTTTGTACTTTTCCATGAGCTTGGTCGCTTACGATCCGGGTTTCACCTTTTGGCATCTTGAGGCATTTCAAATGCACGAATGTACTTGAACTGACACGCAGTTAACAGTTTGTATCGGTACTATATACAATCGCCCTTTTTGCCAATTAGTAACACAATACGTGGAATAATCAAAGTTATTTTAAATTTTATATTAAAATGAACTTCCAAAAAGCTACCGGTGAATCCATCGATAGTATTAAAATAGCCAGTACGGCAAACAAGGCGCTTTTATAAAGTAAGTCCGAAGATGTCTCTGAAAGAGGCGAAACACATGTCACAATTAGTAACACAATACGTGGAAAAATCAAAGTTATTTAAAATTTTATATTGAAATGAACCTCCACAAAGTTACCGCCGAATCCATCGAAAGTTTTAATCTATATGAATTAGCAAAAATTTTATGGAAGTGATTTTCAACGAATTTTGTGGGTAAATTATCATTATCGGGCATTTTGAATGTAGTATCGCAAATACCGATTTCCAGATAATAACAAAGAAATTCTCTGTTGAATTGATTGATTTCAAGTGAAAATTACAATGATTTAATCATGTAATACCCTATGTCTAAATTTAATTTTATTTGTGGACAAACTTTGTGTAAATAATAATCATAACAATGAAAAACCTTCTGCCTATGCAGCACACCCCAT
Organism: Himalopsyche kuldschensis; assembly: GCA_028554975.1. Lineage (NCBI taxonomy): Eukaryota > Metazoa > Arthropoda > Insecta > Trichoptera > Rhyacophilidae > Himalopsyche > Himalopsyche kuldschensis. Next base: position 352,673 of record JAHFWI010000074.1, read on the forward strand.
ATAATTGGGTCGTTAAGGGTCTAACAGAGGGTTCCTTTGAGTAACAAAACACAATATAGTTTTGTCAATTGCACTGCGTCAAAATAGTTATCAAGGATATTAATTTGTCATTTATTAGAGGAATAAAATCATTGCGGCTATTATGTAAATAATTTTAAAAACAAATGTGTTCAAGAAAACACATTAAAAGAGATAAAAAAATATATAATGAAATGATGATATTCCAGATATAGTTTACAGGAACATTAATATTTCAGTTTCAAAATATTGGTCCATCAATGAATTTTGATAAAACATTTTGGCTGTCTCGCGTAAATTGAAAACGGCAGAGCGATTTCTTTGAGAAAGCTTTGAAATTTTCCGAACGACTGACAGTCATTTGATAAATTTGTTTTCAATTTAAAAGCATATTGCGGAACCAATCACCTTTATCGAAACCTTCTACCCATGCCAAAATTTCCATGTAATACCGGAAAATTTTAAATACAATTTACGGGCGAGGCAAATTTGTTACTTACATAGTTTCGCTATAAGTTATACAAATATTTGAGGTAATTTAAAAAAACAGTATTTTTCTTATGATGTTATCACAAACTTTATTTCAAGTGTTTTTTTTGTAAAATTAATTCATTTCAATTAGAATTTATAATTATAAATGGAATTTAAACTTTACAATAAAACAGTCGAGCGCCGTGATAATATTATACTTTACTTGTATTCTTTTTGTACATTACTGATCTATAGGTTTTAAACAATTAGTGTTTTCAATTAATTTATCAATCTAGATTCAAGAAAATAGAATCTCCCTTACTATTGGATCGGATAGGTGAGAAAGAGTTCTTATAAAACACACACACCCATGCCTTCAAAGAGAAGCGATAAATCGATTGAAAAAATGGTGTTCTTACTGAAACTAGAACACTCAACAGCCCTGCTTAAATTGCCACCCACATCTACGCTAAAAAAATAATGGACGTGGCGAAAATGATTAACTAACAAGAGAGGACGAGATACTGACTAACCAGCAGTTCTCTTAGAATAACTTCTGCTGAGAAAACCTCCATTATGAGTAAATATGCGTCAAGTTAAAAAAATACATTGATAGAATTAGAGAGGAAAAAGTGGAAGAAATTCTTTTAAGTTTATCCGAAGTCTTGCGGCTTAAAATCAATGGTTAAAACTTTGATACGTGAAATTTAATATGGATAAACGTAAAAGTTATTTAATTTTCTTGCTGTAAAAAGAGGCAGGTGCTCGTGCTATTCATATTGCAGAAGCATTCTTCTAACTTGGCGAAACGGCTCTTTATTGTTTTTCTAATATTATGTGTGTAAATTAAACGATATTCGAGGATAAAGTCAACTAAGAAGAATATAATTAAACATAAACTTTATCTGAACGTTCCGTTTCCACATTTGTTTAAAACTTATAAGTTTTCCCCAGAAATTTATCACGTTGGAAGAACTTTTTTCTAAGCTCGCTGGATACCAATGTGGATCATATAAACTTTCAGTAGAGTATCTTCAGAAGTAATGATTTTCAAGACGGTTTGTTTTTTGAGTGAATAAGCAAGTCAAATACAACCAAGTTCTTCGATAAATATCTCATGATTCAAATCTCGTTCCCGCATAAAGAAAACACAGGCGAAGTTACCAATAAGGTAAAAAGCAGCAGTATAATATTACAATATGGGCCCGAGTATAGTTAAAAATAGTAATTCAATATATATTCCAGGATATTTCATTATACCTTACCAGGATTCGAAACTAAACCCGAGACTTTCAGATAGGCAAGCGGAGTTCTTGTCGCAAGAATTAATAATCAGATATAGTAATATTATATGTATGTAGGTATGTAGTTTAGAGACAATTAATAGATAAATATTTTTTTTTTAAATAACCCGCCACGTTTCTCAATTATGATATGAGCATAAACAGTTTCTTATACCGAATGGTCATTGTAGAACAACAATGATGCATGTTTAGATGATATCAGACTAAAAGGTTTTTGAGAATATCTTAATTTATAATTGTTGTGTAAATATATTTTTCTAAAATCGTCACGTAAAATAGATAGACAACTGTCCAATTCACCAATACATAATAAAGTATTATATAATATTACATATTCAACAGTGAGCTCAGTATATGGTTGTTCTCAAAATGTACGAGCTATTATTAATTTTTTTAATTTTAGGACTGAATAGAAACTTTTTACAAGGTGACAACAATGTTAGTTTCGAGTGAAAAAGTATTTCGAGAACCATTTATTACCACTTTACTCGATGTAACAAGACTACAGAAAGCCTTTTTCTGAGAAAATCTCGCTAACTACTAAACAAGAAGTAAAAAAATCCTATATCTGAAACTCACCTATAAAAAAACTGCTAATTATTACCTTGTGCGAGGAAATTTGCTGTCGAAGCACGACTACCTTTGATAAAAAAAACCCAATTTTATTAGAATATATCCATAGACGACATTGTTTTTATTACCTTAAATACATATTTATGAGACACGCTTCGTACTTTTAATAATATTAATCTGGTCTTTATTTAGTTTACTTTGAGTTGAAAAATAATTTTGAAGTGAATTCCACGTATGGGTTTTCTCATTCACGAAGCGAATAATTTGCCATGTGATTATAAAATAATATGGCTTATTTAATTTCTCATACATAGAAAAATGCGTCACTGGTGGAAGTGCACACTTGATAAATAAACATTATATTTTATTGATTAAATTATTTACTGCGTATAAATATCGAAAAACAATGGACAAAACTATGATACAGATTTTAATAATAGTCAGTATGAACTTTTAAGTACTTTTGTCGCAAAAACTGTTATGCTTGGAATTATTAGTACCAAAACACTTAAATTTTTATATATTTATTTTATTTATTACGGTATAATTATCAGGAAATTCTCAAGAATTTTACAAACAAAAATTATAAATAAATGAAATAAAATTGTCTATAATGAAATTTTCAACAACCTCTCACAAATGCACGATCACTAATCAGTATTCAAAATTTTTACCATATACAAATAAATTACATGTGGGAAATATGAGTAGTTATTCTTAAATATACTTTAAACCCTTTAAACGCCAAGCCAATTCCATGGATTTTTGCTATACGCCTCCATTTTCAATCATAGATTTTTCCATGAAAATGCCACGTAAAATACCCGAAAAATAATTTTATACTCAAGTTATTATTGATTTTCATAAAAAAGTGAAAAAAATATATCAAAAATACAAGATTTAAAAAACGTCTCTAGGGCTGCCAAAAACAATGAATATTATAAATAAAAATATGAAATATATATATGTATTTTTTCTATAGTAAAACAAATTATATTGGTAGCACAAATTGCATCTAGGGCTGCCACAAAAAATAATGTAATTTATGAATAAATTAGAATTATTTTGTTATTTTTTTTATAATAAACTATATTTTATAAATAGCACAAAATGTTATGTGTTGTCTACTCGCAATTAATGATGTTAGCTATTCTCTTCTCACTCTGATGCGCTCTATCAATCGAGCGATCATTGCGATAATAAGGTGCCAGCCCTAGTGACATCTGTTAGCCCAACTTCAAATAAAAAAAAAACGGTTCAACATATGGGTATTCTAACAATCACCTTGCCTCCAAAAGGTGTCTCTTATTAATATTGCATTTACAAATATTTTATTTATTCATTAATAAGTTCGTAATCGCGTTTGCGTGCCTGCACGCCGTTTACGGTTATTCAATATGATTGTTGTACCATATAACGTGAAAGAATATCTTTTTTAGCTTAATGATCAAATTTTGAAATTTTGGTGCACATTTCTCATCTGTAACAAATTGTGAACATTATTCATGATATAATATTAAATTTGGTAAATTTTTAATGCCTCGTATTGATTCCGATTTTTTACTGACTTTCTCAAACTAAATTCGGCTACACAAAAAAAAGATTTCAAGTTAAGGTATTAAGACCTTACTGAGAAATTCTTCCTTTTATAATATAGTAAAATTTATCAGTATTATTATAAATTGGTTTTTTTAAATTATTTCGTTTTTTTGATACACATTAAGAATTTAGCAGTACATATATCCTTATTATGTATCAAATCGGATCCGAGTGCGTTCAATGCAGAATTATAATGTAATTTTAAGGATGCTTTCAAAAAAAATATTTGTTGATATCGTGTATACCAAACATCCCGATATTAATATTTTTTTTGCATATTTATGGTATTGTCAAAAAAACAAATGCAAGCTCATTTGATCGAACGCGGTTGCCTTGGAGACGGCCTACAAATTGCGGCAAACATTAAATCTTGAATCATCGTACTCGCCAAAATGGCTATTTTTATTTTTTGTTGATAGTAGAATCCCAAATAAAAATCGATATACGGCTCACAGCACCAAGGGCTTACATATTTGCGAAGCGACCATACGGGCTTGAGTAAAATTATTCCATTCCCAGCTACGATTATTGAAAAGGAACCATTTTTACAGCTGTCTAATAAATACATTTTGTTTTTGAAATTTCAATGAATAATTCAATTAGTTTATGTTTTTGAGTTATTTCAATTCATGTTCGTATTTTAAATGATAAAATAGATTACTAAAATATTTTCAGAGGTTTTTTTAATATCTAATTTCTCTGTGTGCAAAGACAATCAATTCCTTTAGATCAACGATGTCCAAGAGAAATTGTTTGGTTGTCCAAATAAAAAAAAAATGGTTTTTGATGGTCCTGAATGAAAGACTAATACACCACTAATGAACACTTGCTTTTATTTTATATTGAAAACAACATATCAAAATATATTACTATAAAATTAAACTGATCTAATGATTGTATGGTCAGCGTCAACGGCTTCGGTTGCGGTGATTTTCGAATTGATGATTGATTGATGATTTTTTTTTCAAAGGCATTGATATGTCATACCTAAAACCTTGCACAGGTCCGATACCAAAAGTAAGAAATTTTCTGTTGGTAGTTCCATCAAGAGACCATTTGATTCAAACTTGGAGCAAAAATGGTTCAAATAATGTCGACTTTACAAATTCACGCATATAAGTCCACGAACGAATAGTAAAATGACAAATCTTATATATAAAACCGAAACGGGGGATGTATGTCTGTAATTCCTTTTGCATTGTGGTTGCAAGTTCAAACAAACGAATTGATTTCGCTCGCGAAATTTTCGACGGTAAATTTGTTTCGTTATCAATGTGTGTGTAGAGACTCCAATTACTCGAGTATCGAGTAGTACATATATAAAACCGAAACGGCGTATGTATGTCTGTGGGTCTGTAATTCCCTTTTGCATTGTTGGTCATTAAGTTGCCATAAAAACGAATATGAAAGAAAATATGTTTGATTTTTTTATCGGCGAAGACATTTAGTCAAAATGTAATAAATTAGTCTTCTACTGAACTTTTCCCGGCTTTTATTAATATAATAATGTTTTTATTTACGTGAAGGTATTATTTGACATTTCTTTGACAGCAAATTAGATTTTTTCCTTGAATTTGGACATTTTAATGGGCGAGAATGGGGCGGTCAATATATGAAAGGGGCTGTGAAATGTCAATGCCAGTTTGTCTTCCAATATGTCTTCTCAGAAAAGACGACATCAACCATTTCATGAATAAATATCGAAATGTCATTTCTTTGACTGCGGGAGTCTTCTTATTTAGAGTTGGAAAAATTCTAAATTCAAATGTTAATGTTAGTGTTACATATTTACGCTTGATTCAAAATAATATAACATTTTTAATGTTGTCTGGTGTCTAAGAGTCAGTATCCAAATATTTCTCTGGCATAACAAACTTATGTTTAAATTAAATCATCATAGATTGTTTCCCTCTTACGTTTCTATTCATATTAATTTTGCTTAACGTGCCTGTTTCAATAATCAGAAAGTAGTTTTTTGAGACGGAAAAATTTTCTTATCTATATTAACTTGACTTCTACAGATATTTCAAATGATACGAGCCTAATCGTGAAATTTTAATTTGATTCTATTATTTTGCATTCAATACCCTTATAAAGCGTCTATATTCAATTTGTATCTTGTAAACTCCGTTGTTAGAAAAGACATCGGTTCCGACAAGCCTCAACTTCGAAAATTCACATTATAAACGCAGAATTTAAAGGTAGTTTAACAATTATTATTCAATAAAGAAAACGATTCACAATATATCATTTGTAATATAAAAAAAACACCAATAGACATTCGTCAGCATTAATTGTTTTTGAAATTGTCCGGTAATTTTTTAGTTAACATTAACCGGTACTGAAATCCCTGCTAGCAGTCCAGCCATGACAATAACTTCGAAACATTATCGTCTATGGTGAACCACAATTTATAAATAGGAAGATATAAAGCAATGACATTGTATAAGTAATCATTGTCAACTTATCACTTTTAATTCACAACAAGATAGTAATAAAAAAAAACATTGAATGTCACTCTAACCTTCGCAGTACGTTTATTGTGATTCATACACATCGTTGTAAATAGTCAATTATATTATTTGTAATATCGTAAAATAGAATATAAATTTAATAAGATAAGCAAGTGCAGTGCAAAAACGTTATTACGCCTTTCCGTTTTAGTGCTGCTCAAATTTGATAATCTTATTTTTTTTCATAATTATTACGCTACGAATATTATCTCAGCTCGAACAAAAGAGTTTTATGAATGGTAAAAAAGATGGCACGCTGTTAAAATCTTAGCGAGTTTTTTGTTGTTGATTAAATTACGCAGGGTTACCGTCCCGTAATGTCACCCATTGTTTTTTATTATTATTATACCATCGATTCGATACATTTCATCAATTCAACGACAGTTGATGAACGGCATCCAAGCACCGTAATTTTATTTTGATTTGTTAAAGAGAAAATAACTATTCTACTACCTTCTATGAAAAGTGGCGGGAAAAACTTTATATTGCTATTGAAATATAATATGATAATTAATAAAACTTCTAAGTCAGTATACAATCCAACATTTCTTTGAGTGACATTATTCATGTTATAGAATATGTTTAATAGCACACAGATTATCTTCATTCCCCAATACTTTATTTAATATGTTTTAAATTCACTATATAAACTTAATACGACTTAATGATTCTTTGAATATTTTATTTCATTCTGTGATTTATTAAATAATTACGGGAATATTATCGAATTTCACAAATGCTTAGTGATAATATATTGTAACAGTAAAAATAGTAGTTACCAAATTGTTGTGTAACGATCTTTTTAATGTAAGTGACTTAGGGATGGCCAGAAAAAAAAGACACTCTTTAGAGAATCAGTGGCTAAATTATTAAAAATACGTGTTCGATATTCAAAATTTCAAGTAAAAAAAAAACAGCAAATAGTTCTAGATGTAAATAGAACAGAACTTAAGTCATATTATAAGTTTGTGATTTTTCATAATTCATACTTGATTAAAGTCAATTAAGTTTTAAAAGCTTGTCATCCCTGACGGGAGCTTTCGCACTTGAAAGAAGAAACTGTTTGTTAAAGTCAGTACAAAATCAAAAGATATTTTTAGATTCTAAGATAATTGATGTTGAATTAGATTGAAATAATAATAAATTAGAATCGAAGTGTGTTAATATTGAAAAAAAAAATTGCAGACCTTTTTTTTGATGTTATAAAATAGACATAGAGAAATATCTGTTAATATATTTAAATATTTATGTTGTGCAATTATGGATAAGAAAGGAGAAATTCAGATGTTTTTAAAAACGAATATTCGGTTTTATTTTGGATATACCGGTCACTGAAATGATTCAACAAATCATAAGATTTTGTGTATATCTATATGTTTTCGTAGAGCAATAAAGCTTGTTTGGCTTTAAGCACGAAAACAGATTAATTAAGATGAGAGAATATCAATCTCGTTATATAATAACTCTAAATATAGCTTTGTCATTAAACAGCTCGAACTAATCAAAATTCCAATTTATAGTATCGGCAAAGAGTGATTGAAGATGTTCAATTTAAGTTAAAATCAAATTGAGAAAGATCATCAAATTTTGCAAACTTACATAATACTTTTTGTTAATAACTGACGGCTAAAGCGAGGGTTACAGTATAATGTTAAACCAACTTAAATTGAACTGACGGCTGAGTGCGAGGAAACGAAATAACATATCAATCAAAATCATCTATATCAAGTTGGCGTGTTCATCCATGTCCTCATTATGATTAGTGCACAAAGAGGCATGTTTTAATGATGCCATATAAGGTGAGAATGATAAAACTGGTCTAGAGAATATAGCAAACTCGTGGAGTACTAGGGACTTTTTTTTTAAAGAAGCACGACATATGTATGTATATGATAAAAAAGTGATATAATTATATACCACTTTTAAGATGTTCACTGTCAATACTTATATGTCAAGCTTTATATTAAAATATAATAATAAATTTTTTGTACTTATTCCAGAAATTATTTGGACCAGCACCGGATTCACTCATCGCAAGCGTTATCAACTGAGACATTACCGCGAACATTATCAACTTCAGTAGATAATGGAATAAATACACAAAATGTATTATTATTTTTTTATTTTATTATATACCATTTCCATATAATCCTCAGACATTACATATAACGTATAACGAATCGAGTTTTATATAAACTGAAACATTTGTTGTAGTCATTGATAGTTTACGAACAGGGACAAAGAGCGTCAGTGTGATCTATTCGAATTCGAACCCTGAAAAACACCAGTTTTTTTTTCTTCTAAAAAATGTATTTTAAAATTTATAGCTGTTTGTTTATATCTAAAAAAGTAAATGATTTATTTAAAAATCTATAATATAAGCTGGAAGGATATTCCGGTGAGATTGTGAGAGCCTTTGAATGCGGTAATCAATATAGCGCTCATATCGCCGGCGTTGTTAACGCCTCCAGAAGCGTAGAAATCGTCGACGCCCGGCCAACGCCAACACAATGGGCTCTTGGAGCGCTCGTACAGATTGAGCTTCGCACCGATGTCGAAACGGCTGCGCGTTCCACATCCGTATCATATAATTTACCTTTTATCACCATTACAGGATAATAATTTGAAACAGTAAACATTAAGTAGCTTTTTTTCTACTTTACGACTTTTTAATATACATATGTAGTAATAATCTTTTGATCACATTTAATTAAGGTGATCACTGTCAATACTTGGTGGAATGGCATTATAATAAAAAAAATAACGAAGTTTTAGTACTTATTCCACATTAAATTTATTGGATCAGGACCGGTTTCACTCATGGCGAATATTTTCAACTGATGTTAATTAATGTGGACTGATGTAACTGATCAGTTGATCATACTAGCCATGAGCGAAGCCGGTCCTGATCCAATAATAAAATTTGATATTTAAAAAATATTTTAACGCATGAGTTGGCTTTTGAATACTTATTCATTGAACTTAAATAACACAATTATAGCGATTCATAAAAAGAAAATATTATTTTCACAATACAAGGACCAACAAAATGATTGTTATTGCATTGACGGAAAGCAACTTATGAAACTTCTGTCATTGATTTGGTCGCCAAACTTCAACACATGAAACTATAAATTGAATATGAATTAGGACAAATAAATAAAACGCAGGGAATTTTAAGTGAGGAAATTGAAATATTTATTTTGATATTGCTAAATCCTACGTCGTTGTCCTGTTCTACGAACCGTTGTTAAAATATTGGAATACTCAGAATAAACTGATATAGACGACATGAAAGTGAAAATACACTAATATCAGTTTGTCGGGGATCTATAATACTCTTAATAAAGGTTCAAAAATATATTATATCCCTTCTTCAAAAGCTTTTTTTGCGGTATCCTTATAATCATTTCAAGCAGCATATACTTAAAAATATATCAACGAGAAAATGGCCGAAAAACTCCCATTATAAAAAATTGTGAAAGCTCGCAAGAACGATATTCTGTGCCCGTTTAAGTGTTGCCAACGCGTTAATGAAATTTGCTAGGTAGGGAAAAACAAGCGATTTGTCTAACAAAAAAAATAAAAATATTTTAAATGCCTTTAAATAGCTTTCGACCTAGAGTCAATAAACAGCTGTTATACATAATAATTATTTGAACTAAAACATAATGCTTAAATTAAAAATAATCTTTCCTCTATTTTAATTATCCATTTGGCACCTTTATTACTTGCAAAGGAATAAATTATTAACACAAATGACTTTTGTAAAAAAAGTTTTTGTATTTCATCTCAAAGAAAAGCCCTATAAATATTTTGCAAGCCATGACCGTTGTCATAATTTGTATGAAATAGTAATGCATTATAAAACAAAATAATAGTAATTTACCAACAGGACAGAGAAGAAAAGTTTTAGTTACACATTCAAAAAATCGACAGTCAATTTTACTAAATTGAGAAGGAACTAGAATACAGTTTATAAAATGTTTTTTTCACTCTACACGCAATAACTATATATTATGAAATAAGATATAGGAAAATTTGAATATCAAGTAATAAAGATCAACGAAAATAAAATCATGTTTTTTTATTTGAATACTACCCAAGAAACGCCAGTTCACTGATTTCAATTGAAAATTTCAGCATTTTCGCTAAGCGTTTTAAATTGAATTGTCTAATTGCTAATGAAATTATTACTGCAGTTTTTCAGAAGTCGATTCTTTTATCCATTTTTTATAGTTCCATTACACGTAATCATCATCGGGGTATTTACTGTAATATGTACCAGCAAGAAAAGATAAGTGCAATATTATATTTGCCATATTGATTGATGTATGAGATTTCTTTAATGTCAGAATGTAAAGATCATAAAATTATTACAATAGCCCACTACTTACTTTACGGTTCAGTTTTCGAAATTTGCCGAAGCAGAACGTGCGGTCGATTCTGGGTTCGCTCGAATGAAAAAAGATTCGGCAATGACTACTCACTGAATTAACACGCATTTTTTGCAAGCCCTGATAGGGGAGAAATCTATTTTAGGACGCTGAAGGTGGAATACGTAGGAAAGCTATGTATACATTTACAAAGCAGACAGGATTTCGATCGGCTTAATTCGATAGGGTTGCCATTGAATAGGATCAATATGTATAAATAGATGCCGCTTATAAATATATTACGATTTACATTTCAAGACCAATCTTTTAAGATACCAACATAGTACGTTTAGCTGGTTTTCACCACAACTGGCAACAATGTCGAAGAATAAAATTTTGCATCCAGATACCAAATAAACAACTTCAATTGTTAGAAGGAAGGAATACTTTTGTATAAATTTAAGGTATACTACAGAAGTCTTCAAAAACTAGTAAAATAATTTGTAAACAAAGAATGTTATTAAAAACCATGTGTAAGTATTTCAGTTATGAAAATGAAACTTTATTTTTCGAAACTGAACAATGCTGTCTCATTATTCTTCTGATCATAGTGTACGGCTAGCAATAAAATATTTGTATATAAATCATGTACATGTGGTAAAAAAACGTAAAGGAAATGATAGTTGGTGTCAATATCAGAACGGTTCACGATATTGGAAACAAAAGTATAATGGTTTGGACCATCATACTTTCTACCAATCACAGAATTATGATAAGTGATATTGCAATGTCGCTGCTCATACAAAATTTAAGTTTTAGGTTATTATAGACTGCTTTTGAAATTGAAAAATATAAATAAAACTCAATAAACCAACAAAACGTTTTTCGTGTTTTCCTCAAAAGGTAGAAAAGTGGATAGTTCTGCTTTTGATAGTATACGACTAAATTTTATACTTGTTTCGGCGGTACTGCTATATGGTAACCCTATTAAAGGGTGAAACGCAAAGAAGTACATGCCTCTATTTTGCATGCTTGCTACCTCAGGCCTTTGAATTTGTGGAACAATTGTTCCGCCATCTTGGAACTGTGCTTAGCCCCTCAACTGAGGTAAACTTTTTAATCTCATTAAAATTTATGCTGCCACTGCGGATGACGTATTTTCATGCGGTGGGAAATATTTGTTTATTTTGAAATTTTATTTTGTTTATTTTTTTTCATTGAAAGCTTTCGTGATTGCTGTCAATAAATAATAGATTATTTTACCTGTAATTAAAAAAATACTGATCAAAAAATCGTTGTATTCTTTCGATGGATTCGGCGGTTACTTTGTAGAAGTTCATTCTATTATATATTAATCGTGTATTAGTTATTTTATAAATGAATTATAACCACGTTATTTAAAATGCATTGTGATATTTACAAATCATAAAACTACATGTGTAGTGTTATACTCAAATTACCATCAATGAAATTTTGTTTGTAAAATTTGAAACAAATACATAATTACAATTGAATTATCAAATTCCTCTTGTTTGTGTTAGAATATTATTAATTCTATAACCCTCTTCCACTAAGCACAAACAAATTGTAGCGAAAAATTAAAAGTTACCTTTTATATTGCTTTATCAACTTAAATCTATGTATATTATTCGATTTCTATGAATTGATGTGCGATGTGCGATCTTAAAAAATCTAAATCAAAATGAAAATAATATCTAGAATTCGAAATTTTAAGACTGTATTCTCTATTCATCTGATCGCATTTCAAAGACTGTTGAAAAATCTTATACTAAAATTTTGTGTTTGTTCATAAATATTGTTAAAAATATTTGTGCGTAAGTCTTCGTTAGTTAAGATTTGTTAAAAAATAGTAATTATACATGTTTACTTATAAATAGTTGAACTCACTGCATGTCAGAACTTTTAATTGGTACGTTAGTTAATTAATAAATTTTAGACTCAACAATAATGTAATGCATGTTGATTTTATGATACATCAGAAATATTCATAACGCGCTGCTTAACACAATTATTAAATGACTAGAGTTCAATAATAATTGATCACATTATTTAACTAGTAAATATAGTGAATTTATTCTAAAAAATACAAAAAGCAATTATAAAGTTGGAATAAATTCTCCAGTCTCTAATTTTGTGCATACTTTGATAATAGATTCCCACCACACATATTTTCCTTCAATACGTATGTTTTATTCTTAATCCACTCATTAAAATTTACCGCAGTGACGCAGTGATTTTAGTGAGCATATTTTGGGTCAGCATCGTATACGTGTCTACGGTTATGAAAGCTCTATTCGTCTACGCCAACATCTACGAAACCCTCTACGCTTTTGCCTATTAACGCTGCAAGCTTTACTTAAACAGCTTTTATGGTGAAACTCCAAATTTTAGTAATTTGTTCTAATAAATGTTGCCGTTAATGTGTGTAACACGCGTTAGTGTTCAGTGTGTAGATTTTATCTGAAAAAGGGTCCACACTTTATGTGAGCGTTGTTATAATATCATATTGAAAATGAAATTTTGTTTTCACAGTACTTTTATCAGGTGACACAATAGCGAAAAACATTTCCATGTAGATTAAAGAAATATAAATAAAATGATTTTAACTAAATAAATTTTTGACAGTATTTATATTGAAAATCTTCTATCTAAGATAATATTAATTAGCAAACTTGCCGTGATTATAAGAAACAAAAAATGATAAATATTTTGTCATGGCAGTTACTTTCAGTTTCTTTAACTTGTCATGGACTCACCGAGAGTATAATGAACTTCACAAAGACCGATGCCCGTAATCTCAAATATCCAAGTGAAAACCCAATGTTGTATTATATATTCTCCTTGCCAGAAATTGATCTCAGAATCTTTAATCGCTTACAAAAGCAATAAATGTCTGTACCACACAGAGCTGACGATTATTTATGACGCTTAATCATTCTTTATCTTAAAATAAAGCATACAATAAAAGTAAATTATGAGATATGTATGATAAAGCATGAATTCGTTTTCATAATATTGACAATGTACGAATAATTATCATATCTATTTAATATATTATTATGAGTATTTTTACTCAAATATTATTTTTCATCACGAAGAAGAGAAAGTAAACGATGAAAATTAGTGTTGAGCTTGCCATTAAATTTTATGTTATCTTTATATAATAAAAATAATAAAACATTTTTTAGTACTTTTCCACATAACATTTATTGGATCAGGACCGGTTTCACTCATGGCGAGCATTGTCAACTGAATCATCATCTTGTAATCAGTAGACAATGCTCGTCATGAGCGAAACCGGTCCTGATTCAATAAATTTTATGTGGAAAAAGTACTAAAAAATGTTTTATTATTTTTATTATAATGTCATTCCACCAAGTATTGACAGTGAACACCTTAAAAGTTATCTTTATATGATAGAGATGGTAATTGATGGATTGTATGTTTTCAGGTTTAATCCAACAACGATTTAAGCTCCAGTAAAAAGTCAGTATACAGAATAACGTAATGCAGAAATGGATATTGTAATTATTATATTTAAAACACTATCATACTTAATCGTAAATACGATTGAAAACATAGTATTCAACCAAACCATTCGCTCTGAACTGCATCACCATAAACGTGAAGTAAACACTTAACTCACTTACGAAGATCAAATATGCAAATAGAGAGCTTCGTTAATTTAAATTAGTCGAGACAGTAAGCTCTCCAAAGTGAATTCCATTTACCAAAAAGAGAGAAAGCATGTGTGCAGTTTTGGATTTCATCCAAAAATAATCAATCGAACCTCAGCCCTACCACAACTGGGTCACGAAAACAGACGGAGACTTTTAACGGTTTTTGAAAGCTATTCTTGGTACGCCTATATTACCTATTGATAAGGTTTTATTTCTTACTTTGTCGTTTGTCCCTCTCGAGCTTTTATATCTTTGTATAATGTGTTGCTATGTTGTTGTAAGAATTGGTTCAATACATTTAATGTATACTATCGTCGTATTCAAACGTATGTTAAATGATATGAAATATTACGATACGTAAAGAAAAATAACAATGTATTTTAGTTCTACATAAATTATTTTATATATTTGTTGATAGCTATTTCGGCTTACGCCTTCGTCAGAACTATAGTTCTGTATAGTTCTGACGAAGGCGTAAGCCGAAATAGCTATCAACAAATATATAAAATAATTTATGTAGAACTAAAATACATTGTTATTTTTCTTACCGTATTATAATGGAGTTCTACCAAGTAAATGCCTACTCAATCAATAAATCGATAATGATACACTTAAATATTTCATTTAAATAAATAGTTTGTCATACAATCAAAACATAAATAAGTCAAACAACAAATAACGCGGTGAAAAAATAACAATGTATTTTAGTTCTACAGAAACTATTTTCTATATTTGTTGATAGCTATTTCGGTTTACACTATCGACAGAACTATGTTTGAACATGCATTTACTTAACACCATTTGCAGACAGGGTACACAGTACATCTTCTTTTCTGTTTACCATCCTAATTTTATATGGTAATAATCGGTTATTAAATGTGACACATTGATTTTTTTATTTCTCGTAGTGAAAGCTAATCTGGGTTTTTACTAAGTGGGGATAAACTTATAGTAGTATTGTATCAAGTTGGCTTATTTAAAATTGGATTAACGCTTCTTACATTAAAATGGCATTAGTTCTACCAAGTATATGCCAATTCAATCAATAAGTAAATTACGTATCACGCAATCAAAATTATTTAAATTTTTTTATGTGACGTAGGTATGGTTTCAACAGAAAGAGATTATGTAGGGGGCACCCTGTCTAGCAAAGGTATATAAGCTATCTCTAATACACGTTTTAAACATAGTTCTGACGAAGGCGTAAGCCGAAATAGCTATCAACAAATATATACAATAATTTATGTAGAACTAAAATACATTGTTATTTTTCTTTCCGTATTGTATCATTATCATTAATTATCGACTCCCTCAAAAATATTGTAAAATTGAGTTTTACCACCATTCACCAGGGCGGAGAGAGGGCAGACTCACCACCAATATTAAAAATCATTACTCATGTCATATTCAGAAAAAAATCTGCGTATGTTTACAGGTCTTACATTAAGAAATCTGTTTTGAATCCATTATATTTTACAGGACCGATATTTTCTACAGAAATATGTTTATTGAAATCAAATATACTTTCATCATGACGATTTAAAAACTTTAAGTTTTATAATGTTTACAAATTTCCCTATTTTAAAATACCATTCAAGACAACTCTCCAAAAACCCTATAAAAAAGGATACGGTCACAATAATTTTGATAAAATGTGAATAATGTGGTGAACTTTGTAATCTTACAGAATATAGGAAAAATCGTAAAATTTTCATAAATTTATGACTAGCTAGTAAAAGGTTGAAGCATTATAATTGATGATGGGTCATAAAACAAAGTGGCCCTCTATTTTTTCTTAGCTGCTGCAGTATACTTATTAAAAATACTCAGTATTATAATTTGAGTACGGCATGCAAGCATTCATTTTTTAACGTGATTTAAAAATAACTCCAGTGATATGTCATAAGCGTACCGTTATAAGTCATTAAAAAGTAATATTTAATTACTTTAAAAACTGAATAAGTAAATATTGATGGGACTATAGATATTACCTTTTTACAGGAACGTAATTTGATGATAAATTGCAAAGGACTACTATTGATTATCTATATCGCAAAACAGTTGGAGTGCGGTTCAATGATTATAAATGGGTTCAGAAAGGCGTGAAGCTGTTCACGAAATTTCTACTGCAGGTTTGTGTAGCGATCGATTTTCAAATTCGTTTCACTTGAACGGCTCTACGATGTTTCCGTTCTGTCTTTATTACTAAATAAATAGAATTATTAATTAGTTATAACAATATAAAGGCTTTATTCTTTTATAATCAACTCAGATGCAGAACGAATACCATTAAATATATTTTTGTAGTGCAACTGTGATTCAAGAATAATGAATTTGTGTGTTTTTCGTAACATATTTTTTTAAGCCATGTCTTCTTCCAATGTGGATCATATGGATTTTTAATGGAGAATATCTCATTAAAAGTGGTTTTTTTAATGACCTGATTGTTAATTCATCTGGGATATAACTAATGGATAGCTAATCTCATTCGCTGCGCCCGTTTTCAGGTTTGGATCGTTGGGAGTAAGCTTTATACATCACAGATATTCATGCCTTTGGGCCAAAATCAAGCTCAGGGGCATGAACTCGTGAACACGGTAACCGAAGCCAACGTTGTTCTCTCTCGGCTACAAAGCCTGGCTTCTATATTATGTAGATTATAAATGTCAACATATCAATATTAATAACTGAAACCATAACTTTTGCGAATCAATACAACGAAGAAGATATTTGAAAAAAAATATACGTATAGGTTTTCCATTTTTGAGCATACATACATATTCAAAATCAGAGTCCTTTAACCTTTTTAAATGCGCGGAATGTTGAAAATTGGAAAAATATTTCGCGAACCAGCATCTATCAGAGACACATATTTGGACTTACTGATTCGCACTTTTCGCGCACCGGCACTAAACTCTTGCGGACCGGTGTAGGTTCGCAAGCCACAGTTTGAACAACACTGTTTTGAATGACTAACATTATTTATTTACTACGTAACTTTGTAACTTTACCTTGAAATTTTGCGTACACTGAGAGACTGCCGTACGCGCTTTAGAAAAATACTCTTTCAGATGGTTGACTGTACTCATTCAATAGCGACTTTTTATAAAATTACTAGAAAAAAATCAATAGTGATAAAACTCATGGAAAAGTGCAAAATTCAAACAATTCAAATTTAATATTGAAATTCCATCACGCACCCTCAGTCGAAATCCTTAATTATATCAAACAAGTTCAATTGATAAATAATTTCAACAAATAAGATTTATACGAAATCTTTTTGCGTTGGTTCATTTTCGAGCAATAATAAAAAAAACACACCGGAAATATGAAATAATGCACTGTTTTGTATATTGAGTGTTTTGGTACGCTTTATGTAGGTCATGCGAATTTCAGGATGAATCAAAACGAATAATATGACGTCATAGACGAGCGTCGCATTCGAGCTGTGAGTATGCGCTCAATCAAGAGCCACCACGCGCACAGCCTACAACCCCGCTAAATTTAGTTTCGTAGACCGATTTTTGCCGCTTTTCCCCATGCAAATAAATCAATTAAAGCAAGTGTAATTTCAGTCTCCTCCTATCATTTGATCACCAAATTGTCGACATAACCTGAAACATACGTATAGACGCTTGAGAAGTTCACGAGTAAAATTTAAATGAATAAATTTTTCCATTTAATTACTTTTTAAAGTGGTGGATATTTCAGTATTCAAGTACTGGATACATTCAAAATTTGATCTCATTTTCCTTCCAAAATATGTTTCTGGTAAACGTGGGTACGTACATATCCATTAGTCGCAATTGAACTCCTGGGCAGAGTGGTTCCCACGCAAAATTTTACTGTGGTCGCATTGTAAACATCAGAACTAGTGATTCTAATTCGAGTATCAAGTATTCGATACTCAAGAATACTCGTCCATTTTTAAAGTACTCGAGTATTTTGAAAAAAACTCGAGTAATACTCGTAATTTACAAACGAAGACTTGTGCAAGTGCAAATTTTATTTACTTTTTTAAAAAATATATTAATATCATATTTTAACGTTGCATTTCACTGAATCTAACGCATGGATTTTAAAAACAAAACTTCGAACAAATTTAAAATTTCAGACGTTTAATTCTCTATTATTTTTGATTTCATTAATCAAATAAATGTATTAATGAAATCAAATTAGCTAATTTATTTATCTATCATCTATGTATGTACACACAAATTTGAATTAATTATATATCTTTTGGTACATCTGAAACTTACTGAGTATACTCGAGTATTCGAGTATAATAAAATTTTTCTATTCGATACTCGAGTAGTTGAGATATCGAGTAATTGGAGTCTCTAATCATGACCATACGGAAATGTCTCGTGGCCGCACCAAATTTTTACTTTGTTGTTTTGCATTAAATCTTTTATCGTTGTTAATTCCACACCAACCATGCATTTAATACCAGTTTTTCTAGATAATACTTCTTGATGCACAATACAGTGCAGACGAAATATTTCATTAGAGTCTTTATGAGAAACTTTTTTAACTAATGTTGGTGGCCGCAGCAAAATACTCTGGTGGCCGCACGTTAGAAATACATTATTTAAATCACTGATTGACCAATATGCTATTGGACAGAATAAAGAAAGTAACTGAATTCAATGATTTGTTCTAGAAAGGTTAAATGAATGTATTATCATGCCCCAATTTATTTGCGTATACACCAATAGAGCTTACAGGATGCTCCGATTAATCCAATGCCAGTAACAACATTCGTTAAATAACGCCTGCTGAAATATGTAGTTACTTAGGAATCATGGATTTATCCAACGAGTATTTCGTGTCAATGCTTTTAATTTCCTGTGACCATTGGCTCCATTACGACTTCAATACAGCTTAAAATTAGACAAAACTCCGTGTTTGTTTACCGCTGTACTATTTCTATTCAGGCCGGATATAAATATTTAACTCTCAGCCGCGTGACCTTACCGATTTTAAATTATCTGCTCTGTTGTGTTAAATTACCAATGAAAAACTATTCGGCATACAAGCCATCTATATATACTGCAGAGCGGAAATCGATATGGTGAAAGAGTTATTAATATTTGGCTGCGCTACTAGAATCGGCAGCGCGTGTAGCAAAAATCTCTAATGACTCAATATACTTTTAAGGGACCGTGAGAATATATTTTCTTGCCAGAAAATATTCAAAATACCGTTTGTATTAATGTTCCGCGACAAAAATTGCGCCGCGCTATCTGATAATCTAAATTAATACATATGTATTATTACGTGATTTCGTTTATTAGAAATATTGTGAGCAGAATAAAACAAAATAATAGGTGTACACTCAACTTTTTACACTCTTTTTAGATACGTTCCATAAACCACAACATTATTTAAAAAAGAAACAACATTTTCGTGCAAAAAAGGTAATAATGAAGACACAATAAGTAAATTATTCATAATACGTATTTCAATCATTTATAAGGAATATTGTGCATCTATTTTTTATTATATTATAATAAAAAATAGATGTGCACACTTTTTTTAAACGGTAGATACGTTCCACAAAAAACCGTGGAAATTGAAAATTGGTTACCTGAATAACAAAAACATATTATTTTAAAAAAGAACACTTTCGTTTCGAAAATCTTGTAAAAAGGTAATAACGAAGACACAATGAGTAAATTACTCAAAATATTATTCATGATATGTTTTTTAATACTGAACCAATAATAATGTTTATCGCTATTTCATCATAAATGGTAATTTTTAAGAGGAATTGGACGACTCTGTGTTCAACCACGTGTTACTCACACTGTACGGAGGCAAACAAAGGTCATTGAGAACTGACCTGACATACGCACGCGTAAAAAATTGTGGCTGTGACATGATAACGTTAAGTCAGATTTTTTATTCTAAAAAGAAGATTTATAATACAAAAGGCTTTATTTGTAATTCATTTGATTTTAAACATGCTACCAATAGAAAAAAGCTTTTTTATTTACAGACAGTTTTTTAAACTATTAAGTTTATTAGAATTTATTAAAATTACAATTTTATAAACGTCAAATAAAAATATAAAAAACATAAAATCCGCAGTTGTTTAAAAAACATATCGAACCAGATTTACTAATAGCAAAATAAATGCACAAATATGTAGTTTGTCCGAAAAGAAGAATCATTTTTACTCTTTTATATAGTGACCAATTATTCACATAATTTGTTTAAGACAGCTTATTAACTAGTTTTTACCACTGAAAGATAATTTGAATTTTTGCTTTCATAACTGATTTGTTGTCAATTGTTTGGATCGGAAAAAACTCCAACCATCCAACATATTTCCAGAGTAACTTGCAGCCGGATGATTTTTTGAAAATCAGTACAAGAAAGCTATTTTGTATTCTGTTTGTACAGACAAAAGGACGAAAAGGTGTTGATGTTGCTGAACAATAACTCAAGTGTTTATTTGTGGCTATTTGTTAAGCCATTTTAGAAAAACATGCTTGAATGATTATTGAAGCTTATATTTTAGGCAGTAAATTTGTTCGGAAGTTTCTTTTATAGACATAAGCATGAAAAAGTTGTTACTCAAACAAATATGCTATACGAGTAACTCGTTAAGTATTTTCTCTTAGATGAGTATAGATTTTTCACCATTTCTTTACCAATTCAAATATTATGTAAGTATTGTGAGATTATTTATATTTGAAGACATGTCTTCTATATTCAAACTATCGAATTAAAGTTTATAACTAAATTTAGATTGTCATGTTTCATTTAGGTAGATTGTGCAGATAATATTACAATAATTGCAAATAGGTAAAAGAATTAAAATTTAGATAATTATCGTTTCTTCTATTAGTCGGATTGGTTGTAAAAATTGACCAGTAATCAAACAGTGCGAAATTCACCGTTGAAATGTTGTAAACGTCACACAAACAATCAGTAGATTATAACCATTGCAGAGTGCGCTTGATTTGTATTGCCTAATCAATTGGATGCTGAAAATAAATTAATCAATCGTGACAATTTTGAATGAACCATACAAAATTACCGAACCCTGTTGAAACAATATTTGTATCTAACATTTTGAATCTTTACTTATTAATGTATTTTTGTTTCATTGTGATAATATTTTCACTAGAGTTGAAATTTTGACTATTACTCCAAAAATTTTAGCGTTGACTGATTTGAAAATCCGTTTTGCAGATTCAATGCACACTTCATAAATCACCCAAACATATTGTAATTTTATTAATTAACTAAAGCATGTCACAAGCATGATTAAACTATTTTCAAGCGTAATTGAAATAGGGTCCAAAAGCTGGGGTTGAAAATCATTTACGTATGGGATTCACGCATGATTAATAATTCTAGAAACCACGGAGCGGGGCGAGTTTGTTGATTACGTGGCATCTCGCTATAAATTACAGAGCTATAAATAATAACGACCACAATTCCGGCAATCAAAATAGTTTTCACAACAAATTTTACAAAATAAAATTCTCAAATATTAATATTTCAATCTTTAGGTTATTGACCACCATAGTATCAACACGTGGTATCCAATTTACGACAAAATATAACCCATACAATTTCAGCACCTTAGATTTTTTTCTTTATTAATTTGATATTAAATTTTTTAAATGATATGAAGTTTCTATATAGCAGAAAAATTAATATCATAAATTAATCTTAATTATGAACTTGATATAAGTCAAAACTTTTATCTGTGTATCGTTTTTGTAATCGGTACAGCTCGAGCGATTGATTTAGAACCTTTCATACATAAAAATGGAAGCATTTTACACAATCTAAATTCATGTCAATTTATTGGTAATGTCACAATAAAATCAGGTTCTAACCATTTTTTTTTATATCTGCGTTATAAACATCATTTAATATGTTAGTCGACCTTATGGACGCATTCACCTTCTTTCTAGGGTTATACTGCAAACATATTAATAATACATAAGGCATGTGGAAGCCTGCGGATTTTATGAAGCAACATGAGAAATACTATTAAAAAGCATGTTAACTTAACGACATGCACGTAGATAACGTATTTCGGAGCATGAAAATGGTTCCCTTGTTAAATTAACTGCACTGGCCTATTTTAAAATGCATTTGGGCGTGCTGGAAAACTTTTCACATTAAATTCATACTTTTATACGTGCAAGTGGCAGACGGCTAGTTGGACTATGTGTATTCTTTTATTTTACATACTGCAGTAAAATAACTAAACCGTTATTTTTTTTAAAATTTATTAAACTGATTCGCTAACAAATCATAACGTGTAAAAGTGAATTCTATTTTTATTTTAAATTAATAAAAACATATAAATAATGTATTTTAATATCAGTTAAAAAAAATGGTATTGCTTGTTTTACTAAGCTGTATTGCTTTATAAGAGAACAAAAACAATGAAACGTAAACAGATGTACATTTGAAAAAACAAATATATCATTTTTAATTTTATTCTCGGCGCTCTGCTTCACTTTATATAGTACATGCCTCGGATTCGGATATTACAATTTGGAATTAGAATATATTTTGGTTAAGCTGTTAATCTGTCCTATTTCAAATTTTTGCGAATGCATTAATCAAATAAAATAATTTTGAAGCACATTATCGATGTTCATTCGTTTTATGTTTTGATTTACATCACTTTGTGTCGAGAATTGGAGTGCGTTGAAATACTACGCACTGTAGTTTAAATTTAAAAGACACTTATCTTCAATAATCAGAGCTTAAACAATAAAAAACGAGCTGAACTTATCAATAAAGCTAAAAAAAGCATAGGAATAACGCAAAATATCCGTAAAGGCACTATTGTAATATGTTTTAAAATGAACGCCGAATAATAATGAATATTTTCAATAAACAAAAAAAATGACCAACAAGAATGAACATCTATATATATGAACACATTATAAGTGAACGATATACATTAAGAACCTACAAGTAAACATGTTTTTATTTTAAATTGATAACATCTATATAAATGAAGAATTTATCTCCGTACAATCGATAATATTTATTCTTATGTACATATATCTAAATCTTGCAATTGAAATTGCACTCGAAGGAGTCCCCAATGTTATTTATCTATAGCGACTACAGGTATGTGATCTTAAATCTTTATTTATCCTTCCCGCATGTAATAAACTCCACCGCAACCTTACAAGTAAAAAAACTCGAAATGGCTTTTGAAGAAAAATATTTACTATAGGGGACGAATACAAAGTTTAGCCGGTAATGGTTTTTGTACAAACATATATGTATGTACATAAAGGTGGAAATTTTTAATGTTAAGAAATAGTAGAGAATTCTCTTTTTTCTCATATTATATTTCTTCAATCGACTTATACTGGACACTTCTTATATGTTTCAATATTCTACGCTTTAATTGAAAAACGTACCAGCACTACCATCCTATTTAATACAAATTTTCCAACTCACCATTTTTTTTAGAAAATCATGTCTAATAGTAGGCGTTAACAATATTTTCATGTGATTATCAAACAAAAAATGCTAAACGAAGTTGGAAATACTGATTTAGAATGAAATTGTAGAAATGTATAGAATATTTGTGAGATAAATTAATGCATGTATTTAAAAAAAAATATGTTTTGATTTTGAGCAAATAAAATCTGGTTAAAAGACTTGAAAATTAACTGCAAATTGGTATTTTGTGACACGTATTATCTCATAAGTTTTAAGTTTGACGAGAGCAAGATTTTACTTTAATTATAAAACATTGTCGCTTTTTTCCAAATCAGAAAACCTTGTTTAGCTATAGTTTTTAGAAAATGTTGTCCCTCCAACAAAAATGAACAAGAGTGCATACTGGATAACAAAGTTTATATTGTTCAATTTAAAACTAATTAAAAATATTATTATGACCTTAATATTCCAGTATTTGAGTCCAGCCGCGCAGAAATTTATAATGATGTAACTTTTTTTTTTATCTCACTTTAACAATCTGTTAATTTGCGAATGGAATGTTGATTTTCGAAACTTTCCCCCAAAGCTTAAGGCTTGAGACGGAAAAATCAATACCGCATAAAAACTATACAAGAACGCACATTTTCTTTGGTATAAAATCCCCCTCAATTGGCGCGATTCGCAGGCGCTCTGCCGAGTTAAGATATTTTCTTTTACCGCCTTTTTGCGGATCGCCTTTATCCTTTTTATACGAGTTGTCACTTAAATACCGAGGTAACTTTTTGTCGAATGGGATAGGGCATTTTTCCGTTCACATATCCATGTAATTGAACGGTTTTTTCCTCGCTATTTCAGTAATGCAATACACCATACTTTATTGTGACATTTTCACTCCATACCCAGAAAATGTGAAGCAAATCAACAGTATTTTTAATATAAAATTTAAAATAACTTTGATTATTCCACGTATTGTGCTACTAACTGTGACACGTGTTTCGCCTCTTTCACAGGCATCTTCGGACTTACTGTCGCAAAGTTTGCTTAAGTAATGAAACAAGATTTATTATAATATTTTAAAATGATAAAATTACAAAATAGAGTTTGGGATTTTTCCTTTCTACGGGAAGCAAGAGGGGTATAGAATCTAAATAAAGCAAACAATTAATTATACTACTAATGACGTTAGCATAACAAAATATTAACTAATGAGCTGCAATCAATCAGATAGGTTTGGGCTTAACATATAATTTTTTTGAAAAGTCAGTATTTCAACAGCTTTATTTAGAAAACCATTCAGATTTTGTCAGCGGTTGAATATTATACTAATTTAAGTGTGACCGGAGAAAAACATATTTGATATCAATATCCATAGAAAAGACTCAAAGTTGAAATAACCATTTTTTGATTTATGAAGAATATGTAATTTTCATAGGTCGTAAATTATTCAATGTTTCGTGAAACCTAATACGCAAAGATCAATCGTTGTGGAAAGAAGCTTTATATTTTTGCTAAAATGATATTATTCTTACCATAGTTACCGCCATGTAGCAGACGACCTTACCCAGTAATCTTCGAACTTTCATTGAACATATACTTCAAGTGATTTTACATTAAAGTTTCGTCTCAAGGCTATTGGTTAGAGTAAAATAAATTGTATATCATGGGTATAGAATTTATTGAAACATCAAAACATTAGCGATTTTTTATTATTTATTTAGTAAAACGGGGGAATAGAGACACATTGTACCCTTCACGACTATGTATCTTCATACCTGACCAACACAATTCAAATATAAATGGCTTAAAACGTGTTTCGATGGTCCTGCTACACATCCATGACAATATTTTTCAAATATTCACTATCGTTATTAAGACACAGTCAATTTTGTTCGTTGTCTCTATTCACATTGAATTGGGATGAATAGAGACGAGAGATGGTAAACAGATACTTGGCAGGTGAATAGAGACAAAACAAAAGATTGTTATGATTGGAATATATGAACCTCTATTCTGAATGAGTCTACGTTTTACGGTACTTATTAACTAAAAAAACATGACTGATTTTAATTTTCGTGCAATAAAAGAGTAGTTTATAAGGGGTCAAAGAGTAAGGATGCACAGGCGTCGAGCGTAAACACGTTTGTTTCAATTTTGGCCAATCATTAAGTTGGTTTGGTTTTGTCATTAGAGAGATATAGAGTATTATAGTCATTGTAAAGAATTATCGAAAACAGATGCCTGCGGCGAATATTAGGAGTGCGGTGGTTTGACTTTGTCAGGAACACGGAGGTAAGAGAGTGGACGAACCAGCCCATTATTACGTCTAAAATAAAAAGGCGACGATGGACCTGGCTTGGAAATGTGCTGCGGAAGCCCCAGAGGAGCCTTAATCCTGCCTGCCTCTTTTATCAATCTGATGGATCCCGACGCCGCGAAAGGCCTTTGATGACCATCCATAGGATGTATTCAGGGGAGCTACGGGACGCCGGGCTGACCTGGGAAGATGCGAGGAAGTTGGCGGGAGATAGGGAATCTTGAAGGCACCGTGTGGGGCCATATGCTTCGAATAGGGAGTGGATATGGAGAAAAAAAAAGAATTATATATAAATAGTAAAAAATACATTGGATACTTAGTAAAGTTGTGCCAAAGTTCAATCCTTGTTTTTGTCTCTATTCACACCGTTTTACGGTATCAAAAAAGTGAACAATTGTAAGCCGTTTGAATATGCAGTGGGATCGCGAAAATCATGCATATCTACCAGGCTTCGAGGCTCTTCTTTATATAAATATGTGAATTATCTATGCTACAGAAACAAGTTATATTTGTAGGTATTATTTTCCCGTTCGCACTCCGGACACGGCGGATCATGTATCAGGGCCAAACGTGCCTCTCTTAGGATACATTATAACTTTGTTTTACCATCGTTACAATGTTAGTGATTTTTCTCCTACCTGCACACGCACATAGAATAAAGTATCAGGGGCACATGTCTTTGTAGAGTGAGAAGCGGTAATCGATATCCTTGCCGGATGTCGGACGTGCCGGGTTGCTACGAGAACTCCGCGCCGGCCGGATCTGCGATGGCCACTCCACTTCCTTTCCTGACGTCACGATACCCTTGCGCCGTTAACAATGCTACAGCACAATGGCGTTGGAAAAACTACAACTACGTCAGAGGCAAATAAAATGTTGGATAATAGGCCAAAGCGAGCTTATTCCATATTGCTAATTTTATATATAGTCAAGTATAAAAGTTTTCTCCCATAGCATCGTTTTTATTTTTATGACCGTTCTTCGGCTTTAGCTGCGTTTTTGTACTGTGATAGAATTTCAGCTAATGTAGATGTGACTTCTTCAATCTATTTTAGTTAATATTTAATGATTTGATATAGAGAATATATAAAATCTACAACTATTCGTATTGCTGCCTATCAATTAGGTATCTCAATTTTATGTAGAATCTAATATACCTATCTGTAAGTGGCATTTATGTATATACTTAATGTCAATTGAGTTGTACCAAATAAATTCCGACTACTAATTATTTGGTCAGTTTCTAATTCGATAAATGGTCAGTTATAAATACTTAAAACGGTCAGTTAAAAATATTAAATGGTCAGTTAAATTAATAAATGGTCAGTTAAAATAAAAAGAAAATGCCATAAATTTGCCTATTACGAACATATTCGATAAAATTCACAAGCTGTCAAACAAAAAAAACTTAACATTATTTTTAAAATAGCTGACTATTTAAATTAAATACTAATCATTTTTAATAAATAACTAACCTTTAAAATATATTACTGACCGTTTTATTTAATAACTGACCACATTCACACTGATACAATGACAACTGACCGTCAATAAATACAAAAATTCTTCCGCCTCTTATAAGTGATATAAATTATTTTTGGATACGAAAAACTAATACAATCTTAAAGTAGTATTCTATGCGAGTATTGTAATCTGTGTAACAAGATACAAAGGCTTAACTTTTCTCTCGTATTTATAAGTTATTCTCATCGTGTACCTACTCGAAAAATTTCGGCAAAATTTTCTTACGTCAGACTTACTATTGGCAAGTTTTCACTAACTTCATGAGACACATAGGACCAACAAGTTTGTATATATTTGATTATCCTATAATTAAGTTTGAATTCCCTTCTAGACATCCTATGCGAAAACCCGAGTGATTAGCTAACTATTCGATTTTATCTTGTCTTATCGTTCTTTAATCACTGCTTCTCGAAAGTTAGTGTGAGAGAGTGAATAAATAACAAATACCACTTTTAAGGTATTCAAATGTAATACTTGGTGGAATGGCATTATTGTAAAAATAATAAAATATTTTTAGTACTTATTCCACATTACATTTATTAGATCAGGACCAGTTTCACTCATGGCGAGCATTATCAACAGCCAAATAAAATTGATTGATTCTATTTGAAGAAAAAAAAAAGAAGCTTCAACTGACATTTAGGTGAAATGAATGTACTAGTATTTAATATTTAAATAAAATTTATAACTAAGATATTCCGCATATTGTGTAACAAGTAGTGTCACGTGTTACGCCTCTCTGAGAAGCATATACGAACTGACTTTTTGGTATTTGCTAACTATAGTCTTAAGTCGTTTTCAGCATTGAGTTTTTTTATTTGGTTTTTGTTGACTTTGTTTGATATCATGAGGATTTGAAATTGAACACAAATCCAGAAAAAAATATTAACAAACCTCCCGAACCAGCATGTTGACATTTGGATGTAAACGATATACATTGCACACCAGAGGAGAGCCAGACGATTTTCCGTTAAATAAATTACTTTGCCGAGAAATCATTTCGCACACGCAGAGATTTGCCGGCTTTATTCAACAAATCGAAGAATGGGTTCTTACCAATGCGGGTTTTTCTATAAGCCCAGAAAATAATACATGACAGGCAATCTGCTCTTTTAGATTCTAATGTAGTTCACACTTCCTTTGTTATATTGCAGTCTTAAGAGATAAGTAATCTCGCAAGCTTTTTTCCCGATCCCTGCTTAGCAATCAACACGTTGTAAGTAAATGCATGTTTTTAAAACCACGTCACGTGCTATCGTTTTAATTATTATTTCACTGTAAATATAATATTATAATTCTATTGAATTATATCAGAAGATTGATGGTTTATTTTTACGGTGGGTACACTCCGTGTCGGTTACTAGTGTCGCCTTCTTCATTTTTACTAAGGCCAGGGAGAAGAACTCAGATATTTTGAAATACTTTATATGAACGTCGTTGACGAAGCCAACGACGTCTATTGCTTATAAACCTCATCCCTGCTGAGCCGATTTACGATTATTCCAACCACTAAGATTTCAAAGATTAATTCATCAGTATCTGTGTTTAATACACCCAATGAGATTATGAGATCAAATAATGCATACATATTTGAATAAAAAAAATCATGTCTGTGATAATTTTAACACCTTAAGCTCTATATATTTTTGAATACCAATTTGCAACACAACAAAATCAGGCGTCGCATATGAGACGCTAGCAGTCAACGGGTTAAACTATATGACCACTGATGCCACACTATAAAACACTGATAAACCAACCAAGATGGTGTACATAATGTGACTGACAAATAGTGCCGAGGGAGACAGAAGCACGATGCTCATTTGTTTTTAAGGTTATCAGGAGCTTTTTAGCAGCAATTGAACAGGTAGCTTAAAGCAGTAGCAGTATATGCAGTAGATAGATTCCTAGGAAGGCTTTAAGCACTAAATAGTACAAAACATTTTCCAAACTGTTGACTCTAAAGTTACTGGGATCACGCGATTCCCTTAGAGCGGCACTGGTGAAAGATTATTCTGAAGTACACACAATAAAATACCAGTTTGTTTTCCTCAGTACCAATTTTAAGCCGGTCGTTATAGATTGATAGATCGTGGCTGTCCCTGTAATTTATTCAGTATCTTATATAAATTCACCCTTTTTGAGTTTAGTTCGCAACCAGGCGACTACTGAAATCTTATTTGAATTGAAAACTCATTTAGGCGGCCATAATTTTTTATGTAACGGAAATTGAATACACCCAGTAAAGGGATCAGGTCTTAAAAATAAATTCAGCGTTTAATTCACGCTTTTAAGCGCTTTTTGATTAATATTTAACAGAATACCGATTTATATATAACTGGCCTCGCTTTAGCAGATGATATATAGTTATGTTATAACAGTCGTATTTAGCTTAGTAATGGAGCATTTAGAGCTAAAAATAGGCGACTACATATCGCGAGATTCATGTTTCAGCCGATTTATTAAAACGGCGTATTTAATGTATCAGTTTATACGCAAATACGAAAAAGCGTTAGAATACGTTCAATTTATTTATATCAAAAAAATATTTTGATTAAGCTATATTCCAGTAGAAACACTTTCAGCCACTTTTGTAAAACATTTCATCAGAGAGTCAAACTGCCTTTAGAATATGTCAATTTTAAGACGTTATTGTAAAAAAATATATATTGCTTAGATGTGAAATCGTAAGGTTGTGGAAAAGAAAGTCGAAACCACTTCAAAATCACTCTCCCTGCTTCTCATTTTCAGCTTCTCATAATCCGAATGGAAAGTGATTGGTAGTGAAAGTGATATATCGCTTACACTACCAATGAACGAAACATGACATGTTGATATTAAAACCCTTAACCAGGCAACTAATACACGAATAAACGTTCCATTAGCTATGTAACCTTTTTTTACTTGAAGCAAAAAATTCATCGATACCACAAAATTCTCAAGAATAAGCCGAAACTAAATATGAGCAATATTTGATCTTTGTCCGATAAAACAAAGATTAATAACTTGATATTTTCGATGGTTTCGGCGGTAACTTTGTGGAAGTTCATTTTAATATACAAATTAAAATAACTTTGATTATTCCACGTATTGTGTAACTAACTGTGACACGTGTTTCGCCTCTTTCAGAGGCATCTTCAGACTTACTATCGCAAAGTTTGCTTGAGTAATGAAACAAGATAAATTCTAACATTTTAAATTATGAAATTACAAAATGGATTACGGGTTTTTTTCCTTCTAAAGGAAACAAGGAAAGGAGTGATAGAATCAAAACAATGCAAAAACATAATGATACTAATATGGTGCAATCAATCAGATTGGGATTTTTCCTTTATAAGGGACGCAAGAGAGGGTTATAGAATCGAAACAAAAGCAAACAAATAAATATATTTCTAATGACGTTAAACATTACAAACTATTAAACTATAAACTAATGAGCTGCAATCAAGCAAAAGTTAGGTTGAGTGATTACTCTATTAATTTGATTTACTCTATTGATTTGATTCTATCACCCCTTTCCTTGTTTCCTTTAGAAGGAAAAAAACCCGTAATCCATTTTGTAATTTCATAATTTAAAATGTTAAAATGTTAGAATTCATCTTGCTTCATTACTCAAGCAAACTTTGCGATAGTAAGTCTGAAGATGCCTCTGAAAGAGGCGAAACACGTGTCACAGTTAGTTACACAATACGTGGAATAATCAAAGTTGTTTTAAATTTTATATTAATAACTTGATTTATTTTCTTCACACCCAAAGTTGTCAGAAATATGCTTATATAACTTAAATTAAAATATTTATAAAGCCGGATAATAATATTTAAGTTTAGGGGTGTTAGTTTATTAAGTAAGCACAATTTTCACACACGTAACGGTGGATTCATATTATATGTACATACATATATATGCACGTAAATCGCTACAGAGTTTTGTGGTCCCCTTTTAAAGCTGGCCGCTTTGAATTCTTGGTATTATACAAACTTTTCCAATTTATCGTCCGACTCCAACCGTTGTTCGTGGTTTTCAAACTAAGGTGGTACGGAAGTATATAACTATAAAACAATCAATTATTACTTGCAACGAATATGATATTATCTTTATTGCAATGATAGAGTTTGACACAAACTTTACTTATCTGAATGTTTTTAAAGCTGCAAGTTTTCAAGCGCAATTGATGTTTTTAAATTAAACTGTTTTTCACAATGGTAATAATATGTCATTAGGAAAATAATGTATATCATACATTTCGAATGCAGATCACTGTAGAGCATACGGTCAACTAATAGTTTATCCAAACAAAAGTTTTCTACGAGAACTGCTTGTGTCTCAGTTGCTTAGCCTTTCTTTTATGGGAGTGAGTATGGATTGAATAGAAAGGCCATGGAAAGGCAAGTGGTTAACTTATCGCTATTGCTACGTTCCGTTTAAGTCTCGGATGAGGATATTTTAGACAATGCAGATCTATCCATATCTTGAAAATTGTCCGAACTGGGATTTGAGCCCGTGTTGACACTCGATCACGAGCTCGACAATTTATTTACAAACTTTTTCATTTCCATTATTTGAAGAATAAATAAGTACTCGAATTGAAATCTTTATGTAAAATTCTATGTTTTTGTATCTGCTTGCAGACCATGAATGTTTATTATTTTGCTAGCCATTCATCTTACGCATATAAAATAAATCGAAATAGCTTTGAGCTTAAGTGACTAGTTCTGTGATTGTTTCCAATATATCCTACGATCTTTTAGGTACATTATTGGTTCATCAAAAAAATATTTATATGTACATATATACATATGTATGTATATATAATTTGACATTGCAGAACATTTTGACAAACGCTACCCGCTGAAAGAGAAAGAAAGATACAAAGCAGTTTTTTCACGTCAAAATGAATTTCCCGCAGTGAATATTGGTCGGGTCAAACAGGAAAATAATGGGGGTTGCTATTTTCGAAAATTTGTTTAACGAGGGAACGTAAATACTGGCTACTAACATTATTTTTTAAGCTGTATGTGCTTCGAAGGGACTTAACATCCCTGCAATAAATTATATAACTTTCAAGTCATATTTCAATTTATTTATAATAATTTCCATTTCAAACCAAGGCAAAGAACATACCATACAAGGTCCATATCAGTGACGGCTGGTGACGGGGTGTTGGGGGGTGCAAAGGAAGATTCAACCATTTTTGCAAGAGTTCTTTCCTATTCATTGGATTTTAAAACACTTCTA
The DNA here is from genome assembly GCA_028554975.1 of Himalopsyche kuldschensis. NCBI lineage: Eukaryota > Metazoa > Arthropoda > Insecta > Trichoptera > Rhyacophilidae > Himalopsyche > Himalopsyche kuldschensis. Next base: position 385,742 of record JAHFWI010000074.1, read on the forward strand.
TAGCATGGACTTTCAATTCAGATGTTTGCAATACCAACTGTTTCTCTTCCGTAGTACGGAAAAATAGTTGAATCTTTCTTTTATTATAATAATGATGACAAACTTTTTTAAAATCAACGCCTGGCAACATCTGCTGCAATGCAGCTAATGTCATTTATTAACTCTTGGCGGAAACTTGGAGGCATAAGGAAAACAATTATTCAGAATTAACAACGTGAAGAAATTGCGAACCAGCTACAGTAAATTTCAGAAACAAAATCTATGGTTTTATATTTTTATTGTGTGATATATTTGAAACAAATTGTTTTTATTCTAAATGCTTAGTCAGTTTGCTTATAATGGAATAAAAAACCTGAATCAAAAATTGTTCTAACTATTTTTTAAAAAGCAATTTAACATGGTTACTAACCGTCTTCACTATTTTTTGAGGAACTAGTCTAATATGAACTAATTTACAGCCGCAAAAAAAGGAAAATCGCTTAAAAATTCCCATTGTAATATCCGTTGGCAAGCAGATTCTAAACTTTGGCATAAATAATAATGCATTATACAATTTATCAGATAGTCATGAATTTTGACTGGCAGAATTATATTTTTTGCCACACATAAGAAGAAAGGAAAATGCGCCGTGCACGATATTCTTCCAGCCTTAAATGTGAGTAAGACTTAGAGAAGAATAGTCAGATAAGCCACGGGATATAGCCATATAAAGGTACGTTGCAAACCTTTAGGAGACCAAAAAATCGACCAACTCTAAAGCCTGTTACGAACGAAAGCATTATCCATAAGTAATGAAATTTTAGGACGCGAAAAGACTGTTTCGGCTCAGGAACTAAAGTGAATCATTTTTATACATCCATTCATACAAATACAATGCGTTTATTGAATTTAAGTTTTCTCTAATCTATTTGGATAAATTTAACTGGACAATACGACTGTAAATAGCCTAGCTGAATACTTTCGCGATTAAAAAAACCGATCATGATCATTTGATATAATATTCAGATAGAAATTAAACTCCACTTGAAAATAAGGTGAAAAAAATAGCAATGTATTTTAATTCTGCAGACATTTTTTTATATATTTGTTGATAGCTATTTCGGCTTATGCCATCGTCAGATCGATTCTTAGAAATAGCTATAAACTATGACAACTATTCATGATCATGATCAACTTTACAGAACATGATCAACTAACTATACAGAACTATGTTTACGAAATAGCTATCAACAAATATATACAATAATTTCTTAAGAATGAAAATACATTGTCTTTTTTTCACCGTATTATAATGGAGTTCTACCAAGTAAATGCCTATTCAATCATTGACTTCACTTGATGTTTGAAATTTGAAATCGGTTAAAAGAAGTAGGAAAATCCATCATGAAAAAAACTCAGTAAACTATTCATGGCGACATGAAAGCTGTTTTTTTTTAAATTAATAATAGCAACGTTATACAATATTATTATGTAATAATTATCATAACTCAATGATGTTGAACATAATGGCCATATTTATTATAATAATCTGGACGCTTAATGTCGTTTAATAAATTAAAAGCTGCGTGACAAAACCTGTGAAAATGTTGAATGGCCACGTGTCACTTTTATGGAAGTCATATCAGCTTTACGTTATGTAAATACTTACATGACACATTTGATGTAAGCAGAAGTTGTTTGTACTTACGTTACATTTAATTAAATTTAATAATAATATTCAAGAAGTTACTTTTTGCGGTATTGTTACATAATACGTCAATGATTTTATTGCGATGGTTAGATTTTTCATACATTCAACCATAATAATATTAGAATTATCAGTTGTTGTCAATAATATTGAAATTTTCAAGAAAACAGCATGTACTTTGTTTTTAATCACATAAGGAAATTCGCCAGAGATCAATCTCGAGTACAAAAAATATCACAAACAATATTTACCTTGCTGAGATGTGAATTTAGCAACAATTTAAATTGCCATAAAGTAAAGCACATTAAAGCATGAATATAAACTATTTTCAACCTTTTTTGTTAGGGAATGATAAAAACGGTTTCACTCACTAGCTGTCAAATATTCAATTTTATATTTAGGCGGCTTAGTAGTAGAGACTCCAATCCGAGTATCGAGTACTTGATACTTGAGAATACACGTTAATTTATAAATGAAGATTTATTTCAAATTTTTATTTACAAATTTTATCTAAATATATATTATTTAACCGTTTCGTTTAACTGAGTCTTACGCGTGGATTTAAAAACCACTTTTCGTACGAATTTAAAATTTGTAACGCTTAATTCTCTGTTTCTATTTAAATCTTATATATAAAACCGAAACGGCTTATGTATGTATGTGGGTCTGTGATTCCCTTTTGCATTATTGTTGCAAGTTGCAATATAATAATGTTTATTATTTAAGTGAAGGTATTATTTGACATTTCTTTGACAGAAAATTAGATTTTTACTTGAATTTGGACATTTTAATGGGCGAGAATGGGGCGGGGCTGTCATCAAATTAAATAAAGTTTGTGATTTTATTTTACCTTTATTTTGGATGTTAGATTTTGTGATATAATTATGTCGAATGATATAACATTAAATAATTATTGGTCGCTTAGTCCAAGCGACGCCGGGTAGCAATACTAGTATTATGTATGATTTATAAATTGAAATAAATGAATCATGAAATTAAAGATGATAATCTATTTAATTATCATCTATTATTATACACAAAATTCTGATATATAAAAATCTGTTTTTTTTAAAATTTACTACTCGATACTCGAGTAGTTGAAATGTTTAGTAATTGGAGCCTCTACTTAGTAGAGAAAACACGTTAAAACCTTGCCATAAAAAAAACAAATGCTCCGAGTGATATAAGATCGTTGTGCCGTTAATATATTCACATCAATTACTGTACACGGTACCGCACTGTATTAAAATTAATTAATCAATTAATTGCGAACCAATTACTGAAAATGATGAAAGTATGAAAAACGTGTTTTTCAGTACAGGTTGTTCCCTCGTATTTGTTCGCTCACAATTTTCTCTAGAAGTTAATTAACGTCGATATTAAATTCATAATTAGACCCAGTTCATAAAGTATATTGGATATCGGGCTAACACGTTGGGGCCTTCACCATTCAACGAGGTAAATTAGGGTGCGATATTGTGACACTGAATTTCCACCAAAAGACATTAATTTCCTTCGACGTTTATTATCAAATGCAGCATGTCTTATTATAATTATATTTGTGTACATATCTTTAAAATTGGTATGATTATGAAAATCATTGATACAACACCGCATGCTGATATGCACGATACTTTTGAATTTTGTTTTGCCTCTACCGTAATGAAAGATATTTGATTAAAACATCACAGGTATAAACACTCGGTCTGAATAATTGTTATATTTTAAATACGTTTAAAAATTATTTCAAAACAATTATAGGCATCAAATATTATGGAATAATCCTCAAAATCAATATAATTAAATAGGAAAAACGTGGGATTTGTATATAGTTTATGAATAATCAAAAATACATTTTTTAGTTATTTTAAGATGTGAAACTAATGTAACAATTTTCTATATTCACACCTTCTTAATGCTATCCATTGAGTGTATTCCCAATTCAAAAGAGAATCGGGTTTATAGACTAATAATATATCATTTGATTTAGAAATATAAAGAAACATGTATCTTATATTTATTCGACTGCCAATACGGTAAAGCAATAGACTCAAAATTGTAGAGAAAATTTAAATGTAAAATTTTACTTATTCATTCATTTGATCAAATTTGAGTATCGCCAAGTATTATTACAATACACGAAAAAAACCAAAATTAATTATGTGGTTATCCAACTAAAATTAGCGACGAATGGTTACTGTACGTTTGTTCTAAGAATGAGTATGCTTTATCCGTAAATATCATGGTGACAGTTTAACGTTAACGATAACATATGAAGATGTCCCGAAGATTAATTATTATGCGAACGTTTAAACTGGTGGAATAAAGTCGGTGCCATATTAAGGCACACAATTTAATCCTCCCAACCCACTGCTTTCAGTGTAATAATTATTTGGAAATGCCTTAATTATTGTTATATGAGATTAATGATTATTGTTAGTAAAAGGATACAACGCTTAGTTCAAAATTAAATAAGATACTCCTGATAAGTATTTGTACATATTATGTGACTCAATTTAAATTTGTTGTAGATTGAATGATATTAAATTAATATTATCTGCAAATAGATACATATACCAGACCACAGCCCAGTCGTTAAAAAACTGCGACTCTGACTCCAGCATTTACCAAAAACACGACTCCGACTAAAAAATGTTACATTTTGTCACGTTTTTTCGCTACTATTAATATTTATGTGTATTTAATTATAAATCAACCAACCAATACGGACAAATTTGATATATTATATGAAAAAAATGCCACGATGACTCCGACTCCGGCCTATAAACTCCGACTCTGACTCCACAGCCCTGACATATACAGCTTTTCGCTGATTCTATTTTTTATAATACCTACTGTATTTATTAAATTATTTTAAGGCAAAATAGATAAGCCAGTTCGTCAATTTCAGTGTCTAAGTAGGTGTGTATTAAAAAGGCAATGAAATGATGATCATAGTAATCAGTGGCAGTTAAATAAGAAATAAAATACACATAGATAAAAAAGAAAGATTGAATGACAGAAAAAGTAGGTCTTTGAAAATTCCATGTCTATTTATAACGAATTGAGAAGTCGTCGAGCTCTCACAAAAGAAGTCTTGCGTGCAAGACGAGAAGAATAAGCGGCATAGAAAAGAAAATTATCTGCGGTCGTTGCCTGATCTTTTCTGTGACCTTTATTATTTAATTTTACTTCATTCTAGGATAACATGTTTTCGTTTCTAAATAGATTCTATGCGTGCGAGCGGTCGGCCGTAGTGGAGCGTCCCGCAGCAATTAAAAAACACAGAGAAGAGATGACCACGGTAAATAAGATAATGAATATTTAGGCTTCGCATAAGATTTCTCGGAACATTCAATAGAACGTCTTTATTCCTGACCGGGTAATTTAATGATTTTCTTTTGACAGAATCTAAAACATTAAGTTCGCGAACCGGAAAACCGCAAAAGAATTTTGGTGGCCCACAGAGCATTTTGAATATATTTTTAAAAGATTTTCTTTCATTACTTTCTGGGTAGCCTTTTCATATTTTGAAATGTAGTTTCATTGGTAATATTTTTCTTTTATATATGGATATTTAGAATATAAATTTTATTGAATAAAAACATCATTGTAGTACAAAATGTTGGCGACAGCTGCTCAAACTGTCTTCATACAGATTTTTTGTACTCTTCGCACCGTAGATACGCATGACTTTCGGATGCTGGTTAATGGTCTCGATAAGATATATAAAGTTCAGTTTCCTCGTCCGCGCATTTAAAATAAAAATGCCATAAATTATGAATTTTATTTGCTAACATAAATTCTTGATTCTTTCGTTTTATGTTAAATATGCATTGTCATTAGATACTCAGTCTGGAAAAATAATTTCGGTGTATCATTTTAGTAGAGTTTCATAAAGAATGTTTATTTTATGGAGTAATTGCAAAAAAAGTTATGAAACTACAGTCAGAAGAAGATATTTCAATAATAGTATGGTTATAACAAGTATAGATCATTGACCGCGTCATAGTTCCACCGTTGATATGACGTCACAGGCACTTTAAACCGAGATGCAAGATACGCTTATAGGGAGAAACGTTTCCTTATAGAAGCTTAGATATACGCATAAATATATATATATGAAACGGAATAGAAAAATTTCACCCAAGCAGAGTGAAACAAGTTTCAAATGATGCTATGGTATCTCTTTCTAATCCATTTTTTTATCGTACGTTGTCTCTACTCGAGTTTGGCAAAAAGCTATGTAGATGGCTGAAAAAAACACGGAAATAAATAAGCTTTCGTCTCTTTTCAGCCGGCGTCAACACTCGTGTTTTATGTCGGTCACCTGTCTGGGAGAACGCAAGGGTAGGAAATATTCTCTCACGAGAATTTATTTATAAAATTTTATCTTTGACCGTAGACACTTTTTTTGTTTTACTGACGGCTTTTATACGTGGAGAATTTTTAGCAGGTTTATCCCTTCATCTCCAACCCTTGACATATATGACTGAAATATATTTGATTTAAAAATGTATGAAATTGCTACAGTCGTCTCATATATATGGCACTTCCGCCTACAATAATTGTATCCATGCCTATAAATACCAATCATCCATAATATAATATTTTTAAGGTGTTCACTGTCAATACTTGGCGGAAAGGCATAATAATAAAAATAATAACACATTTTTATCATAATATAATAGTCTAGTTTTTGTTCACCGGATTTTTCACAATAAATATAAAAAATACGTAAAATACACAATACATTTGTATTGGTCAAAATGTTCCAAGAGAATTATCGTAGATTCATAAAAAAAGTAAAATATATTACGGAATCAGACAAAGGTAAAAATGATATAAATAGTGAGGTTCAAATTTTGTTTACTTACAAATATGTATAGTTAAACACATAGAATTTTTGAGTATTTTATTAGTAGTTTGAAGTTATTAAGCAATTATGAGTCGATCCGTCAAAGTTTTTGGTAGAGATGATACGGAATAAGAATAAAATAATCACGATTGAAGGATTGGATGTTAATCAGTCACAGGACCTCTAAAGATGTGAACCGGGGATTCTTAACCACGTGCCCGCGGAGTCATTTTCGTGCGCCTAGCAAAGAATTGAAAAATAAGTTTTGAAATTAAAAGCTTATCTATGTTATTTTGAGAGTTGATGATATTTTTAATGTCTTTAAAAAATACGCGAAAGATATTAACATGTCTTCACAAAAGGTATCAGCAATAATTACTGATAATGCTCCAGCAATGGTCGGCTGCAATAATTGATTAAATTCCCATTGCAAGAGAGATGAATGCTTGACGTACTTTCTGAATTATCATTGTATTATTCATCAAGAAGCATTATGTGACAAAATATTTTCCTTTGGACATGTCATGAATGTCGTTATGAAAATAATCAACAATATTTGAACAAATCCTTTAGCTCACAGAATACTAAAAGCCCTTTAGATATACGGACTGATAAACCTAACATGGTCAGTGAAAAATGCTCTTAATACGGAAAGAAAAATAACAATGTATTTTAATTCTAAATTTTTTGATAGGTATTTCGGCTTACGCCCTCGTCAGAATAATGGAGTTCTACCGAGTAAATGCCTACTCAATCAATACAATGCTCTTCGTGAAATGCAATGTCAATAATTACACGAAATGGGCTGGTTTTTTCTAGGATTTTTTGTAATTGTAAATAAATACAAACGTATTCTTCCGATTTATAATAAATAATTAAATCTAATGAATATAAAACATGTTAAAGCTGTCAAGGGAGTAATAATAAAATTAATACATACATAAATATGTACTACTTAACTCTTGTTTTTTAAAAATCCGGCCTGTGCCCATGATTCATCTCAAAAATCTCAAATGCGCCTTCACCGCAATAAAGTTAAGAACCCCTGACGTGAACTGTCACCCAATATACACCGAATCTTGATCACAGTTTACACAACCTTATGAAATAAATAAAAAAATAATAATAAATCGAAAATACACTGTTGTCAGGTTGAACTCGTTAATTTTCGTTTCATTCATAATTCGGATTATTTCAAATGGAATATCTTCCTGTTGTATAATACTATCAGTACTTCTTAATTTGAATTTAATAACATATTACTAAATTCAGTTCTAGCAAAAAATAATTATACCGAATACAAAAAGATAGCTACTTAGATTAGTTATCTCTCCGATTCGTTTTCATGCACCGTTTAAAAAGCGTTTTTTTCAGTTGTGACCTGTATTATGCTAATAGTTTTGATTTCGTGACCCAAGATGGTATGATTAAAACAAACCTGCATACAAACAAAAATAAAATTTATTTCAATAATACCTGCTAATTCACGACCCACTATTTTAATTACATTACGACTGCTGTTCTTCTGGCAAAAGCCGTTACGTTGGAAATATTAGTTTTGAGTAAAATAATACCCAATACCGTTCGCTGTTTTTGTTTTAAAATACAATGAGGATATTTTAAAATAAGATTCAAACTTTGGATTCATTAAACAGAATCATGACCTACATGCCTTATCGAGTCAGACCGTCAAACAGTAAGGCGGAATACAGTTTTTTTATCGCAAATATTGGGAAATGGAACGGCCGAAAAAATATAACACAAAAGAAGAAATATAATTGAAAAAACCACAGCGTACAATAACTAAGTTTGCCGATTGTGTAATCAAAGTTATTTAATCAGCGGAATAAACGACCACAATCTCATTCATCCGCTCTCATGTGTATTTTGGATAGATTGGTTTGAGCTGAGTAGAATAGTTCTGATGCCAATAGTAATTTTTAACGTAACAGATCTCAAAATATTATGCAAAATATCATTATATAGTACAAGCCCAATAATCATTGATCAAAAAAATATTATTGCAATTTCTTACCACGCTTTTTACTATTGTGAAGCACATGGTCTCCAAATCGAGCTTATATTGACATTCATTTTTCTACGAGACCTGCTTGTTACTCAGTTGCGCAAATTCACGTTTTTTGGAACGATCGGATTTGGATCGGAAACGTCGCTCTCAAAACGCCACCCAGTTTTAAGGATCAGATAGGTGATGTTATAATTTAAACATCACAGTCAGAAACCGACGCTGTTAACCGCTAAACTATGGAGGTGACTATGAATTAAAATAAAGTTTTAACTCAATCGATATTTATTTGATTATTAGGTAGATACTTTCCATTTGAATGTAGTCGTTTTAAAATATCTTGTTGATACAAAATCTACTTCGTTAAAATGACTAGGAAAGCTAAGTGACAGGGAGGTATAGATTACAAATGAATCGAGCGAAGAAAATAAGTTAGCTCGTTTCCACACAAAGAAAGAGCTTATAGAACTTGATGAATGAGAATCTATGAGCCAGAAGGTAATATCTCAGCTATCTATCTATCTTCTGCGTTGTTCCGAGTTCTCAATCATCTCAAAATATTGTCACGTAAAATTTACTAAGATATGTGTTGATTTTTGTTCCTAATTAAAACACTAGACTTGCGACGTATGCTATTATACGAATGTACAATTATATAATATGAAAATAATTAACTTCTGTAGCTTATAGCATACAGAATTATAGAATATAAAAATACATTGTAACTGTCCGGTGAAAAGTTTATTTACATGTTTTTTAGTATCAAACCTGTTTTGTAACCAGTGAAAAAGTTCTCGTGGCAGTTTCTTTACCTGTCGTGTTGGCATCCGGGTCGTCGTCGTCGTCATCCGGCGAAGGGGGCTGATCGTCGTCGTCGGGCGGCGAGAAGAGCGGCTCGCCGGGCGGAGGTGGCCTCGCGCCCACCGTCAGCATTGTAGAGGCGGCGAGTAAGGCGGGTTGATTAGCGGTGAGCAGCGCGGCTTGGGAAGCGGCGGGTAGCGCGGCGGCCGCGGCGCAGCACCACGCCGCCGCCGCCGGCAGCAGCCGCGCAACCCTCATCCACCCCACCTTTTCATCACACTACCCTGGAAAGTACGAAATAAAATTTTCACTAAGCTGATATCGAATGTGTAATAAATATTTAGCACAGTTTATCATTGTCTGACAAAAAGTTTCAGAACGACCATTATTTATTAATTTATCATCGTGGACATGAGTTGTTTGTTCTTCCAAAGAGTAGAACCAGCCTGCCAATGGGGATGCTACTGGGAAGAGCTTTAGTGATTTTTAACGAAATTGCTTCGGATGTTGACACATTCCACATAGACGAGAGTGAGTTCAGACGTGTACTATTTTTTATGTGTTATAGTTGATTTTCACTCGGTTGACTTCTTGGCCAATTCCCAATGTATTTTTCTTTCATTCAATCTTATATCTGTAGACTGTAGAAGTATTTTATCTTTCAATGTTTTCATCTTTTTTCACATTGCAAAAGCAATTAACTTATAATTTGTAATTTTTGCAATGTAACATCTCTTGATCTCTTTGACTATCCACAATTTTTAATCTGGTATTTTTTTTAATGTGTTGTCTATACATGGATGTAGAGAAATTGATGCTCAATGTGGATGGAAAGAAAATGGTTTCGCTTGTCGAAAAATGACTTTGGCAGAAGCATTCCACCACGATACGTTTATGCAGCCACCTACTAAATCCCATTGATGCTTAATCAGAAATGAGTTTGAAGGTTCACATTGTGGATTAAATGGACAGTTCTATGAAAATTTTTCATCCATCTAATATATAAAAATAAATATTTGTTTGCTTGTTTGTTTGTCTGTTCGCACCCAATGCCCTGCCATACCGTTCATCCGATCGCAATGAAACTTTGACAAACTTTTTGCTTGCACTTGCGCGGAGGTTTTTGGCATAGTTAAATTAGCTTACAGTAGGTCTTTCATATAGTTATGCGCTGCCATACCGTTCATTTTGACAAAACTTATTGCTGCACTTACGCAAAGGTTATTGACAGAGTACAATTAATTTTCAGTAGGTAGACAATCGGCAAAATACAAACAGCAAACGTCAAATGCCAAATGTCATCGATACCGATCAATGTTAGTGAAATAAAATGGCAATTATGTATCTAAAATATTGTGCATCCGAAAGCACTTCAATAACCACAAACACTTTCTTTTTTTTGAATGGCATTGCAACGCTTGCCGGGTACCGGCTACTACAAAATTAAAAGAATAACTAATAAAAATAATAATAATAACAAATCATTGCTATTACACTTAAAAATATATATTTTTAGTACATTTAAGAATTAACAAAGACACATAAACCAATTTAATTGAACTAAATTTGTGACGACATATAAACAGAGTTAACTGGTTTTGTGACACAATTTCAGAGAGGTGTAAGGGGATGAAAAATTAACCTGGTGTGACGTCATTTACTGGAGTGTGCGTATTAGGTAACTAACGAAAACCCTTTTTTCTATGTTCGACAATATATTTTCGATCTTATTTATATAAATAGATGACCTTTAAAAAACCTAAGGATGTCTGTTGTTTCCTTGCAAACGAAAAATTTAACTCACGAATTCACGTCTACTGCTTTTTAGTAAAAATGGCCTACCATAAATGTCAAAAGGCATAGTTTCTTTTTATAAATTAGACATTTGACTTCTCTTGTTTGAACCCAGATTTCAGCACGTGCGAGGTTTTATTAAAAGGCGTTACGGTATATAGAAGGCTGAGATGGTTGTTAAAGATACGTGGAAAATTAAGTAAAAAAAAACCTTTCAGTGCGATTTTCACTGTTCAATGTAACACCGTAACGCCTGAAAACTTTTACAAAGAGTTTGTAGAGTTTGTCTCAAATCATCCAATATTAAAATATATATAGGGATGCCAGTTTGTTGTTATACAAAAAAATTAAATAAAATAAGCTCTTTACGTACTCGCGACCACATACGACGGAGGACAATTGACTAACATTTTTTTAGCTTAACGTTAAAATTGATAAAAACACAAATGAGTTCTGATTAGATAAAACGTCTTAAAGTTTTATTTAATATTCATTCTCTATACTTAATATTTTAGATTTCGAAAAAATAACGTACATATGATATTTTTTGAAATAACTGTTTATAAATTAATCGTTCAACATGTTTGATGTCATATATATGAGAGAATTTACTTTTCTCCAAATGTAATAATTGTAGTAACTAAAACATTCACCGTCCTATAATGGAACTCTATCAATTGAATGTGAAGAAATAAATAGGGTACGACCGATGAGTGAATTGGTTAAAAAGAAAAATACAATTAAAAATCAATAAAATCCACGATTTAAGAGAGATTTAAGAGATCTGGGCACAATAAAGATAAATATTACCGTCGTTAACTCTCCTCCCCGCTCACTCGTCAAGTTTTAAATCCGGTGAGAAACTTGAGCGAATAACCAACGACTATCCTATTCCTTGTTTCATCATTCTATCTTGACAGCATCGAAATAGAGAGGTGAAGCAATGAATAGCATGTAGATCTCTCAATATAACCTGCTATTGAAATAGTCTATTAGAAGTATACGTGCTCCAAATAGTTAAAATTTCTGATGAGAAAAAAAGCTTGTAACAAGCTACGTCAACAAATCTCTGCAATTATTGACATGGATTTTTATGCAGCGATTTTAAATTTGAATTTTAAGAACTGGAGCTTTAAAACGACTGTCAAATTTTATGCTGAAACTAGAAAAATATATGAGTAAAATATTTTGTTTCAAATAATATTCGTAGAGAAATTTCAAAATGTCCTTACCTACTTCACAAAGAAATGGTGCTGTTTTTTTGATAAGATTCACACATTTCTAATGCAGCATTAATCGATAAGAGATAAGACCGCTGACATAAAAATAGAACACTTTTACTTCACTCAAATGTTCGGAAAGCTTTTTAATGCATGCTATTTTGGGATAAACACTTCACTTGGACGTTTAATAATTAAAACGTTTTTTTTTCATTCACAATAACTATTCATTAAAACAAAATAACTTTTAATCGTTTGAGCCGCTACATATGCGTGAGGAATAATTAAACTAGTAATTTTTATTAAGCACAGAATAATTTGCACGCGAGCTTTTACAAGACAAACATTTAACCCTTCTACATCATTCGGTAATTTTTTTTCTCGCAGAGCAACGTAAGTATTTGAGTAGGATTTTATTTAAGACATTAATTTCTAATACTAAAAAGAAAGAAGGAAAAAAATAAACTTACACTGAAGAGTATAAGAAGATACAAGAAAAAACTAGCATTGAAAAGAGTTGATCAGAAAATGGCTTAAGACAAAGCTTGAATTGCTATTGAAAATAAATTGATAAATGATCTTAAATATTAAAAGTAGTAAACGTTTCAAGATTTATTTAATTTCAGGTAATTAACAAACAAATTATTTTTGGTTGCTTATTGACTGTTTATTTGCAAAATATACTCAACAAATATTAACCCTGAAAATGTACGTTGAATAGCTGTCATTGATTTCATTAAAAATAAAAGTTTCACAAATGATTTTCCATCAATTTATTATTGTGCTTTAACTTTTATGTATAATTAGTATATCAAAATTAATATATTAAAACATCAAAGGAAGACAAATATTGATTTTTTAAAATTCACTATCTTTTTTTAAAAATCTTATATGCTTAAAATTACAATTGTGATATTTGTGTATTATTAGATGATATTATATGTATTATTACTTAGATTATGTAGTAATTTTCGGTATAAGTGTCAACTAACAGTAAATTATGTCCAAAAATGTAATGAGTTTCATTCAATAGTTGATATACATATACTATTAAAATCGTACGTGAGTACATGATAATTATATAAATAATTTAAACCTAATTTTTTAATTGAATAAATGTTAAAACCGGTAAGTTGGGGTTAAATATTATTAGGTGTCACTTTTATGGTTGGGTATTATAACCAACACGATTTCGCTGTTTTGAAAAATAGCTCGGCTACATTCTACACATATTTAACTGCCTAACAAACAATTGAGATTTTAATAAGATAACAAAAACACTCTTTAATCAAATGTAATGCAAGAAAAAATGAGGCTTGCAATAAGTATTTTTTTATTATTTCTGTATACAGCCTGTTGCATTATGATTAGTACTATAAATAATCCAAATATTTATTAATCAGGTTTCTCACATCTTTTTCAAAGATCTTGTGATTTCTGAATAGTAAGATTCTAATTGCTATTTTTAATAAAAACGTTTCTATATTTGTTTGTAGAAAGCAGCGTAAAATAGCTCTCACACATCTTTCATAAATGTTAGAAAATCACTACTCATCATGTTTTATTTGGAATATAACTGACCACACCTCCAAACTAATGAGCGCAGAAAATTTTATAAATCAATATGTGTACCTGTTTCTATGTTTCTGTTTAACAAAATAAAACAAAAAAATGTACTTAGATAAATGTTCATGTTTCTGGGCCGATTCGCTTTCGGGCTCCGTGAGGTTTGACACCACTGACATTAAATGAATTTATGAAGATACTATCATTATAAAACAGATGTATCATTTTAAATATTATACAAATAACGGCTTTTATTTAAAAAAAATAACAAATTATCTTTCATGTAAAGTAAAGATAAATAGTTTCAGGTGTAAAAATATTAATTGAAAACGCAAGACAAGTATAAGAGATATTTAACAAAGAAAAGATTTTGTTTCTCGCATTACACCCAGAATTATCGGTAAATTAAAGATCGTCATTTTTTTACCAAACGATTGCAGTTAAATAAATTGAACCATGACCGATTCTCCAGATTTTTGGTTACATGTCCTCCAATTCCCGATTGACAGAAGAAATTTTGTACTAAATAGTGCGTAGGCGGGAATCAATGAAACCTTCCTGATAAACGATTGACTGTTTGATGTAATATCATGTAACTCATTTTAAAGATTTTTTTTCAAGATTGATTACCATAGAATTACCATAACTGTAAATTAAAGCTGCTGGCATTGATGCAAGAATGGTGAATAATTGTCCGGAAATTTCTTCATATGTTGTGGAAGAAAACATTAAAAACAGCCATCAATGATATATCATATCATAATAATTTATATAAATTTTAATCAAGGGTCTTGCTTCATTCATTATTTAAAATTGGAATACAATGTTTTTACAACTATTACAGTATCTATGTATTGTCGTGCCAACGGCAAATTTTAGAATGAAATGAGTTTGTTGTGAATATGAATTAACTATAAATGAGTACTGTTCATTTTTAAATCTATACAATAAATACTCTGCTAATATCTACAAAAAGTCAAAAAGGCTTACATGAGACGGTATTAAGAACATAATTATTTTACGGAGGAAGTAAATTTAATAACTGTCACCAAGTAGTATTTTTTTAAAATATATAATCAGGTAATTCATATTTAATACTAACGAAGTAGTGTTTAGTTTTTTTTTTAAATTACGCATATATCATAAAAAATGCACTGTATCTTTTTTTTTGTTCCTAAATATTATTAATCTGTCAATGTAGAATTGTATGATGTAAAATTATATTCATATTATACCCAATTGAATTGTTATTTAGTATAATGAAATTTATTGGGCTTAATGTTTAAATAATTATTTTTGTAAACGAGGCGGTAATTGATAATTGTTTTAAAGGAGTTCGATAATAACGTTTGTAAAATCACTCGAATATTATATAAAATATATGCAGCATGCAATACCTTAAAATCGTTTAGTAGATTGAATTTGAAACATAACCATGTTTGATATGGTTTTATTGTATGAAAAGGTGAGTTATATTTTGATTATCACATATTTATTAGTATTAAATAAGGTGTTGAACGTGAAAATGTATAAGATATGTTTAACTAGACAGTCTAAGATAGAGTATTATTTAGAATTGAATCGATATAGAAGAAAGTGCTAACACGACGGTGCTTATTGGAAAACTGATGCCGGGAAAGCGGCGGATCGGGTAAGGGGTGAAGGGGTTGTATCAGGGTAGGTGAGAGGGGAGGGAGGGGCGCCGTTACAGCCTCCACGCGTAAGGGGCGCATTCGAAAGCGTATAAAATAAAAATATGCATATAGGAAAACATATTTTAAACTGCTACTATAAACAATTTTCGTCTGAGTGTTTCGCCATCTTGTCAAGGTATGACAACATTTGAAAGCTTTGTTTATGAAAATTAACCAAAGGATATAAACATGTATTTAATACGTTTTGATTTTTTTTTTGGAAAGTGCACGATAATCATTATAATAAAGTAAACAATTTTTGCTATTCTTAGATTTGATATGACGAACCTATTTTATTAACTTAAAATTGCGACTAAAATAAAACAAGCTGCCTTTCAATGTATAATTTAGAAAAACATCGTGTATCAAACCTTTTTTAGAAAGGTCCCAAAATAAATTATCAAGCAAATTTTGGATGTCACACTATCACCAAGGACTCAATGACCTATAAAATACAATCACGCTGATAAGAATCAGGAAGTCGGTCAAAATATTATATCTATGTTTAGGAATTAGTGCATCGGTAATAGCGAGTGTGATTTTAACTTCATATCATTATTCATGCCTGGACAGGCCTAAAGAACTACAAGTTCGTAAATTCGTTATTTTTGATCGACATACTCAATACCTATATAATGAAGTTGACAAAAAATTACATATTATTACATAATACTAAGTGGCTTACTTCATATACACATATATAGGCTCTTTCAATAAGGATATTCAATTTTAAAATGTAAATAAAAAGTTGTGGGAAAGATATCTACTTATATTATCTTTTATTTAAAAGTATATTTTATGGCATTAACTGTGAAATATAACGGCGTTCAAATGTCTTCCGGCACGTCTTCGGGATGTCCAATTGTTAACATCCAACGGCTCCAGAGCCTGTGGTCCTTTTAAGTTCCTGGGTATATTTGATTTTATAAATACGTGTGCAGATTCAAGTCCCAGAAAAACTTAGTTCTTCTAAACGACGAGAAATTGGCTGCCTTGGGTTTTTCCGTACACTCTCACGCGCAGTAGAGATGTTTTCTGCCGATCTTGCGTTTCGGTGACGTACTGGTGTTGGCTGATTATTCACCGAACTTGTTGACTCAAATTTGGCCACCAAATTTAGAATAGTCAACATGGCAGGACGGTTGACGCTATAACCAATCAAATTTAAAATTTCGTCCCTATTGAAAGACCACATACTTCACGAGAATATTTTAATAATTGGACCATATTTCACTTATTGACCAACCATGTTAAGTATATTTATAACTATGCCCAAACTGCGAACGGTGACTGTTGTGGTCAACGCCAAAGTCTATCGTTTTGACCTGTTCCGTTGAAGAAGTGAAGAAGGTCATTCCCTTGCATTGATTCAATGAGACGCCAAAAGCGAAAATAGCTGTGACGTTTTCATGTCTTCTGAAATATAGTACTAAAAAAATGAAGGCTCAGAGAGTGGATAAATTAAAAAAAATGTCTGCAAAAAAATTCATATATATATATTACTTTTAAGGTGTTCACTGTCAATACATGGCGGAAAGGCATTATAATAAAAATAATAATACATTTTTAGTACTTTTTCCAAATAAAATTTATTTGATCAGGACCGGTTTCGCTCATGGCGAGCATTATCCACTGAAGCATTGTCAACTGTCAGTTGACATAGAAACACACAAACAATACATCATGACGTATAAATTAAGACTACTTATTATGTGCAGGTATTAAGAGAAACCATTTCTTTTCATCCTTATTTTTCATCGTAAAAATTTTAAATAGTTTTATGAGCGTAAGAATATTGATTTTCAGCCTTTTGCTTTACACGGTGGCTTTAATGCTGGGAACGTATGGTAAGTTGAAAAATATCACATCGATTTGGAGAATGTATTTTATTAACGCTATCATATTGTTTTTCGTAGATGCATTTAATTTTATGCCTCATTTCTTCAATTCCGATATTGTGTCGTCGCTATAGTTGCTTCAAAATGTTGACTGTTCATTTTTTTCAACCGGTCCTGACCAAACTACATACATATTTCTGTGATATAATATAATTTTTAATAAACGTTATGTATTGACATTATGTATCAACAGTAAACATGATTTAAATGCACACAACCAAATTTTGGTTAGTGGGTCCAGAGACACTCACTGCAAAGAAAACATTGGATATTATTTAACGTTTGCTGTTCAACTGTATCGACCCGTTGCATCACGAAAATTAGTGGAGGAATTAAAAATGGTAGTGAAAAATATGGGTTTTGGAACAAAATATATTTTTTCAATAATCAAGATATCTGATCAGGAGGTATTATATTCTATCATTACAAACAGTAATAAATAAATTTTAAAATGTAGGATGGATGCTTATGTACAATCGTCTCTCTTTAGCTCATTATTTGTTTTGTCCACTTCGACCCTGTCATGATTTCCATCCACGGCGTTCCGACGATAGCCGAGCGTTCCCGAGAGCTCCCGACTCATCTACCCTTTGGTCCACCGTGTTTATATTCGCTAAATCACTGCTTTCGTACAAATCGACTTTATTATCAAACCGAACATGATTATGAAAGCGAAGCCCTATAAAAACTTTCGCATTAAAATAACAACGGAAGATGGAAAATTCGGCTCGGAGATTTCGATCGCAATGATAGAAATTTTGTAGCTCAAGCATTGAAGCGAAAATGTAAATTTTAGTGAAGTGCGAATTGATGCATTCTGCGCAACTCCTGGCAATCGACTTGGACGCTCTAAGCGCGTGGTTGAGTAGGTAATTGCAAACTGGTATTTCGCGAGCATGCAGCGCAACCTTTTCAGGTTTTCACCACCGCATCGAACCAAACAAAAGATTAATAATTAAACCATATTGATTAAGAGTTTCTTACTGACACTTTTGCCTAAAATTACCTTTTGGTCGGAAAAGCTTGTATTTACAGCATTTTATCATATATATGAATTTCAGAATTATCTATTGTTGATTAACGGATTAGCAGAGTCCCTGAGCGTTGCACATATCTGCACACTTTTTTTACTAAATTATTCTCTTCTAAGATTCTAAGATTGTCATCATTAGATCTTTAAGATCATTATTTCTCAGCAAGAGTTGTTAAAAAAATATGCTTAAAATAAGTAATTTGAGACATTTTTACATGCTTATTGTTACAAGTGAATTTTAATTAATCGAAACTTCAAACGCTCATATCTCAAAACAGTGTCAAGAGCAGTTAGAACCTTTTTTAGTATGGTGTCGAAATCTATCTGGCGTATTCCTGGAACATATCTCTGCCGACTAAGTTTTGTAAAAAATAAATGCCTGATGAAGATGGCATGACGCAAATATAACGAAGCATTGATTTAATATGTATATCAAATTGATAATGTCTTGCCTTAAGTGTAAATAAAAAAAGTTAAACGACACTTTAGCACGATGGGGACTTCAAAAAATATACGCGCTGCCATTTTGGAGCTTTTTTCTGAATGGAATATATATTTTTTCAATTTAAATACCAGTTTCTCTGGACAAGCTTCAAAAATAACATCCATCAGTAATCTAATATTTCGGATTATAAAGAGAAAAATCGGAAATTTCACATTTCATTATATTATCTATGTATTATTCACGCTCGTTAGTTCGCAAAGTGTAAGCTGGCGTAACACATATCAGTGAATTGATCATTTATTTGCAGTATAAATAAGGTTTTTTTTTTATTATTATAGAATTTTAATCTGTAAAGAGTGGATACATATTGGGGCGATTATTTTTGAAAATGTATGGTGACCACCCTATTTTTTGCATAGAAATGAATAGGATAGAAATATGTATTTTTCCTTGCTTCAATTGATATCTTTTATATGTAAGTGCTTACTTGACATATTTTTAAAAAATTAATTCTATTTTTTTTAAAACTTAAACTTTATTGCTATCTTTGGCTTGTATATCTAATGTTTCAGGAGGGGCTGTTGAAGGGTAGGAAAATGACTCTATATGGCAAGATTACAATGTCAATTGCGAATTATTAAAAAACAAGCCATGAAGCACTAAGCTAGCAAGTATTGACTAAGTTAAGACATTGCCAAAAAGAACTCAAGCATTTACCCTTACGATCGAAATCGGCGGCGACGGAAATGAATGCGAGAATGTATCGAAGGATTAGAATTGAACCCAAGGACAGTAAAAGAAAGCTCAACAACGAGAAAACAATAGATACAAAAGAATTCCCTATGAGGTAAATGTAAATTTTTGTTACAATCAGTGTGAAATCGATACTTTTTGAATTATACAATCATAAAAATATTGTTATGGGCCCAGTTAAGTCATTTAAAATTTAAATCTCCATCCATTATCTGATGGAAGTATCCTGTGATCTCAGCTTACTTTTGCTGAAGACATTTATAAAAGTAGTATAATTGTGAAACTGCTCCGCAAAATCAAATAAATCTTTTGTATTATTGTTTAAATTCCCTTTTTAATGTTTTGTTAGTGCTATAGTAATCAAAATATTAATTAAAAAATAATGCCTTAAAATAAACAAAGTTTTAAGTGCACTCGGTGACTAAACCATCACGTAGTATTAAGATTATTGAGAATATAGGTTCCCAACCTTTTTCGAATGGTGACCTCTTTTTATGAAAGCCAATTGGCCCGCAACCGCCTAGGCCAAATTATAAAAAAGCATTTTCATAAGGCAAATAAAAAAAACAACGATAGTGCATTAAAGTGAATATTTTTTTAGTTGACTTTATAAGTTGGTTGGACTCCACAGAAAACCCGTAGCGACTCCCTTGGGGGTCACGGCTCATGGGTTGGGAACCCATGATTTAGAAGATCGAGTGGGTGCATCAAATGCGTTATGATAAGTTAGATTTTGACGAAAATATCAATTGAATGACTGTTTTTAAATGATTAAAGAATCTGAAACGAATTTTGTCTGAGACTTTGTTTGAATCTTTTTCTACGAATTTTGTCTGAAACATGTTATTAAATACCACAACTATAGCTTTATCTGTAATGCATCATCGTATGAGAACGTTTCCGGGACTCATTTTGTTCATTTGAAATTGTGTTGGTTGCATATTATATCATGTAAAAGACTACTATATATAAATTTACTATATTTATTAGAACGTTAATTTAGCCGAATTGGTGTGGTGTCTTTTTATTGTATCTATTTATTGTAAAAGTTTAAAAGCATATGGGGTTGTTCGTATTATTGATAAACTGTATGTGTCACAATTTATATCACATCTTTTTTTTACATTTGCATGCCTATATTTTAATGACGTTGAATGATAATTTTTATAATCTTTAAAACACTCTGCCAGTCATCGTGTCAAGTCAAAACTTATGTAGCAATTGAATGTGCAATTTACCCGAATTTTTTTCTCCGATTAAAAATAAAAACATCCCAAGCATGATATATTTGCATTCATCAAATTTAAACATGGCTAATACTTGATCTACGTACTTGATTTATTTAAATAAGTAAAATAATATGTCGAATTTATGATTTCAAAAAATCATGAATCATTTCGCAAGCATTCAGAAAAATCGATAAGGAAAACGAATGGCTGATTGATCTGTGTGACTTCTCAATCATTTTTTTATTTGATAATCTCTAGGTTAATTCAAAATCTATTTCAGCTTGATAAATATAACTAGAGTCTAAGGTTAATTAAGGTAGATTTTTAAGCAATTCCATACTCCTGATTTCTAGACCTTTCTCATTGGTTAATAATTTGTAACGGTATAATTTCAGTATTTAATAATTTATAACGGTCACTATTCATTCGACAATTGTGTGGTATATCAGTAGACCACTGATTAAAATTATAAATAATAATAATGTTTAGCGAAAATGTATTGTTTTTTTTTTCATATAGAGCGTCACCGCAAATTGTGATATTAAAGTATGTAGAACACGCGGTTTTAGCGAATGATGTTTTGTTAATTTGTTTAAAACACAGATAATTATTCCAGATACTCTCTTTGTTTGGCTTTTGATCTGTGTTGGTTTTAACACATAAGAATAATATTTTTACCTTCTGAAAATTGATATTTTAGAGACTGTTTGAAGTAAATAATAAACTATGGTAGAAATAAAGTCGAATTTTTTACGAAGGATGTCTGATCTCAATGTTGAACATATAGACTCATAATAATGCCTCTTTACATATTATTTTGTTTATAGAGAGTCGTAGAATAGTCTTCGGAGAAAAAGATAATAAATCGATTAACTCTAATTAAAACCAATTATCATGACAATCTTGGATTTTGCATACGAATGCTAATATCAATGTATGTAAGTACCCATTTGGGGATAAGCCCCATTTAGCGAGCAACCGACTAGACTAACTGTCCACTAATGAGCTCGTGCACAGGACCATATTTTGTAAAAGATATTAAATATTCTGTCATGAAAATAACAATATTTTTATTACATATATCCTTTCCGTAATAAATATAAAGCGAGAATAACATTTTTATATCCGCAATATTCAAAAAACATATAATGTAAGATTTTAGTTGTTTTTAGTGAAATATAATCAGTGTTTTTTACTAACTTCCGGCTTTTTTTGATACAGAGTAGTTGCAAAATTTAGTATAGGCGGCACATGAGAAATAATAGCGAGAACGTTAAAATTAATAAAAAAATCTTTTTAATTAAATTGTGAAAAGTTTACTCCACCGATTACTTACTTATACTTTTATTGCATACAACCCATCAAAAAGTTTTGTCAATTTTTATAATTTATATTGTATCTATGTAAAATAATCAAACAAAATAAATGTTCAATTGATATGATATGTTTTCTGCTAAATTCTTTTTCTTATTCCTTATTACAATTTAGATGTTGAGTGAAAGTTATGTTTTTTCTTTTTAAATTATTATTTTTGAATCATTACATCGCGTAGAACATTTTATTATGCCTTTAAATTTTCCTCTCATATTTTATTATTGGACTCCGAAATGAAATACTATAAAATGATGGCTCTTCATTGGAAAAGGAATTGATAGAATTTTAATGTGATTGGTTGCGTAAGAATGTTGCCTTAATTGTGAAATCTATATGGCCACTCGTCCCAGCAGAAAAGTAGCAAATTTTAGTTTGAATTCCGTTCAAAATTAAGGCATTCTTCTGTTCTACCTTCAAATGTGAATCAACAACTTCCTGGTTAAACTTTAATATAGAAACAGACTCACTAATAAACATCTTTATGCCAGAGTATATTCTTCGATTAACGATGTCAATTAATCTTGATTGAAAGAGTTTCAAAATCGATCCATTCTTTTCCTTCTCTCTTTGACCTATGTACTATATATCGCATTAAATTAAGAGACTCCAATTACTCGACATCCAAACTACTCGAGTATCGAGTAGTACAATTTTAAAATACTCGAGTACTTGTGTGTACTCGAGTAGTTTCAAATGTACCAAAATACATATTATTAATTCAAAGTTGTGTAAATAAATATAAGCTTATTTAATTTGATTAGTAAAATTATTTCAATTTATAAAACATATATTTACAAAATAATTGAGTATTAAACATCTCAAATTTAAGTGTGAGCTTAGTTTTGTTCAGTACGAGTATTACTGGAGTATTTTTCAAAATACTCGATATCGAGTACTGCAAAAATGGACGAGAATTCTCAGAAAATTGGAGTCTCTAATTAGATGTACCACACGATTTAAATATCTTGCTATGATATTTTGTATGGTTAAATACTTTATACGCGACGTTAATATAATTTTTAGAATTGAATCAAAGCTAAAATTGATACATTAATATTTGCTTTCGATTGAGAATAGAAATTAAATGACTGAAAAAACTGCCACTGACATAATTTGGTCGCTGCACTGGTTTTATTATCACCAAAGCAAAATAGTCAACTGGGAAAGATCTTTGCATTAAACAAACCGACATTATTATTCGATCAGTTGACTAAATGTGCATACTATTATCATGTGAAATATAATAATCATTTGAATGAAAGTGAAAAGGGGTGTAAAAAAAATCAACTGAAAGGATTTCGATTGTCACGTAGTTATAAAGTTCGAAAAAATGTGCGGCATTAAGTGTTTTTGTGGAATATTGCTCGTGCTTTCAGCTTTAGTTGTTAGTGAAGTGTTTGCTGGATCTAATGGTGTTTGTGGAAAAAAAGAAATAACGTAAGTTTAAATAAATAATAAATCAAAAAAACCGTTATAAAATTATTTCCGATTCCAATATGGAGTATATGGACTTTCAATTTAATGTAAGACTATTTGAAGCAATTTGACGCTAAATTGTTTTTGAAACAATTAATATGTATTCTGACTTAAATTCATAGATATCTTAGTAAAAATTATAACACATTTGTGGTACTTATTCCACATTAAATAAATTAGATGAGGATCGGTTTCGCTCATGGCGAGCATTATCGTCAGTTGTTAATTCTCGCCATGAGTGAAACCGGTCCTGATCTATTATTATTCTTTATTAGTTAATGTTTTTATTAAATTTCTTTGTTTGCTCGGTAATCTTGATTTGTGTTGTTATTGCTTCTCCCTTAATGGTAAAAACGTTATTTTGCAGAAAAAAATGCAATTTTAAAACAATTTAAATTTATTCACCGATAAAAACAGTTCTTTTAAACTTTCATAATTATTTGATGTTGTTAAGTTTCGCAAAAGATACAATTTTAATTAATATAAATATATTTAAATTTTATTTGACGGTATATAAACAATTAATATATTTGTAAATCTCTGGGGCTTACAGAAATGTAAAAACGTTTAAAATACAATATTTTAATCACACGTATTTTAAAATTACATTGTTCCGAACAATGCTATTCTTTTGTTTTCTAAAATACTTTTTGTACTGTCATCTGATTCGCGTTTTCATGAATTCATAATTTTATACTTAATAACTTAAAGCTTCACAAATAAGCTCACTGATTATTACTAAAAAATAAAAGCGCTACAAAAAGATTGACAGGAGAATCGAGACAAATATACTTATATTGAAATGTAGGCTTTTTATTTTTTCAGATCAATTCAGAATAAGCCCGAATTCTATGACGCGGTGAAAACATATATATCTACGAAGTGTAAAAATAAACAAAGGACATGCGTATTAAAAAGAAAAGTCAAGAAGTCGAGAAAGAAGGTTTGTACACCATTTTGTTTTGATGCTTATAATAAACGCAGCTCCCGTATTATCAATATAGAAAGAAAATTTGACCATGATTATTTGGCCAGTGTCGAAACACCGTGGTGTATTTTCCTAGATTTTTTATCATATCAAAGAACAGCCCAACTGAACCGATTTTCATAACTATCCGTACAATCCTTGTGAGTAGATAGACAGATAGATTTATTGTACGTTTCCAAATGTTGTGAAATGATTTTAAAATATTATATGGTGTAATGTTGGAGATATTTGAGCTGCATCGCGACTCTGTCATTAGACATTAGCGCGCTGACGTAAGTGCGCTGGACACTAGCGCACAATATAAGTATATTTTGTTTTGTTGACCTGAGATCACTTTTCTACTTAAATTACATCATATTTAAAATAACTTAATTGATACTTTTACAAACATTAAAATTATAGGTTAAGGACATAACAACATGCGAAATTTCCATTGAATATTTTTTAACTAAAATTCTTAAAAAGGATCTCTAATAAAATCGAAGTTTAATTTGTCTTCCATGAGAATTTTATACTGTTTATACTTGTGTATTTATTGCCTTATTCTTTTAAGATTTTAATTAAAAAATTTGTTATATTTTTCTGATTTTAAAAATGTTGGTTGTGAATCAGCACCATAGGGTTTGACTGAACAATTTAATACAAAATATTAGTTACCGTAATAAAAAGTAAATAGCAATCTCGGACAATTCATCGTATTCGGTTGGGAGTCAAAACAGTGATTTGATAATCGATGCACAAATTTTTCACCTTCCCGCCCACTTCCTATCCAATTCCAAACAAATGTCGTTTCCTGCCCCATCTTCTTATCCTCTCCAAATTCATCGTATTTTGGGAGTCAAAACAGTTTTTGATAAATATACAAATTTTTATTATATCAAAACAAAGGTAGCCCAATCTAAAATTTAAATGAATCTGTGGCATTTGGCAGTTTTATTGTATACAAATGTATTATAAAAATAAGGTAAAAAGCCAACCTTAAATAATCTGTGGCAGTGGAAATGATTAATCAAAGAGTGTTTAATTGCTCTTGTCTTTTTCCAGATGTATGCAGACAAGAAGATCATCAATACTTGCTGCGTAGGATTTAAATATGACAATGCTACGAACGAATGCAACCCTATTTGTAAACCAGCTTGTGAAAATTCCACCATGCGTCAGTCCACAAACTTGTGCCTGCATTGCAGGATACACAAACGATGCTCAACTCAGCCACAAGTGCATACCGAAATGCTCAGCATGCTTACATGGAGACTGCGTTGGTCCCGAAAGATGTGAATGCCACAAAGGCTACAAAAAAGTAAACGCAAGCTCCGATTGCATACCACACTGCGAACAACCATGTCAACACGGGAGCTGTTCAGAACCAGACGTTTGTTCCTGTTATCCGGGATACGAAAAAGACCCAATTGATAATAATCTTTGCAATCCGGTGTGCCCGTCTGGATGTCCGCATGGAAATGCGCAGCTCCGCTTATTTGCGTATGCGATGTTGGATATATTGGACCAAACGAAAATTCAACATGTGAGCCAAAGTGTAAATTGTCTTGCATTAATGGCATGTGCACAGAACCAGATGTGTGTACATGTGAAAAAGGATACGAAAAAGATATTTCTGAATCTCATATTTGTAAACCGATTTGCAAATCTGATTGTAGAAACGGTATCTGTATAGGACCAGACAAGTGTCAATGCAACCCCGGCTATAAAGAAAATCAAATCGACGGAACCTGTGAAGCAACATGTAAATCACCGTGTGAAAATGGAAATTGTGTTAGACCGGATGTATGTGAATGTTTTGAAGGACACATTGCTGATCCATTAGATGAATTTTCATGCAAGCCGCTGTGTGAAACTGGTTGCGAAAATGGGGTTTGTGTGGGGCCAAACACTTGCGATTGCAAAGATGGATACAGAAAAGACCGCTTCAATAGCTGCATGCCAACTTGTACAAAACATTGTATCAATGGAATATGCTCAAAACCCAATCTGTGTGTATGCAACAAAGGATACACGAGTGATCCTTCGAACAATTTTACTTGCAACCCCATCTGTAAATCACCATGCCAAAATTCATACTGCGTAGCACCAGACACTTGCCACTGTAACCCTGGCTACAAAAAAACTGCTGACTTGTATAAATGTGTGCCAGCCTGCAAAAGTACATGTGTAAATGGAAATTGTATAAAACCAAACGAATGTGAATGTAAAAAGGGATACAAGCGTCATCCGAAAAATAAATTTCATTGTCAACCGGTTTGTAAATCTAATTGTGAAAATGGAAGATGTGTGGCGCCAGATACATGTGGATGTGACGCTGGTTATCAAAAAGATAACCATTCTTCTAAATGTATACCAAAGTGTAAACGCCAATGCATTCACGGCCAATGCAAAAAGCCTGATATGTGTCATTGTGATTCAGGTTTCCTTCTAGATAAATCCAATAAATATTTATGCAACCCAGTATGTAAGCCGGGTTGTGAGAATAGTCGTTGTACAGCACCGAATACTTGTGAATGTAACGCTGGATTTCACAAGGAAGGAAACTCATCAAAATGCATTGCAACTTGTGAAAACCCTTGCATCAACGGGAAATGTACATCACCAGATACTTGTACCTGTGATACTGGCTATGCATTAGAATTGAAGAGCAAATTTAATTGCAAACCTATTTGTAATAATGTGTGCGGAAATGGTTTTTGCATAGCACCCGATACTTGCAAATGTAATCTTGGATTTCAAAAAGAAATGAACACCTCCAACTGTATACCTGTTTGTGAAACGCCATGCAATAATGGCAAGTGTACAAAGCCCAATACATGCACGTGTAATATAGGATACGAATACGATCAAGAAAATAATCACACATGCAATCCAATTTGCAAATCTAAATGCAAATATGGTAAATGTGTTGCTCCAGATGTTTGCGAGTGCAATGACGGATATGGAAAAAGTACCAATATATCTGAATGTATACCTAAGTGTCTAAAACCATGTAAAAATGGAAAATGTTCAATGCCCAATACATGTACGTGTAACACTGGGTATACAGCCGACGATGTGGACAAATTTGTCTGTAATGCCTTATGTGATGCTGGTTGTATAAATGGACAATGTTTATCACCCGGGGAATGCGAATGCAATAACGGATATCATAGAGTAGGAAATGCATCGGAGTGTATACCTTATTGTGCACATCCGTGCATTAATGGGTTATGTACAAGTCCCAATACATGCACGTGTGATAAAGGATACGAATATAATAATCAAGAAAAAAATTACACATGTAGTCCGATTTGCAAATCCAACTGTAAGCATGGTAAATGCACTACTCCAGATGTGTGTGAATGCAATGATGGATACAAAAAAGATAACAATACATCTGAATGTATACCAAAATGCGAAAAACCATGTAAAAACGGAAAGTGTACTATGCACAATACATGTGTGTGTAGTATCGGGTATACAAGGGACAATTTGGACAAATTTGTGTGTAATGCTTTGTGTGATGCTGGTTGTGAAAATGGAAAATGTTTATCACCCGGTGTATGCGAATGTAATAGCGGATATCATAGAATAGGAAATGCATCTGAATGTGTTCCTTATTGTGCACATCCGTGCATTAATGGGCTATGTACAAAACCAAATACATGTACATGTGATAAAGGATACGAATATGACCAAGAAAAAAATTACACGTGCAGTCCGATTTGCAAATCCAGCTGTGTCTATGGTAAATGCATTGCTCCCGATGTTTGCGAATGTAATAATGGATATGAAAGAGATAACAATACAAATGAATGTATACCAAAATGCGAAAAGCCATGTAAAAATGGAATATGTACTCTGCCCAATACATGTGCGTGTAGTACCGGATATACAAGAGACACTTTGGACAAATTTATCTGTAATGCTTTATGTGATTCTGGGTGTGTAAATGGGAAATGTTTATCACCCGGTGTATGCGAATGTAATAGCGGGTATCACAGAGCAGGAAATGAATCCGAATGTGTACCTTATTGTGCACATCCGTGCATTAATGGGCTATGTACGAAGCCAAATACATGTACGTGTGATAAGGGATACAAATATGATCAAGAAAAAAATTACACATGCAGTCCAATTTGCAAATCAAGCTGTGAATATGGTAAATGCACTGCTCCCGATGTTTGCAAATGCAATAATGGATATGAAAGAGATAACAATACATCTGAATGTATACCAAAGTGCGAAAAGCCATGTAAAAACGGAAAATGTTCTATGCCCAATACATGTGCGTGTAGCACCGGATATACAACAGACAATTTGGACAAATTTGTGTGTAATGCTATATGCGATGCTGGTTGTTTAAACGGAAAATGTTTATCACCCGGTGTATGCGAATGTAATAATGGATATCATAGAGTAGGAAATGCATCTGAATGTATACCCTATTGTGAGCACTCATGCGTTAACGGAAAATGTACAAAGCCCAATGCATGTACGTGTAATGAAGGATACGAATATGATCAAGATAAAAATTACACATGTAGTCCGATTTGCAATTCCAACTGTACATATGGAAAATGTACTGCTCCTGATGTTTGCGAATGCAATAATGGATATGAAAAAGATAACAATACATCTGAATGTATACCAATGTGTTTGAAGCCATGTGTAAACGGAAAATGTTCTCTACCAGATACATGCACTTGTAATTCCGGGTATAAAAATGACATCGTAGAGAAATTATTGTGCATTGCTATATGTGAGTCTGGTTGCGTAAATGGTGTATGTAAATCCCCCAATGTATGTGAATGCAATAAAGGATATAAAAAAATAGGAAACGCAACCGTATGTACACCTTTTTGTGACACACCATGTCTCAATGGACACTGTACATCACCTAATGTTTGTACTTGTTATAAGGGACATGGCAATAATCATATAAATAATCATCTATGTGATCCCATGTGCACGTCAGATTGTCAAAACGGACGCTGCGTGGCGCCAAATGTTTGCGAATGTGATATAGGTTATCAAAAAGATATTAATTCATCGATATGTCTACCAATTTGTCAGCCACCTTGTGAATATGGTAAATGTATCAGGCCAGGCGTTTGTGAATGCTATGAAGGGTACGAAAATCATCCAAATAGAACTGATACGTGTACTCCTGTATGTAAACAAAGCTGTTTAAATGGAATTTGTGTTAAGCCTGATATTTGTGAATGCAATCAAGGATTTCGAGCCAGCAGCTATTTATCTGAGTGTGAACCAATATGTGAAATACCATGCGTGAATGGAATTTGTACTAGTCCAGGTGTATGTTCATGTAATGAAGGCTTCGAGCAAGACACATCAAATAAATCTAGTTGTAAACCAATATGTCAAACTGGTTGCAAAAATGGATATTGCATAGAGCCGAATAGGTGCAATTGCTTTGATGGCTACGAAATGAATAACAATATCTCAATCTGTGCACCGATATGTAAATCAGAGTGTGTCAATGGGATTTGCTCATCCCCCGATGTATGTACTTGCACCGATGGGTACAAAAAAGATTCGTTTAACTTAAATTTGTGTAATCCTATTTGTGAACCGCCGTGTGAAAATGGCATTTGTAAGTCTCCAGGAAAATGTCACTGTAGTGAAGGATATGAAAAATATCAATCAAACGATTCTATTTGTAAACCTTTGTGCGAAAAAGAGTGTATAAATGGCATTTGCATCGGTCGTGGTAACTGTAGTTGCGACCCAGGATTTGAGAAAAGCAAGAATGACCCATTTTTCTGTATACCTTCCTGTGCGCTCGGTTGCGAAAATGGCGATTGCATTGCCCCCGATTTTTGCCGATGTAAAACGGGTTATAAGCTGAGAGAAAATCATTTCAGTTGCGTTATCGACTGTGTCAATGGAAAGCCTACATCCGAAAACTCTTGCATCTGTTTGCCGGAATATGATTTTGAAGACGGTTCCTGGAACGTATGCAAAAGAATGTGTTCGGAAAATTGTACGTTTGGACGATGCGTCGGAAGAGATAGATGCGAGTGCTTAAAAGGATATACGCCCGATCAAAATAATAAATACGTCTGTAAACCCGTTTGCACGAAACCGTGTATTAATGGCGTATGTGTGGCTCCCGATACATGCAAATGTAATGCAAGATATACACTTGATCCAGTTGATGCAACGAAATGTGCACCTCGCTGCAGTCTTTCTTGTATCAACGGCTTTTGCTCATCTCCTGATACATGCTCATGTCATTTTGGGTACAAAATGGATCTGATCAAGAAAAGCTGTACCCCTAAATGTGCTGGTCCTTGTCGTAACGGAAAATGTACATCACCTGAGAAATGTTCATGCAACCCCGGTTATGCCAAGGATGATTCAGATGATCATATTTGCAGACCGTATTGTTCACAAAATTGTGAAATGGGTCGATGCACAGCGCCAGAAACTTGTACGTGCAATACGGGCTATTCGAAACATAGCAATGACTCGTTTGATTGTAAGCCTATATGCAAAAAAACATGTGTCAACGGTACTTGCGTTGGACCGGAAGTTTGCGAATGTTGGCCAGGGTATAGTGCGATCGCTGGATCGACGGCGAAATGTCGAAAGAAATGCAATCCAGAATGTGTATTTGGACATTGCTTGGAAAATGGAAAATGTATGTGCTATGAAGGATTTGCTGGAAAAAGTTGCTCGAAGGAACTGAGACCCGCAATAGCAGTGGCCACTGCAGGCATCAAAATGATACAGTAAGTATTTTACCATAAAATCACCTTTTTCATTAAAATTAAATTAATCAGGTTTTTTTTTATTTTGATACTAGAATGTTGACGTATTATGATATTGAGTAAAATACATGAGCACACAATACTTTGTATACATAAGGCCAGTATCGTATATCAGGTAAAAAAAATTACAGCTCAAATTCGCAAAGAAAATTTTATCCGCGTAGTACCTCCTGTATGTGTATTTTTTCAAAATACCTTAATTAATTAAACAATATTTGCCCACTCGCTATCATCCCTATTTCTATGAGCTTAATATTTATGTAATATCGGTAATTTTTTACTTTTTCAGATTTGGAGATTCGCCATGGGATTTGGCGTGGATTGTTGCTGGCATTCTTGCTGTTGGTCTTATTCTTATGGGTTTACACAAAGCATTACGAGAGAAGCCATGCAAACGCCAAGAATATCCCGATAAAAGTATGCTACACACATGACTTTTTTTAAACGTATTCGCCAAAAAATCATTACACAAAACGTTCACTTTACACATTCACAAAACAATATATCATTAATTATATCAAAGTTAATAGAATTAATGATGATACCAGCTTGTATAAGTAGGATACGGGTGAATGTGGTGTGTTTATTTAAGAAAAAGATTTTTTCCTAATATGGAGCTAATGTTCTCCTCTACTTACATAGTTCGAAAAGAGAAGGGACAGAAAGGATAAAGCTGAGACAGGACTGGCGGTTAGCTAGTTGCTTTCGTTACGCAGTCAACCTGTTACGACACTTAGATTTAACGATTTTTAGTTTTGGGAAAAATGAATCATTTTGATTAATTTCGGAAATTTATCTTCACGGATATATTTTTGATAAAATTATATTATATTAATAACAATTTGTCATAAATTTAGGAATAGATTTTAAGATATATTTTACCAATAGTTCGAAAGGGCCGAACAGAACCTTCAATTGGGCCACATGTGACCCACGGGCAAAGGATTAGGCATGCCTGCTCTAGACCTTTAGTAAACATGATCTTTTCAATTTGCACTATGTTGTCTCCAAATGATAATCTGGGATATAATTCTTGAGTGTGATTGATATACATACCTAGCTATGTGATTTTCTGAAATTTTATATTTGGATATAAATGATGTTCTAATGGTTCTGTTCGTATTTTTATTTACAGATTACTGGACTTATAGTGAAAACGTCTTCGTTGGTGCTGAAAGATTAAAATACGACGGCGCTCAGAAATATAGCAATCCAATATATTCTGCCACGCATTGCAATCCCAGCAGACACTTTCCGGCGGAAGAAGAAGAAATGTGGCTGAATTCATTGGAAAATATCGACAGTAATGCTGAAACAATTGAATACAGCGATACTATATCAATGAAAGAAAGTGAAATTTCCGTCGAAAGCTAAATGCGAGATATGTTAGACTACCTACTAGTCTTTTTAGTTTGAAAGCAGACACTGTGTGAGACATGTTTGATAGAAGGTCTTTTTGAAGGATTTTTTTTGGTGTGCCAATAAGTGTGATGGTAGAGACGGTATATTATGAACTGTCAGTATTATGATTGAAAAGAAAAGGCGAAAAAGGTTTTTTAGTCACGCCACTGTCCCAAAACTAAACTTATATTTATTTCAGGGCTGCTTAACCTGCTAATTGACGTCTTTGTATTATTTTTTCTTCTTGAATGGCATACAATTAACTACATTCATTCTTCGATGACTTCAGTGAACGATAATACACAAACATCTATCGTACTTTTTTCCTGAATGACTATAGTACAACCTTTATATAGTGCGGTTTTCTATAGTGCGAGCGGCAGTCCCTCCCATGGCATCGTTTTCTACAAAACGCAAAACGCAAATTCGTTAATATGTAATATTGGACAAAAATAATATGTACAAAAATGGGAAAATGTCACACATACATATATTGATAGGGCTTTGATATCGCGGTTCCCATTACAGTGCTATATCAGGGTTTCATTATTTATATTTAAAAGACCCCAGATAGTATTATAATCGTGCCCATTTCCAATAATACAGTTTGAGAAAGCGGTTCGCCTAAATGAACCCAATTCGAGTAATACCATGGTGTAGATTTTTTCGATAGTGAAGAATATAGTTTTACAAGTATGATTGATTTATTGAACGTTTTGAAACAAATTAATTGAAATCTTTCGTGTACATTTAATTTCAATTACGTATCATGCCATTTTGTCAAACTTTTCCCATATTGCTGTTTGACAATAAAGAAACATTGATTCTATTGAAAACCGTTTAAAATACAATTTTATAAATATTATTCATATTATCTTCAGTCGTATTAAATGCATACATAATTATAAAAATAAATGATTGCGGTAAAATTATTAAAAACTTGTTATGGATTTTTGTTTTTTTTTTACCGTGAGTGGTTTTTCATTTTATCCTATTCACAGTTAGGCAGTTGTCGCCAACGTGAATATACATAATGTTTGACATATTATTATAAAAATTGATATTGTTTATCTTTATTAATGCTGAAATAGTTAAATGGATAGTAAAAACAGAGCAATTTAGTAAAACACACAATAGACTAGCTAGATGAATGTATAGAAAATAAAGCAATGCTTTCCAAATTGACAATATTAAGTAGTACTAAGAGAAAATATCGAAAATGTATATTCCTAATAAAAACAATATGTTATTAGTTTTAGTATTTTGACTGACTTACTCAATTATTCATAGTATAAAATTCATCTAGAATGAAATTTAATCTAAAAGTATTCTTATAGGTGCTCTTTATATATTTTGGCAGATATTTGTACATAATTATAATACTTTAAGTTATATATAAGTAATCCTAAATATAAGTACTCATATATGTATAATTTTTATTAAAGATATTTTGTCGTATTATTTTTTGTTTTATTTATTGAAATAATATGTATGTTCCTATTTTCGTTCCTAAGTGGATTGGAGAATCTGGTGGCGTGTTATTTTAATATGAATATAGAATTTATATTTTAATTCTGAAGATCTCACCTACGAATATGTTTTCAAACCAACTCCAGTTGTGAATATGTCAAGCCATCACGTTTATGGCCCAATCAGAGCTGCACGGGACTGATTTTGAACCACTAGTGTGTTTGATAAAAATATAATATAAAGTAATAATCATAGTGACTTTGCTCAGCCACTTAAATCAATTTGATACTAAGTATCCTGTTTCTAATCCATATAGTGAAACCCCGACGTGTTAGGCAAGTTTTTTTGACTCTTGTAAAAAATCGAGGCTATGTCGTTTCCCAATTAAATAAGCATGTTTTTCAAATGCGGTCAAGTAAGCTTTGGTTGAGCCCATATGAGGACGGACCTCATAAGAGAGTTCTTCTCGTTCGGAATTTATCTGAAGGCTGTTGAACGTGGTTAATATTCTGTTGGACTAATTTGATTAAATTAAACTGTTAATGTCGCGCCGCGAACGAGAGAATTAAAAAACCTCCTGAACGAGTGCGACAACAAGAAAATCGAGTGAGGTGGTGTGAACTACACTGGACGCACGTCTCGCAGAGGGGGCACTGGATGGGTTAAATGGAATAGTTGAATTCAAATAAGCTAGACGTTCGAAAAAATCACTATCGACTTTCATTTGGATATGACCAACATAAAGTATCTAAATTATATGAGTATATTTATGAAGAAAACTATTTTTAAATGCAATTTAAATAAATATTTTTTTACTTGTCGCTCACTTTTATATTATTTCAGAGGTCTTCAAGTGTCAAAATTACAATATTCTACCTGGCCCGAGCCCGAGGTTCATTCCCAAACATCTAAGCTGAACCCAAAACGAATCCGGCATTTTTTACACTTAACCCTGGATAATATCCGTTTTTTTTTTGGAAAATTGTAATTAATATTTTAAATAATTTTACTGACTCACTAAATTAATATATGTGAAAAAAGTCTAAACTCTCATTTATCACTTTAAAATGATTTATGTAAATGCTCAAATTGTCTATACTCGATTATCCCCAATTAATACGATAATAACTGTCGTGGATCGCATCATAATGTCTTTTTATGTTATACTCTTTCACAACAGATATATTTTGTTTTTAAATGAGACATAAAGAAAATGTTATTTTGTTTCATTACAGAATATAGAGCACTCCATTTTTCTTGAAGTGTTCTCTTTACCTCCTGGCTTTGGCTTTTTTTTGTTTTATCTATTTTAGTTAACGTATGGAAATAAAATACAGATTTACAGTCACGCGAGCTACAATTGGCGGGCGGGACACACTTAGTGATCCCTTGCTCTACACCAGGATTCGTCAACCTTTTTATGCCTACCGCCCACTTTTGCTTATTGTTCATGGTACAATTTCTTCAGCGCCCACCAACATCGCTATATTTCAATCCAGTAAATGGGTGAGAAAATTTCTGGAAGGAAATTAGGAGATTTGACAAAACAAGTTTTTATAACCAACATTTTATTGAAACAACAAAAGAGTGCGTATACATACATATATTGAAAAAAAATCAAATTCAATCTTTCACGAGAACTTTGAGTCTGCAGAGAACAAATGGAGGTCTATTCTTTTGGTGATTTTCAGACAACTTCTTTGTTTTGTGATGATTTTGAACAATTGTGAGGGAAAAAAAAAATCGCCCACCGCCCACCAAGGAAGCCTTTATCGCCCACTAGTGGGAGGTTTGGACCATGTTGACGACCCGTGCTGTACACTATTTAATCAAATAAAATCTCGAGTTAGTTTAGGTTTATGTTTAGCACATTATTTCAATACCAGGACCGTTCTCAAGCAATTGTGTTTTGTTTGTATCTTAGAAAATTATTCTTTCAAGAAATATCAGTTAATCAATTGAAATTAAAAAAAAGTTTTTACATGTTTTTATACCGTCAAATTCTCTTATTTATTTGTAACACTCGATTTAAATTTGACAACTTAAACAATATGACTTATTAGATACCTTAATGAAGTTAATGTGGAATGATTTTTTGACTCACTAATGCTATAGTTAAATAAATAGTGAAAAAATTCTTTTAAATTATTGGTTCGATGGTAAACATTTTTTTCTTGTAAATGAGACAACAGTAACAATATGGCATGTATTTAATGGGTCAGTAACTAATTCAAGTTTTGGTCAGTTAAATAAATAAATGGTCAGTTAAAAATCAAAATCGTCAGTTAATATTATAAACGGTCAGTTGTCATTGTATCAGTGTGAATGTGGTCAGTTATTAAATAAAACGGTCAATAATATATTTTAATGGTTAGTTATTTATTAATAATGGTTAGTATTTAAATTAAATAGTCAGCTATTTTAAAAAAATGATAAGTATTAGATTGACAGATTGTGAATTTTATCAAATATGGTCGTAATAGGCAAATTTATGACATGTTCTTTTTATTTTAACTGACCATTTAATATTTTTAACTGACCGTTTTAAGTATTTATAACTGACCATTTATCGAATTAGAAACTGACCAAATAATTAGTAGTCGAACAATATTGTCTCTCAAACTAGGTATAATGACAATGACTTCATATTAATCGCACATTTATCATAGGCATTGAAACAATTATTATTACTTAATTAACTTCATTTTATTATTTTGATATAAACGGTTATTTTATATCATCATTTACCATACAGAGAACATCCTGCTGTATAGATACAAAACTTCATAAGCGGCTCATATTTAATTATTGCAAGGAAAATTATTTCTGATTATTATGAAGTTAAATAATTTCCCAACTAATCGAATGCCAGTACAGATATATTCATAAATTTGATTAATGTCATATTACGGTAAAAATATCAAATTAATTAGTTGCACAAGAATGAAATTAGTTAGTTGATAGCTATTTCGGCCTCACACGATCGTTTGAGCTAGTGTTAAAGGCTAATTTTTATATTGATAGTTCTAATGGTGGCGAAAAGTCAAAATAATTATTTAATTCGTTAGGAACTAAATGCTTTTAATATATAGCTTATTATAATGGAGTTTTACCTGGTGTATATCGATTCGCACTTCGCATTCAAAAGGAAGATTCCTTGTTTCTCGGATGTTAGATAAATCGATTCTGCTCAAAGGTAATGGGTGTTTGTGTTGTTAACCACTAGTCCTGTCCTTTACATCCCTATTCTCTTCGAAAAAGAGAGGTTGAGCAACTGAGTAACAAGCAGTTCTCGTAGAAAAAAAAATGTTGAGATAAATTCCGTGACAAGTCCATATGCTCCAAGTTGGGAGTGGACATGGATAAAGTTGCTGTAAGATACCATATTAGAGTAAAAAAGTATTGGATTACAAACCCAAATTTTATCTCCGTTATCAAAAACTTGCACAAAAAAATACTGCAAAAAAATCTCAAAGTTTAGGTACGGCAATGCATTCTGCAATGGCGAATTGTCTCATTCTAAAATTTGATAATGTGCATTTTAATATTGTAGAGACACATGCACATGTTCACAAGTCTTCTTAACGTCACTTTCCAATCGTTTAAATATTATTTCTCGTGTTTGTTTGTTTAAATATGTTTATTATTAAGATCGCATTAGTGTTTATGTATTTTAATTTTGCAACAGCACAAAATGGCAGTGTGCCTGATACTTACCCAGTCGGAGTCTGTGGATATACCAAAACAAAGTATGTAATAATACTAGAACATTCCTTCATGTAGTATTAGTTCAAATTATTTAACAGTGAAGCTGCATTAAAAAAATGTACATACTTATGCATAATTTTCTTTTAAAATGTTCTTTTAAAAGACTGGTGATTAAAAGATATTTTGAATTATCTGGGAAATATTAGAGCTAAAAAAATAATCTTGAAGTATGTATGAAAATTGAATTGTGTTCCAAATGAAATACAAATTAAAAAACCAAGCACTCATAGAAAAATATTCATTTTGATTCTAGACCAGGGGTAGTCAAACTTTTTATACCTACTGCCCACTTTTTTTTTCATGGTAAAATTTCTGCATTGTAAAAATAAGCGATCGTACGGAAATGTCTGGTGGTCGTACCAAATTTTTGTGTTGAGTCAGTCATGCTTGAGTTTTGTCAAATATACCTAAACATGTTCGACAATTTAACATTGGTATTAATTAAATACGAAATATTTTATTTGAAGAGTCTTTCTTGACAAATTAACTTGTAAATCCACATTTTTTTAAAAACTATTAATAGTTACCATGAAGCTGTTGGTGGCCACAGCCAAATATTCTCATGGCGGCACACGAGAACCGCTGATCTAGACATTAGTTTCATATTTTTTTTAAATAACCTTTAATTTTTCAATACTTCCTCGGTATATGCACTATTTCACTTCCGTGGCCGTAATATATAATAATGATTACCAAAAAGAAAGCAAATTTGGAAATAGTATGGTTTGGCGAAGAACACTTAAATTTGTAAAAAATATGTTTGAAATACTTTACATAAAATAAAAAATTATAAATACCTTTTTTATTTGTATAATTGATGAATGTGTTTAATAATTTTAGTGTGCAAACCTCTGCGGTCGTCACATACATGTCATATGGGCCTGTCTTAACGTATGAAAATTGTGGTCAAGCAACTTCGTGCTATAAATTTGGATCGATTGTGAAAAAGAGATTCGTGGTATGTATAATATATTACAATTAAGACCTTCATAAATAAAATCGCCAATGATTATTGGTGATATTTAAGCTGAGTGTAAAAAGATTTTATTATGATGAATAACTTGAATATTAATTTTAAAATACAACACGGCTTCGTTACGTTACCTAACGTTTCAAAATAATATTTGAGTGCAATTTGAGGTGCAATTGCGAAAAATATTAATGAAAGAATTTTCAAAACAACGACAATATTTCGAATAAATTAAAAAATCATTTTTTAATTTTTTAATATTGAACCTGCTGTTTCTCATTTTAACAAAAATTAGCAATGTAAAAAAATACATCTTTGGGTAAATACCTTTTTTTCGCATTGATCGTGTGATCTTTTTTTAATGGCAAAGTTTTTGAAAACATGCCTTTCAATATAA
This sequence comes from Himalopsyche kuldschensis, assembly GCA_028554975.1. Classification (NCBI taxonomy): domain Eukaryota; kingdom Metazoa; phylum Arthropoda; class Insecta; order Trichoptera; family Rhyacophilidae; genus Himalopsyche; species Himalopsyche kuldschensis. The sequence continues at coordinate 425,372 of JAHFWI010000074.1, forward strand.
AATTAATTTTGTATTTTAAGGTGTAAACTGTCACTTCTTATAGGAAAGACTTTAAGATTTTAAGATTTATATATAAATAAATAAAACACATTAAATTGCACTATTTCCAGATACTCTGATAAAGATCAAGATCAGTTGGAAATAGTCGCGATGAGCGAAACCAGCCCTGATTTTGATCATAATATATATGGAAGTATACTTAAGTTTACAGGCTGTTTTATTTCTTAAAATAAAATTGATTTTCATAACGTCGTTCGTTTATTAGGAACGTAAAAATAAGTGTATTTTAAAACCCGGGGTAAGACTAAATATATCACTTTCTATTCATTAAGTTTACACATATATTTTTTTTATGTACTTAAAATCTTGTTCTGAGACCTAAGAGCAAAGATGAAGCTCAAAGATAGTTTTAAACACATTTAAATTAGTAAGGAAAATTTTAAATGAGGCATTCACAGCTGCATTTTACGAACGTTATTTACACAAGATTTCATGTTTTATAATTAAGTAAAAACGAAATAGGAGAAATTTATTAACTATTATCCAATTAATGTGGTACTGTTTTTAGCCGAAAGTGATCTTTATGAACATGAGTATATGCTGTGGGGGATATCGTCGTAATTTCAACAGTAATGTTTGCGAAAAGCTGTGTAGTACATGCGAGCATGGATACTGTGACTGGAAATCAAATACATGCCAATGCTACATAGGATATAGTCACGCCGAAGATCCTGAAATTTGTACTCCAGTATGTTTGGAATGTATTAATGGTGTCTGTACGCACCCTAACGTGTGCGAGTGTAAAGAATGGTACACAAAAGACAAGCAAGGTATCTGTGTCCCAGAATGCGATGAACGATGCATATCTGGCCATTGTTTCGAGCCACACGTGTGTTTTTGCCATGTTGGATACAACAATGATCCAAGCGATAAAGCAGTTTGTAAGCCAGTATGTGGCAGTGAATGCCTAAATGGGAAATGCATAGCTCCCGAAATCTGTGAATGTAATCATGGCTATGAGAGATATAACGGGACGAGTTGTAGTCCAGTTTGTACATCGCCATGTATAAATGGAATTTGCGTAGGGCCAGATGTTTGTTCTTGTAATGATGGATATAGCATGGATCAAACGAGGAACAATATTTGCCATCCTGTTTGCAAACCCGAATGCGAGAATTCGTTGTGCATCGCACCTAATACATGCGAATGTCATACAGACCACGAAAAAGATATCAACAACTCCTCGAAGTGTAATCCTGTTTGCAACGAATCTTGTAAAAATGGATTTTGCTCTGGACCAAATATATGCAGCTGTTCTGAAGGTTTTGCAAAAAAGACACAAAATGCTTCAGAATGTGATCCGGTCTGTTTAGAATCCTGCGTTAATGGCGATTGCATCGCGCCTAATATATGCAAGTGCCATGAAAGTTTTAAAAAAAGTGGCCACGATTGTGTCCCAACGTGTGTCCCAGCTTGTATGAACGGCATATGTACAGGTGTAAACAAATGCATGTGTGACCCTGGATTTTCTCTAGATTCGAATACAACATTCCAATGTTCAATCGTTTGCAATCCTCCTTGTATAAATGGAATATGCATTGCTTCGGATGAATGCAGTTGTTTTCCAGGATTCAAAAAATCTAAAATAAATAACGAATGCATACCTGTGTGTGAAAATGGATGTTTACACGGAAGCTGTGATTTCAAACAAGGTAAATGTAAATGCGATGAAGGATACATAGAAGATATGAAAAATAAAAGTATTTGCTCACCAGTTTGTAAAAAAAGTTGCGTCAACGGAGATTGTGTTGACCCAAACATTTGTAAATGTTGGAAGGGTTTTATTCCTATTGCAGGCAATGCTTTCAAATGCGGCATGAAATGTGATGAAGACTGCATACACGGCGTATGTTCAAACGATAGACAGTGTGTTTGTTTTGAAGGATATACAGGAAAAACCTGCTCTTTAAATTTAAGAAAGCAATTACCGATTATACAGGAAGCTCCGAAGTAAGTTTTGACATAAACAATAAATGACATTAAATAATAAATTAAATTAATAAATATTTGATGTTTGCATTAGCAGATATTATTACATGCTCATTGAATATTATAATTCCACAGTAACTTATCACATTAATAAAAATATATAAATATCACGGCACGGAGAATTATGCGATAGTCAGTTGGGCGATAGCAACAAAAGTATAATATACGTTAGATTATGGGGATTTTTTGAGAATATTATGTATCCTTGATTGATGATTTAAAATATTTCCACGTAATCTATAGGTAATCGGCTAAGCTCTCGAAAAACTTAGGAAAAAGATGTTGATTAATTTAAGAAAAAGATGAGTGATATTAAAATGAATTAAAAATGAATAAGCAAAATTTTGCAATATTAAATAAAGAAAAATAGGTAATTTATAAATAATCATAAAATGTTGTGTATGTGAATTATTTGTAAGCTTATTCAATCGTATTAATTATAATAATAGTCGTTGAACCGTCATTGAACTTATTGTCGCCCAGATGATCATCGCTCAGTTAGGTGTATCTAGAATAATACTATAGAAATAATACAATTCATATGTGAAAATAATTGCGTATTTTGTCTGTGGTAAACTTTTGTTAATTACAAAGTGTGAAAATATAACCATAAATAGCATTGGCTTGATATATTCATGACTATTTTCTAGGTGGTACCAGAGAACTTGGAATATAGTATGGATAGTAGCAGGAGTTATGGGTGTGGGTCTCGTTTTCTTGGCGATTCATAAAGGCTGTCGATCCGAGGGCCGCAATTTCAGGCCTCGAGATGAAGTTTCCACCACTGAGAATAATACAACAAGTAAGCGTTTTTTGACCTATTTTATAAGAAAAAATATTTATAAAAAAATGTCATTCTTTAATTCACATAAATAAATAAAGGATCGCCAAATCAAGGCTCGCGATCCCTTTGCGACTCTTGGGGTACGCATGGGTTATTCTTCCATAACATTTGAAGTGAAAATGAAGCAAGAAAAAACAATACTTTAAAGGTTTAAAGAATCTAATGAAAACAAAAAAAAAATGTCGTTTTCTTTTTTTTGTATTCGTTGAAAATACTCACCAGCCGAGCGAAGCGGGTAGATTTTTTAAAAATTGAAAACGTCGTTGCACGGAACTTTTATTTATTTTTTGGATCTTTTTAAACTTTCCATGAACGATTTATTGTAACAAATAGTGTAACTATTAATCACATCTTTGAAAGTGCTCACTGTCAACACGTAGTGGAGAAGCGTTTTTATTAAAAAACAATAAAACTTTTTTTTGTACTTATTCCACAATTAATTTATTAAGATCAGGACTCCAGTTCGTTCAATATCATAAATTATTAAAACTCATTGTTTCTAGGCAAAAAAACAGTATAAATTCAAACCATATAGAAAGCTAATGAATCTCAGCATACGTATTGCTTAGAACAGGGGCCACTAGAATTTTTGAGAAACGGCCCGGATTGAAATTTTTAAAAACTTGGCGGGCTGGATGACAAATAAATTCATGTTGGAATCCAACTAGAATAGTTATTTATATGTTCTAATATAATTATATAATGTAATATCTATTGAAATTTATAATAGAAAATATTTATAATATATTATGGGTTGATACGCTGTCGTATATAATAGGTACCAATTGGTGAAATCGTGTATCATAGCAAAATGATTGTTTAATTTCTTGTTAATGTATTTTTTAGGTGACTGGAAATATACACGTAACGAGAACGGAGAAGAAGTTTTGACCGAAGAAGATCACGACTATAATAATCCAATGTATTACACCTCCACGTCACCTCCTAGCCAGCATTTCCAAGCTGATACAGAACCGATATTCTTGTTAGATACAACTGAGGACTCCGAAGAAATTAATTAAAAATACATATTACTAGAGCTATAACAATTACTTGTGATAACGAATTGTACAAAAATGTTTATTTATTTAAATCTTAAAATAATACATTTTATTAATACACAATAATGAACGTGGTCAATTGGATAGTTTTCCACGAATGAATGCGTAAGAAAGATAGCCATAATGTTTCCTGTTTATGCTACCAAAGTTAAATATAGAATATTATTAAAATGTGAATTTGTTTGAAGCCTTGATTTTTATGTCGCTTGAATTTTTATTGTATTGACTTAATATAATGTATGGATGTGACACATATGTGAAATAAAACTTTTTTGCGATACAAGAATGCTCTCTTGAGCATGTCAAAAGGGCACAACTGAAATTGATTTCGTGTGACAAAGTAAAACATATTTACAGTAAACAGTAGAGCTCATAAATAGATTTATTTTTCCGCAAAGAATTTTATCTCTTCTAGTTCGTTTTACATTTTTTTTTGTGGCACTCATTACATCTTTTTGTGTTTTGTTTTTTGCTAGTTTTAAACAAAGTGAACAAAATACTAAAAAAGAATAAAAAATGCGTAATTTTATGTTTATATCTTCGATGATAACATTATTTCAAGTTAAATCTTTTGACTAAGCAGTATAAAAAGGCGACGATGGACATTACTTATACATGAGCTGCGGATGCCCCAGACGAGCCTAAATCATACCTTTCTCTTCTTTCAACCTGATGGATTCCGTCGTTCTGGAAGGCCTCTGATGATCATTATCTGCTGAGCTACGGGACGCTGGGATGACCTAGAAGGAAGCAGAAGGTTGGCGGTTGAAGGTTGTGGCGCCCATATGTTACGAACAGGGAGCGAATATGAAACTGAAACTGACGATTGTATGCATTGTACGTTATATATACACAGCATTTTATCACATTTTTGTGAGATGTCTGTTGATTTGTAGTAAATGGTTTTTTTCTTAATTAAAGATTGCTTAGAAGATCAACGGTTTTTATTCATCTCTTATTATCCAATCCCTTCAAATGACCTACCTATAAAGATAAGTGTGTTTAGGTGAAAAAATTATTTATAAAATATAATTTAAAACTGCAAGGACGCGAAAACTCATAGCAAATAATGAAACTTTAATGACTTTAAAGTAAACAGTACACCTTTCTTTGAAACTGGTATCAATCCACTATCCGGATATGTCTGAAAGTAACACTATAAATCAGGGGCAGGGACAGCTTTATGATGATAAACGAATTTAAGAAAGTGAAAATTTTAAAATCACTTTTGCATGTTCATTAGAGGAGACAACACAGCTGATGAAAAGAAAATAGCGAAAAAAACTTCACATCAAAATTAAAGACACAGTAAAACAAAATGCTGCAACAAAAACAGTGAGTGTCCGAGCATTCTATTGGACAGTTATTTACTGCTCGGGGTGCATGGTCATGTCTCAAAATGTAAAAAAGAGAAGGTTTGATTTTAAACAATTTACAATATAAAAAATATCAATCTTTCGGAATTTTTACATCATAATATAATTGACACTTAATAATGGATCTTGAATGAATTAAATGCAAAAAAAAATATGTAGTTTTCAAGAAAGGAAAGGCAAATGTATGTGATTCTATATCATAACAGTGGCATCTATTGATGGGCTAAAAAAAACTCATTTGAATATAAAATTAGAAATAACTTTAGTAATTCGGTTAAGATTGATTGAATGGTTAAAGCAAATGCTCGATAGTAGGGCTGGGCTGGTGATGCTTTTTAAAGGCGAAACAAGTGTCACTAGTTGTAACACAAAACGTGCTATAGTCATTGTAATCACAATCATAGTTATTTTATATTTTAGAATTTGGACTTTCAGGAATTTGAAATTTCAATATCAAATTTTTATGTTTTAAATTTTTTACTATGAGCTTTTTCTCTGACGACCCGGGTTTCGCCTTTCATGATCTTCATGCATTTTAAGTGCACCAATGACAGTTTAAGTTCACATGATGATTTTTCGTCGAGTCTCAAGTGGCTCACAAAAATAATATTAAGTTTATCTTATGTGATTTGAATAAAATCAATTCATCTGACACATAAAAAATTACCACCTTAATGTAATTTATTTTAGGACAAACACTTATTACAAGCATATTTTTGATTTACACTGATACATTACAAAATATTAAGCATTGAACATGCATACATAAGTAATGTGGATAGAGAATAAATTAATATTCATCGGGATCTCACATATAAGTATCTTATGACTATAACGGGATTAAAAATACAGATGATTGATGATTTGTTATTATACTTAATGGGGGACCAAGGGTGTTGAAGCCTTATTTCCCTTTCGTCTCTTGAATGTGTTTCACGCGTAAGTAATATTTGTTAGTACTTGTAAAAGGATGATGATGGTGGTGATGATATGAAGATCTCTTGATGGTGGTGACACAGATTCGTGATGCAATAACCTCGAGGGTCCCAGACGAAGTTGTCTAGGAGTCGTGAAGTAATCTTCTTCTTTTCTTCTCCTGTCTTGAACCGGAGTTGGCGTACCAGACAGAGAAGAAGGTAACTGTGGAGAGAAAAAGGTGAGGTCGTCTTGGGTGGTTTTAAAAGTAAGACATTTCTCGGTCTACCGTAGTGTAATGAAAAAAAATATATATTTAAAAGGAATTCCCGAAAACGATAAAAATGTTTTTAAATTTAAATAGTTATTCATGCGATGTATTTCTGGTAACGAAACAAATCATTGTATAGACAAATAAGTAAATGATAAGCTCAATCACATTAAAAAAAAACAGAAAAAGAACATCCTGGAGTTAGTCACATTATTACACATTGAGGGCTCGTGAAAATATTTGTTATTTTAGGGTTTTAATTACCACATAAAAAAAAATCATTTTTTTACTACATTGACATATAATTTTATAAAAATCGGTACTGGTTCAGGATCGGTTGAAAATAATATAAGACGGTCCCTATCGTTTTGTTGTACTTCCGCATAAACAATTAAATGTGATAGTAGTACAAAAAGAATGCGTTTAATTTATTTGAAATAATACCTGTCCAGCAAGAAGTGACACTTTAAAAATTATCGATATCGTATAGTCAATAGTAAAATAGAATCATGATGACGTCGTATCAACCATTCTGTTAATTTGCGGTAGCCAAAAAAGTCGGTCAAAAGTTCAATCTGAATCACAATGAATAAATATCAATATATTTTTGTTCTGCAAAACATTATATAATTGATAACTATTAGGTGTACCGGAAAGTAATGTCGTTTTTTCGTTATCGTTCTTGAATGGTCAGTTGTGCTTCGTCAGCCATTTTTTACATTATATTTTGGGTCGATTCGATAAATACACATACCAAAAGTGTAATGTGAATTTTAAATACAAAAATGAACACCCATTTTGACAATGGATAGCATTTTGCCGTAGGCAGAATTTAGTGAAAAAATGTGCTTTTCCATTTTTGAAGAAGAGTGCCGCAACAAATGCTACAAAATAATTTTGTGATTATATTGGGGGATGTTTTGGATATTCGTTAATGACATAGGTGGCTTGAAAAAATTTGATTCCGAAATGAAAGACAAGTTGATTTATTTTTTCTGAAACAGTTATCCCGGGCAAACAATAAACGCACAAGTTTATTGTGACCGATCGCCACGTTTTGATGCAGAAATAAAAAAAATACCTGCACTATCTAATCGTGGACAAGTGTTTTTGCAGCAAGATAGCGCATCATCAAACGCCGCAAAAATCACCAAACAAAAAAATTAAGAGCCTGGGATGGAGGAAGACTATATGTCACCCACCATATTCACCGGACATTGCTCCATCCGACTAAGAATTTTGAAGTTATGGAGGGGTAAAAATGGGCATATACTGAGTATTTTGCCTCACAACCAGCTTTATTTTACGATAGAAGGACTAAACATTTTACAGATAAGTGAAAAAAGGTCATATGAAATGATGGAAATTATATTTTGAACCAAGTTTTGATAAATAAATATGTTAACCATATCAAATAGTTTCATCAAAAAAACGACACTTCTTTATGGTACACCTAATATGAATTTCGACTTACGCCCGCGTCAGACTAGCTACATATTTTTGAAGGACTAAAATACATCGATATTTTTTCACCGTGTTAAAATAGAATTCTACCAAGCAAATTCCAATTAAATCAATCAATCAGAAACGATTGTTCCACCACCACCTGCTATGTTTATATTTCATTCGCTGTTTCATTGCAGCCTTCAATAACGCTATACAAACAAGAAAAAATACAGATTTACTAATGATATTCTTGGCATGACCCCTGGCATATACTACCCTTCTATGATATGTCAAAACAACTACTTACTGCTTGTTTACAAAGAAATTAGTTCATTTTCGCATCAACCGCTTTTAATAAATTCTAAATACATACTTAAACTTAAAAAAAACATTACGTAATTTTTCTCAAAAGTTTGTCAGTCAATTACAATCTTGGTTGGAACGGCAGTTTTGGGTCCATATTGGATTTTCATCTCGGGGCAGTTTCACAGCACATGGTTTTCATCCTGAATGAAAGCGGGAACATACAAATTTTGTTGTAAAAACCATTTAGTTTTTTTATTTTCGATGGTTTCGGCAGTAACTTTGTGGAAGTTCATTTTAATATAAAATTTCTAATTAGAATTAAAGAACATATAAGATGTCTAAAGAATAATAATTTTTCTGAGTTTGCCAATCATTTAATAGAAAATGACCATAATTTTAATCAGTCTAGTAATGTAGAAATACTCCACCGAGTAAATAAAAAAGGTTTAAAGATGAATAGTCTAGAATTTTTAGAAATAAATAAAACTCTTAATAAAAAAGATATATTATTAAATAATATTCTTAACAGGACAGGATGCTCGTCTTTATTAACATTATTCCCAATTAATAGAGTAATCACCCAACCTAACTGATTGATTGCAGCTCATTAGTTTATAGTTTATTAGTTTGTAATGTTTAACGTCATTAGAAATATATTTATTTTTTTGCTTTATTTCGATTCTATAACCCTCTCTTGCGTCCCTTATAAAGGAAAAATCCCAATCTGATTGATTGATTGCACCTTATTAGTATCATTATGTTATTGCATTGTTTTGATTCTATCACCCCTTCCTTGTTTCATTTAGAAGGAAAAAAAACCCGTAATCCATTTTGTAATTTCATAATTTAAAATGTTAAAATGTTAGAATTTATCTTGCTTCATTACTCAAGCAAACTTTGCGATAGTAAGTCTGAAGATGCCTCTAAAAGAGGCGAAACACGTGTCACAGTTAGTAGCACCATTTAGTTTTATTTAAAAAAGAGCTTTGCGATATGTAAAAAATAAATGTATTCTACAAACAATAAATTATGTTAAGGACGACAATGAATACATTACGATGACACAAATGTCTTTTATCTCTTGGTTTAATATAATATTATGACTGATAGAAAACATTATACGAAATAGTATTACTTCGAATACTCGTTGACATATTGAATTTAATTATGTACACAAACGTAATATTTCTGTAGAGTAAAACAAAAATTTCTTGGAGAACTATAAAAGTAAACTTTGTAAAATGATGAATCGTAGTATTATAAATCAATTAATATTTATTTTTGTACTTTTAATAGTAGTGAGAGCCGTATTTTCAGCTTCAGGAGATGGTAAATGTGGAACTCAAAAAATCACGTAAGTTTTTTAATTGTAGCTTTACGAGTGATTTTCGTATGTTCGGCACACCGACATTAAGCCGACGCCGTCTGTCCCTGTGGTCTAGTGCAGTGGTTCTCATGTGCGGCCAACATAGGATTTTGCTGCGGCCATCGGAAACTTCATAGTTAATATTGATATTTAATAAAAATGGGTTTTTACAAGTTAATTTATCAATACTGAAAATTAAATATGTTGTATGCATTGCATTGTGCATCAAGAATTGCTAGTTAGAAATAACTCAACACATACATGTTTATGTCTTTTTGCCAAAAAAAAACTCATCACAAAAATTTGGTGCGGCCACCAGACATTTACGTAGTACCGCTGATGTTCCTAATGCGGCCACAGTCAAATTTTACGTGAGAACCACTGGACTCTAGTGGCAAGAGCTTTGTCCTAGCGATCAGGGGGCCCGGGCTCAATTCCCGACAAGGTCAGATTTTTTCAATTGAAAAAAAAGAGGTCTTGGGCTTTTTGTATGTTATTTTATCGTTAATTTTGTCAACAACTGATTCATTTTTTAACATCGAGTTAATCTCGAATGTCTTTCACAATTAAGAATATTTGGCGCATTGGCGTAAGCTGTAATGCATTTTTTTTTTATTAAAATTCAAATTAGCGCGCCGACTCTAGCGCGTAATATAAAGTGGACAAGCACTATTATTAAATTAACCAAACACTGGCTTTGTTAATCGCGACAACTACTAGAGTAGTTGAAATTGCTTGCGATCTGCTTGTGATCCTGGTCACAAAAATAAATAGTGTTTTATTTTTATATACAACTAGTATTGCTACCCGGCTTCGCTCGGACCAGTTTCGAGTTATGTTCACATCGGCGCGTAAATTCAGACGGGCCAAGTTGAAACAACTTATTTCAAAATTCAAAAGTCTAGGTCAATTGAAATGGAATCAAAATGAACATTTCAGACTGGCATTGACATTTCACGGCCCCTTTCATATATTGAAAGCCCCATTCTCGCCCATTAAAATGTCCAAATTCAAGGAAAAAATCTAATTTGCTGTCAAAGAAATGTCAAATAATACCTTCACGTAAATAATAAGCATTATTATTAATAATAAAAGCCGGGAAAAGTTCAGTAGAAGACTAATTTATTACATTTTGACTAAATGTCTTCGCCGATAAAAATTCAAACATATTTTCTTTCATATTCGTTTTTATGGCAACTTAATGACCAACAATGCAAAAGGGAATTACAGACCCACAGACATACATACGCCGTTTCGGTTTTATATATAGGATTTAAAATAACTTTGATTATTACACATATTGTGTAACTATTCGTAACATTCATTCAGAGGAGTCTTCAGATTTACTATCGCAAAGGTTGCTCAAGTAATAAAGTAAGAGTGATTATAATGTTCTAACACGATAAATTACAATGAAGTATAGGATGGGTACTTTTTACGGGAAGCAAAGAAAACAAAGCACGTATGACGAATAGTTGCTTCATTAGGTGTAATAATCTAAGTTATATTAGATTTTATATTAACTTCCATAAAGTTACCGCCGAATCCATTGAGAGGTGAAATCGTTTATTTGAGATTTTATACATCAAAATAAACTGCTCTATTGTTAGAATCTTACGGCGAGTACTGATCCATTATTCACAAAAATATGTAATTTTTTTACTAATTATATTATGTTACAGCAAAATGGCAACAAGAATCGCAACATTTAAAACATTTACTTCTTATATCTCGAACCAATGTGGGGGAAAGATAAGAAGATGTGTGAAGAAGAGACCAACGAAGAAAACAAGGATGGAGGTAAAAAAACTAAAATATACAATAAATTAAATTTGAATCGCTTTAATTTGGTATTTTGCACTAATATTTTTACCTGGGCTTGGTTTTAGAGCTTTTTTGAAAGTGAAAAGTCAGTTTAATTTCATTTGTGCACTTGAAATGCTCGAAGATACCGAAAAGCGAATCCCGGGTCATTTGTGACAATATTTTTTCAGATAATTTGACACATTTTGTTTTTTCAGACTTATATGACGAATTCAGACATTATAAAATGTTGCACAGGCTACTTACTGAACGGTACAATATGCGACCCAATATGTGACCCTCCATGTGAATTCAGTTCATGTGAATCTCCAAATACATGCAAATGTGTTGCTGGATATATTATTAGTCCAACAAACAACATGAAATGTATACCAGTTTGCAAACCACCTTGCAATAATGGTTTATGCATTGCACCCAATCTATGTATGTGTTATCAAGGGTTTGAGAAGAAGGTTAACTCTCACGAGTGTCTTCCACATTGTAAAATGCCTTGTATTTACGGAACATGCACTAAACCAGATACGTGTACGTGTTCTTCTGGATATGTGAAGAATCCATTGAATAAATATAATTGCTATCCTGTTTGTAAATCTTCTTGTGTTAATGCACAGTGTACTGCACCAGATATTTGCAATTGCAACAATGGATATGTCAAAAGCTCTAATAAATATATTTGTGACGCAAAATGTAAAACCTCGTGCATCAACGGAATTTGCACAAGCCCTGAAGTATGCACATGTAACAAAGGGTACATCAAGGATACAATCAATAAATATTTATGTCAACCTGTGTGTCAAAATGGTTGCATAAATGGATACTGCAAAGGAATAGATGATTGTCAATGCAATAACGGATATGAGAAGAGCTCAATTAAAAATATTTGTGTACCAAAGTGTGCAGAACTGTGCATCAAAGGAACTTGTTCCAAACCAGAAACTTGCACGTGTCTGCCTGGCTATAAACTTGACACAAGAAATAATTATTTATGTAATCCAATATGTAAAACAACTTGTCAAAACGCAAAATGTATTGCACCAGATTTATGCCAGTGCCATGACGGCTATATAAAAAGTCAAAATACATCTAACTGTATACCGAATTGTAAGACACCATGTACTAATGCGAAATGTACTGCACCTGAAATTTGCATCTGCGACGCTGGGTTCACGCGCGATACGGAACGTAAAAATGTATGCAACCCTATATGCAGCAAGCCATGCGTGAATGGCAGTTGTACGAAGCCAGAAGTCTGCACATGTTCCGCAGGGTTCGCGTTGAGCCCTTCAAACAAATATCTCTGTCAACCAGTATGTAAGAGACCTTGCATGAACGGAGTTTGTACGAGCCCAGACGTGTGCACATGCAATGCTGCGTACCAGAAATCTAATGATTCTGCAATTTGTAATGCCAAATGCACCAATCCATGCGTGAATGGTATTTGTACGAAACCAGAAGTCTGCACATGTTCCGCAGGGTTCGCTTTGAGCCCTTCAAAAAAATATCACTGTCAACCAGTTTGTAAGAAACCTTGCGTGAACGGAGTTTGTACGAGCCCAGACGTGTGCACATGCAATGCTGGGTACCAAAAGTCTAATGCTTCTGCAATTTGTAATGCCAAATGCACCAATCGATGCGTGAATGGCATTTGTACGAAACCAGAAGTCTGCACATGTTCCGCAGGGTTCGCGTTGAGCCCTTCAAACAAATATCTCTGTCAACCAGTATGTAAGAAACCTTGCGTGAACGGAGTTTGTACGAGCCCAGACGTGTGCACATGCAATGCTGGGTACCAAAAGTCTAATGCTTCTGCAATTTGTAATGCCAAATGCACCAATCCATGCGTGAATGGTATTTGTACGAAACCAGAAGTCTGCACATGTTCCGCAGGGTTCGCGTTGAGCCCTTCAAACAAATATCTCTGTCAACCAGTTTGTAAGAAACCTTGCGTAAACGGAGTTTGTACGAGCCCAGACGTGTGCACATGCAATGCTGGGTACCAAAAGTCTAATGATTCTGCAATTTGTAATGCCAAATGCACCAATCCATGCGTGAATGGCATTTGTACGGAACCAGAAGTCTGCACATGTTCCGCAGGGTTCGCGCTGAGACCTTCAAACAAATATCTCTGTCAACCAGTATGTAAGAGACCGTGCATGAACGGAGTTTGTACGAGCCCAGACGTGTGCACATGCAATGCTGGGTACCAGAAAACTAATGATTCTGCAATTTGTATTGCCAAATGCACTAATCCATGCATGAATGGCATTTGTACGAAACCAGAAGTCTGCACATGTTCCGCAGGATTCGCGTTGAGCCCTTCAAACAAATATCTCTGTCAACCAGTTTGTAAGAAACCTTGCGTAAACGGAGTTTGTACGAGCCCAGACGTGTGCACATGCAATGCTGGGTACCAAAAGTCTAATGCTTCTGCAATTTGTAATGCCAAATGCACCAATCCATGCGTGAATGGCATTTGTACGAAACCAGAAGTCTGCACATGTTCCGCAGGGTTCGCGTTGAGCCCTTCAAACAAATATCTCTGTCAACCAGTTTGTAAGAAACCTTGCTTAAACGGAGTTTGTACGAGCCCAGACGTGTGCACATGCAATGCTGGGTACCAAAAGTCTAATGATTCTGCAATTTGTAATGCCAAATGCACCAATCCATGCGTGAATGGTATTTGTACGAAACCAGAAGTCTGCACATGTTCCGCAGGGTTCGCGTTGAGCCCTTCAAACAAATATCTCTGTCAACCAGTTTGTAAGAAACCTTGCGTAAACGGAGTTTGTACGAGCCCAGACGTGTGCACATGCAATGCTGGGTACCAAAAGTCTAATGCTTCTGCAATTTGTAATGCCAAATGCACCAATCCATGCGTGAATGGCATTTGTACGAAACCAGAAGTCTGCACATGTTCCGCAGGGTTCGCGTTGAGCCCTTCAAACAAATATCTCTGTCAACCAGTTTGTAAGAAACCTTGCGTAAACGGAGTTTGTACGAGCCCAGACGTGTGCACATGCAATGCTGGGTACCAAAAGTCTAATGATTCTGCAATTTGTAATGCCAAATGCACCAATCCATGCGTGAATGGCATTTGCACGAAACCAGAAGTCTGCACATGTTCCGCAGGGTTCGCTTTGAGCCCTTCAAAAAAATATCACTGTCAACCAGTTTGTAAGAAACCTTGCGTGAACGGAATTTGTACGAGCCCAGACGTGTGCACATGCAATGCTGGGTACCAAAAGTCTAATGCTTCTGCAATTTGTAATGCCAAATGCACCAATCGATGCGTGAATGGCATTTGTACGAAACCAGAAGTCTGCACATGTTCCGCAGGGTTCGCGTTGAGCCCTTCAAACAAATATCTCTGTCAACCAGTATGTAAGAAACCTTGCGTGAACGGAGTTTGTACGAGCCCAGACGTGTGCACATGCAATGCTGGGTACCAAAAGTCTAATGATTCTGCAATTTGTAATGCCAAATGCACCAATCCATGCGTGAATGGCATTTGTACGGAACCAGAAGTCTGCACATGTTCCGCAGGGTTCGCGCTGAGCCCTTCAAACAAATATCTCTGTCAACCAGTATGTAAGAGACCGTGCATGAACGGAGTTTGTACGAGCCCAGGCGTGTGCACATGCAATGCTGGGTACCAGAAAACTAATGATTCTGCAATTTGTATTGCCAAATGCACTAATCCATGCATGAATGGCATTTGTACGAAACCAGACGTCTGCACATGTTCCGCAGGGTTCGCGCTGAGCCCTTCAAAAAATATCTCTGTCAACCAGTATGTAAGAGACCTTGCATGAACGGAGTTTGTACGAGCCCAGACGTGTGCACATGCAATGCTGGGTACCAGAAAACTAATGATTCTACAATTTGTAATGCCAAATGCACCAATCCATGCGTGAATGGCATTTGTACGGAACCAGAAGTCTGCACATGTTCCGCAGGGTTCGCGCTGAGCCCTTCAAAAAAATATCTCTGTCAACCAGTATGTAAGAGACCTTGCATGAACGGAGTTTGTACGAGCCCAGACGTGTGCACATGCAATGCTGGGTACCAGAAAACTAATGATACTACAATTTGTAATGCAAAATGCACTAAGCCATGCGTGAATGGCATTTGTACGAACCCAGATATGTGCACATGCAATTCTGGGTACCAAAAGTCTAATGATTCTGCAATTTGTGATGCCACGTGCAGCAAGCCATGCGTGAGTGGCAGTTGTACGAAACCGGAAGTCTGCACATGTCCCGAAGGTTTCACGTTGGACCCACAGAATAAATTTGTATGTCAACCAGTTTGTGATGGACCATGTGACAATGAGATTTGCATGAAAGCTGGAGTGTGTGATTGCAACGTTGGCTATGAATATTCTAATGACTCATCTATGTGTTACCCCACGTGCAGTAAGCCGTGTGTCAATGGTTTTTGCTATAAACCAGAAAACTGTTCTTGCAATAATGGGTACGAAGTCAGTTTGAATGATAAATTTATTTGTCATCCAATTTGTAGTCATTCTTGCTTAAATGGAGAATGTGTTGCTCAAAATACTTGCCAATGCAAAAAAGATTTCAAAAAAGTGAATGATGCCTGCATTCCAACGTGCAATAAAGGATGTATCAATGGGATTTGTACTGGCGTAAATCAATGCACCTGTAATGCAGGTTATATTTTAGAACCTGAAAGTGTCTTCAACTGCTCTCCCATATGTAATCCACATTGTATTAATGGTACATGTACGTCGCCTGGTATTTGTGAATGTTTACCAGGATACACGAAAGCGAATGAAAAAAATAGTTGCATTTTATTTTGTGATAAAAAATGTTTTAATGGCCAATGCAATGTTGAAAATGCTAAATGTATTTGTGATTTTGGATATCAAGCCAGTGAAGATGATTCTAATAGGTGTCTTCCAATATGCACCAATAACTGCACTAATGGAATTTGCATTAAACCGGATATCTGCAGATGTTTAAAAGGCTTCAACCCAGATGCAGGAGATCCTTCCAAGTGCCAAGAGGGGTGCATTCCTGAATGTGTATTCGGAAATTGCACTGAAGACGGGGTCTGTGTTTGTAATAGTGGATATATAGGTGAAGATTGTTCGATTGAAGAGGTCACGAATCAATTTGAAACCATATCTGAAAATGCCAATACCAAGTAAGCTTCACGTTTTTTAACTACACATTCAGACCTTTAAGCAATGCAATGATCTCTCATTGTGAGTGTCAATTCCATAGTGCCATAAAGAAATTTTATTATTTCGATACCGCCATACCGGCCTTTAATGTGAAAAATACAGAAAAATAGAAAGAAGTCTATAGTGAATCCACTCATTATTAGTTGATTTTTTTTTTCAGATATGCAGAATATCCATGGAGTGTGAAATGGATTTTATTTTGTTTATTGGGGCTTAATTGTGTAATCAAAATAATTGACAAAATTATACGTGAAAAATTGTATGCAGATCATTTGCCGGAGAAAGAATCAGGTAAAATACCTTTTTGGTGAGAGAGAGATCCACTTGATTATTTCTTTATTTATTCAAGAAAATACAAATCATGGCATTACAGCTGACGCCAATGCGCCATGAATTTGACAAATTTTAAAACATACATACCTGTATATATGTACATACATAATAAAAATCACAAATTACTAAAAAAAAAGGAATATGTCAACCGAGTGAGTTCCGACAAAATCAACTTTTATTGATAAAAAAATAGTATTCGTCTCAACTCACTCACGTCTATATGAAATATGTCGACATCCAAAGCAATGCAGCTTAAAATTGCTAAAGCTCTTCCCAGTGGCATCCCCATTGTCAGACTGATTGATATCAATTAGCCATTGCAATTACCGCCTCCATAAACTTCACGTGTCTTTTCTTGGTTTGTAAGACTTATTCTCTACCTTTAGCTATCTTCAATCTATCTAATAGTGTGGCATCTATCCTCGTGTCTTCAGATTCATAATTTGATTAATTGATTCATTCAGTTATTTTCAATCGTTAACGAATTTGGATACACAGCACACTACCTGAAATTGTCAGGTTCCACTTCCCCTTCGTATTATTAAAAAGGGCAGTAGAGATACCGATAAACTAACCACTAGTCTTGTCTATCCTTACCCTCTCCCAAAAAGAAAGGCAAAGAGACTGAAATACAGTTCTCGTTAAATAATTCTCCTAAGATGCTTCATTAGAAATTATTCTGCATATTGGGACAAGACACGGCTGGAAAATAATATTCTCCAGTCTTTAAATTAATCTGTCATGGAGTATGGATGGGGCCAATAAATAATTGAATATCTTTCATTATTGTTTGTGTTGCAATTCATGATAGCGTTTGGAAGGAATGTTAATTATGAAGAAAAAAAAGACTTTTTATGATCTTATGATAAATAAATATACCATAGTAATACATAACTTCTTTTTCCATTTTAAAAAATATATATTTTTGTTTTAGAATCATGGAGAAACAGTACAACCACAAAATTAGCCGAAGACGAAACGGACAAGACTAAAATTCATATTTTCCACAATCCGATTTATAAAGATACTTGCAATCAATCAAAGAATAATGGGTACGATTCAGAAAAGGAAGATGTGATATATGATGAAATAATTGAAAATTATATGAAATAGTGAATTGCCTAAAATTGTCCTTAAAAATAAACAATTATTATGAAAATAATATCTATGAATAAAGTTCATTATTATAAAAATGTGTCAAAGTTGTGTTAACTGTATTTCAGTATCTGCATTTCAGTATTGCAGTATCTGATGAATTCCTATATACCATGGCTTTGCTATAGAATGCATTAATTTCCTCAAGAGTAAATTCAAACGTAATTTAATCTCGTTTTGTTAAAAAAATACTTCACAATATATTATACTTACTTTGTTATGATGTCACAATAATCTACAAACTCGACACTACATCTGGCTGGCACGAGAATGACAGATTTTGCCAAATGAAATGCAAATAAAGACGGAATGAATTTGAATGCAATAAACAATATTGCAGAAAAAAAATATTTTTAAGCTCTTTTTGTGGCCATTAACTATTCACACACTACGCTTGAAATAAAATTGAAGCACATTTACCTCACACCTGCGTTGTAAATAAATTAATCAATATATAGGAATTTATTGAGTGGGCACTTACTTGGTAGAACTTCATCATAATACGGTAAAAAAAAATAAAAAAAACATTATATTAATACGTATCAGTAAGTGTTAAAATACATTGTCATTTGTTTTATTATTGGAGCAATAATACAATTCAAATATTTTTATAAGTTGAATACCAATCATTCAGGAAAACATTAAAACCATTTGTATAATCTATGCTATATTATTTTTAAATCGCATGTAAAAAATCGTAAGTAAAAAAGGCAGAATGGGTATAAAAATATATTTATTTTAATTGTATAATAATATCCAGCTTTGAAAATAGTATAAAGTCGAACTCATTTGTTGAAATTTAGTGCAATATGCATGGCTTAAAAGTTATTTTAAATACATTCAAAACTTCAAAAAGCGTTTCTGGGTATCTTTAAAAGTTAGCACTGTTTAAAAGTGACTATTTTATGACTTGAAGACCGAGGTGAAATTTATTTCACATTCGGCCAGAAATAATATTATGAAATTATAAATCTTACGTTTGTGAATATAATACGAATAAATCGGCGCTCTCTAGTATATGTATATAATAAATAAGTTGACGATTGAAATATCATTCAGTTCCCTGGAGAATCAAATAAAATATCCCGTTAACTGGTTATTTTTGGCACATATATCGTTATTGCATAACAGTATTGAATTGTTTATTCAATTTGCATCTTCAAGCGATGCTCTACTGATCGTCTCTCTCTTTTGACACATCGTTGGGCGCCTTTGACACTCCTGTCCTTGAAATATCCAGGCAGGCACAGACAAAAGTTAGGACCGGAACAAACTCCATTCGGGCATCCGTTAGGGCAGTTTCCTACACACCTAGAATTAGAATAACTCAAAGATTAAAACATCACCAAAAATGGAGCATATTACAGACAACAATGGAAATGTCGCAACATAGAAGCGATTTCCAAAATAGATTTCATTTAATTCGACTTCCATTAATTCCGTCAAAGACTGAAATAAACGGCAATGTTACTAGTACCGAATCAATAAATGTACTTGAACTGACGCGCAGTAAACAGTTTGTGTCATTTATAGAAGTAGATCACTAAGTTAAATTGCTATTAAAATGTAAGCTAGCGAAAATTTTATGTTTGAACGAGTTTCAATGAATTAAGTGGGTTTGTTATAAATATCGGGATTTTTGAATGTAGTATCGCAAATACTAATTACCAGATAATAGCATAAGAATATCTAAAATAAATCTTGGGTTTTATCCGACCTATTATTAATGAGTTGAATCAACTCCGTGCACTTGAAATGCATGAAGATGCTGAAAACCGAAACCCGGGTCGTTAGCGACAAAACACATGGAAAAGTACAAAATTCTAATTTGAAATTGAAATTCCATCAAGCACCCTCAGTCGAAATCTTTAATGAAATCAGATGAATTGCCGATAAGATTTCTATCCATACAATAGATGTCGCTGATTTGAACAAAACTGAATCTTATATTTATTTAAAACCGAAACGCCGTATGTATGTATGTTGGTCTGTAATTCCCTTTTGCATTATTGTTGCAAGTTGCAATATAATAATGTTTATTATTTACGTTAAGGTATTATTTGACATTTCTTTGATAGCAAATTAGATTTTTTCCTTGAATTTGGACATTTTAAAGGCGAGAATGGGGCTGTCAATATATGAAAGGGGCTGTGAAATGTCTATGCCAGTCTGAAATGTTCATTTTAATTCCATTTTAATTGACCTAGACTTTTTAATTTTGAATTTGTTTCAACTTGGCCCGAGTTGAATTTACGCGCCGAGGTGAACATAACCCCAAACTGGTCCGAGCGAAGCCGGGTTCGAATACTAGTAATATTATATGTTTAAGACCGTGCAAATTCAAAGAATATTTTGCCAGCTAACAACAAAGTTTTTAAATTAAGAATACTGTTGCAGTGTGTATTTTAAGAATAATGATTTGCATTTCATTTCCACACCGGTCTTATATTGCTGTATTGTTAGCAACGAATCATAAAAATATTAAATTGATATTTTGTGTCATATAAAATACATATATATTTGTAGCCCTCCCGTATTTTTTTCGATCGTTTACGACTTTTTACTAAATTTATTTTTAAATTTAAATGATGGCTTATTAAATTCCGATGGAATCGGCGGTAACTTCGTGGAAGTTCATTTTATTATATTTAAAAAAAAATACTTGTGTAAAATAGTGTATTCCACGTATTGTTTGATAAATATAATTAAATTCATAGATAATATTATTCTTCTATTGATTTGGCATATTTATTCACCTATCGATGGAATGGGAACACATAAATTTCCTGCTAAAACGTATTTTACTACTAATGATAATCTTTCATATTTTTATTGGCTACGCTACTTCAACTAAGTTTTCGTTGCTTTGGCAACAGCTTGCCGCATTTTAGTAATCATAACGTGCACTGGGACACGGCTACATGGTATACTTATGGTTGGTTTCAAGGTTATCTTTGTATTGGTTATAGCAAAAAATGTGTCCACATATTATTTTTAATTGTGGATACATTTTTTTTTGATAGCTTGTATATGAATTAGCACCAATCATCTATCAGTGATCTCCAGCGCCAAATGCAACAAATTGGTTTTGATTAAGAATTATAATTATGTGCTGTCCCGAGATATCATCAGGAACAGTGCCGGGCAGTTTGTCTTTTGAAGATAACAGTAGGAGACACTCTACCTATTTATTTTATATCTTTTTGATAAATCTAGCCATATTTATAATAGAATTTACAGTTTGAAAGTTATCAGCCTTAATGGCAGGAAACTAAGAGACCACTTCACGGACTCCGCATATTGTTTAAGTAGGAAAATAAAAACGTCGATATCTCTTACTTATTGGCATCATGGGCATCTCTGACAAAACCTTGACGACACGAGCATTGATCAGGCCCAGTGCAATCTCCATTCAAGCATGGCTTGCTGCAGTGGGCGGTACAAGCGGAACCTGATGGATCCATGATGAATCCAGGAGCGCAACTGCACTTTTCAGGGGCAATGCATTCTCCTTGTGCGCAACCGCTGTAACAAAATACAATTTCAAAATTATGTCAAATTATACACCTTGGGACAACTTAGTTGGGTATCTCGAATTACCAAACATATAACATTGTTTGAACACAGAAATGCAAAAAACCTTTATGACAGTTGTTAACTCAATACAGGTGCAAAATTATGTTAAATTCGATACCATTCCATATAATCATATAAAGTATAAAATGATATACGGACGGACCGGACGGACGGATAAATTGTTTAATGTTTAAAATTGTGGTTTTTTAGCTCTGCTGTAGAGTCCAAAGAGTTGTATCCATCGACAACGAAATTACACTAGTAAAGTTGCTTTTTGATGTTATAATCATAATGAAAACAAAATTTTGTTATTATTTACCGTGAGCAAACTGGTGCACAGTGTCCACTCTTGTCCATCAAATAGCCCTGTTTGCACACGCATTGGTTGGGTCCAACGCAGTCTCCGTTTGCGCAACTTTTTTCGCAATGAGGAGCGCACACACCCAGTTGGTTTTGCTTGTATCCACTTTCACATGTACATTGTTCGGGTGCGGTGCAGTTTCCTGGAAAAAAATCACATTTCATTTAAAAAAAATAAGAAAGATTGCTTATGATAATAATAGATACTTAATCTATTTAATTGTTAATGAAAAAATATAGATTTGGTTTGAAAGCCACTATGCTTCAGTGACCCAGGGGATGTGCGGCTACTAATTACGCGACTGACATCGATACCGATGACTGATCTGTGAACCAATTACTATCATTTCAATACAATAGTTGTCGACCTGTGCGTGTCATAGATGCTAGATCAAAGCACAATCCTAAGTGAACATCTTATATATAAAACCGAAACGGCGTATGTATGTCTGTGGGTCTGTAATTCCCTTTTGCATTGTTGGTCATTAAGTTGCCATAAAAACGAATATGAAAGAAAACATGTTTGAATTTATATCGGCGAAGACATTTAGTCAAAATGTAATAAATTAGTCTTCTACTTAACTTTTCCCGGCTTTTATTAATATAATAATGTTTATTATTTACGTGAAGGTATTATTTGACATTTCTTTGACAGCTAATTAGATTTTTTCCTTGAATTTGGACATTTTAATGGGCGAAAATGGGGCTGTCATCAAATTAAATAAAGTTTGTGATTTTATTTTAACTCTATTTTGGATGTTAGATTTTGTGATATAATTATGTTGAATGATATAACATTAAATAATTATTGGCCGCTTAGTCCGAGCGACGCCGGGTAGCAATACTAGTATAAGATAAGTTAGAAGAAATAGAAATACGAAATGGCACGAGTACAATATTACAACTATTCAATAATAAAAGACACCTCGATCCTCTTTTTGCACGGTTTCGAAAAAGCACGGTTTTTATAAGAGAACCGATTAAATTTAATAATTTTTATACTCTAATTTTTTTGCACATAGCAGAAAACTGGCACTTTATTATCAAGTAGCGACACTGAATGAATATGTTATTTTTCAATGTTCAATTTAATAAATCAAAAACTATATAAATCTATAAATTGTCTAACATTAAAAAATATTTTGAATGAATAAATTATAAATAAATTCGACTTCTTTGCGAGTTCAATAATTTCGAATTTGAGATGATTTTAAGGAATGGAACCTGTCTACCATGTGTGTATGGCATCTTATCTTTTTACACGATTGCAAAAAGAGAATCAGGCGTATTTGATTAATTTAAAGTTATTTTACTATCATTTTATCCATGTCATTTTTTTGGACACCGTATGCTACGAAATCGAATCATTGTAGCAATAATATTAAAACACTATTATATAACTGTGCATTTAAAGACTGATGCTTATTATTTACCATGAACACATCCTTTTGAGCACTTGGGCATGCAGAATTTCATATTTGGTTCTTCAATGTATCCTGAATCACAGGCGCACTCGTTATCGGGACCGCAATGTCCATTGAGGCATCCGATGGGACAAGTTGGCACGCAGAAGCCATCTAAGTCGAGAACGTGGTCAGGGTGACATGCGCACACATTCGGAGCAATGCATCTAGCGTTGACGCACTCGTGTTCACAGATAGGTTCGCAGATTTTATAGTTGTGTGCGTTGCGCTCGTATCCCGGGCAACATGTTCGAATCTTACTAAGCGAGGGCATTGACTGGAAACAAATAAATAAAAGCTTCCATCAACAAATATTAGTTAATGGAAAACCGATCGTAAAGAGTCGACCACGGACCATCATTTTACACACGGAAAAAAACCATTGCGTTGACAAGAGCTACTCAAATGGTAGTCTGTGGACCAGTAACGCGCCGCGAGTAAGTAACAGTTGGTCCGCGGACTTTGAAATAAATCATATACGAATACCATTTAATATCGATGCTGGTTTTTCTCTTTCCACTATTCTTCGCATTTGTAAGTGTGACACAAACTGGTTTTCCGGCAATACAATTTCAACAATCCCAAGCCCTTAAGGAAATCGACTACTGCGGCAACTACTAATATTAAATCCAAATTGATAAAAATCAATTGCGACTTTCTGCTGCGTCAGTGAGCAAGGCCGATGCCGACAATATTCTGTTAGCCTATTCAAATTTTCCCGAAGGTTCGGGTGGGTTTTCCGTGGAGGAACTGATAAGAAGCTGACTAGCTTGAAATTGATAACTAATTGGAGCTTTCTGAAGTGATGGCGTCTCCAAAATTTCCAGTTCTAATGGACCCTCATTATAATCTATATTTTCGTTTTATCACCTATGCCAGCTTCTCGACAGTCGATAATCAAGACAACGTATCGAAACAGTATTGGAACGTATGACATTGTGACAAGTCATCTTAGTAGTAATATTTAACGTAGGTATTTCCAGTGGAAATTGTATAAGAAAACATGTAAATTTATAATCTTCACTTATTTACTGAAACAATTATGCCGGTCCCTGAGTTACACTGAAAATATCCACCGATTCGCAAACCAAAAAATTTTGAGGAACACCGGCGTAGACTAGAAAAGTTTTCGCGTCAGAAATTTTGCCTGGATAAGAATTTCCTTACGTATCTATGTACATAGTACACAGTGAAGCTCCGATTCACACTTCAAGAGCTCGCCAAAATAAAACGATTAATGTGGGAAAACGATGAATAATAATTGGTACTATGATGGATGGTGTTTTGCCAGGACAATAGAAAATCAATTATTATACAAATGCGGGGAGAACATCGAAGCGAGATCGATAAATCGAGGTTCCGCTGTACTAATTATTAGACTGTCAGGGATGTTAATTATTTATTTGCTTCAAACTTTATCGTGGGAAGGCAGAACCCAACTTAATAATGTATAATATAGACATAATTAAAGTTTAATTGAAATGGCATTAACCTACAAACACAAGTTTTACACCACCGACAAAGTACGCACGTTTTAATTTGTTATGTTCATGTATAATGTTATTGCGAATTTTATTTTATAAGAAGAAAATATTTAAAAATATTATAGTTGTAACACTTTGCAGAATTGAAATCTTTTAATAATTTTACTATAGCTTACCCCGTTTCCATTTGGAATATTGTGAGGATCCTTCGCAATCGATGCAGTTCTGAAATATATGTAAAATTGATACTAAAATTTTATGAATAAAAAAATGGTGTGTAGTTTACAAGAAGAAGCTTCGGTGAAATATATCAATGTAAACAAATATTGTAGTTTAAATTACTTTAAATGATAAACAAATTTTCTCAAATGTTGGTAACGTCTTAGTTTTGCAAAATTTTATGGATTTGGACAGCGGCATGGTTATGGTGAGCCTTTATACATGAGATATTTTAAAGAGCAGGATATAAGATAATGTTTACGCAAATATCAATGATAAATGATTTTCATCAATCATTAAAAAAAAGCTTGACTATATTTTTTAGAATGGCACGGATTACCAAATATGCTTTTATTATTTACTCAGAAAAGATTGAATGGTACGCTTGTCCATTTTCATCATAATTAATCACATATGAATTGAAATAAGCTTTGATATTCAAAATATTAAATAACAAAACAATATATGTATCAACAGCTACTATACTTGTTTTTATTATTTTCTTAGAGCCTGACTTCGCCAAGAATGATTTTATGTAAAATCAGTTCATAAAAAATGTATTTAAAGTTATTATTTGTTTTTTTTAAGAAAGCATTGTTAATATTAAGTAACACACAATAATTTATGTTTTCCTCGTTAAACCGTTTATTTCAATTCATACGGTTTATAAAAAAAGTAATGTAAATTGATTGACTTGGAACTTTTAATAGAAGTCGTGATCCAAACCAGTTATTATTTATCTCAACCAAACATTTTGGATTGTTTGACAAAAGCAATGCTCTAGGTTCAACGACATTTGGGTCAACTTATATATTCAATAGAAATTGTAAAAAAATAACTGTTTTCACTAAGGCGCTCCTTAAAATGAATCACATTTGTTATTAAACTGTTACTAGCATTTCAACAGATATACTTTCAAGGCTTCGATTTTTCACCTTCGACTGCAGCATTTCATTATTACCCAACTAAACGTGACCAACATCTATAACATATAAAAATATGACATCACTGCACTTGAGATGTATCTGAAGTAGATTCTGAAGCAGAGCTTAGTCAACCAATATTCCACGAAAAGAAAAGTATTTTTTTTTTGCACAAACAGAATGAGAAAGAAATGCTAACCATAATTTATTGATGCAGTGGTTTATTTATTTCAATTATTTTATATCCAATTAATAATTAATAATTATAAACAATTATTAAAATCGATGCTTTTGCGATAAAACTCGATGTGATTATTTGTGTAAAAAAATAAAAAAAATATTCGATGAACAACTTCATAAAAAAAGACACAAAATAAGTAGCACTGGTATTCTATCAAAAAATAAAATATTCAATATGTATGCAGCCACTATTTTCAAGATAATATGTTTGTAAGAGACGGAATTGTTAAGTTAATGTTGCTTTAATATAAGATTAGAAATTTATAATAAAAATGTTCGCGATCAGCGGTTGTAGTGTTTAGCTACTGTATATTATATCATCCAGATGGAGCATATATAATCTTCATTGAGGCCATCTGAAGAGATTTGGCATATGAGAACTGTTACTTAATAACTCCATCTTTATTTTTTGGAGGGTAAGAATATGAGAAAAGGAATAATATTTCTCAGACATAATGAAAAATCAATTATTTAGGAAACTGTTCGTTGTTAGATTCAACACCGATTGAACTGAAGCCAACGACGTTGACCACTCGGCAATAAGGCCAGATAATTAATGAAAATCATTTGCTTACATGTAAACATAATACAAAAATGTCCTTACTCTTAACAATAATAGTCAAATAGTGTGCAGGTACTCACGGAACTTCCTTGTAGCACACTCCTTTTTCGAGGTCCAATGGCTTTGAGCTATTCCTAACAGTGTGTGAAGATCCAGTAAGATTCCTCATGTTTGGGAACGATCCAGGACTGTTGAAGATCTGTCCTTGTTGATCAACTCCATGCTGGTTGGTTGCATGGTTACCAGAGACATCATAACCGGCAGCATTATGCCCTCCATTATTGTTACCGGCAGCATTATAACCGGCTATATTGTAACCAGCAGCATTGTATCCATTATTGTTGTATCCGGCAGCATTGTACCCAGCAGCATTGTAGCCAGCGGCATTATAACCAGCGGAATCGTAGCCAGCGGCATTGTAACCGGCAGCATTATGCCCTCCATTATTGTGACCAGCAGCATTGTAACCGGCCATATTGTAACCAGCAGCATTGTATCCGGCAGCATTATACCCGGCAGCATTGTACCCAGCAGCATTGTAGCCAGCTGCATTATAACCAGCGTAATCGTAACCAGCGGCATTGTAACCGGCAGCATTATGATCTGCATTACTGTGACCAGCAGCATTGTATCCACCCATATTGTATCCGGCAGCATTATATCCATTAGAGTTGTAGCCGGCAGCATTGTATCCAGCAGCATTGAAGCCTGAAGCATTATAACCAGCAGCATTGTAGCCAGCGGCATTGTAACCAGCAATATTGTAGCCGGCAGCATTGTATCCAGCACCATTGTACAAGCTACTATTGTAGCCTGAAGCGCCGTGACTCGCAGCTGGGTGACCCTTTACTCCTTTGACAGGTTCGTGCTGAGGTAGGGCGATGATGGATGAGCAGATGCTCAGAGCCACGAAGAATGAGTATAGAAAACGATTCATGGTTTTTATTCTGCAATTAAGAAATAATATTTTTGCATAAAGTCCACAACTTGATTTCAAATTATTACAACAAAACCTGTCAATGATTATACAATATAAAAATTAATAGCTCTGACTATTGATCGAGTACATAATTTTTCTATTAATGTTTCTGATTTGATTTTTTTTTGTGTAATTTGTTTTGTAATTTGTCAAATGCATGTCGCATTGGCGCTTGCTGTAATGCCATGTATTATTTTTAATAATAAATAAATAAATAATATTTACGTCAATTATTAAAAAAGAAAAATAAAGATATACGCAGTATTGCATACAATTTTCATTCAACCAATGCAAATGGCAAAGAAAATATTATGCTTTGTTTATAATAATGTAAAATAATTCTTAGCGTAACTATGGAGCATTGTTTATAAACACAAACCAATACTTTTTTTAGGTATCATCATTTGATTAAATAATATTAATATTCTTATAGTAATTTACCAATATATCTTAATTCGAATATGCTTAAATATTTTTAATGTAGATATAATAAAGCCGCGATAATATTATGTTTGTTTTTAAAACTGACCTTTTTATGAGCCAATGGTTCTGAAATATATCCAGACAACTCGCTCAATAGACTGCCAACCTACTACTGATCATTTTTGTTTGAAATCTAAACAACATAGATTTGATATTGAAATCTCTTGTATTTCGAGGAACTGTGGCCATAAAAACATCATGAATCATAGTTGCTAAAACTATTTAATATGTGCGACTGTTTGAAACGTATTATCCTTAAATTGTAAAAATATTTGTCCAACTAACATAAAGAAATAAAATCCTTGATATTGCGAATTGTTATGTTCAATACATATTACAATAGTTTTTCTTTTTATACAGCTTCTTATTTAATCGATCATGGTTTCTTATGCTATGATGAATTAATGAATGAATATAATTTGAATTAATTCTACTTAAGACTTACATAACAAATGTAAAATAAATACAATATTATGGGCAAGATATTGTCTCCATCACTATTGTACGAATTCTATATTCTCTTATCCTTCAATAAGTTTTATTGTTACATCCAAACCTCTTTTTGTGCGATTTCAAAGTTTTTTGGTTTTTTTAATTTTTTTATCTATATTTTTGGGACTATTTCAACACACTGTAATTAACAGCGCATTGTTCACGTACTGTACGTGCAAAATCCAGTGTTTCACCTGTCTATTACAATGTGACCTTGTTACGTGCGTCCTTGTACATGTTATGTTTCCATACCAAGTCATAGCTTTTTTTGTGCGATTTGCCGCGGAAAGCATCTACCACACAACAAAAGGTTTCGGTTTACATAATAATATCAAGCTTGCTGGAATGTTAACGATTAAGGCATACGGCCTACTTAATAGCGCTGTATCTCTGAATGGATATGTTTCACATTGGGAACGGAAAAGATAAAAACAAGATATGATATTGCCAAAATTTTGTGAAACATTTTCTTGTGAAAGTTTGAAAATGCCTGTTAAGCTGATAACGGCAGAAAATTTAATGATTGTTAATTAAACAGCCAGAAATTATGGTCGAAATTTATCAGAATTTACTTGAAATACTTGCAATAGTTAAGTACGAGGACGTTATCAACACCACCCACCTGTAAGTTATATACATGTTGTGTTTGTATATGGTGCGAAAAATTGTTTGCTTTTACATATGTATCACACGCCATTATAGATATAACACAAACCATTTATTATGAACACTTAAATGCTTGCAATGTCTTTTTATCGTTGGCGTATTTAATAATGTAAAATTTAAACTGATTGTTAAATTGACTAAAGAGGAACGAAACATTGAATTAGTACGATTAATGGCGAAGTAGTTATCAGTGAAAATCAATGAGTAATAAATATAAACATGATTTATGGAAACCACTTTAGTATTATATATAAATATACTTATATATCAGACGAAGATGTTTCTTAAACAGGCGAAACGCGTGCAACTACTTGTGAGCTTCCACAATATTACCACCATCCATCGCTTGTATTTAAATATATGTACTTGAATAATGAACCAATTCATCAGTTTATATATCCAAAAAAATCTACGTTATTTCAATTGGAAGTTTCCTTACATTGTGAAATATTTTTTTATTACCAATTTCCAATGCATTGCTACATATTATTTAAGCACGTATGTATGTTTTATTTGATCATATTAGTGCTTTTTATATTGGATCAGGACCGGTTTCGCTCATGGCGAGCATTGTCAACTGATAAGGAATACAATGAAACAGTGATATTTATACAAAATTTAAGTAATAAATACAAGGTATGACAAACAATTTGTATTACAACTAAGCAAATAGAATAATATTATTAATAGCAATAATATAAAATTTAAAATAACTTTGATTATTCCACGTATTGTGTAACTAACTGTGACACGTGTTTCCCCTTTTTCAGAGGCATCTTCAGACTTAATATCGCAAAGTTTGCTTGAGTAATTAATTACTATATTAAATTTAATAATAAATTTTGTATTAAAATAAACTTCCACAAAGTTACCGCCGAAACCATCGAAAATATTAAATATAGCAATGTCTAGATTTTTACAACACGCTGTATTATACTTAAATAATATCTATAAAAAACAATTCCTCAGAACCAAGATGAAATCATCGTAACGCAGAACCAGTATTGAAGTTATGAAAATTTGCATATTATTAAGATGAAGTATACGTTACTATCTTCGCAATATTGTGTCGCGCCATGCAAAATTGTGTACATACATTTTTATGCGTTTAGTATCGAATCAACAGTCAATAGTTTTGTAATGAGACTTAATAATTATAAATCAACTATCAGGGTAGACGGTGGTAGATTATGCCATTACTTTATCCATTATTCCATAACCTTATAATATTACGGCACGGGAAGCGCTTGGGGTCTACGATTCTTAGGGCCTCAACATTGACTTTTATTTCCCTATACATTCTAGAATTTTACAGCTTTCAATATTATTTTCAATTTGAATGAAAATCTATTAATATCGTTACAATTGTTTTCGACAAGACTAATATTATATTTGTATATAATCCCATTAGAAGTGAATTGAGCCAAGTGGCATTTTTTTTCAAAAAATGAGTTAGATAAAGTTTCATTTTCTTCAAGTCTTAAGGTATCCTACAAGTGAAGTGAGATTTAATAAAAGTATGCTCTGAGCTCATATTAAAATTTCATCATTCTGGTAAAACGTTATTAGTAGTATAATTATTTGTTTGTTTTGTTTTGATTCTATAACCCCCCCCCTTCTTGCTTCCCGTAAAAAGGAAAAATCCCATTTTGTAATTTTATCATTTTAAAATATTAGAATCAATCTGGCTTCATTACTTAATAAAGCAAAATTTGCGATGGTAAGTCCGAAGATGCCTCTGAGAGTGGCGAAACACGTGTCACAATTAGTAACACAATCTTGAAGTTATTTTTAAATATATATTCTTTTCATTAGGAATTATATTTGAAAGCGAACAAATAATAGAACATGTAATTTTCAATGCAAAAGGAAGTGGAGTTTTTTTATTTGTCAATTATTCACACTAAGATAGACTTTATTACTGAATATTATTCCGCATCTGTATAAATAAACCTTTATGTATGTAAACGTAAAATGTATCGCTGTGTCTTGTGTCGTGTTTGTGTTTGTGTTATTGATGTAAAAAATTACAATCGTATATGTCTAGCAAAACATCGTGAGAAATCTACAAAGAGTTCCTTAATAGTCTATTAGTTTGGCAACATCAATTGCAATGATACGTAGAATAGATTCTTACAAAAATTTCGATAATTTCATTGTGTGTATTAAAATATAATTACCATTACATATATAAATGCCAAAAAGGATACATTAATGATATTCTTTGTTCAGCTTATAATATAATAATATAAAAATAATGCATCGCTATTATATAAAAGTTACGTTCTTCTTCTGGATACTAAATTGACAAACTTTAAATAAAATACACAGAACAAATTAATGACTTCTGATTATTGAAATAGTTGAATGTAAAAACGTAATCAGCAAATATAAATATCATGCATTATTTTTGATTAATCTGAGAATTGTGTTTTTCAGAAATAATATTTTTCCTTGAGATTTTGAAATTTATTGATTTACATACATGCAAACGTACAGTTTTTAAAGAGATACATAAGAGTAGAGTAGAGTTTTTAAATAATGTTCAAACTATTGTCTTGTTCTTTTTATAATAAGTTTTGTGGAGTTTAGAGTACCTACGCGATTAAAAAATATTACCACGTAACGGCACATTTGTTAATTACTCGATTATTTAGCCCAGAGGTCACCAGACTTTTTGAGAAACGGGCCGGATTAAAAAAAATCATAACTTGGCGGGCTGGATGACAAATGAATTTATGATGGATCCAATTTGAATGTTAATTTATATGTTATTGATATTACATAATTATATTGTAAATAAATGAAATTTTTAATGGAATTAATAATAGATAATATTTATTATATTTTATTGGATCATACGTTATCGTATCTTATAGGTACCAATTTATGAATTGATTTTAATAGTTGTGAATTCACAACCAAATCATAAAATTTAAAAAAAAACTAATTGTTCTTATTTGAATAATTTATTTTCAAAAATTGAGAACTTTTGGAGGGCCGTATGAAAATCTTTGGCGGGCTGTTGTTTGGTGACCGTTGATTTAGCCTATTCAACAATACAACAACTAATTTTTACTTTTGGCAAACTCTCAAAAGTGTTAATATCTTGTGAAGGTAAATCCAACCTGGGTGAAATCGGTCTTGTTTAAAACTATTATTAGAACATGCACGATAAAAATTGTTTCGTTATTTAAAAAATAAAGTTATATTTTCGATTATTAATTAGTTAATAGATTGATTGCATTCGTGTTTTTCAGCGTGCCTATATTGTTACGTAACTATTATGAATGTATCAAAATTGTTTATTTTATCTGTATTTTCTGTACAAATCACAACCGGATGTATCATTAAAATGTTTTAACTTCCTTTTGGAGATATACAAATTAGCTCGTGGGTGTAATATTATTCGCAAATTGTACTAATTATGAATTATGAACATTAATTATTAGTATTTTCGTGGAAACTATCAATGCATGGAAACTTTTGTCGAGATAAAGGTCAAAATGATAAGATTGGACATTTCTAAAATGCATAAACAATGATATGAACATTATTTTAATCATGGTAATCGTATAATTACCGACTACATAATGTTTATCAATACGAGTATTTCATACCACGTCCACGTCAATTTCAACAAAATATTTATTTTTGAAAACAATAACGAAAATAAATAGCAATCACAAAGTCTTTTCTGATGTATCAGAATTTGAACATTTTCGCTCCATTTTAGATATTCCAATAAATCCTATCGATATCTTTGAGGTGACTGCATTACCACCGATCTTTTTTCAATCAAATTACAAGAATATATTCTTATAAGATTACATTTTTTGGATAAAGTGAATAAATACCTACTCAACTTTTATTGTTTTAGTATACAGTGCCATCTATCGTTATTAGACTTAAACAAAATGTACCATCAGCCTTGCGACAAATTTATATCATGACAGAGGTACCTATATCACAGATAATATGTTTTATCGTTCTGGTCGCCGCGCCAACATCCATTCAATGTTGGATGGAAAAATAAGTTTTTGCTCCTCACAGTCCTCACTCAACACTAAACGCAGAAAAAGATGAAAATTTATATCATGAATAAATCAAAATGTACCACATTCTATGTATACAGAATAACATGACAAATAATAATCATTCATCTGAACATTTGAAATAAATATAAATGTAGGTTCGAACACCAATAAAGTATGGGCTTATTTAAGTTTGTCATTTTATTCCTTTAGTCTTGCGGTCACCAAACTACGGCCCGCGGGCCAGATTCGGCCCTTGATAATGTCTGAGTTTTGTATAAAAATTATTCACATTGGAAATATATATTTTTTTAAATATCATGAATTGATTGTGAATTCACGAGCATTGTTCATTTCAATTCATCATTTGGGAAAGCTTTTTTCATTACTTTATTAACAAATTTGTTTCCAATGTTACTCAAGAAATATTTTGTTAAAACACCGCGACGACTACGACCAAAAAACCGCAACACCACGACTTCGACTCCGACTCCACAGCCCTGTTTATAATAATTATAGATCACTATTCAACCCATAAGATATAGAAAAATTGCTTAGATACATATTTTTTGAACAATTTATGCATGTCCTCGGTAGTATAGTGGTAAGTATCCCCGCCTGTCACGCGGGAGACCGGGGTTCGATTCCCCGCCGGGGAGACTTTTTGGTTAACTTGTAAAAAATATTCACTAAATGTAATGCCATGTAATGCAATCTTTTTTTAAATGAATAGTATCAAATACAAATCGTTAAGGTGACGTCTTTGGAGAAATCAGACACGCTGAATTTGAAGACACAAATTTAAAGAAGGATTCGATAGAGTGACCAACTATCCTAGTTTTTCACATGTTTAAAAACCCAAGATTTTTGTCAATTTCACCACATTGCATCTTACAAAAGTACAGTCGGCGTATCTGTATTATGCGAATACTAGGGGAACGGGTGTTTGACGTGATCAGGAACTCGGAGGTAAGAGAGCGCCCAAACCGCCAATAAAGAAGGTGACATAGGCGACTTAGACATGACGGATGCCCCAGAGAGGCGTGAATCTCCTTTAATCCGGATGGATTTAACGCCATGAAAGGCCGCTGATGATCATGCCTAGTGTAAAATTGACGGAACTATGGTATCCCATGGAAATCCTGGGGAAAGCAGACAGGCAATTTGGGGCACCGTTTGACAGCTATATCCCTCGAATGAGGAGCTGATATGGAAATAGAGTAATCCTAGCGCCTCTAGTTGCCTCTGGTATTTATTTGGATTACAGTATTTTATAAAAGCCTATTTTTTTAGTGAATGTGATTTCAATGACATAGATAATTTGATAAAAAAAGTCAGATGCACTATTGCTATATGCTAGATTTAATAAAAAAATTGGCCCATGAGGGGATCGAACCCGCGACCTTCGCGTTATTAGCACGACGCTCTAACCAACTGAGCTAATGGGCCAGATACTTGGAACGAAAATAAGTGTAAAATAATTCTACAATCAAAAAGAATAAACAATCGTAATTAATCTAATTGCGCCTGTCCAGATCCAGACTACTCTCTGATGAGTGCGGGGCAAGAAATCGAGAGAGTCGATGGTTTTAGGTACTTGGGAGTACACATCACGGTAGATGGCAACCCGCGTAATTAGCTCGCGATTCGATTAGGGATAGCTGGAGCAACATTTAATTCAATGCGGAAAGTCTGGGACTCACGATTGGACATGTGCTGCGGATGCCCCAGGGGATCCTGAATCCTGCCTGCCTCTTCTATCAACCTGATGGATCCCGACGCCGCGGAAGGCCTCTGATGACCATCCATAGGATGTACTCAGGGGAGCTAAGGGACACCGGGATGACTTGGGAAGATGCGAGGAGGTTGGCGGGAGACAGAGAATTTTGGAGGCACCGTGTGGCGGCCATATGCTCCGAATAGGGAGCGGATATGGAAAAAAATAATCTAGATGGCAAGCGTTAACTTTTAATTTTGTTTTTTTATCAAATCGGAGAGGCCTTCAGATAATATGGAAATGAGCCCGTATATAACAAATACAATGTTTTGAAATTTATTTCAACGTTTCCAATAAAACTCTTCGTATCCAGTGGCGGATTAAGCACTAAGGAGACCCCAGGCGCAATATAATTATGTAGTTTATGAGGCCCCTTTTTTCGAAGGATAAAAAAAGCATCGCAAAAATTTATTTAAGATTGGACAAATAAGAAATGTTTTGTGAATTGATTTCATTTTTAATCGTTTCTACACAATGTAATTTGAACAATGTATGGTATTCCACGCAGTTCACTGAATTGCGTGGAATATATTTTCAACCATATAATGTATGTGACAATTTTTTTGTTTTTGTTTTTGAAAGAAAGTTATTTGGGAGATTTGGGGTAATCCACCAGTTAGTATTTGACAATGAGTTAAATAAGTGGGATTTATAACTCTGTAGAATTTTATAGAAAACTCTCAAAATGATACAGCAGAGCACCGTTATCAGGTTTTTAATTGAACCCTCAAATAAAATGATAAGTACGGAGTTATTGAATGCCAATCTTCTTATTGGACGGAAATATAAAAAAAAAACATGAGACAATAATGTGGTTAGAACGATGAATGAAAAAACGATAAGCTGGGGTTCCACTGTTTTAATTTATAATAAATAAATCAGCATAAAGAATTATCTGTGCACTTCGACTTCATCAAGTAATTGAAAGTATCTGTAATATAAAATTTAAAACTTTGATTATTCCACGTATTGTGTAACTAACTGTTACACGTGTTTCGCCTCTTTCAGAGGCAAATCGCAAAGTTTGCTTAAGTATTACTTAAGCAAACTTTGCGATAGTAAGTCTGAAGATGCCTCTGAAAGAGACGAAACACGTGTCACAGTTAGTTACACAATACGTGGAATAATCAAAGTTATTTTAAATTTTATATTAAAACGAATCCCACAAAGTTACCGCCGAAACCATCGAAAATATGAAAGTATCTGTATTTTTTATTAAATGAAACACCAATATATTTTGATTTGACTTAATTTATTATTTGTTAGTTATTTATCTTATTATGTGTACTTTTTTTACAAATTCATACAAAGTTATTAATTTTATATTTGTTTTTTCACGTATTTAATCAACTAACATAAATAGTAATTAATAGTGATTGGTAATTCATACATAAATACCTATATTGTTCTTTATATCCACATCAATTATTGATAGTATAATATCCATCTCAATACTGTCACTTATAAACACTTATAAAATGATCAATTTCAAAAATTATTGTCCCTTTCAATTAAGGATTGGTACCTATCATCGTAACATATTTTATTTCATTTATTGGAAGAAAAGAATATGATTCGGTATATTTTTATTATATTTTCTTCTTTGAATGATTTATTCTTTTTAAAAGTATAATTACAGTTCAGTCACAGCTTCATCTCCCATATTTATTACTTTATTTGATTCAACTACAGCTGGATGCCAGCTGGGAATCTCATCATAAAGAGGTTCTATATTTTCCATTTCTAATGATTTCGGACATTCCAATTTTAAGGCATCTATACCAGCATTCGTAACCGGAAAGGCGACATCTATCTTATGCACAGCTGTGGCGGATTCGTAAACTTTTGGTAATGTGTTCATTCCTTGCGTACCAGATGGCAGTATGCCAAACGACAAATTTTTCGATATCGGAGAAAAACTAGTAGGCCGAAGTGGCTTCGGATGGTCATAATGACACTCCAGAATTTCTGAAATCAATGAAAATTTTATTTTAATTGGTATCGACACGCTCTATATAATATTCTATTAATATAAATGCGAATTTTTCTGGATCATCAGCTGTTCTCATAGAATCACTATATATTTTTTTTAACCATCTCCGCTCCCAGCTTGGAGCATATGAAATCCTCACGGAGTTTATCTCAACATTTGTTTTTTCTACGAGAACGGCTTGTTACTCAGTTGCTCAACCTCGAAGACAGTAGGGATAGAAAGGATACGAGGACTAGGACATAACTAATGATTAGCTAATCGCTGTCATATGCGTCGCTCTTTGGGATCGGAAAGGTGGGAAGGGATTTTCAAAAACACAAACACCCATGCTTTTGAACAGATTTATCGACTGAAAAAATCCGCTCGTACCGGGAATCGAGCCCGGGCGGTCCGGCACGCAAGCCAACAACGTTGACACTGCGCCACGGACCGGAACAATTAATATTAGGACTCCTTTTTAAAACAATTCAGCCCAAAAATGATAGAGAATGTATTTTAACGAAAAAAAAATTCACCGTCGTAATTTTCAGAAACGAATCGAATCTTATTTTTCATGCAAAAATTACACTGTTCATCAATTTATTGTATTCAAAAATATGTAAATGGGAAAAAAATCATTGTTATACTGACATATGATCACAAAAATAGTCATATACCAATACCAATACCACTTCATGAAGTAACACTATAAATAAACTTTTTTTACCTCTAAAACTCTCCATCATAATAGGCGAGACAGTGTGAATGACAACTGGCTGAAGGTATGGTGCACCATATCTTGTTTTGCATTCTGCCAGTGTTGAATAATGCAACATGTTTCCAGGGGGATCTAAAGCAAATAGTAAATGGTTCAAGTTTTAATTGTGTTGCTAAAACTTTGCCCGTGACAAGCACCTCTCTATATTACACTTAAATAACATATTATATATGTCACTAGTCACTCCCACAAAAAAATTAGCATAGCATGTTACAATATTAAAAAATTTAGTTAAAAACTTTTAAGAATACTAATATCAAACCTGGTAGTGGGCTGTGAAATACGCTTCTTAAGTAACCGGAGGATATTTCGTCTTCGGAAACATTCATCATTGAATTGACTCGAGCAATATCCCTGTTCTTGCTTCTCCCTGTATGATTCCTTCTAAATCTAGCAATCAGAACAATTATTGCAGCCATTAATATTAATGCCGCAGCTACTCCAGCTGCAATGCTAAGCACGGAATAAAGATTATCTTTCCTTTCATTTGGATCATCGTCTCCAGCCACAGCTGTAATTTGCTCAGGTTCAGTGAGAACGTGTTTTGTCTCCTCTGTCTGTATATCAATTGTGGTCATAGAAAGTGTTGTGACATTGTTCAAACTATAAGGAGTCACCAAATTCGTATGGTCTTTCCTATAATAAATGCTCGGTTGAGTCGATGTATTCATTCTGTGCAGAATTTTAGTACCATTTGATTTTATGATTCTTATAATTGGCTTCCCTGAATCCATTATGACTTTAACAGGAATGGTTATCATTCTACTATCGTGAGTGTATTTTTTGGTTTTGTAATTGACAGGAGACACTGTTCCCGATAGTCCTGTCTTGTAAACAATTCCTTGCATTGTAATATTACCCGTTGGTTGTTGAGTCTTTCCTGGTTTTCTTCTGACTGTCGAAGTTGTTGATTTTAATACGGTTAAAGAAATAATTGACCGCTCTGTTGCTTTGTTTGGCAAATTTGTTTCTTTGGTTGTCGTTTTTGGTGGATTATTAAAGATCAGAGTGATCGGTGAATCTGTAGTAATAGAATTCACTGTCGTTTCAGGACTTTCTATTTGCGATTTCGAAGTATTTTGCACAACTGAAGTTTCAGTGACATCTTCAATATGAGAGGATCTTTGTTTTGTAGTAGTTGATTCTAATGTTATAATTGGAGTATGTTGTGTAGTATTAAACAGTACATTTTGCGTAGATGATTCTGTTGTTGTAAAGATACTACTTGGCATTGTACTTTCTGAAGTTTGGCTGGTGGTTAAGATTTGTTCTTTGTTTAATTTATCACTTTCTGGAGTAGTCGATAGTATAATAACTTCACTCCTAAAATCTTTTGGAGAGGTAATTGTTGTTGTTGTTGTTTCAACGCTCACTTCGGTGGTTGAAATATTTTCTGTTTGTATTTTGACTGATGGCGCCGTATGAGGAATGAACGTGTTTTCAGTTCCATAATATGTTTTATTGACTAGATTTAGATTCTGATCATTTATTTTTGATCTGACATCTGGTGTTTGGGTGGGACTACTCCAATCGAAAAGGAATTTGGTTTCCCTGTTGAATGGTGTCACTATAAATGGTCGTTTGGTAAATGCATCTTTTGGTACATTGCATCTGAAAATGAGCAAATACACACAATTATTATTGGTCTCTGTGGTCAAGTGTAAAGCTACATATATCCTGTTAATTTTTCGTACAGTTTCAGGTCCTCTAAAAATCAGTACATATTGAGTTTAAATTTGAGATCTTAGACACGAGTGTTTGTATTTTCAATGCTTCTCAAGTTTATACTATGAGATTTGAAACTTAAAAAATATGACGCTTTGGAAATTATTAGCTCTATTCTAAATATTTTCTTTCTGATTTTTATAAATGAGACGCAATTGAATAAAAAACAAACTAACAAGATTAGTATTCATACCTTGGTCCAACCCAACCATCATTACAGATGCATTTCCCATTTTTAGAGTCACACTGAGAATTTTCTGGACATTGACACTCTTGTGTGCAGCTCTTTCCCCAAGACTGTGGAGAGCATTCTGCAAAACATATATTATAATAACAACAGATTACTCAGAGATAATATCAAATAAAATACAAATGGATTGTA
The DNA here is from genome assembly GCA_028554975.1 of Himalopsyche kuldschensis. Lineage (NCBI taxonomy): Eukaryota > Metazoa > Arthropoda > Insecta > Trichoptera > Rhyacophilidae > Himalopsyche > Himalopsyche kuldschensis. The sequence goes on from JAHFWI010000074.1 coordinate 465,642, forward strand.
GCTATATTTATTTTATACCTTCATCACAATTGGCACCCGTCTTCCCTTCCTTACATTTTGGAAAACATTCTTCATCTTTTTCGACAAATCCAGGACAGCAGAATTGAATGGTTTTTGATCGCTGTTCAGTCTGAAAGTATTATACAAATATTAACCACAGATTATTTAGTTCGCTAATTAATTCTTAGAATAAATCCCCCATCATATCTCTCAAAAGCATTCATCTTCCTGTCTAAATTGCAGCAATTTTCAAACTTTGTTTACGTACACTATTGAAATTGTGGATGATGATTTTTAAAAATGAGTAGATACTTGATTTAATGGCCCCAATTATAATGACTTTCGTTATCTTCTGTCAAATACTTTTTTAATAGAGTTTCATGTTTTAAGAGCACTAAGATACCTACTTACTTGCACTTTCCATTTCTCTCGCATTTCTGTATGAACACTAGAACATTTGGGAGGAATGTCAAAACACCACGAGTAAGTTTTAACCGAGACTGGTTGTTGGTGGTTGTAGTGTTTGAAAAAGAAAACAAACACGATAGTTTTAATTTAGTATTTGAAAAACGCTGAAAAAGTTATTTAACTAAGCTTGGTAGAACTCCTGATAGTTTATAATTTAATTTAGTATTTGAAAAGAAGTTATCAACAAATATATAAAATAATTTATGTAGAATTAAAATACATTATCAAAAGTTATTTAACTAGCATTTGTTTGTTCTGACATTTTTAGAATTGTTAACAAAGCACAGACAATATTAAACTCAACCGAGAATAGGCTTTGTAAAAGAGCCTTTATAACTTGACTACTTTGAAATGAAATAATTAATTCCTAATTGCGAATATATTACAATGACATAACACCTACTTTTTGTGTGTATTTTGCTCATCGAGTTTGCTTTGTAATAATGAATGAAATGTATGATTAAAGTGTTTAAAAACACGAGTAAAACTATGAAAAGTATTCTTATAATTAGTGCAATAAGTTTTAAGAATTTTAATTATGGCATACACTATTTAGGGCCATTTTTGCCGCCTCTACTTCCAACTTAAATAGAAAATAAAAGTCTAATTAATTTACTCCACCAACCAGCCAGAAAGTGTGTTTTATTGTACGAATGACTACAAGGGATCGAGTTAAATTCAATATGAAATTTGAGATAATAAAACTTACTTTTGTGTCTCAAAGCAGAGATTTGGACCGTAGAGTCCATCTGACATTCCAAGTATCTTCATCAATACGAAAGTAATGAGCAGTCGACGATCCATCTCAATAAATTTCATTCCGGAAGATCTGATTCTTGTTCAGTGAGCATCTTCATTCATATTTTACACCACCAATCGTCAGATCATTGAAGTTTGTCTTACTTCTTTCCATTTAGAATATGTTTTTATAATAAAAGCGTGGTTCACTCCTATCCATTGGAATTAGCAGTTACAGCTTGATCGTTATTTTACATAATACTATGACAATTAATACACATCACTTCTAGGTTTACACATTTTGCATACATAACTATAGTTCTCCATAATTATTTGATATCGAAGCTTTTAACATTAATCAATATTCAATTCAATTGCCTAAAAAATAAATACAGATTAATTGAGGATTTCGAGTGAACGAGTCTCTCTCGGCTTACATGGTTTCGGTTCGACACGCTCAATAATTGCAACCATATATTATTGTACACGTTAATGTTCCAACTTAACACGGTTAACAAACATACGATTCAACCATGATTGATTACAAAAAATAAGCATTCTTCAACTTCATTGACACATGTCCACATCGCACTTTGCTTAAAAAATGCCAAATTGTGTACTTATTTAACCTTTCCTTTACGGTCCCAAAAAATACATACGATGGGATAACGTGTAGTCATTACGCTTCATGCAAAGATGGTTTTTTATGATGATTTATTGCAGATATGATATATGTAGTAAATCACCATAAAACACCATTTTTGCACGAAACATAGTGACTACAATTCTCCGGATCGGGTATGTTTTTTGGGACCGTATAGTAAAGGTTAATATACCAATTTATTATGTTGTTTGCATACTGAATATAAATACACGTATCCCGCAATTTACGCGGTACCCATTTTACGCGGTTTCACTTTTACGCGGTTAAGAAAAAATCACATTAAAAAAAAATCAAACATATTTTGTGACACGTGTTACACAATTGTGAAATATATAGGATTAGCAAATAAAGAAATTAAAACGTCAACATTAAATGCTTATTGGAGAGCAGTATGGCCAGAAGTAGTTGAACCTGATCATATAATTCCAGCAAGAGATGAAACATTTAACAACATTTTAACTATAACAAAAGCGTTGGGACAGGGGTTGGAGAATTTGGAATTCAGTGACATCGATGAATTGTTTGTTAATAGTGAAATAGACGAAGAAGAATTGATTTATATGGTGTCAACCAACGAAAAAGAAAATGTTGAAAGTTGCGATGATAGTGATAAAGACATTACTAATAAACCAAATAAATTTACGTCTAAAGACATTTCTGAAATTTTACAATTGGCCAATAACTTAGAAAATAAAGTTTTGGCTACTGATCCGGTTATTGAACGTGCTGTTAAATTTCAGCGAGACCTTAAAAGCCTGTAAATACGGTGAAATTTACAGACTTAAAAAAAACACAACACAAAAATTAGTTACAGACTATTTAATAAGACGAGAAGAAGAGCCTTTTTTGAAGATTTTTTTTTCTGGTACCTATCTTCCGTTTTTGTATGAGCTTGAAGTCTCGATATACGTGTTTTCTCTAGGAACGTATATACCGCGTAAATCGAGGGATGAGTGTATTACTATTTTGATAATTTTTCTTCTTCAATAAATTAGAGTTGTATTAATTTTGCAATCATTAATGTTGCTGGACTCAATTTGAGGGATTGTAAATTGAGGAATATTTGTAAATATTACGAATTAATTGTACAACTAATGTGTGTGCATATTTTTTTACGAATATCAAAAATGGATACGTAGTTAATACAGACTTATGTAATATAACAGAAGTTAGCTACTGAATTATATTCTTTATTAATTGCATAATAATTCTTTATACTAATATTACCAATCATGTTATTGTCAGTTAATAAAAAGTGGGTATCCGGAAATGGATGACATATAGCCATTGAGAAGTAATAAACGTGTTTATTTATGAACAATTACTATTATTTGATAGATTAATGATGGCTGATAGTATTATATTACGTAAAATATTTCAACAGTTAACAAGAAATGGAATGGAATCAAATTAAAAATGTTTTTCTTTATGGCTTTGACCAACTGAGAATCAAAAATACATGTTAACATTGATGATGCGGTTTTCAGGTAGGTTCGCTTGATCGACCGAGAGCTTAAAGCATTATCTGTATCATTTTTACTGACGCATTTGAACATTATTTTAAAATTCTTTTATTTAAATTTTTGATCTTTAAATGATATTAATTATGCGAAGAAAGTATGAATAAAATTACAGCTTTTATGTTTTTATAAATAAAAAAATATATCCTCTTCTATCAATTATTGTTAGACAATCAATCTGATCGAAGAAAATGAATAGGGCAAGGAGAGACGGATTAAAGAATTAATAGTCAGCCGTTGCTATGTTAATGTCCCGTTTTCACGATCTTTTAATTTAATACTATCTACTTTAGTTAGATCTAAACATAATTGATTATATAAACTATAGAAAGTTATTTGTTATATGCAAAATTTTATGCACAGTAGACATTTTTGTAGATTAATTTTTAAATTATTTGATACTCATTAAATTAATGTATTATTGGGTGACTATTAGAAATGTTCCAGCAAAATACTAAATACTCTCATAAATAATTCTAATGAGCTGGTAAAAAAACTGGTTGCAGATTTAAAGAAAGCTGTTAAATCTAAATCAGAGCACAATAATGGCGATACGGTTTGTTAAGCGCGCCATGTTTTGCTTGATAACTGATGAATAAATCTTCATCAGGAATCAATAAAAATATTACCTACGTATTACCTAATATTACAAAGGAAAGAATTTAGCCAACATAATTTTGAATAAATACATACATATATATGTATATTATGCAATTAATGGAATTAGTTTATTTAGAAAAAAAGGCGGTGCCGATTTTATACACCATTATTTAAATAAGTCAAAATTGTTCATTGAATTCACGGTATTCAAGTATTCACATAATTTCGTATCCCAACAAAGCCAAAACTAATTTAAATACATATACCGTGATGGATTCGTGTGAGTGTAAATAATTAAATATTTTTACATACTTATAGATTAGTATTCATCGATTGGTCTAGTAGCCTATAAATAATCTGATAGATTTATATAAATAATAATATAATATATCTTATATGACGGTCCTCTTATATTTATTATATTCAATTTCATTGTATATTCTTTAAAAATATACCGCAGAATACCGAATAATGCGTGAATTGTTTATTCGCAGCAGAACTAACACTTTGTTTACGGGCCTTTTAAATTACCATACTAATTGCGCACAAAATTGTGCACACCGTAAACAATGAGTTAATAGGAACAAAGCAGTATCAAAGTTATTGTATTAACTTTTCTACCAACTGTCACTTTCAAATAAAATGGCATCCCTTGATTCGAGCTTTGGCCTATTTCTTTGTAATCAATATATTGCTTATTAAGTCTGTCACTGATATTGTTATAATAGCAAGAAGAGTTCTGAAAAACGTTATACCCCATTGACAGCAAGTAAGCAAATTTAGGCTGTCACTTTGCCCAAACGCTCGAGATAGGTCTTGATGTAATTATAATATAAATATGGATTTCATTACACGCGAATGATTTTTACAAAAAGAATGTTTTCGGAAAAATGCAACGTTTCGTGTAACTATGGTTGACGAATATAGAATTTCTTCATGGAACACCAATTAACAACCACTTTCATAATGATAATTTTTTGGTATGATAAATTTCAGGAATCACCCGTTCCATATAAAATTGTTTTCAGCAAAACGCTCTTTGTATTTTTATTGATATTATTTATTTCCGGCATTAAGAAGATTCAAAAGCACTGTTTACTTCCCTATAAAGTAAACACATCATTTTTTTAATAGACACATGTGGGCCACTTGTACACTTTCTTTATAAGTAAATTTGTGGCAAATTTATATTATACGCTACTCTTTCGACCGCACTATAAAGAACGAGACGCAGCAACTTTTATTCAATGTTATTTTAAACTGATGCATCTTTCTACGCATCTATAAAAGACTACATATGAGAGAAGCCGCTATTAAAAAGCTCAGTGACGTAGAATAAATACTACATAGTAAATATGATGTTGTTTTATGTAAACATTAACATATGTAATCGTTAACAAGATAATTATTAATATTTTCAGAATATATTTTACAATCAATGTGCATTAGCCTTTTTATATATTACATTCATAAATTACCGAATCATCTGAATATACACTTTTAAGGTGTAAGCTGTCACTTCTTGATGTAAAAGCATAATTTAAAGAAATAAAATATATCTGCCAGTCGACAATGCTCGCGATGAGCGAAACGGGTCCTGATCCTAATAAATATAATGCGGAATAAGTACATAAAATTATTTGTTTATGCATTTATGGCCGATTGAGATTCCACGAGAGCATACGTGTTAATAAAATTATTTGTTGACTTGAAAAACCACATTGATTTGACTAATTATTTATGTGTATTAACACTCGCTATTTGTAATGACATTGATTAGAAATTTCATTTAATTTTCAATCATTGTTATAGGTAATTGTGCAAAATGTTAATTTTATTTGCGTCAAAATTATGGATTGAGATCTAAAAAAGCTTTGGCTAAAAACGTGCCTACGCCAATGTGTAAGTTAGTAATTTAAGTACATCTGATTCTCTGCTGTATTGTGGAATCACATTATTTTAATGCCTTAGAACTTGCTGCCAGTTTTTGACATTGCATGTTAAAACCATTTTAGGATCGTAACATTAATTGGCGAGCTTCCCTAAAAGTAACAACTGTTTAAATTAAAATGACAATACAACTTTTCCTGTAGTGGAATTCACCATACGATATAATGTTATCAACGATATAGAGGTTTAACGATTATAAAACAATTATATGCATATATTTTTAATCAATACGTGTTTTAATTAATTATCTAAATTCTAAATAGAAAAATATTTTAAGTCATTTTTGGTGTCAAAAATAATAAATATATTGTATTATAAAAAAATAAAATGTTTTCACAAAAACAACTAGTGAAAAATATGATTTCGTTTCGTTAAATAATAATGTATCCACCTCTATAGACCAGCGGGTATGATGTGGTCCATGTTTTATATCAACTAAGATTTTTTAAATTAAAAATATGATATCTTTCACACGGGTGTTTGTGGTGTCGTTTCTCTTCGAGTTGATCTCGAGTGACTTTATAAATCCGGTGATAACAAATTTCAAAATAAGTATTTGTAAAATAAGTTGTTACAAAAATATTAAAAGTTAGTCCCTCTGAATAAATTGTTTTGTGTTGATTGGCGTCCGATGGATTTCATGTCAAATTTTTCAACAACAAAAATAGATGAGGTGTGATAATTGTGAAGGAAAGTTTATATATTTTAAATAAATTCAGCAAGGTGCCTTGACTTAAATTTGCTTAATTCTTTCTTAAATAAATATTTTTTTTTTTTACTAACTGTTGGTTTTAGTTCATCTGTACACTAGGATGACTGTAGATAACGAAAGACGAAACCTAGGTCATTATTGACAAAACTTATGTAATTGTATAACATTTAAACGGTTGAAACTTGATAATAAAGTTCGATATATTATTATTTGTACGAAGAAATAATAAGGAATTAATTCGACGTACACAATAAAAACTATCGCTGATGACGCTAATATTTATATAAGACAAAATTATTTAATGTTATCTCATCGGTATAGAAGCGTTGCCTAAACGTTTGAGAATCATACTTCTTGTACGGCAGTGACATTTGACTTGTGTGTAAGATCACTAAAACATGTGCATACTTAAGCAAGTGGATGTCTGTTAAAAACATACATGATTAAGAAATGAATACAAAAAATTGTCTAATTTAAATGCTCTCAATTAGACGCTGTTTTGAATACAATTACAAGTCAACATTTACCGTCAATAAAAAAACTCAGATCGCTATAATCTGAGATTTTTATTAAGTTCTTTCACCCTAAGTCTTGATATTATACTCATCTGAATGCAAAATGAGAGTTGTTATGTTCTTTATAAGAATATAATGTTGTTTATCACTATACGATAGTTAATGATGTACATTTTATCACAACATACAATATATAACTATTCAGTAAATGTTAATTCCACTGGGTGTGCTTTGACTAGTTGAACGACATTATTTCTGAAATCTAGGCCCCTTCCTTACTTGTAAACCGGCGAGTATAGTAATATTAGTAATACATAATTTCGTAAATTAAAAAAAGTGTGTTATCGTATTCCAGCTTTAATTTTAATAAAAAAAAAAAATTATGCTTTCAAGAGGTGTGAACTCGGTGTGGAAACGAACAAGAGAGAAAGGTGCGAATTTGGATTGAAAAATATTATGGCTAATTTATGCATGTTATTTATTGAGTTGTAAATTACTTTAATACATACGCATTTAAAAACAGTGTGTAACGTTCTCGAATAGAGAGAGGAGAATTGTAATAACTGTTTTGTGGAGGATTAAACTGGAATTGTATATCCTTAAAAATACGCTAATCAACAAGCATTTTTATGATGGAGTAGAAATTAAGCCGACTGTTTAAACAAAAGCCGCAGTGAAATGATGTGTTTTTAGGCAAATTATAACTTAATATAAAATTTAAAATAACTTTGATTATTCCACGTATTGTGCTACTAACTGTGATCGCCTCTTTCAGAGGCATCTTCAAACTTACTATCGCAAAATTTACTTGAGCAAACTTTGCGATAGTAAGTCTAGAGATGCCTCTGAAAGAGGCGAAACAAGTGTCACAGCTAGTAGCACAATACGTGGAATAATCAAAGTTATTTTAAATTTTATATTAAAATGAGCTTCTACAAAGTTACCGCCGAAACCATCGAAAAAATTATAACATGGCTAAAAATTTTGCTGATGTCTCTAAAGTTAGCATGTCCAAAAATTTCCCATCGTTAGTTTAAAGAATTGAAAGTTATCCTTATACTGTTCATGGTGCACTCTTTTCATTTTTTGTTGTATAAAAGAAAAGTTAGGGACAATCACAACACAACACTTTAGTGCAAGCTAATCAAGTCCTGGGTAACTGCTCCCAGGACATGTTGTTCATGGTAATATGGTAATGTGGTAACATGGTAATATAAAAACGAAGTAAATAGGAAGCCTCTAAGCCCAAATATTATATATTGTGGTTATGAATAACTAGCGAAACAATCATTTAGATATAATGGAGTTGATTAAAGAAAATGGCAAGTCAATAAATTAATTTTTGAATGCTTTGAAATATTACTAAATATATTAGAATCAAAAGATTTTTGCTATGCATAGCATCTTATGACACGAGTAATTTTCTTATCCAGTGTGGATGTTGTATAATATAAGCATTTCAGGTAATGGTGTATTAAATCACATTTTGAAAAGTTATAATCTTAGATACCTACTCGTACACTTTATCCCATGTCACTGTATTATTAAAATCACAATATTCGTACTGAAAAGTTAATTTCATTAAAACATACGCATTAAAAAAACTTCCAAAGTTATATAGAGTAATAAAGTTTTGATGAAAAATGTTTTTAGCGATATCAAAAGCTTTTTTTCACTCAAGCGTCGCGTCACTTTATTTTGGCTTTTGCGCGTCGGTGTTAAAAGTTCGGGCGTCTGTCGCACGACTGGGGAAGGGACTGAGGATTCATTCCCGGTTGCATCGAATCACTGGCACACCATTGTACTGCTACAAATTGTTTGGATAATTTATTTAGTTTAGATAGTTCTGTGTTAAAGTACACATGTTTTGGAGACACTTATATCAATAGCCGAACAATACAATTATTAGATATGCAATCTTGTTTAATGTTTATTCTTGATAATTAAATGTTTGCTTTATGAAACAAATTGGACTTGACCGATTAAATACGGAGACTTTTTGTATTAATTATTTTTGGTTTTTAAATACCTTTACATTAATATATTTTTAAAACAATTATTTAGATATAGAGATAATAAGCAAAGCGCCTATTATATTCAAACGACAATGAAAGAGATGATATATTTTTTAGAAAAACAAGATAACATAAAAAGTATAAAAAAAAACATATTTTGTACTTATATTAATTTAAAAAAGTCAGTTTAAGTACATCCGTGCACTTGGAATGTCTGAAGATGCCGAAAGGCGAAACCCGGGTAGTTAGCGACAAAAATCATGGAAAAGTACAAAGTTCAAACAATTCAAATTTGATATTGAAATTCCATCAAGCACCCTCAGTCGAAATACTTAATTATATTAATTTATTAAGATCAGGACAGGTTTCGCTTTTCAACTGAATATTATCAGCAATAAATTGATGGTGGGATAATTACAAAACTTGTTTTATTATTTTATGATAAAATGCTTTTCTACCACAGTGGACACCTTTTAAGTTTTTAAATATTCACTGCAAGTTGTATAAATATATTTTAAGATTGATGTTTCGATGTCCTTGTACATATATTTTGTTTGACATAATTTATTGTGGACTTCTATTTATATTCTACTCATTCTACTGCATACATTTAATAATAAAAGTGTCCGACAGGTTTATACATACTATATGCCCATTAACGGACCATAGACTTTTTTTACAAATATGATAACTCTTAAAATGCCAAATAAAATTTTGAGCTGTATCATTACAATAGTAAGCAAGCCAATAGTGCGGATGACATTATGTGAGAGAGTCAGTCGAACTGACAAACGGTTAAAAAGGATGTCGGCAACACTCGACAGGTCAAATGTCCCTTCTGAATTCCCTCTTCACACTTTTGTACTATATTGTATTATTATTTATATGTAGATGTGTATACAAAATGTACGTAGGGATTGAGAATATTAATTGCATTAGTTCTATACGTGTGTGAGGGTAGAATTTTACTACAGCGCTACACATAAAAGTATGTAGTTGATTGTTTATTTCTTTATGTGTTAGTGTTACTCGTCTACACGGATTAAGTGGTTATCTCTTCAAGCTTTGCTTCTAGTTATTCTGATCATTGTATGTTATCAATACACCTATCCGATGGTATTTATAATACAAGTTGTTAGTATAGATACTGTTTATTGTTTCCGTTTCGCCATACAAGCAGTAAAAAAATGTTTGTTTTGAGTTACCTGACAAATTGTAGTAGTCTTTATGTTGTTAACAGTTCTTTTACTAAAGGTGTAGTTAATAATTATATCTTCTAATAATTGAAATATCTCTATACATATAAGAAATTTGGGGCTTAGATTTGAGGTATTCCCCTCTTATACATTTACAGGTAGAATAAAATTATAAGAGTAACAATATTAAGCACTGATCAGGGGCAGCGCGGAGATTTTGTCAAAATTCCGGGATAAATTCACACCGAACAATCAAACGCGTGCAAGGGTGTATATATTCATTGTCAACTTTTATTGCCGTACGTTTGACCACATACGAATGTCAACGCGGTAGAAAGAGAGGCTCATTCGCGTGTCACGTCGTGACAATGACACACGCACACTCACTCGATGAAGTGTGAGAAACTCAGTTCAAAAACTCTCAGACTTGCGTTTGAATTGGATTATTTGGTCAATCGCTGACTTTTTCATGTTTTCAATAAATTAAACTGCAATTAACTACATTTCGACTTAAACTTGAATTGTTTATAGCCACGTATATGTTTATTTATAATTCCCGTTATATTTATGTTTTAAATTACTAAGAAACACCTTCCTTACTTGATGTGTAACGACTACACACTTTTTTAAAGGTTAATGCTTTACCAATAAAAAAAAATGGTCATTTATTTGCTATAGCTCCACTGCAATACTACATTGAGAAATCGGCAGTAGCTTGTGTAGAAATTCATTTTTAATATAAAACTTTAATTGATACATTTTTTATTTAGTTGGTTACAAGATATGTAAAATATCTTACAGACGCATATTTCATGTCGTGAAGATCTTTAGAAAAAATAATCGAGCAGTAAATTTTTTTTAAACGACATTTTCCTTTGTGTTTCTTTGACATTTATCATTCAACAATATTTGACTATTACAGTTAAGTTAAATAAATTGTTTTTTTAGTATACTCAATTCAAAACTGCCACAACAAATGTATTCAATAAAATATCATTTACACGAAACATATTCAGCAAAAAGGTGATATTGGAAAACGAACGACGAATATCCGTTGTCAAAATGGCTCAAAGAAACGACTATGTAATATTTTAAATATAGCGTTGTTTTGATTTAATCGTAGCTTTAAATGCTGTTCTTATTTGCATCCTTATAATAAATTAGTGTGAGCTTAATCGGTAATTTCAAATACAAAATGGATTCTAAATTCAAATCTGATTGATTCACGAGGAGAAGTTGGCTAGTTATCAAACATTAATAACATATTATTATGGTGGGCATACTGAAATAAAGTTCCCTACTTACTGTTGCACTTGACAATAATTCGTTATCTCAACACAATAATGATGATAATATACGGGCTACTCGCTGATACAATCATAATATGACTCTCTCCCTTTGCTTGAATTATGTTATGAAATATGAGAGTTAAAAAGCAGGGCTTCAACTATTGTTCTCTGATCATTCTTCTTTAGACCCAGCAAAAGTCATTTAAAATCAAAGAATATCCTACATTGCTGTTTCAGTTTTTTTTAAATGATTCGCTTATTCACCAATTTTAAGGATCTGATATGTTTTGGACACTTTATTAATTTGTGTCTTCGAACAGAAATCGATGAAATAGTTGATTTGAAAATAAAACTGTCTGTACAAGGATTCGAGCCCGCGAGCTCCGCAACTGTAGCCAACAAAACTCTTTTGACCAAGGGTCCATGTATATTTAGCTGTAACGATTGTAAGAGAATTCGATTTTTAGGTACTAATGTATTAAAGTTATATATCAATTGTATAAGCTTATGTTATAATTATTCTTGTTCGTAGTGTGAAGCATATGAACTTACGGATTACACAAATGTGTAATTCTTGATTCTGTTTTTTTTAAATAAAACATGGTTGGCATTCATTTATTTACAATCAATTCCAAAAATGAAAAATCAATGCATTGAAGTGTTCATTGAAGGATTCAATTACTTTACTTTACTCCTTTCTATGCTGATGTTATTTTTGAACAAAGTTACTCATCTAGCCATAATTAAAATATTTCAATGTACACATATTAACAACTTATTCATTTTGTCTCTATTCGCAATGTGGTATATTCTATATTTGATCTCGAACAAATATTCTGCATGTCAAATAAATTATTTACTGAATTTAAAACGTGTCAACCCTGCTTTTAAGTCTCTATTAGAGTTAATCTTATTTACACGACAATTGACTCAACAATGTCGATGTCATTATTTATTATCAATAATTATATTATAGTCGCTCCGCAGATGAAGGGGTTTGGTACTAGTGTACTTTATTTTCTATATGAAACGCTCAATAAAACGACAAAAGACTACTTAGCAGCTACTATATTGTGTCAATAATAAATGAGTACAAAATGTGCACTATTTTTCCAGATTGGCCAATTTTTTACAAAAATATAACTTCATTATTCAGTACACATTTTATTATTATGTTTATATTGTTGCTTATAAATGCAAGCTATATGTCTAAATTATTTTTTACATATTATTAGATGATTCATCATTTTACCCACCAATATCCTATCCCATTCTAAAAACGGGACATTGAGATATTGCTAAGGTTACCGCCAGAACTTTCGTTGCTACACGCTTGCGCCATTACTTTTTAAAGAGAGGTGTTATCGAATGTAAATCAATCCATATGATTAATGCCGTGAGGGGACACTGCTTATTAAACGACGACGAAGATTGGATAAGTTCAAAATGCTCACTTTCTGTGTGAATCCGGCAATATAAATATATATTTTTTTATTAAGCGATACAAATAATGTTTGCGTTGTAAATTTTAAGGAATTATTCCGATTACTTTTCCTCTATTTTAAGATTATATCAATTTGAAGCATTATATTTCATAATGATAATACTGATCGCTAGCTTCTTTATCAAATCACGTAATCATAGCAAAACCAATGAAAGTAATATTACTATGATTCTCACAAGGGAATATATTGTGGTTCAATTTTAATAATTCAATATGTTTTTGAAGGACTATTGATTGTGTATTAAATTGTAATAAACAGACAAATGTATATGATTCTAACAATAATGATGGTATGTTTGCCATATTATATGGTGTAAAAAGGTTACCTACCCTTTTCGAATATATAAACAATTCAAAAGACGTTTCTTCCTCCAGTCAAAGATATTTTGTCAAAACGATATGTTAGTATATTTTCATTATTTTATTCTTTACATTATTATCTACATTACAATTAAGTCAGAAGTAGCACTTGTCTTAATCACGAAGTAATTTTACCATTGATTTAATTAGCATTCCCTTATTAGAGATCCATTATATAAAGAAACGAATATCAATGAATATAAACTTCTGCACGGACTGGCGATAGTTAACTTAAAAAACTTTTAAGGTGTTCACAGTCAATACTTGGTGGAATGGCATTATAATAAAAATAATAAAACATTTTTAGTACTTTTTCCACATAGACCGGTTTCGCTCATGGCAAGCATTGTCTGATCAGTTTCAACTTTATTATTATCGAACCATTTTTACTTGTATTTTTAAAACCTACATTTAGCAGCATATGAGCTGTTAATGTATGTAGCTATGTAGGTACTCGTAACGGCTAAGCCAAAGCAGTGAGATGCAAATGTCGCTATTCAGTCAGTCAGGTTCAATGAAGCGCTTCCTGTCCCAATTTTTTATGTCCGCTTGTATTATTTTGATCCAGTTAAATGCTTCGCATCAAAACACGAATTTCAATTAGTATAATGGTGGCTGTCACTGGGACTGGAGATAAAATGTATTGGTGCGAGAACTCAACACTGAGATAGGGAAAATGCCAGTGATTTAAACAAGTTATTGGCACTTAAGACTGCAGAATTAAGCCCTTATTACAACCGAAATTTATCGCCAAATTTACTATCGAAGCAGAAATCAATGCCTGAAGGCGGCAGATTATTCTGCGATGATTCATTAAATTCTCCCGTTCCGGCAAAAGATGTTAAATCGAAGACCTCGTGTTTTAAATTAGTTATAACAAAATATTACTTTTTAATGACAGCGACAATTATACAAATCCAAATTTATATCTGCATATTGAAAGATACATTTACAAAAATGCTGTAATGAATAAAGTAGAAATTGGTCGATATAATGTCAATTTTCAAGAGCCATTTAAATACAATATGTTCATAGATTTAACCGGATTTATAACTACAACGTTATTTCTGTACCTACAATAAGTAGTATGTATTAAAAATAACAACACATTATTAGCACTTATTCTACATTGAATTTATTGATACCAGGACCAGTTTCGTTCATCACGTGATTTATCAACTGATTTTAACGATTAACTTCAGTTGATAATGCTCGGGATGAGTGGAACCGGTTCTGATATCAATAAGTTCAATGTGGAATAAGTACTAAGAATGTGTTATTATTTTTCCACCAAATATTGACAGTGAACACCTTAAAAGTGCAGCATTATTTATTTGATTTCAGTAAGTTTTGTCTTCTATGAGTATAATATTAAAACACAATTTGTATTTATCACTTGATATTTTTATTCATTGAAAATATTTCTCATTACAAATATAAAATATAATTTTAAACAAATATATAGGCATAAGATACTTAAAAAAATATTAGGCTTTATTTTAATACACAGCTATTTTAAATGATTATATTTTATATAATAGTTAATACTAAACTAAACTAACGCCTATATAACAATATATAAAATTTCATAGAGAATATTTTCATGGTAACAATCTATGCTTATATTATTAGATAATGAAAGCATTCATACTTTTTAGCATTCAATAAAATAAATATAATATATATTTATGAAATCTTCACGCACATTCCTTATATTACAATTTTATTAACGTTAATTTAGTATATTGAAGTGATAATTAAAAAAAAAAAAATGTTTTATCAATGCCACAATATTTAAATGTTACTTGAATAATATTGTCATTGCTTCTTAAATCTATAAAACATTTTGAATGTATTTTTTATTAATTTTATATCAACTTTTCTTTGATGTAATGTGGTCATAATATTAAGTAAATATTTTAAATTATTATATGTATATCGATGGAATCTTTGTGTTTGGGCATTGTATGATAGGTACCAAAAAAACTTAATATCAATATAAGTTCTTTTTTATCCTATAATAGATGTGCTTATTTTTATTTGTATGAAGCTGAAAAGGTGATTTTATTCAAATCAAAAATTCTCATACAAAATTTTTCATATTTAAGAAATGTTTTATAATATTTCTGCCCGTGGTACTTATAGACATCCAACAATCACACATATGTTAACATTCAATTGGAACAATGAACATATAAACATGCAAGGCATATATTTTTTTTATCATCATACAATCCAAAAGTTTTTTGTTTAATGAACAAATATTAATACTTATCTGAAACAGAATACATATAATAATTTTTTTAATAATGATTACTGTATTATTTTTAATGTGCACTAAGCGATGAAGGAATTTTGTTAAAATTATGCAGGTATAAAAAGTATTTATATATGTATATCGCAGGATAATTATTGTTGAACTATTTACTACTAATAATTAGATCGCATACTTATTATAATATCGCGAACTTATTTTCAATTAAACTGATTCATATTTTGCTAATTTTTATTGGTAAAAATCTTAATCTTAAACAGGAGAACAATAAAGTGAAAATATCTTTTGCAACAAAATTTATAATTGTAAATCTACGCAGTTTATGATGTTCATCTTGAACGATTTTACAAATAGATGTGCAGTACAATTTTAAATTGTTTATCATCGGTTGGTGTAAATAATATGTAGAAATCGGATAGATCGCGTATAGAATTTTTGCGCGGGCTGTGTAAGTATTTTATACAATTTTTAAACATTCCACGAATTTTATTTACATTTTTTGCAGCTTTTAGATTATCGGTATCTATTTGATAAGAAAACTGTTGTCAAAAACGATGCCAGGAATAATGTCCAGAATGTGATGATGCTGAAGTGAAGGGAGGAACCACTATAGTATCCTCCGTATACTTGGAGTCCTGCAGTTTCAATACTGAAAAAAATGAAAACAAAATTTTATTAGAATAAATATTATTTTGCACGAATAATAATGAAAAAAGGTACGTAAACTGTACATGTGTGTATATTAACCAATTATGTGTTAACAAATGAGGAGTATATGAACTCCTGATACTCCGGAGTATACCTCAACCGAAGCTTTTCTACGAGAACTGCTTGTTCACTCAACTTATATTTTTAAGAGTGTAGGGATTAGAGACTCCAATTCGAATATCGAAAATACTCGTTGACTCGATGACTATGCTATGCGAGAATTTCTTTAGCTATTTTCCTTTGGGTCCTGCTGACTTATCTTATCAATGACAAGTTTATGATAAAAAGAGACAAAATAAAATATTGAAAAAAATAACAAATCTTCGAACCAATTAAAAATTTGAGACGTTAAATTTTCTATTATTGTTGAACATATGTTTTATAAATTTAAATAAATAAATTAATGAAATGAAATTAAGCTTATTTATTTGTCATCTTTTATGTATACTCAAATTTGAATTTATCTATATAAAAATGAATGTTTGTCTGTCTGTATTTCCGCTATGGACTACTAAACCGCTCGACCGATCGATGTGAAACTTTACAAATTTATTGTTTACACTCCCGCAATGATTTTTGGCTTGCCAACCCCTCCCCCCAACCACCCCCCAACCAACCCCCAACCCCCAACCCCCAATTTTTTTTTTTAAACTTTACGAATTTTTCGAGTTCACTTATTCGAAGGTTTCTGGCCTATCCTCCCATACGCCCCCCAAACCCCACCACGCCAAACAACCCCCCTCCCCCCAAAAATTGATATCGAATTTTTACAAATTTCTCGAGTATTGAAAACATGCAAATTGAATTGAATATTTGTGTAATGTCTTTCCTTCAAATTTATTTTAGTTGCTGGCGTAGCAACGCGCGCAGGGTACAGATAGTAATATATACATATTTTGGTACATCTGAAACTACTCGAGTATTTAAAAATTTTACTACTCGATGCTTGTGTAATTAGAGCCTCTAGTAGGGATATAAGAATAAGGCTAGGATAGGGCTTGCGCTTTGAAAATTATTACTCTCACCACGCCCTGCATTAGCATCGGATATTCAGGGTGGAGTTTCAGACACCACATATATCCATGTCTTTCAAAAGAAGTTCTTAAATCAATTTATGAAATCAAAAACTTCGCCACTGATGCCATAAACACATACCCAACATTTTGCTGAAAAGATAACCATTTTTAGAACTAATTAGATCTGATTTCACAGTGATTTAAGCATAATTTTCGATAAATTCTTCAAGAAAACGACGAGTACCTTTCGAATAATTGCGTTCCAGTGAGTACCGTGCAAAACATATGTAGACTGCAGACAATAAACATGAAAAAAATACCTACTTTACCAGTGCAAAACGAATACATTCAATTCATTATTTTCCCTCATACCCGCAAAAATATGGCGTAAGCATAGAATTTGCATGTGCTAATTTATTAATCATTTATTTTTTTAGTCCACTTTTGAATATGTATGAACATATAACATAATTTTAACTGAGCGTCAGAAATTACATAACATAATTTTAATGTCAATAGTATTAATTAACAAAGTGATAGTAGCATGATGCAATATATAGATACGAATATACGTAAAATTAGAGTGGAATACATTTTAATCGTTTTCTTAGTGAGAATCATAAATTTACTCTCGAATTATCCATGAAACCTATAAAGACATTTCAAAATTGTGTTCTAAACATATGATAGTTTGAATTTTAATTTTGTTATTTAATTTTAATTTTTCTATTTCGATGTATACCAATCATACTGCTATTCTGTGTCATAGAATAAACATTTAATTTTAATGTTTATTTGATCCAGTTTGGTAGTATCATACTTTTGTCAAGTATCATACTTTTGAAGCACATGGTCCTTTTTGAAAGAATTTGATGAATTTAGCCCGTTTGAAATTTGTACCTTTTATCGAATTTTGTCACGCATTTTAAATGCACTAACGAACCTGAACTAATTAAATATGGGAGTAACACTAAGCACCTTTAGTCGAAATCCTGAATTTAATGAAGTTTATTTATTTATCAAGATGTGTCAATCATGTACCATAAGGTCAATATCTTTTTCTGTACTATCGTAAAGCGTTTTCAATCAATAACTAAACAAAAATACGCACATACATATAGCATAGATCAATTCTCAAACCCGACAAAAGGGTATGGCAAATAAATGTTGAGATGATTACGATGAGATCCTTATATCGAATCGGAATTACATTAAAACTTACATTTAATTTCTTAAACTTAATTTCTTTTCAATTTTATATTTTTTGCGTTAAAAGACACTCGCACATGATATCATTTATTTCATTATTCAAAAAATACAATAAACTAGAAATTTGCAGTGTGTATTGTTTTTTTTAATAGCATACATTAATCAAAAACATAATTAATACGCACATGGAATTATTGTCATAGACTCTCATTGTGAATAATTCATAAAATAATAAAAACCTTATTCTCATACTTAACTGAATAACAAGCAATCTGTTTATGTGGTATGGATTACATTATCATGCATGCTTTACTGACGCTGGTTTATTTCCCACAGCGAAAGTGTACTACGAAAATTGCTTCACAGTAAATAATATCATTATGCCAGTTATTATTTGCGAACTTTACTCTATCTCTATTGCATATTATCTAACACTACTTCTGACAGCAAAACATGGCGTAGATGTTAACAAACTTTGAAAAACCATTTTCATTTAAAGGAATGCGTTAATGTAAAATATTAAGCAAATTTCAGCCTATAACGTGAGGGACAATTGTTAAAAAAATGGCAAAACAAGATTATCAACAACTTATTAAATCAACATAGAATTGAGATAAATTGCAAGACCCATTTTTAATTATTTTTCAGTGAAGAGTTTTTTTCAATTGTGCACTGTTTTTATACCTTCGTGAATTAAATACAAAGCTATTTCATTTACGTAAATTTTATGGATATAGTAGAAATTATAATTGAGGATTTCGACTGATCCAAATAATTGAACTCATTAACACCAAGACTTTTGCTAATTCATCCAGATTGCAACACTAACAATTAGAATTGGTGACGGAATTGGTGGTCGTATATAAGCAATACGAGCTATTTAATTCGCGTCAGTTCAAGTTCATTCGTGGACTGTTTGAAGATGCGGAAAGTCGACATCCTGGTCCTTAGAGACAAAGCTCACGGAAAAGTACAAAATTCAAACGACTAAATTTGATAGTAGAAATTTTCAATTAATGTTTAAATTGGAATGTTTGACTAAAATCATCTACAGTTGACATTCACTTAAACATTGGTATTTTATAGAAAACTTTTATTTTTATAGATTTATGTCACAATAAGATACTTGTAACGACTTTAATTCCTCAAAGAAAAATACGCTTACAGTATGCGTCAGTAATTGAGTTAACTGACAATTAGAGCATATTTTATTATGTTTCAGGTGTCAATTAATAAAATTGCAGAAACGGTACATTTTTTTTTGTAATATGATTTTATCGACCGTAAATTTTTCAAGTCGACTGAAAACGATGGCGAAATTGAAAGTTACTCGTTCCAATAAACAAGTGCTGCAGAGTTCCTATTGAGACTAAAGTGACAGGCCATCTCTCCATATACGATTGAAAGATAAGAGTTGACCCAAAATGTTCTAAAATGTACGTACAAAATAATTCAGTTTGGTGAAGGTATCGGACCATTCTGTATGGCCAGTGTCCCAATCGGCGAGCGAACACTTCCTACATTCAATTTATTCTACAACAAACGAAAGTAGCAGTTTTACGAATAATCTGCTCCAATTTCCACGATATTCGCAGCAAATAGCAATCATTTACAATATGTAGCAGAATTTGATCGTGCACTACTATTTTTTTCCGACCGGTGGGCGATGTGTTTGTTTATACTGCCTGTAATGATTAAGTGCTTTTAAAAGTGTATCGACACTGTTTTACCACTCGTAAGCTTTTGAGTTACAAAATAACGTGCAGTTGTAATCCAATTCATGGAGAGGCTACGGAATATATATGATATAATTGAACATATTTATCTGTAATTATACTAATAAAATATGTCTGGTTAAAGCATTACTATAAGATTATGTAAGAATAACATTACATTCACAATTTGCTAATAAATAATATAGCAAATGAATTTCATTTTGAGAGTTGATTTGTGGCACCAAGTAAGCTTGTTAGCGGTAGATGTTAAAATCGTTTTTTCGTACATTTAATCATACCATAAAATTCACATAATAAGTAAGTAAACCGGTCGTTATTAAAAGTTTGAGTACTGTAACAATCAACAACCTATACATCTGTTTAAATAAACAAAACATACAAAAAACTTTTTTGATTAAATGATAAAACCTTTAATTCACTCTTGTCAATTTATGCTTGTGATGTTGATAAAGCCAACATGTGAAATTTGCAACAATACGTTGTCGATATTTCTGAAAGCTTTTAAGGTTCTTAATCGATTTTCCTTGCTGTTTTTTTAGCGACCATGCAATATATGTATGGCATATATTGTATTTTACTAACACAAGCTTTCATTTAATATCATATCGCATGTTGGTGTAATATTTATGTGCGAGAGTTTGTCTTGACTATAGCGTTTCCTAGAGAAATCTGTTGTTTGGTTACTTCCATTGTGTTTTCGTTAATTCTATTAATTTAATAAAACTAATTGAATTAAATAATATATAAAAATAACGATATTACTTCATCATTTTATTTTCAAAGACTGTTAGATGGACAAGGAGTAACTTCTCGATGGTTATTTTTTTAACTATGTCCGCTCCCAACTTGGAGCAAATGGAATCCTCACGGAGTTTATCTCAACATATGTTTTTTTACGAGAACTGCTTGTTACTGGGTTGCCTCTTTTTTTCGAAGAGAGTAGGGATGGAAAAGATACGAGGACTAGTGGTTGGCTTATCGCTTTCATGCGTCGCTCCTTGGGATCAGAAAGGTAGGAAAGGGATTGTTAACAACACAAACACCCATTGCCTCTAAGCCGAATCGGTTTATCGACTGAAAAAATCTGCTCGTACTGGGGATTGAACCCAGGCGGTCTGACAAGATAGCCAACGACGTTGACCACTGCACCACGGACCAAGATATACCGATGGTTATACCAAGAAATAATTCACGATATAACCCTCTGAATAATATCTTTTAACACACACATCAAATAGGCTTATACCAGTGAATCAACAATGCCGTAAAACTTGGAAACACGTCATGTTGTTTATTTGCATATTTCAAAGCGGAAAATGGAGCACAGTCACATCTCAGGAGTATGACCATAGATATTCACCTACTTAGCGCAGGACGTGCAACGCGGATCTAATCTAGATTGCACTTCAAATCAGTGATCACGAACTTTTTTTTATTTATTATATCTATAGAATATAGCTAAAAAACTTAACGCAAAAAAATGCTTCACTCGAATATCTAAATAGCAAACTTGTTTGCTTAACTAGGCATCGTGTTTCAATATCGAATCATATAACTGTCAGTCAGTTGTAACGTGTTCAAAGCCAATACTTGGTGAAAAACCATGAAATTATAAAAAAATAATTAATTTATTAACACTTAGTTAACTGAGCATTTCCATTACTTTGGTTATTAGGATGTTATTTCGTATTTGATGGGAAACAAGCGGAAACACAAATTTGTGCACTCTGTGAGCAATGTGTTAAGTCCAGTTCAACACCAGTTGCGGTCATCGCGAGCATTTTGAACTCATTAGTTCGCGATGAGCGAAACCGATTCTAAACTTATAATAAATTAACGCCACAAAAGCAACCTTGATAATAATGAATGTATGGTAATTTAATATATAACGGTAAATTAATTACTATTTTGTAAAAAGAATACCCAGTCCGTGGTGCAGTGGTCAATATCGTTGGCTACCGTTTCAGACTACCCGGGTTCGATTCCCAGTACGAGCAGATTTGTTCAGTCAATTCCCACCATTCCGATACCATTGAGTGATGCAAAGTGATAGAGATTAGCTAACCACTAGTCCTGTCATAGTCCACGTATCCTTTCCACCCAGAGAGGTTGAGCAACTGAGTAACAAGCAGTAGAAAAAAATATGTTGAGATAAACTCCGTGAGGTGTTCATATGCTCCAGGTTGAGAGCGAACGTGTTAAAAAAAAAGAATTAGCTGTCATACATTTCTCAAACACACATTCATTCGCACCAGATCGTTGCTGACCGCTGGACTGCCGTTTGCCATGATTACGCTATATTTTTCTCATTCTGCAAAACGTGCTCAGAAAATCAAGAAAATGTTAAAAACTTTAGTCGTGAATTGAAAATAAAGACAGGTTTCACCTTAGTAACAGCATTAGCGCAGTAAATAAACAAACATAATCCATACCAACCATAACCTACTTTTCCGTATTGCATCGATATCTAAAAGTGTATCACACTAAATATGTCAATCGTTGATCAATAAGATCTGTTTTGACTTTTAAAAGTTAAAGTTCAATTGTGATATAAGTGAGTCACTTTTACATTGATTTTATTTTCTTAGTCGTCGATAATGATCTTGAATTAAAATATACATAAGCTTAATCGACAAATTAAATTGCAATTTGTTATTTGTAAGAAAAAAAACAAAATTATAGTATATATGTATATTACACATAATCATGTATACTTTTAACTTTAAATTTGAATCATTTCGACACCTAATAGAGCATTATAGGAAATAGAATTAAGTGAGAACTGGTTGCAAAAAAGTCTTTTAATCTCTATTTACGGAGAAGTTAAGATAATGAACGTATAGTTGTTAGCTAAGTGCTATCAATGGGTGTTGTTGGGTAGCCATGAACACATCAAATATATCGTTATCTGAAAATCCTTGCCTGAATATTTTATGACACATTCACTCTGTCATTGAAAATGTTTAAAGCCTATTTGCCACTCAGCTACGACTGTACTGAAAATATTTATTTGTATCAACAGATTTTGAATGAATATTTTAGTAGCAACATACTTTGGAAACACTCATTATTCTTGATTATGAATATGATACGATGACGAATAGCCCAAATTAATGATTTTCTTAGTTTCAATAAACTAATCGTGATTTAATATGTCGGAAAGAAATCATTATAGAACGTGATGTTTATTTATTACATTAATCAAATTAGTAGATTTAATTACTCACAAAAAAATTACCAATTATTAATGAAATATCGTGGGTATTCGCAAATCGTGATACATTAAAATTCTTTCATTTCATATTACCTAAATTAGGTTGACATAATTGTATATCAATCACTAGACATTTTTGACATAATTTTATATTATCAGTGATTGAAACGTTGTTTTTCTTTTTACTTTACATCATAATCATTATTGAGAACAGTAAATCAGTTATATACGAATATTTGGCAACGAAATTGTGTTTTTAAAAGCACATTACAAAGAATATTGCGTAACAGATAATATCGAGTGCGTACCGGAAATAAGGAGCATTTTGATACACTTTTGTATCAATAAACACATATTAAAACTGCCTCTTGGCGTTTGCTGTAAACTTGTTTTACTACTATTGTATACAAATATATTATGACAGGCTCCAATACGGATAGTATCATAATTTGATTTTTCAATCAAATGATGGATTTGTGTTGAAATGCATCGGTTTGTGTGATATTTGCATTATCTCACACATATCCTGCTGGTATCTATAATAACGGGGAATAACCACTATTCTAGTCGCATTTTTATATTATTTTATTCTCCCAAAAAATAGATTGACCGACTGAGCCTAAAAACTTCTGTTGAGATAAAATCCTTTAAAGATATTTATGCGGTTTTTTTTTTTTTTGGATATCAGCTTGACGGAGCATCAAGTTCTAAGGCGTATTGGCACCAAAGTTTTTTGCAGTCTCCTTCGTCTCTAAATGTTTTAACTCTTGAATTTTATTTGTTGACATTCCCTTCCCATTGCTTCCGACAGGAGGGCGCGATCGCTACAGTTGAGAAGTCAGTTTCGTTAAAGACAGACATGGCTTAAGATTGTAAAGCACTATATTATAAAACCATTTTATGACAAATGTCTTGAATTTTGACGATGGCTTAATGGATATAAAAATATGTGGAAAGATGATGTCGTAGAAAGAATATAAGTAAAAGAATCTTTATGCATTATAATTTTTAGTCATTTGCGTATGAATTCACACTCTCTGGTTATTTCATAAGTCAAGATTATACAAAAATATTTGATTTAATAACTGTGATTTCTAATGACAAAACTGTTCCAAAATTCCATCCATTATTCAGGATCAAGTATGTTTACGTTTTCTGTTCAGTATTTCCTTGACAGTAAAATCTATTCATGGAGTAAATTACCGTAGCAAAAATGTTATTTATCCTTGGTTTGTTTACCTTCGCTTGTCGTTGAAACAATTTACCTTGCGACAAACTTTTTACGTCTTCGAGTGGACAACACGTAAATAAAGAAACATTATCTTAAGAATCAAGAATCAAGTGTATCTTTTTTCAAAAAGTGAATAGTAAATACTTCGTTGAGAAAACTGATAAGTCAAAAGAAAACAAAACAGATTTAGACCGTTGCTTCTATTATCAAAAATGTTTATATTTCATTGCATTACATAGAAAGTTATGCTTAGGGCTCGAAGTAATTTGAATTCGGTAAATAGAATTACAAAATAAGGATACAGTGGAACCCCGATCTTACGTTCTCGCATTATACGTTTTCCCGCGTCGTGCGTTAATTTTCTATATTCTCGGCATTTAGTTAATATTTTAAAAAATCCCAAATTCATCGTTTGCCGCGTAAACCGTTTGTTTTATACGGTACCTTGAAAAACGTAGAATCGGGGTTTCACTGTGCCACCTTTTCCAAAACTTAAATAGTTTTATTTATCACTTCAAAATACTAATTCTTATGAATTTACATTTAATTCGAATAATAGAATCTGACCACTATTATAATACAGAAAAGGGACAAGGAATGGCAGCTGATATGTATTCGTGAAAACAACGTTTTTTTAAAGCAATAACGCTGTATAGAATTATTTCCTTCATATGATAATGCTCGTGATGAGCGAAAAATGTAGTGATCTCTATGAAATATGTGGAATAAGTACAAGCTTTTTTATATACTGTATATCCACTGAGAATTGGCAGTCCAAATCGATTTAATGCAATGTAATATTCGCCTGAACAAAATAAAACTCGTATATTGATATTATGTGTTCTAACTGTGAAAATATTCCCGTGAAAAATTGGTTCTACTGACGAATTAATCACGATCTACTGCAGATTTAGATCTACTTTAAGCCACTCGCGACTGCATACGTTGAGATGCCTCACTAAGCCGATACGAAAACACCGTACTCGACTAAGTAACTTGGGAATAATTTGTAAGTAATTGAAAGACTTTAACTGTGTGTTATCCAAAAGTATTATGAATTGCGTAAGTCGTTAAATCGGCAAACTCGTGATCGAGTGCAGGATTAACAATAATCTAGATCAGCTCAAAGAAGCTGTACACACGTATATTATATAATCTAGTATTATAATCAAATACAAATTACGCTCTCATGGGTAAATAACATTAAAAAATGATTATATTAATATATGAATAACAACCGAATTATATAAACAACATAAAATATATCCATTCTAGGAACTTTTCATCATATTTCAATCATTTTAATTAATATTATGCCTAGGGAATAATTTGTATACTATGCTATTTAGATTTTTCAATGCGTATTGCGTAACATGGTAGCGCTTCAAATTGAATACACAAATCGTTTTAGTAGCCGTTTTTGGTTGCTATTCCAAAAATAATTATTCACAGTTTATTGAGATCTATTTATTCACTAACCGTGTAAATGAAAATAATTATTAATATGAATTTGAGCACCGGGCTCGTAATGCAGTGGTCAACGTCGTTGGCTTCCGTGACGGACATCACGTGCTTGAATCCCGGTAAGTGCAAGCAGTTAATTTATCGATTCTGTTTGAAGACATGGTTTTTTGTGTTGTCTACATATTATTTTCCACCTATCCGATCCTATAAGCGGGGCATAGCGAGAGCGACTAACTAACCACTAATACTGTCCTAGTCTTATCCTTTATAAATCTACTCTCATCGACAAAAGAGAGGCTGGGTAACTGAGTAATAAGAGATAATATGCTTCACAAAAAGAGTAGGATGAATTTAAAAAAATGGTACCTGAATTTGCAGTAGTCACCGTCATACGTCCACCCAACGTATTCTCCAGTTCGAAGGTTCTCATTTCTCAGCCATTCTTGGAGAGGTCTGAAATATTCCCTTAGAGCTTCTCCGTCTAGCTGATTATCACCAGTTGCGTCGAAAAGCACTTTGTTCCAAGGTACAGATGATCCCGGCTTCATCAGATTACTGAAATAAAATAATTACATGTTGATTACTGGTATACAAACATTATATTCGTATTTTAACGAAATATATTTTTTTGTTTCCATAGCAATAATATTTTTACCGCTCATAAGCTGTCGTACATCTTGATTGCGTGGTAAATGGTTCAAATCCACGAATCATTATTTAAAACTGATTTACATACTTATTTGTGTTCAAAGTAATTGATGTCTTCAAATCTTATAATCTCTATGAACGAATTCTTGCCTTACCTCACGCTTTTAAACTTACCCTATACATAAGAAACAGATAGAACAAATTAGAGTTAAATAACAATCAGTTCTCTGTATTATGCTTCAATGTTCATGTTTGATGGACCAGATGTTCATGTACCAAATGCTTCAAATCATACCAACAAAAAATAAAAATTCAGTTGATTTACGTATGTTTGTTCAAATTAATGGATGTCTTAAGAGGGATAATCTAAGTGAGTATTAATGTTTGTTTTACTTCACGTTTCTAAACGTACTCAATACGAAAGAAACATATTGAGCCAATTATTGTTAAATAAAAATCAGCCATTGTAAAAAGCCTCCTGTTGGCTTACAATTTGAAGTCCATATGCTTATTATTGGAAGTGGAATTTAAAATGTTAAAATGTTAGAATTTATCTTGCTTCATTACTTAAGCAAACTTTGCGATAGTAAGTCTGAAGATGCCTCTGAAAGAGGCGAAACACGTGTCACAGTTAGTTACACAATACGTGGAATAATCAAAGTTATTTTAAATTTTATATTAGGAAGTGGAATTGTTTTAGTAAATAATTAATATTAGGTTTTATATCAATAATTCCTTCGGTTTTTTCGACGTTGTTCATTTCTTTGGCTTTGAAACAGTCGTCGTAACAAACATTGCATAAATAGATAAGTTGAAATTGACAGTAAATAAAATTGTACTATTTGTAGCTTTGTGATGATTGTTTATGATTTTTTTTATCATTCCTCAAAGATAATTGCTGCGTATTATGAAAAGTTTTGCCTACTTTACCAGCGTGACGCCTTCCTTCCAATTGAAAATTCTTTAGATTATCATACGAATTTGCAGTATTATGACATTTGCGATTTAATAGCGTATTGCAAAACATTCGCCCACGACACGTTCGATCGTTTTGTATAATAGTTTGGCGCATGATCGTTGGCGAGTTGGTCATGTTACGTTTTTTTGCAACCGGAAGAAATCGCCGGGCGAGAAGGGTTTTGAACGCCTGTTTGCTTTGCATCTAATAACCCTACCAATGTATAACTATTAATTTATTATTATATTTTACAAAGAAAAACAATTTTCAATTTCGTATTTGGTGAAAGGTTTACGGTAAGTCTAAATTTTGGCCAAACAATTTCAATATTATTCGAAATTAAAATCAAATCATGCACTTAATTTCAACTGTGCTTTGTAACACAAACTTTATTCTTATATATAAAACCGAAACGGCGTATGTATGTATGTGGGTCTGTAATTCCATTTTGCATTATTATTGGAAGTTGCAATATAATAATCTTTATTATTTACGTGAAGGTATTATTTGACATTTCTTTGACAGCAAATTAGATTTTTTCCTTGAATTTGGAGATTTTAATGGGCGAGAATGGGGTTGTCATCAAATTAAATAAAGTTTGTGATTTTATTTTAACTCTATTTTCAATGTTAGATTTTGTGATATAATTATGTCGAATGATATAAGATTAAATACTTATTAGTCGCTTAGTCCGAGCGACGCCGGGCAACCAATGTAGATAGACATGTAGATTTATTTATTTTTATTAAATGCACTTAATTTTGGGCTTTTACTTTGTTAATGTTAATTCATACTTAATTGATTTTTGATGTGTTAGTTTTGCATTGCTAAGAGGTCTTGAACATTTTATTTTTAGTCTATTTTTCTTGTAATTTGCTTTAATTTATTTGCTTAGTTGTTTTACCAATTGTTTGTCATACCTTTTTTCATACTCAACTTTTGCATAAATACCACTGTTTTATTGTATTCCTTATCAGTTGATAATTCTCGCCATGAGCGAAACCGGTCCTGATGAAATAAATCTCATGTGGAAAAAGTACTAAAAATGGGTTATTATTTTTATTAAAATGCCTTTCCACCAAGTATTGACAGTGAACACCTTAAAAGTGATAACTTTTATAGTTTATTGACGATATTCATTTATTAGAATCGAAATTATGAATGTTATGTTTAATGCAATGTAGAAATATCGCATAAGTGAGAACCATTTTTATGAGAACGAATTTATTCTCTGATAAAAAGTAGAATTAATTACCACATTAATTGAATGTCGGACTGCATTTATTTTTTTGAGTTCGAACAGCATTCTGCAATATCTGTTAGTAATCAGAGTCTTGGACGCTGTTACGTGAATGGTTGGCATTAAAAGTAAGAGAATCGTGACAATTTGCTCTAATGAAACAACAGTTTATATTGACTAAAGCCAGTTAGATTTATATCCATTTCCTTCCGACCCATTTTTGTTGAGCTCTAGTAGAGAATTTGCTTTCCATTCCTCGGGCAAAAGGCGCAAAGGCAGATAATCTATTATAATTGTTGCACAAGTTATGTGGAAGTGAAAATTGTCGACAGATATTACAAGGCTCCGGGAGATAAGCTCAACTGTCATGTTACAAACACAAAATAGTGACACATTTTGTCACTTTTTAAAACTGCATCTTATCGTGTCCATCACTATATTCTTCAATAAAGACATTAAAGTATTATATTAAACTAGTATTTCTACCCGGCGTCGCTCGGACTAAGCGATCAATAATTATTTAATGTTATATCATTCGACATAATTATATCTTAAAATCTAACATCCAAAATAGAGTTAAAATAAAATCACAAACTTTATTTAATTTGATGACAGCGCCCCATTCTCGTCCATAAAAATGTCCAAATTCAAGGAAAAAATCTAATTTGCTGTCAAAGAAATGTCAAATAATACCTTCACGTCAATAAAAAACATTATTATATTAATAAAAGCCGGGAATAGTTAAGTAGAAGACTAATTTATTACATTTTGACTAAATGTCTTCGCGCATATAAATTCAAAAAATATTTTCTTTCATATTCGTTTTTATGGCAACTTAATGACCAACAATGCAAAAGGGAATTACAGACCCACAGACATACATACGCCGTTTCGGTTTTATATATAAGATTTGAATATAAAACATTATATTAAATTTGAATATTAATTATTTTATTTATAGCCTGAATGATCGTATACTTTGTTTAATAATATTTTCATATACCTCGTCATTTATTAGTCGTTCTCAATTTTAAAATGAAATATTTGTATTTATTTCATATTTCTCGCGTTAAACAAAACCGGTCCTAGTTCAAAAAAAATGTGCTATTTTTTTAAAATAACACATTTTCATCAAGAATCGATCGTTTACAATTAAAGTAAAAAATCCACCATAGCGTCTAGAAACAAAGATTTTCACCAGAACATAGGTCATGACATAAAGGCTTTGTTCAAACACGGACGCTAACTTAAATCACCCCCCGAAGCATGTGGTATAGAAAATGGGACATGAAGGAATGGAGGGAAAGTTTAGTTCCCAAAACGGTCACAATGCGACATCGGCCAGCTTACAGATAGCGTGTATTTATTCGTCGAACTCACGGTTTTATCAGCTGGATTAAATCGCATAGTATTTTCTGAGTCATTAGCTGTTATATGAAAAAAGGTGTAATCTAAGCCTACGTGCAGGCAATAATATATCATTTACTATTCCTAGCCTACTAACTTCACTGCCGCCCTCTTACGGAAGTTATTTTAACGTCAATGTTTGGCTTATTGCCAGGGCACTGTTATTACAACAAATGAAGAGTGATGTTCAAATTCAAAAATATAAGTAAACATTTAATTAGTACTAAACATAATTTTGATAAGAATATAGAATGAATATTCACATAATTACTGTCGTGCAAATTCGGAACCGATGAATTAAAATTCTTTATATGACGATATTAAATCCTTGTATTGAACACTTCTTTTTTGTAGATGGTAATAAATTTTCTGAGATCATTGCAATATTTTAAAGTCATCAAAGAAGGTAGGGGCTTAAAATTTTTCTTTTCATTTGCGATTTCACAACCTCTATATTCACAATACTATAAGTCCTTTTATGGTGTGTCATATTATAATATATTCGACTTCTAGTAGAAAACTAAATTACATTTCACCTTGTAAATTCTGTTTTTTCCACAATAAAATGTTTTCCTTCTAACTGAATTGTTATCTTTGTTTTCTTTGCAGGACAATTATATACCTAATATATAAAACCAAAGTATGATTAATGAAGAATTTTGACTGAGGGTGCTTGATAAAATTTCAATATCAAATTTGAATCCTTTGAATTTTGTACTTTTCCATGAGTTTTGTCGCTAACGACCCGGGTTTCGCCTTTCGGCATCTTCAGGCATTTCAAGTGCACCTGAACCGTGTAGAGTTTAACAGGAAATTCTTGGTGGAAAGGGATTTCTACTTATATTTTCTAAAGATAAGCAACGATTTCACAAACCGCGAGCTTCATAAATTAAAAATGTTGGAAATGATCGCGATGAGCAAAAATGGTGTTTATCTTTACAAAATATATGTGGAAGTAGTAAAAAAAAAAATTTAATCTATTTCACAAACTAAAGTATTATGATGAAAAAAAGCAATGCTAAAAATACTCTATTTTAAAACGCCCGTCTCCGTAAGTGGTCCATAAATATGAATAAAACAGTATTTTAAATCCATTCTCAATCTGACCTACCTTAATGATACAAATGACAATGTATGCAAGCGATGCATTCTTTATCGTTACATAAGGCATATTACGTGCCATTCTAATACTAAGCGGTTCCGTAATAGCAATTTGTATTCGATCAATATTTATTTACTATTTATGTGTATAATTATTTTAGTATATCTGACTAGTTCAATGTGAAAATAAAATGCGAAGAAATATAAACTTACGTCACAATATACGAAAGTATTTCATATGTTTTATGTCTATAAGATTTATGTTGTTTTTTAAGCACATTTAACTTGCGATTGTGAATGAAATTGTAAATTAAACGCCTACTCTAATGATGGTGATAAAAATGGTCTGAATAACAAAAACTCTTCGTATTGTATCTCTTCCGCGGTGCTAAACACAGTACAGATTTCTACATGAAGTAAATAAAACCTTTTATATTTTAATGAATCCGGATCTCTCAATCAAGGGCAATAAATCTACTGCAATGAGTGGACACTTTTGACTCCTGATTAAATATCTGTTCGCAGTTTAAGTAAAATCACGTTGAATCATTCTTTAAAATAATGAAACATAATATTTATACAAAAGCTAACCATATGTATGTACATCCCGGTTTTAGACCTTGGTCTAGGCCAGATTGGTATTTTGTTACGCCTGACAATGACACACGTTTCAAAACTTCTGACTGTTCGTCCAAATTGATATCAAAATTTGAGACTCTAATTTTAAGATTTATACATATGTACATATGTACTTTTACCTCCCCCGCTCCTGTCCTGGTTTAGAGTTTTAAAATTATGTTATGCCATAACAAATCAAATAATCTTATCTATTTTAATTAAATGAATATAAAAAATGCAGGTTCGCGATCCAATATATTGTGTTTCCGTATTTTGTTTATTGAACTAAGAAATAAGTTATTTGTTAAACCTATCGTTAAAACACATATATAGGTCAAATAAACCGCACTACTTAAATGATTTTTTTTTTGTTAATTGCTTCTTAAGTATCTTTGTACTTATTTTTGAGCCCTTGTCCAATTGAAAAATATAACCTTCACATTAAAAAAAGATATGCCTACTCATTTTGTAAGAAAGTGAAAGTCTAATTAAGTTAAGTTGACTCAAATAAAAAACAAAAACATTTTCTTAAGACAAGGCAAAGACCCAATTGATAAAAAAATCATTTGTTGAAATAAAGCTAAATTTCGCGGTCATGACTTTGATATAATTCCCAAGCAGTGACGTGGACGAATAAATAAACTCTCTTCATATTTTAATGAAACAAATTTTATAACGTACTATTTTTATTATTCTGTAAAATGATCTTTAATAATTAAAAAAATTAACGACTTTAGTTCCGCTATAAATAATAAAAACAGTTTAATACGGTAAGAAAAATAACAATGTATTTTAGTTCTTCATAAATTATTTTATATATTTGTTGATAGCTATTTCGGCTTACGCCTTCGTCAGATATCAATAAAAACAGTTTATATTTGTTTGGTCTTCACGCCAACGGCAAAACAATGGATGGCGCGATGCAGAAACAACTATTAATAATTATTGTTTTATTAAATGAAATGTATTATGTAGTACTACTTCGACATATACTGTGATAAAGATCAGGGTCGGTTTCAATCATCGCGATCATATTCAACTGATCACATCAGTTGACTAGTCAAGACCTGAACAGTATATCATTACTGTATTTCATTTTCCGTGTGAAACTTAATATTTGATACTTTTTACGTCTGACTGTAAAGATATACAAATTAATTGTAGTTGCAGTTGCAAATAAGCAATTATATGTATCAAAACTATATAAAAAGTTCTTCATCTTGATTTAATTAAGTCATTAATTAGACTTAGTACTTGTTATCACATAAAGGCACTACACAACGATGTCAATTTTAACTAAATATTGCCGTGGAACTAAATTGTATTTTTTAAAACCTAATGGAAACCTTTCATATTTTTAGCGTAGCTCAGAATAAAAATCAACAATAGGTCTTGTTACATAATCGAATAATAATAAAAAACAAGTCTCAAAAAAACAGGGAAAAAACGATTTTTTTTTTCAAACCTCTGCGAATTTTTTGAATTTAATTTTGCGAAAATTAAATATTTTTACATTTCTCTGATATGCGCGAAAATGACATCTTTACCAATTAAGGATATATTTTTTAATTATATTTCATGTGACTATAAAAGTTGGGATCGTGGCAACTATGGAGCGTCATTTTTTAAAAAACCCCTACTTTACCAGCCTGTAACTTTTTAGGTTATTAGTTTTTTATATTTTAAAAATATTGATAAATATCTGGTAAAACTTTTTTTTCTATAGCATCTGCAAAAACACCTAAAATTTCAGCCTCTAGACCGGAATACTGCCTTAATACTTGTAATCAAAATATTAATATGAAGCTTAGTTAATTGATTTTTTATTTTTAATATATTAACAAGTCACGCCACTGCAGGTGAAGCTCGATACGGTCTGGAGACGATCAAAATATCCGCGTCTAAGTTTTATTTCAAGTGCAATTTAACGCTCATTTCTTGGCTTATTTTTATATTCAGACTGTACTGTCATTGCTCTACTTGTATTGTCAGAGAATGCGGATTTGCTCTCACACAGCAACGTTAATAATTCTGTAATAATTTATGCATTAATGATTACACTTTATTCAATAAACAATTACATAAGTATTATACTGTCATACTGTCATGTTTCTTTTGGCGAGAATATTTCTATAAACATTGCTTTTACGATGTTATCCAAATATTACTTTTTTTGCATGCAATATAAATGAATGCGATTCAAAATTGAAAATGTCACCTTCCTAGGCAATAAGAATATTACCAAGCAAGATAATATTCTTCTCATTTTTTCGTGGAATTAAAACGATTCAATTTAGTATAATCGCTGAAGTCGAATTGAAGGTCCGTAACTCTTCTGTTTAACATTCAAGGGTACACATATTTCCAAAAGACTTTGTTATAGATTAATATGCCGGCTTATCCTTATCTTTCCTGAGAATAGGATATAAATCGAGTATTCAAATTATCGTCACTTGCCCCAATATTTATGTCCTATAGGCTGTAGCTGACAATTTCACAAATAGCTATTCTATATGAAAAAAAATCACGTCGGTTGCAGATAAGATTTTTTTTTTCAAGTTAAAGCAAGTTTTATAATTTATGTGAAATTTAATAAACATATTTTTAAGCTAAAAATTCTCCCACGCTGAGCGATCCTGGTTCTGATAATACTTAACAACCGTGGAATTAGTTGTTTTTTTAATTGACAGTCGACAATATCAAGTTACATTTTTATTGTTTAAAGTACAATTTTTTATTTACATTACCATAGTTTCGATTCTCGACAGTCAAATCGTCAAATACGAAAATATTTAAGCATGAAATGTTTACAGATAACGTTGAAACCAATATACTTGCAAACTCAACGTGGTAATATGGTATTAGTTTTTATAACTATAATTGAAAAGAAAATGTGTGAACAACCAGTCCGACCTTATAAACTAACTTTCACCCTTCTTATTATTTGACTGCGTGTGATAAGTCTCGTTGTTGAACGTTACACGATTAAGGTATATAAAATACAATTTAAACTGAATATCTTCAAATTGCTTTATGATTTCACTTACATATACATTATCGTTATTAAAAAGATCATGTTTCTGAATAATAAATGAAATGTTTTGGTAAAATTACCTAAGAACTCTCCCTGCTTGTGGGCTTCTGTAAATGTCACACTTGTGTAGTTGTTTATCAGGATCTCCCTCGACGTATTGTCCTGCGGCTCGACACAAGGCTCGGTGGATTTGGAATTGTAGAATGGTGCTCACAAAATATCTGAAAAAGAAAGAAATTACATTTAGTTATAAAGTTTACATACATAACATTCGAATCGGCCATTGAAGACTGTGATTCATTTATATACTTTCAATTATTAAGACAATGAACTTAATCGAAACGATGAAAGTACTACCACAGGAAGTTACTCGTTCGCTCAAAAAATAAATGTGAAAACGGTTGGTTTTTTTAATGAATGAACTGTATTTTATTTATATTTTACAAACACAACTTATATTTTAAACAAATATGAAATGAGAGTCGATAGTGGTATCTATCGACTCTCTTGTGGAGACTGTCCAGCGTCTTATGTTGGACAGACAGGTAGAAACTTTAATATTAGAATTAAAGAACATATAAGATGTCTAAAGAGTAATAATTTTTCTGAGTTTGCCAATCATTTAATAGAAAATGACCATAATTTTAATCAGACTAGTAATGTAGAAATACTCCACCGAGTAAATAAAAAAGGTTTAAAGATGAAACTCTTAATAAAAAAGATATATTATTAAATAATATTCTTAACAGGACGGGATGCTCGCCTCTGCTTACATTATTCCCAATTCAAAAGAGCAATCACCCAACCTAACTGATTGATTGCAGCTCATTAGTTTATAGTTTATTAGTTTGTAATGTTTAACGTCATTAGAAATATATTTGTTTGCTTTGTTTCAATTCTATAACCCTCTCTTGCGTCCCTTAAAAAGGAAAAATCCCAATCTAATTGATTGAGTGATTGCACCTTATTAGTATCATTATGTTATTGCATTGTTTTGATTCTATCACCCCTTCCTTGTTTCCTTTAGAAGGAAAAAAACCCGTAATCCATTTTGTAATTTCATAATTTAAAATGTTAAAATGTTAGAATTTATCTTGCTTCATTACTTAAGCAAACTTTGCGATAGTAAGTCTGAAGATGCCTCTGAAAGAGGCGAAACACGTGTCACAGTTAGTTACACAATACGTGGAATAATCAAAGTTATTTTAAATTTTATATTAAAATGAACTTCCACAAAGTTACCGCCGAAACCATCGAAAATATTAAACATGAAAATGTTCATTGAACAACCAAATATTACATTGTATAGATACTTCTGCGTTCCATTGCTTGATATGTTTATTTTAAATTGATGACGAAATTGTAAAACTTTTATCTGTTCATTCTTTGATGGTTTTGTTTGATTTTAATTGAAAGTTATATTTGCATGTTATATAAATCTTGCAATTGATGCATAATAAAATTTCAAATTGATAGTTTTAAAGACTTAAAATACAATCCTTAATAAGTAAGAAGTCACTTAATTTGGTTTATTTGAGATGTAGTGATAATAACGTAAAATAATCTGGTATAGTAATGATATACAGAAGAATTTGCCGAGCTATCTTATATGACCAATCTTTAAATGTATATATGTATAGTTAATCAATACTTTTGCAATTGAGTCATTATAAATAACCTTTCATTATAGTGTTATAAAAATAAGCATGGCTATGATTAACGTTTTTCCGGTGGCTAAAAAATGAATGCAATTATTTGAAAGTGAAAATATAGAGGCATTATTAGTACAAAAACAAAGGTCATTTGTAAATTATTTGTAAGCGGGAAAAAATCTCACGGAAATACAAGAAAAATTAATTCTCACTCCATATTTTATTCGAGAGTATCAAAACATTATTTGACTGTAAAACAAAACGTCAAAACAAATGTCCGAGAAAAATCTTCGTATCATGTTTGATATAACGCTGAAAGTAATGGAGGCAAAAGTCAGGAACATCTAAAATCAAGATAAGAAATTTTATTACGGGCGAATGAAAAACGACCAGCAAATGATTTGTATTTATTAACAACATAATTATATAAATGCAGTTCCAGCCATTTTTTTAATGATTCAAGATTTCGACTGAAGGTGCTTGATGGAATTTCAATATCAAATTTTAAATCCCTTAAACGTTGTACTTGTCTATTAGTTTTGTCATTATCGACATGGGGTCGATTCATGTTCATTCTTGCACTCGAAATGCATGAAAATACCGAAAGTCGTTAACTATAAAAAACTTACAAAAAAGTACAAATTTCAAACGATTTAAAATTTTCTCTGTTTGTTTGTGATAAAAAAATATTCTTTAATTAATATTAAATTCTATCTCTCTACAAGTTCCAGTTCATTTATGAATTATACGTGAATGATTTTAACTGACGTTGTTCATGGAAGAAAAGTATTATCCACCATTTCCCATTCCGACACTTGATTTATATTTACCAATCAAATCGGTAATATTCAATAAAGTATCTTTAAAGATACGTAGAAAAGTATTGAGACAGATTGAGAGAATATTGAAGAGACATTCATCCACAGTATTGACTTATGCCATGTTTATCAGTGGGCATTATAAGATATACGTTGAATAAGTAAAGCAGACCGTGTATTAATATCATTATTCGTTCATAATAACAAAAAGAGAATGCTGAAAATAGTTCGTATTGTTATGTAATCAAAATGAATTCACTTATATGTGTGATTCTGCAAGTAGATATGAATTCATTTCACTTTCGTGATAGCTTTTTTCTTTATGAGTTAAAAAAGTATGTACGAAGTTTATATGATATCAAATAACACATCTAGATTTCATCGCAAATGTAACAACCAGATAATAAGATAAATAATTGTAGAAAAAACTTGCCAGTGCGAGTACTTTATGTTAATATTTTGATTACATCTATGATTAAAATCATAGGAACATAATATCAGACGTGCAGTCGAGTCGTCAACGCTTGGTGGAGCTTGTCCCCAATCAGTTATAGTGTTCACTATTTCGAGTCCCTGTATCGACTTAATTATAAATTGATTTGTCAAACGATCCATGCGTTTGTGTAGTGATAGCTGCATTAAAAGACTTAAGTGTGAAATTAGCGTTGTAAAAAATAATATTGAATAGAAATTACCATATAATTGTTATAATTAAATGGCTGACACCATAATATTGATATGAAAACAAAAGTGTTATAGAACTTAAAACTGGTTCCATTAAATATTCTATGCTAATTGAATACAATCACCTGTTTATTTGAAAATTCCAGCGGAATTTTAAATAATATTTTACTCATTTTATATGAAAAATAATTGTTTGCTTGGTAAGAGATATAATATTTTATCAGTGATGTCCGCACACAATTAGTAGCTTATGGACTTCTAATAAGACCTATCTCAGCAGAAGTGATTCTAATATAACCATTTTTTTTTATTCAGTTTGTCAATATCTCCCCTTTCAAAGAGAGTATGTATATAGGGATAGGGCTAGGACAAGCTAGTTAATCGCTCTCGCTGCGTATTATTTTTATGATAGTTTAAACGCTCAAAGGTGGGAGGGAATTTTAGGTATCACAGAAATCAAAGCCTTTCAACAGAAATCAATTAAAAAATCAATTTATGAAACAGACGTTAATGCTTGGCCGCGGACCCGACAATGAGAGTGATTTTATGCACTCGAAAAAAACAATCAGGGATCGTAAGAATGTCGATTCATCTTGTAATCGTTTTATATTATGATATTACTTAATTCGTAATAAAATGATTATGAAATACTATTACAACATATTTGGTCTTTGTCTACGCCTTTGAAGCCATATGATTTATCTGGTTTTGTCTGCGTGACGCACAGCACAAAACTACGCGCACACAATTATACTTTCTGCCTGCGCATTAAGTGAATTTTGACTGGTGGTGGCACTGTAACCTGTTATAAACGTCATAATATGAAAGAAGATTTAAAAAAATAATCAAAGCAACCTTTCTATTAAATAAAAAGTTCACACGGCGAATAAAATAATAAACATTAAAACCGATTAATAAAACAGTGTCGAATGTTTTGGGTGTCAGTTCAACATTTAAGATGATATAATACTTTTTCACCATGCAATAAGTAGAAATATTTCTTATTTTAGTAAAGCTTGCTGTGTCCAAAATACTAACCGTATATAATAAAGCTAATTTGATCACTTTCATCTAAATTGAAATGCCATATTGAAAAATTAGATTTAATATAATATTAAATAGGATCTAAAATAGTCTGAGCATTGATTCGGAATGTGAATTGCCAGAATATTATTGCAGAAATCTGTTTTACAATCAATACTTAAAAAATAATTACACATTTTTGTACTTATGCCAAATGAAATTTATTAGGATCAGGACTTCAGAACATTCAGTTGAACATGCTCGCGATGAACGAAACCGGTCCCGATTATAATAAATTTAATGTTAAATAAGTAAACAAAAATGTGTTATTACTTTTTAATATATTTCACCAAGTATTGACAATGAACACCTTAAAAATGATTTATAACATCAACATAAAAAACACGTAACTTTTGATTGGCTGGAATTAAATTTTATATCTGTTTAGGATACATTCTAGCTACATAATTTTGTATACATGTACGAGACGAAAAAAATATCTCCGATAGGTAATTAAGAATACATCAGATTGGGTATTCATCAGTTTTTGCTGCGTAGAAATAAACCACATTTTATAACACGCACTTGAGCGCAGTTTACGAAAGGTAGACATTTAAATTCCATTTGCTCTCCATTCCTTTCACTGATACAATTTAATTGCATCTGAATTTTGGGCAGAACCGTCTTAGAGAAACATGAGTCGAACAAATATTTTTAAATTATAATTTGATGCAAGACAGAACTAATACTTTTGACCACCATCATTTTATATCTATATATGTGTGATTTAAAAGCAACTAAAACTGTAAGAAGATTAATACAGCCAATAAACATCGTTGAAAAATATACGTTTTAAGTTAATTGTTTTAATGGTCAGAGTCATCAATTAAATCATATGATTTTGTTTGGGGTCATCACTTCTTTAAACGCAGGGTTATCAATTCTTCTGTAAAAAACGAGTAAAAAGGAGACTGGGTGTATATATATATATATATTTTATATATTTTTTAAAGTTTTATTTATATATCATGTTTTTTTCAAATTGAATGGCCACCCTCTGGGACAATTTCTGATTTTACTATTTAGTACCAATTAAAAGTGTTTTAAGATTAAGACAAAGACGTTTAAAAGAATTTTGAAAAACGCACGTAAATAATCATAAATTAAAGCCAAATAAATAAAACAAAACTATTTATTGAATAGAAGAATAAAATTAAACTAATTAAACTTGATATGGTAATAATCCTATAGAAACGATTTTAAAAACGTGACAGTTCTGATCCGCTATCTGTGGATTCTGTTATCATACAGTGGCTAAATAGTGTAAATATGATAATTATAATGCAATACTATTATGGTTATTAACATAACAACATAAAAATATTTGAAGGATACAACCATCACGTGAATGTATATCAATGACGATGGAAAGAAGCAGACTTTAAAAAATGCAAATAAATTATTCTCGTTACACTATAATAAAATACAATTTATTTTTATATTATTCACTTTCAAAAGAAAAATTCATTGAATTTACTACTTTATTTTTTTATTTAAAAACATTCTCGAACAGCTACCAAATTTATGTATTGTTTACGTATATTTTACTACAAATTAGTTTATCTATGTCAATTCAAAATCTTGATTTTTTTTCTTTTTCTAAGATAATAAATTCATAAGTTTTCGTTTGATGTTATTACTTATGATGTCCGTTAACACTTTTTATTAGTTGTCATCCAATCAATCTTGTCCTATCATTCAACTGAATGTCAAATTGAAATATAAATGAAATCAGTTCTATATTTAAACTTTTGACTGTCAAACAAAATGTGATATTAATAGAATAAACAAAAGAAGATCTGCAATGGAAAAATAGCTGAAAACGGTATTTGGCGTTGCTGTCAATTTATTAGATTTCAATAGTTTTTAGAGACAATACGACAAAAATAATGGAGCTCAAACTTTATAAATAGTGATGGATTCAGCCATATAATTAAATTTAATCGATATTGACCCCATCATTGCTTATGGGTATGGCCTTGTGATTTCACTCAGGTATTTATATTAATTATATTTATGACTATTATTAAAAATATCGATGGCTCAATGGCAGCAAGAATTATGAAAATATTCCACGAATTAACAAAGTTGACTCAATGTCACCGAAAACTGACTTTTTTTTAAAATAAAATAATCAATATCAATGAAAAAAAATTATCTCGATTAAGAGGATTTTGTCAACTAAATTTGTTTAAAGATGTTCCACGAGTAATAAGTTAAAGATGCTATTGTTCCATATAAACCAGTGATGGTATCATCGAATAAAGTCCACTCAATAAACATTTATACTACAGTTTAAATATTGCAATATATTTGATAAGTAAACAAAATATAACTAAAGAAAAAATATTCATTTCAATAATTATATTCAGGATTTGTTTGGTAAAAAAGGTTTATTTTCAATAAAACCTCGATACGACGGACTACAATTTAACGGAAAAAAATCACGATTGAATGTTGAAATAATTGTTCATTGAAAATGTACATTATACAATCTTTTTATATTCAAAAGTTTCCTTTTTAGCAATATTCTGAATATGAATTATCACACCGCTGTAGAAGTGTTAACGCTTGTTGGCTGATGATTTAATGTCCGCGTGTTCATTCATTTTTCATCGGTTATTGTGTCGGCCATTTTTTTCAATATTTAAAGAAATGAAATTGGACTTATACAGACACCCTCCAGATTGCATCAGTCGATTATATCGACCAATGATAATTTTTCGTGAATTCATAATTTAATCTTACTAATTCGTTCCTGTTTCAATCAAGATGTTTGTAAATGAAATGGAAACCCATTCTACGGCACATATAAAAATAATCCAAGCCATCAATCGGATCGGTTGTCGTTAAATAACATGGTAGAACACGTTTCGAAACAATAGTGAATATATTTCTCAAAGAAGTCTACCGGATAAAGTCACTATCTTGTTAAACGTAACAAAACTATGGCTATTAAATCGATATTATTAGCAGAGCTGTGTCGTTTTTAAAAAAAACACGACTCTGACTCCAACTCCAGAATTTACCAAAAACACGACTCCGAATAAAAAAAGTTTAATTGCGTCACGTCTTCTTCCTACCTTTCCTATGTATGTGTATTCAATTATATATCAACCAACCGATCCAGCCAATAACCAAATTTTACAAATTATATGCAAAAATAAAAAGTTCAAACTTGTCAAAATTACGATCGAGTACGATCGACTCCGGCCAAAACGCCGCGATGATTCTGACTCCGACTCCACGCCCCTAATTATAAGATTATACGTTAAGTAACTCATTTAAAAATAGAATATATTTACAATCAAATTTTGCGCAATATACACAATATTAGCGCCGCAAATCAAACTAGACTACACATCCATCGTTAAATTCTAAACTAACAATTTTTTTACTCCACGTATAAAGTAAAAATTGGTTATCCTACCGCCACCCATTGTGTATAGCTGGCAATGTCTCATGGTTGTCTTACACAACGCTATCGACAGAAAAA
Organism: Himalopsyche kuldschensis; assembly: GCA_028554975.1. Taxonomy (NCBI): domain Eukaryota; kingdom Metazoa; phylum Arthropoda; class Insecta; order Trichoptera; family Rhyacophilidae; genus Himalopsyche; species Himalopsyche kuldschensis. Next base: position 508,765 of record JAHFWI010000074.1, read on the forward strand.
AGGAGTCTACCACTCATATCCATGGCATGAGCAGAGCTGCAAGAAACTGATTCTGAATCATGCACATGTACCTGATTTTTTTAAGTATGTACGTCTCAGCAACTTTGTCACGTCAAATTGTTAAGATTATATGTATACTTTGTATAATTTGTATATTAAAAGCCCGTCGCATAAGACTAGTTTATGGAATCTAATGCGAGGCTTTGTTGAAATTAATTGCATATGTCGCTTATTAGATTTTGTTGCAATTAAGTCTTTGTGGCCTTTGAGGAGCCATGTGAGGACGGACCGCATCGAACAGTTCCGCTCATTTGGAGGTTGTCACACGGAATTTGATGAATGCCCTGTAGGGCGCAGAAGTTAAATCCGGCATTAAAACCAAAATAGTAGTGACACGTGTTTTGCCTTTTTAAGAATTCCATGTTTTTTGACAAGCAAGTATTATTTCGACTTTCTTAATGGGTCAGCCAAACACCTAATTCCGAGTAATTCATTGGATGGCAGCTTTTCTATGCACGGACAGCACGTTTCAATCGAAAGTAATTATATTATGACGATAAGAGTGGCTTTTGAATAAAAAAGTCACGAATCATATTTTAAAAAAAATATACAATTCAAAAAGAATAATTTAAGTATACAATGAAATATGATTTTCGATAATGTCAGAGATAATAATGCTTTTGATCGTAGATTTTTTGTATTTGACGATATTATAGGTGTCAGATTCTGTAATAACTCTGATATATAGCTCGTGCTAAAAAAAACGAAGGTGATCTGGTATATGCTATTTACAATGTAGTTGAGACCTAGTTTCTGACGATTATTGCAAAATAGCATTTACTCAGAATACTCTCGTTTACACTCGGTCGGAAGTCAGCTTTGCGCAATCGCGTTGCTCTTCCGGTTCATGAAGTTCAGGCAAGTTCAATGTGGATTACGATATAGAAATAATTTTCAATATTATAGTTGCAAATTTTAGTTGTAATGAAAGTTTGGTAAACGTGAAATGATTTTTGCTCATTGGATTAACTTACTTAAAATTATTCAAAACGATTTTCAGGATTGAGAATATATAAAAATATTCATTCAAAATAATGAAGACATAATTTTTAATACCATATATTTTTCTAATTAAATGACTATATGTATTCATATACATCTGATAAACTCTAAAATCTAAATATTCACTGAAAAAAATATTTGTATATTGAAAACTAGCACATCATAGTATATCTCCATCCAGGCCATTTGCTACTCATTGGAAGCGGACATGGATTAAAAAAGTGTTTGGATATATTCTAAAAAAATAATTAACCTTCTTCGTCATGCATATTATTTTTTTTTTTACTTTTATGCCGTGACGTTTTATTTGATAACATACTAGTTCTCGGCGAGTCAGAATTATAATAATTAAGTAAACAAAATAGATTATATCGAGGTATAAGGTTATAGCCCGACGTTCAGTGATATTTTTATTGAATTGTCATCTATTCTATAATCGAATAAATTTGAAAAATATCATCAGATATTTGAATAAACGAATATCGAAAAAAACAGATTATATTATTCAAATTTGGAATACTCGATTAGAATCACTATTAAAAAAACAATAAAAAGATGACGATCTCTGATCCAACTCGAACAATCCGTTTAATAGGGCAGCACTTGTAATAGTAGTTTGACCATACGGCAATTTGTATCTTAGTATATTGATAATTACTAACCTATACTTGCACGCATATTTTCTTTGAAAAATCTGTACGGTTAATTAAAAATAAAGTACAATAGTAGTTAAATTGGGGGAGTCATTAAATACAATGACAAACACAGCTATCAAAGTTTAATCTGGAATGAATATTTGTTGAGAAGCTATGTAAGTCATGCAAAAAAAGATGATTTAATTTAATAAGTTTATGTGGATTAATGAATTATTCACATTACTTTATTGATTTAGAAAGCAACATTAATAACCGTTAAAAGCAGTGTCATTAAAACCCGGTAGTTGATTGATAATATCCATTAAATAAAGACAGCTTTTACAATAATATTTTTAGAACATTTTTTTTGTGAACATGGCAGTTTGCAATAAAACGCCTAATATTGAAACATATTGCAGCTTATTTCAGAAGGCATTTGTCTTCCAGAACTCCTTGTAACTTAGTCGTACTGCCTAATTTTTACGGTGATAGTAATGATACAAATATATGAATAGGATAATGCTAGTGGTTGGAAATCACTCTAGCTTCATTTTAGTATCGGTTTGTGGTAGAGGATTGAGATATCGCATACACCCATGCCCCTTAGCACAAGTCGTTTATTATCGATTCGAGCCAGCGAATACCGCAACCTAAGCAAACGGCGTTGACCACCATACAACAGAAAAAATGCGGATAGGTATATGGGGAACTATTTTTCGCTGTTTACTAAACGGCTACAGACGACCACTAATCTTCGTATACACTAATCTTCTCACTACTTATTAGTAATATCCTGTGTAAAATTTGGAATAATTTACATTAAAGTATAATAATACCCGTTGAATAATTTCATGCACTACATTTATTGTACATATTCTTAAGATTGTACCAAGTCTAAAACTACTATCAACTAATTACTGGATAAATTAAAATCCTAATGAAAACAGTACAAAAACATGTTACTTTTTTAACTGTGTAATTAAGTTAACATAAATATTAGCACGATAAGAGAACATTGTTAGATAATAACGGACGCAAGTATTTGATTTCGGAAGATACATATCAGGTTAGCAGACCGTTTGCCATTAACGTAGTGATATAATATTCACATGATCCATTTCCGTTTTGTGGTAGGCGAAAGTAATGTACACAGTTTCATTGTATAATATACAAATATAGTTCGACCTATCATATGGTCATCAAACATAGCTAGTAAAACATTAGTATTAAACACCGATTAAGTAACAAAAAACCTTCTTTGTAAACTAACTAATTATTAACCATTTTATCACACATAAGAACATGGTGAGATCTTGTATGCGTGATTGTTAAACGATCTCACTTTTTATGTATCCGCCGGACCCATGTCTCTTCGGAGATAATTGCAGATAAAAGTGAATTTCATATGCGATTACGGTGAAACCACTTTAATACCGGTACTGAGACCGTGTAGTCAAAGCTTTTGGGCGTTCATTCTATTCGGGAGATAAATGCTCTGGTGTTTAAATAATTGTCTATCACTTTAAATTAAAATAAGACATATTCCGTCTTAACTGAGAGGGGCAGACAGATCCATTAGCTTACTTCAGATTCTTTTCAAGCTTCCACTTTTTTCATTTTTCTATCTCTATGCACTCCAAAGTTTTGAGCTTTTCAATGCGATTGGACATGGTTGACACAAGATGGATGGCTATATTATATTCAAGATATTTTCTCTAATTAATAAAAATGAAGAACTATATTAGAATCGGTAAGTCGAAGAAAGAATAATCGGTGAAAGATATCTCTCTCCGTGTATATAATGAGGGTGGTTGAACTTCGATTTTATTTTAAAACCGGATTCTTAATTAGAGGTTTTTTTTATTTTATTGTACATGTGACCGATTTTATGTTAAAAACTAAAGACCAAAAAAACTAATTTGAACGACTCGATTTTAATGAGTTTCGGTAATATTTGAATGAAAAAAAAACAAGAAGATCCTGTTTTTCTATTTAATGCTGGCCTATGTACTTTTAGATTGCATTCAGTCTAAAGAGATTTTGTATCCAACCTTTTCCGCATGTTTTCCAGTGCCTGTTCGGAATGTGATTTTCATTTCGTGTAGTCTGACACATTTTTCGCTTGCACCCTGTTATGTTTTAAAATTTCTAGTAAGTAACGTTTATACAAAAGTTAATAACACGGAAGTGAGGTTTCATTTCATGCGATACGTATATAGATTATGACATAAACAAAACAAAACAAACAGCTCAGAATAATAATATTTTAGCACTAAATCCGACGTTTCAACTTTTTTCATAAGTTATTATGTCATAAAAGTTTCATACTTATTTAACGCATTTCAATCGATTATAATTATGTTTCTCATAATTGTTTTCTTTTATAATGAGTGTGGGTTCAAACTAACGTTCAAATATTTTATTTTGATAACTTTATTCTTTTGTTAAGACCTTTTCATAGTAAGTATTAATTTATTTTAATATGTTAAGGAATCATAGAGTGATATTATCTCAGTAAAAATTGAAAGATGCTAAATTCCATATACATATGTATATATAGCAGATGCACAATTATGTGCACTCCATTAGTTTTTTCACTTTTTAGATAGAAGAGAATTTGCGTGTTTTACGTAACAATTGCTTGGCTCACCAATACGACAACGTTATATACTGCATTGCTTTACATATAAATATAGGTTAAGAATTAAAAACAAATATGACAAACTTTTCCGAACCTTTTCAATTAAAATAAAATTTGAGAAACCTCACTGTCACTTTCTCAAGTCTATCTCAAATATTATGCAATATGTGAAATAAATTTGCATGTTAATAAATATACGAGTGAAACAACATTAAATGATTTATAATTCTGTAAGAAATGACTTTTTCTTGAAATTAATATTATTGAATGTACCAATATATCCTATATAACAGCGGGGATAAAAAATCTTTAACATCAAACTAAAAGCTGATATTGGCAGTGACGGCTGGTGACGGGGTGTTGGGGGGTGCAAAAGGAAAATTCAACTATTTTTCCGTAATGAGACGTACGTACGGAAGAGAAACAGTTGGTATTGCGAACATCTGAATTGAAAGTCCATGCTATAGAAGTGTTTTAAAATCCAATAAATAGGAAAGAACTCTTGCAAAAACGGTTGAATCTTCCTTTGCACCCTCCAACACCCCGTCGCCAGCCGTCACTGGATATTGGTATAATATTTTTGTATCGATTTTTATAGTGCAATCATTCATTATTTTAGCGCAAGAACTATTAGCGCTCTCGATAACTTCCTCTTACCCTAAAGGTACGGCCTGAGCTAACCGAGCGTTGGAGCGCTTAGCGTATGAACGAGACAAAGAAACCGCCGTCTTATCAACGATATTTAACGATGTCTGCTTACGAATGCCCGTCTGGGAGGCCGATTACGCGCGTAAATAAGTCAGTTTTAAATTTAGGAGCGTTTGCATGGGCGTAAAAAAGAATGAATGATGTCGCTCGAAGAAATTATTACTGGAATACAATCTGTGTCTGAAATATGGGTTTTTCTCACCCACTTTACAAAATGCATTTGACAGATATAATTAAGATTGTGCAAAAATGACAAAAATTAATGGAATAAAAGACAAACTATGTAATTAAAAACAATTTTTAAAATTAAAAATCATATAAAATATCTTCAAGCCGTTCATTCATTGACCAGCCTAGGAACAATTGTAGCTGCTCAATCAAATGACGACGCGAAGAACATGCACACAAAAATGTAAAAATTGGGAGCATGTAAATTTATATTTTATAGGGTTTTTAGTCCGGATCCGGGGGAACAGAAAAGTGATCTCCGAGGCTTATGAATTTAAACGAAAGCATTCCTAGTGAAATTTATGAATATATTCGTACGGTAATGCAATCCAATCACCAAACTATTATTTCTCATTTTTTGCAGACCATTTTTTGATAGTTTTTAATGTTTTTATCAATCTCCGTTTTGTTATATATGGCTGTCATGACGATCCATAGAGCCGAAAAATATATCGCACATAATATTTGTTGACACATGTATTTTATAAAGAACATTATGATGTCACACTGAAATAATATCGAGTGAATAATATTGGTGGTAACAAAAGTAATAGCTAGAGTGTCGCCGATACCGACTATGCACACGATAAGGGGACCTTTAAAATTAATTTTATGTCTTGGCTACACATTACCAAGGCGCCATTGTTAATGGCTTCTGCGGCGGCCATTGAAGAAGCGCTGCACGCTACGCAAAATCCGACCGCAAGACCGCACGCTAAGGCTATCTAAGAGGAGATGTTGAGCTACTGACTAATAGTTCATAGGCTCCATATTGTTAAGACAAAGTAAAACTCACCTCAATTACTTTTTTACTAAAATATTCCAAATAAAATGCAATAAAGTGTCAGTTAAGAGTTTCTATAATTATTATTGAACAATTTCCACACTCATAACTCAGTCTGAATCTAATATTCAATTTTCAATGGTGTTATTGTCTTTAAGCATGCCATGTACATAGAGTCACATAACGATTTAGATAACACGAAAACTTTCCGTAATCAGAATATTCATGCTGAAGTAATTGTCTTTGGCAATTATTATACTTGCTACAAAGAAAAAATGTTTTCGGGGAGACCTTCAATAATATAAACAAAGTGTGTTTCGTAACGCAACATTACAGATTGGTGAATTTATTTTATTGGGAACTGTTTTATAGATTTATTTTATCAGTATAATGCAAGGCTATTGAGATTATTATCAACAGATAGTGTAGTTAATATGTACAAGAAAAACTCAGACAAAAATAATTGAACTCGCCCAATTGCTTCAAGTCCAATTATTTGCATCATTGCAGACAATACACAAGTTCACACGGTTCACAGCATCACAAATGGGTAAATCCAATTAACCGTTCTAACATTATGATTCACAAATTTGAATGGAAAATTTATTCATGCATGCATTACAAAATATTTCATAAATTATATAATTATGAATTTATTTTAATGAATTTCAAAAACTGGCATGTGAATTTATTGTTTTTTTTTATGTCGTGAATTTATCTAGTAATGCGGAAGCAAATGAGATGAAAATAAAAAAAATGAATACAAATATTAACGATGTGATATATCGCGAAATATGAAATGTCACAAATATAGAAATATCTTTTATTTAGAAGAATCCTAAAATGTTATAATATTATCTATGGATAGTGCGTAAAAATATCTTGCCTTATGATTATGTACTCATAATTCTATAACATATGTTTCGTGTCAACTGAATCGCCAGACTAACGCTTATATTATTGGCTTACGATTAAGAACACATCGCGTAAAAAATGCTTGCTTCACCAATATGTAGTAACGACAGATTGACTATGCATTTCCCGCTTAATATCTTAATATCACAATGAACCTTATTAAAAAATCAAATATAAACAGTGAATATGATTATGAATTTTGAATATGGCTATGAATTTTATATCTTAGTTTGGAAAGACAACGTCAGTTGCACATATAATATTATTAAGATTATTTCTGTTATTACTTGTTTCTTTAAAAAAATACTCGATTGAGTTATTAATTGGCTGTAAAATTCACTTGAAATCGTTCTATTAGAGACAAATATGATAGTTAAGCACCCGTGAATGAAAGTACACTATTTTATTGCATATTTATGGTATCATTAATTTTATTACTTATTAAATCGTCAATGTGAAAAATAATTACGTGAATTTTAAATAATAACCAGACTAAAAATATATAACAAATAAAATGTTGATAATTAGAAAAGTATATTTTTTATAAATATCGAACCAGTTTTCTGGAGACTGTTCAATTTCTTCTTCTTCTTATAAACTACTTGCGTTCTTTTAAACTACTTGCGTTAATAAGTAAAAAAAGTGTATTTTATTTTAACGGCGCCGATATTGAAAAAATCATGCTTTACGCAGCTTGAATAAAAACCTGATTTCGGTTATATAAGTTTGCACAACATCCATCCGAAATAAATTATAAAAGATGTTTTTATCTGGATCAAATATTTAACACTTTCATTGGCACGTTTAAAGATTGTTGCACAACAAGGGGATCCGATATATAATACATTTATTGCGGTTGAAAGTAATTTGGATGTGTGAATCGCGCTGAGTTATGGAAGCAATAAAATAGGTGAACATCAATTTTGTTCGGTTTTAATAATCATATATTTTATTTCACAAAGTAAAAGTAGTTTTCTTTTATTGCATTTTTGATTGCTATATCATTATTTATTTAACTTGCGAGTGATATAATAATATAATATAATATGTCTACTCGTATTGAACTATAATATTTATAAACACGATGGAATGTTATAATTACATTTATTTAAAACGATGTTTGCTTCCAATGGGCAGCATATGGACTCTTAGCTTCTTTCAACAGATTTTTTTCTACGAAACTGCTTGTTAATTATCTGCCTAACTTCATTTCAGCGAAGAGAGTGGGGCTAGTGGTTATCTAACCGTTGTTGCAATGTCCCGTTTTTTTGGATCGGATAAGTCTGGAAGGTAATTTTAAAACAACACAAACATCCACGCCTCGAAAACAAACAATGGTTCGATTTAAAAAGAAAACTGGGCAAACTGGGATTCGAGCCCGTGAATGCTGTCACTAAAGCCAACGACGTTGACAATCGACAACGGACCCACCACAAATCAATGTCACAAATCGTATTGATAATATGGTTGGATTTATTTCTGTGAATAGTGTCTTATTTAACTGTTTCATTTTATCTGTATTCCCTAATTATACACTAGTCAATAGTCATGTTTTTTTCAATATTTTGTAGAAACTTCCCAAAATATTTCATGCGGATTTTAAGCCATCGTATACACAATGTATGTTTTATCAAAAGAGGTATTTCCAATTCTGTTTCTAACCGAGGCACTACAAAAAAACTGCTATAAAATATATTAATAAATATAAAATATGTATGCTTTTTTATCGATATCGATATGCGTAAATACCACCACGTACTTGGGCGAGTAAAAAACCAGCTGAGAGAAGAATATTGCTGCCCGGATTCCTATGACGAATAATGCTAAAAACTTGAATATTGAGTAACAATTTTAATTATAAATTCAATTAAATATTGTGTTTATGGATATTTTATTACTACGACGTGAGTGGGTTAAAATTCAACGCAATGCAGATGATACATGCCATCATCAGAAAACAAGATGTAATTAAGTACAACATATTAAAAGAGTACGTTACCAGTCTGCGAGATAATTCTTGCTGCATCATACTGTTTACCACATAATCCACTTTCTCCAACTTTGGTGCTCCAACTAAACAGGTGAGGTCTAAAAAAGACTGCATTTTTTTGTATTCAAAGTTTACGCTTGCGGAAATTGATTGATGCAAAAGCTTGCCTCGTTTATAGGTTACGTGTAAAATATCATGAAACATTGTGAATAAATTAAAGCGATGATAAAAAAACTTTTTAAATGCGGCGTGCCATGGAGCTTAAAGAACATTACGGTGGATGGCCAATACTTTAAAATATTTAATTAGCCTTAATTAGACGCGAGGAAAATGTCAAAGATACTCAAGATTTACCCAAGGAGATGTCTCAAATATAACAATTCATAATTTTTTTTAAGCCAAAGGTATGCACACTACAGCGGAACTCAGCACACACACACAACGATACACGCTCTCTTCTGCGCATCGTGCGCGTTACATACATTGATTAAATGTTGGCAAGTAATTCTTGTATCTTTTGATTGAATAGGCATTTACTTGCTAGAACTCCATTATACTACGGTAAGAAAAATAACAATGTATTTTAATTCTACAGAAATTATTTTATATATTTGTTGATAGCTATTTCGGCTATGAACTATTAGTTCTGACGAGGGCGTAAGGCGAAATAGCTATCAACAAATATATAAAATTATTTCTGTAGAATAAAAATACATTGTTATTTTTCTTACCGTATTAACTCTTGTATCTTTATGATATTTGTCAAATGAATGGTGCTTTTGGATTATGTTTTAATGTCGCCTGCTGCCACTCTTTACAATACATAACTCATTTTTTTTTAATCTAGGAACCTTATAATTCCTTGAAAATTCATTTCGATAAGCTTAAGCGAGCTTTATCATTAACACTAGTATTGTGTTAAATATGGATTTAAATTTAAAAATATGATCTTTAAATTATAAAAGAAGTATTCATAATTTTTCATGCCAGATAGCCAGTGGTAAATTTCGCAAAGATGTGTCTAGATTTTTAAAATATTAAGTGATCGGAGATACTATGTTTTTTCTTTATAACGTAACCACTGGTATCTCAAACAGGTATAAAAACGTAATACAACTGACATACTTGCGAAAGAAAAATGTCACTTTGACATAAGTCAACTATTAATTGAACTTTACGCTTGATTGTTATTTCCTGCTAAATAATATAGTTTTTTTATTTAAGTTTTTTTATACAACTTTCGCCCAGAGGTTTATTATTATTATTATTATTAAAACAATATTAAAAAGCCAAATTGAGAAATACCCTGTACATATTTGTCAATTCATTATTTATGCTAATTTTATGTTTGTTACGCCATGCCTCAAAGTTATAACCAGGCGTGGTAGGTATGTTTTATATATTATACGTTTTATTTTTAACCAGTACGCATCATGCGCTTAACTTATAAGGTGACCCATTTACTGAAAGGAGTTTTACGGCTACATTTAATGACACCCGTTTCATATTTTGGTAAATTATGGATATATGGTCACGGGACAGGATTTTTGTAAAAAATATGAAAAATAAGCACATTAAATGAAATGAATGTAAGGCTTAAAATTTATTTTGAAATGTATCGTCTTTCATTATTAAATTTATTATAATAGAAGACCCTAAAGAATACTTCGCAATATGCATGAAATCGAGTTGTTTTAATTTACAGGAGCAAAATTGCAACCACAAACTACCCAAATAATAATATTATACAGATAGAGACAGTCACATAAGTTTGTTATTTGTTTAAAATAAAAAGAATAATTTTATTATAGGCTAATATTAAAAAACAAATTCTTCTTTCAGAACTCATACAATAATCAGTAATATTCTTCAAATTTAATAATTTTGATTCAACATTTTATAATAATCCACAAGAACTCAAAGAGTAAAGTCAAAACATAAAATTATAAGCCAGTATATATAAATTTTTTGAGCTGAGCTCAATCCATAATTTACTCATATTTTTACAAAAAATGCTGAATCGATTGTAATTTGATCAATTATTGATTTTTAATGGATATCGGTTTCATTGGTTGTGGCTCGAGATCGAAGATAAATTTTATAAATGGGGCTCTATACCTGGTGAATGATGGCAAAGTAGTATCAAAAAAAACTCTACGCTTTGACCAACGGAGAAAATTGTCATTAAAATGATTATTTGATGTACGTGGCAATTTTGCATAACATGTTTTTTAAAGCCACGCGAAGAGGATAAGGTTACTTGAAAATATCTCGGAAATCAAAAATAGCGTTAAGTAGCTATAATATAATACATAGTAATGAAAATTTTCCTCTATTTAACACATTTAAACACTTAAAGTCACTTTTAATTTCTTCAACGAAGGTCAATATTCTATCAAAAATAGCATATTACCTATGTCAAGGAATATATATTTTTTAATAATGAAATGTAAATTTTATTGCTTTAGTCGGGTTTAAAACTTTTTGAGTCGCTAAAAATTGATTGCCGATATGTTTTCGAAAACGTGTCGCTTTGTAATCTTTTATTTATGACAATATTCAAATGAATGAACTCATTTCACACCAAACAATATCTTTTTAGCCTTGTCGACGAATATTTGTGTGTGAATAATGATCTGGAATAACATCGAATTAAAATAATATGTCGCGTAGAGGAAATGATTTCGGAATAAAAATGCTATCAAAGAAATACTATGGTGCTTAATGCACTCAAAATGCAAAAAAGCCGTTATCAAATTGAGCACGGAAATCAATGAAGAAAAACATCGCGTAGTGCGTATAATATCAATGCTTAATAAATGTGTTTAACATTAGTGAAATCCTACAGAACTTGATGGTTGTGGTCGCAACTAAGATATTGCAGGATGTGAATATTTTATTTTGAAACATTTATGTAAAGACATCTATATATATATGTAGCTGGTACAGTGAGAAAGAAATTGAATGTCCGAACTTCATCTACACATGTATATAATTTATCACTTTTTAGGTGTTCACTGTCAATACTGGGTGGAATGGCATTATAATAAAAATGACATTTTTTTGTACATTCCACAAAAAAAATATCGGATCAGGACTGGTTTCGCTCATGGCGAGCATTGTCAACTGATAGTGCCTGACATAAGCTAAACAGGTCCTGATCCAATAAATTTAATGTAAAATAATTACATACTAAAAATGTGTTATTATTTTTGAGAAATTAATATGAACGCATAGAAATTTTCATTGGAAAATCGTCCTACAATCCGTTACGCAAAAAAACTTACGGCTAAATTATTTTCATGTAGCATATTTATAAGATAACTAAACAATCAAAATCAATGAACATTTATAAAAACTTGCATCATTAAGCTTTAGCATTATCTCATCGGTCATAAAAATAAATTGATGTATTTTGACAGTTGTTAATCTTCAACATGTGTAAACTTTAAATCAAATTTGCTTTTAATAAGTAGGCATTTGTTAAATTGATTTTATATTGCTCATTATTAATTATAATAAAAATTGTGACGTAACTGTGCATACGAGTCGATCGCAAATAATATTGTTGTTTTTTATTCGAAATCAAAAATATTAGCCTGTCTCTATTCAGTCGGTATGTGGTTCAGTTGTTTGGTAAAATATAATATAAAAATTGTCAGTAGTATTTAATTTAAATAGTTTTAAAATAGCCTTACTGTGGTACTGAATTTATTTTGACCATTTTTATGACAGTTAGTCACCATTTAATACTGACCAAAGAATCAACTGTCAAATTGATGTATGCATTTGAAATATCAAGCAAAATATATACCATTTACTGAATTCTCATTTCAAAAAACGTACAAAACAAGTGAAACTATTTCTTACAATACAATATATTTCAAACGAGATGTGAATTGTTTCATTTTATTTATCAATTTCTTTTTATAAAATTAATATAATATATAAAGATTATTATGTACTTATTATTTTGTAAAGATTACCATGAGAAATGTTTGAATGAAGTGAATTTACCAAAACTAAACCACTTAATAAAAATTTTAATTCAATAAATTATAGACTTCCGGCGAATTGTCAGCAAGGCATTTTTCGTATGTTAAGACAAATAAAATCGTCATTATTTTTTTATTTAAATACAAAATTGTTTCAAAGTATCATAATATTTATTTAAATTACTAAAAGAAAAGGTTCAAATGCTAATATTGGCTTGAGAAAATATTACTTCGTAATAAAAGCGTCGTTTGTATTATTATGTATCCGTCTGAGAATGCCGTCAAATTTAGGGTCACGATCTTCTTTAACATCTAAATATTGAGTCACAAAGATTACAGAGATTAATAAACTTGGCCTCAAATCGTTGCAAAAGAATCCGATATAAATGAGTTAATACGAAGATTCAAATAACCACGTCGAATTTAAACTGGGTTATGAAAAATATAATTCATATTTTGGTAGTCTAGATTTAAGTAGGTTTTTGCCATACATATTTTTTATGATTTAAGAGTATTTTCAGAATGAAATCACCAACGGCTGAAAATTTTGCAACATTGATAATTCTATGTTTATTTACGAAAAACATCACGTGGCAGACTGTTTAATGAACATTTACAGTGAAGTGTGAGTATGTTTCAAATGAAGCCTTTTTTATTTTGTCATACTATATCTAGTTATACCAATTTTCAATCAATGAAAATATAATTTAAATAACAGCGAAATACATTCACATTAGTACTTAATCCACATGAATTTATTGATATCAGGACAGGTTTCACTCATCGCAAGCATTATCAGCTGATGAATATTATTTTTATTGTAATTCAATTCCACTAAGTATCGATAGTGTTACGGCTTAAAAGCAAACTAAATAGTTTTTTCTTGACCTTTCAATAAAGCGATCACGCACACCTTTTTATCACACAAAATATTATGTTTTTGACGGGTTACTACCTATTGCCCTAATATATTACGAGATAAAAGTCGTACGGATTAGCAGGCTTTTATTACATCATACACGAAAATATTTTTTTTCGTATGAATAAAATTGGTGGTCGCTTAACCTTTTGAAAAAATTAAAAATTCTCTCTATACCAAATTGTAGGTAAGAGATTAATAGCAGATCATTTCATTTACCTTTGACATATGGACGAATTATCAGTTATAACGAAGTATCTGTTGCAATCGGTACTTAGTAAGTGTAAATATTACACGTTTATTACCTCTAATAGAGGATATATTTTTTTATTACTATTCAATCATAATAAGTCATAGTTTTTTTCCTTACTTTCATTTCGGCCTTAAAATGATTTATTTTCTCATTTTTCGTGATCAATATTACTTTTAATATTTGGAAAATGATTTATTTAAAATTAGTGCTTCCTTTTAAGATAGATGTATTATCTGGCAATTTAATTGTGCTGTTAAAATACCCAAAATTGACCCTTCCATCTCAATTTAATCCTGATAACGCAGATAGATTTGGTCACTTCCTATCTCATCCTGCTACCCTTTCACTCTTTATAACGATAGAATTTGAGCAAGTAATTTTCAAACACAATCAATGAAACATTTGTATGCTAATTTGCTCCATAAGATGTACATATATACCATAAATAATCTGCCTCTCGTGGCTTAAAGATCATCGGTTGTTATTATTGTGAGAGAGGTGAGAGAGAGTGTATATATTATAAATTATTATATCAATACAAGTTTTTTCGTGTCAGAGGATATATTTTTTTATTACTCACTAATGTAATTCACATTTTTTCTAGTTATTAATTTATATAAATGAAAGGCAATATGTGGGTGTAGTCGTTAGTTTTGTTTATTTCACGAGTAAAAACAAAGATATTTTCCATTGCTTATACGAAAACACGTCAAACTGGAATCTTTATATTGAATTTGTGATGAAATGTAGAATACGAGATGAGCCGAGATGAATCTAATGTTCCCGGTGCTAAGGTTAGCCATAATTTTGTTTTTAATCAAATAATGCCAAGGCACGTTACTATACGTAACACGTGTAATAAAATACTTAACGTATTTACGATCCATCAAGTAGCAAACGATTCCATACTCATTCAGGCTTAAAAAGGCAAAGATTAATGATTTTTTCGATTATTATCAGAGGAATGTATTAAATATTGCTTTTTTTTTAAATAGCAACTAGAATATTTGAATAAGTTAATGCTATGCTCAATCAATATGATAATATAATCAAACTAAGATTCTTATGGGGTTTATATTACATTTATACATTATAGGTGGCCCGAACGAACTCGACGGACAACATGTGAAGAGAATTTTTGAAACTTCAAACTCACACAAAATCGTTCATCAACTGGTATCGAACAAAGTCTAAGAAAACAGATATGCATCTTGATAAAATTATTTATTCGTAATCTGTTTCGGAAGACAACTCCGAATATTTAAAGCATTTTATTTAAATAAATAAATAACAATATTTTTCACTACTTCCACAAATTTTGTTAGTATGGGTCGAGCTAATCTCGAGCATATTCAACTGATCCGCATGAAACCGTTACTGGTCTTTCGTTTAATTGTCGAGAGAAATGAATGAACACGTACATAACTCTTGAGCAAAGTAAATAAAATGATTCATTTTACTTTTAGCTGCTTTGAACATATAATAATTGGGACCATATTTATTAAAAAGTCTCTCACTATTAATGCTTTGCTAAACCATTCAATCAATCAATCTAAAAAATTGATTTGCGATAGTGTAATTTTTTATTGATTTGTTATGAAATATTATTTCACTTGAGAGTCAACAAATTTCACTCGTTGCAATAATAATTTACTAAAATGGTTCTAGTGAAATTTTAATTGAAAAAAATAAGCTGCAGCTATTAACAAAGCTTTAATCATAGCATTAAATAAATGAATATAAGCAGATAGCTACTGACTTATGCCAACTTTCAAAATCAATAAGTACTAAACAATTCATGTCTTCGATATATTGGTTTTAAAATATTTTGGGAGCCTGATTTTATATTTTTTATTCAATAAGTTCGGAAACAGCTAAAATACTTTTTAGTTAAATAAGATTTATATTTTTTTATAAATAATACATATGGCAATATACGTTTTCAAATAAAAATATTTTAAAAGAAATATTCATTTTTTCAAATACAAGCTGGTGAATACAGTGGAAGAAGATATAACAGATGATCAGATGTGTCATATCGACTTTTTTCAAAAGTTGCAGACAAGACAAATCATTTTATATTTCGTCGCACTCGTATTTCACAAAAGCAATATTGGAAATTTAAATTAATATGTTTTTGCTTTGAATAAAATAAATCTTTTAGACAATACACGTTATTCTAGAGAATTGACAATTTATTCATTTAATTACATTGCAAATAATTCTTTAACTGTTAATAGAAAAAAGAACGGATGTGTGGTAATATAATATTTCAAGTGAATATAATGTAAAAAATTAGATGTATCATGTCTAAATAATATAAAATCAATTCATTTCGAAATCGATCCAAAGAAGATTAACTTGTATGTGATATTTTATGATTTTTGATTTTCAAAAACGAGAGTGGTCCATGGTGTTGCTGGACAAGTTGTGAAACACTGTGTTGATTTAACTTCTTGTTTGAAGGTAGGTCAAGGTATCCGATACGAGAAGCTCACAAAAAATATTTCGTTATTGATCCAAAAATAAAAAAAATTACATCATCGAGAACTGAATGCGGCTAAAAAAATTTTGAGAAAGTTTTTGTAAAAGTAAATGTTTGGAATTTTTTAACTGTGTCGATAAATTGAAAAACTACTTAAGATATTTCATCAAATGCTATTCTTTCAAACATATTTTGTATTGTATGTTAACTGTTATAGTAACAAGTCTTTATCTAATATTCTTGTCTCGATTTAGCTAGTTTATTTTGATTATTTTAAATGAAAGATTTGTGATTTGGTTTCAGAATGTTCTCACAATACTGTCTGTGAGTTCATCACTCATTACTTTTGTAGAGGCAGCCAAATACGATATTTTTTATAATGATGCGTTTACGACGAATAAACATATTATACTTGAAAATAAATAAATATTTGTATTTCATAAGTTTAGGGTCAAAAGTTTATTAGTACATAGCTGTAAAGTTTTATCACCGAGTTCATTTGAAAAAAATATGAAATCTTTTATTATTGTGCGATAAAAATCTTAATATACCCAGTAAATAAAAGCATTTTCTTATTTTAATTTCATTCATATTGACGTTTTAATATTTTTTCATGTTTTATCAATAATTTTTACTGTAGAAAAAGCTTTCAAGAGGTGCGAGATAATTTATCTGCAGAAAAAAACAGAATATTATCGAATGGCTTTAAAAACTGTTAATCTTTATTTATAGTTGTAGAAATTTGCAGAAAATAGATGATAATATGATTTTAACTAGTATATATGTAATTAGATAACAAATATTTCATAATGATAAATGCATGAAAACCTTCCAGATTTTATTACATCATAAAAACAACGCGTGTCTACGATTATCGTCCAGAAAATCTTCAATGTATAATGCGTCAAGTACCATTTGATGATTACTAGTAAAACACTTTGCTAATGATAATAATAATCTTTCAAAAGATCGGAATGACGATTATACGTATTTATTTTGGCAATGAAATTACTAGGGCTCAAAGCAAGCTAAATGCAGACGATATAATGTAACAGGTAGCCTGTAAAATTATCATTTTCATATTAAAAAAAACAATAAGTACAACCCTAGGATGCCTTTTTTATATTCAACACCAAAAGAACAAAGAGAAAGCTTGTGACGTTGCTAAAAAGTGTAAGTGTTAAATTTTATAATATACCAATAAATTGACAGCAATTAATTGCTTGTTGGACGGCATTATTCATATGATGAAATCGTAAATACGGAATATGTAATAAAAGTGCTTTATCGCTTTAATATATAATGTTATTACAGTATTTTTGTATCTTAAACGGAACTTAATATCGATACAGCTCCATGACGTACGCGCACAAAACGAATGCAAAAAAACACAGACGCGCATGGGGAAAAACGCGTTAATAACTTATAGATAACATCAAAGATTGAATGACACTCAACCAAACTCTCACATGATAAAGACATGCGTACAGTGGATATTAATTACGTCAGTGACACTTGCAATTAAGGCCATGATCATGACTAAACGTAAAAATATTTTAAACGTCAAAATATGTAAAAATATACTTATTTAATTTTGCACAAATGTGTATAGTATTATGTGCACTATTATCACGGATTCAGCATTTTGTGCTCCATTCGCCATGAATAAAAACTCATAAATTTAAATATACGCTTTTTTTAAACTATTTATATTTGTAATCTAAATTAAAGTACGCGATTGTGAGTTGTAGAAGTGTTTCATTGTCGCACATAATCCGCTTGGCCATCACAATGAAAATACATAGTATTTATGTGATAAAAGATTACAAATAAGTAGGTAACTCTCTTGACTGTACTATCAATTGATTATAACATAGTGCTTTGTCAGAAATGATTATAATCTGTGAAGAATTTAATCTAGTTTTCATTGTATTGATCTTATAATACAATATGCATTATGTATTTCATATTGACAGGCCATTGGTTTCATTACAAGAGAAACTAATTAAATTAACGTAATTTTCAAGTAATGTTGGCTTACAACCGATTTAATGTCTATTGACTAGTAGATATGTATACATGTGTTTTAATGTTAGCTGATTTTAAAAGTAGTCTTTTTTAAATAAATAAAGCATAAAACTTTAAGTCAGATGAAATTAAATCAGCATTGCGATTTTAAAAAAGAAAAATGTAAATTTATGTGCCGTTGTATAATTTTTTTAATGCATGTGTAAATACTTGCTCAAATTTACCATATCCACCATTAGCATGTGTCGATGATAAACAAAGCTTACTCCTCCCTATTCTTTTTTTTATGTTTTTCAAATTGATTGAGTAATTATTAATGTATTTTCATTATGCAAAAAGTAGCACTTCAATTCAAGGAGAAAGTTTATTTCTAAGGATTTCTGTTAAAAATACAGTTCTCGGATAATTGATTAAATACTTTAGTCTCAATCGAATTCAAAAGACGTAAAATTACACTGATAAAGGGACACTTTGCCATTATTGTGTATTATCACTGAATTTTTACATTTTTTAATTATATTATAATAACCAAATTGTTGCAGTACAAAGTCGAAGTAATAAACTGTATAATTTTATTATCTTAATATTTGGTATTGAAATATGAAACACTCGATGGCATTATCAACCACATCAATTTTGATCCATATTTCGACTTTAAAAAAAAGCTGACAAAATCACATGAATAATAAAATAACAAGTATGTATACCCATATAAGTCTAATAATACGACAGTCACCCGGAAGTCAAAACCTAATAAATAATATTTTATGAAATAATACAATATGAAACAAGAGTATGTGAAGCTATTAATAAATTCTTAATCCGAGTACATTTTGTTACATATTTCATCTAAATTTTGAGGTGACTTGCATCACAAAATTACTGTTCATAACTTGTATTTTTTCTTTTGTTTGGACACTTCGTTATTACGTTCACATGTAGTAGAAAACGATTTACGTAATTTGAAGTTAAATATCGCTCTTTTCCATTTGGTCAGAATAACCACAGATTTTTTTGTTGAAGTTGTGTTTAATTTTAGAACAATATTTGCGTGAAAACGTGCATCGTTCCCAGCTTGATTTATTCTTTGAGCTAATTAAAAGAGTATAAATCAGAATCATTTTTTATAAATGAGCTACAAATTATTTTTAAATTATTGAATCTTTTCATATTCTGCACGTTGTACTAAAAAGCTGTTACATTATTTTCCGCATTTAGAAAAAGGCTGTGGAATACAAAATCTTTTCTTTTTTTCCATTTAACTATTATACATACGTACATATCAAGTCATAAAATATAATATACCTACATGACGCCACAAATATCCATATATATTAGAAATCTGCACGGGCCGAAATTTAAAAATTCTACCCGGCCCGAGCCCAAAAATCTTCGACCCGGTTCGACGTGAGCTCGAGGCTCATTTCCGAAATCTTACCCGTACCCGCCCTGAGCCCGATAGTTTTTCAACTTTTCAATAAAAAATTAATCAACATTTAAAATAATTTAATATCAACACGTCAAATTATAATATATATGTAATTTAGATATACAATCAGGGTGTATACATCCAGAATAGTATAATATACGAGCCCGTGCAGACCTCTAATATATATTGGTAAAAATTATCAATCGAAGGTTTGAACCGAAGATTGAAGATCTTATACTTGTTGATCGGTAACATTATTCTAAGCGATTGATTGCACAATATCATAACCAAAATGACCTAATTTCACACAGTATTTGAATAATTATTATTTATTTAATCAATTAAATGGACAGTGTCAATATTTGTTGGAATTCAGCTCAATGATGAGGCGTTCCTGTCACGCTTCGCTTTCTATAACATAGAAACGCACGATTGTATGTGTGGTCAAGAAAAATATGTAATATCTGCTTGCAATAACTCTTATCATAAACACGGAGAAATAAGACACATTTTTTGATTTGATCAATATAACAGTGTTCAATAACTTTCGCTTAATTTTTTGTTAACATTTAAATTGGAAAACATGTTTATTACGAAATGTATAACAATTTGTATATACTACATATAAGAAGAAAGTATTTTATAAACATCAACATTTGATACGACTAATTTAGTTGAATGATAGTTACGAGGCACTACGTTTGACTTTTGCCGAAGAAAAATAAACTAGATGACGAAATGTGACTTGTCTTTGACGATTTCCGCGAGAGTTGGTGAAACATTTGACATGCACATAATAAAATATAATTATTATGTCCTCATTTATGAAATAATATTATATCAATTATATTCCCACTTATATGTGTCCGTCAATCAATAACACCATTGCAAATATACTGAATAAATTTATTTATTTAAGCAATTTTTCGCTAAGCCACTAAATTGTTGATATATAAACGACATGCATACATTTTGGTATCGTGCTTCTTTATAATTTTTTAAATAATTCGTAAAAAAAAGACATTGTCAAAAACACTGTCCTTTTTACATGTTATATGACATTTCAGATAAATTTATTTCCTTATTAATTAAAGGAGAAAGATAATCAATTATCAACAATCATTTTTTTGGACGCATTGTAATATTTTCCGATGCTGATTCAGATTTTGCAATACAAAGTAGCTCCAAATATGAATATGTATGAACCAATTTTCATAAATTATTAAATTAACATATTATTTTCCAAAATAATAAGTCTCTACGATAAGCTTACAGCTTGATGGAACATCAATTTCAACTTTAAAATCACTGTTTTTTTTCCAAGTGGTAACTGTCTCAAGTATACCGCAAAAATAATGTCGACATCATAAAAAGTCAAAAATACTAGTTTTAAAGATTACGACGATTTTGAATATTTTTATTTCAATCAGTTTCAATGATGTATAAGTAAGCAATGAAAATAGATAAAAAAAACTGCTGGATGGATTTAATGTTAGATGTAAGATTTATTTAATTACCAAGTTGATAAATTACTAACTACTTACAATTATTAGTTTTTTACATAGTGATAATAAAATTTTACATTTTTGTTTTTTTTATATGTATACTAGCTGTACCCTGCGCGCGTTGCTACGCCAGCAATTGTAGGGGGGGGGGGGGGTGGGGGAGGGGGTGTACGCCAGAAAGTTTCGCGAAAGTGTAAAAATTCGATATCAATTTTTGGGGGGAAGGGGGTTGTTTGGCGGGGTGGGGTTTGGGGAGCGTATGGGGGGGGGGTATGCCAAAACCTTCGAAGAAGTGAACTCAAAAAAATCTTAAAGTTTAAAAAAAAAAATTGTGGGGGGGAGGTTGGGGGGTGGTTGGGGGGAGGGGTTGGTAGGCCAGAAACCATCGCGGGGGTGCACTCAATAAATTTGTAAAGTTTCACATCGATCGGTCGAGCGGTTTCCATAGCGGTCATACATACAGACATTAATTTTTATATATATAGATAGATATAGAAGATGGTGTGGTAAGAACTTGCAATACCGGGATCCCGGGTAATGAGACATTCATGTAAACTAAGTCTGATAACAAACAAACTACAAAATGATTCAAATTAATTCTCATTCAAAATGTAATTACATTCCAACAAACTTTTATTTGATAATAATAAGGTTTCATTTGACAAATGATTGTCGTATTATCAATAAATACTAAATCATGTATAAAGTATTCATTCGATTCGCAGCAATAGTGGGCACAAAACTCAATTTAAAACACAAAACATTAAGTAGGTATAAAGCCACCCTTAATTATTAATCCTGGAATCTTACCATTGAAAAATTTCAATCCCGAAATCATACATAAAGTCCAAGATACTATAAGTGAGGCAGAATATCATCATAATGCAATACCAAAAATTTACAAAATGAAAATCTGTTATTATTGATTATAGTGTAATATAAAGCAATTACAAAATTGTAATGTAATATGCAGTGGTAGTGGTGATTCAATTAACAATAGCCCAAATTTTAATAACAATAATGCATTCATTCTACGTAATACATTTTTTCCGATTTATTACGAGGTAGCCTTTGCGGTCTACGGTCATTTTCCTACGTCATTATAATAATCCGAGTCATTATGTTCAATCCGTGCTTGAAGTCTTGCAACCAGGCCTTGATATACATAGCAAAGCGTGTTTTCTTAAGGAAGACGTTTCGAAATGTTGAATTTCTTGTTTATGTCGGTTTAACCGCCTACTTTGACAATATCTCAACAGCTTAAAAAATGTCAGCCGATTGCAACGTTATTGATACTTATTATAATTGCAGTTATCTGCATTTATTATATTTGCATTGAAATACTATTATTTTTGCCGTAATTTTCCATCACAACAAGCAAAAACTTAATGCGTCTATTATCACACAAAACCAAGAGAAATGAAGGCATCACAAACACCCATTACCAAAAAAAAAATTACTTAATATAAAATTTAAAATAACTTTGATTATTCCACGTATTGTGTAACTAACTGTGACACGTGTTTCGCCTCTTTCAGAGGCATCTTCAGACTTACTATCGCAAAGTTTGCTTAAGTAATTAAGCAAACTTTGCGATAGTAAGTCTGAAGATGCCTCTGAAAGAGGCGAAACACGTGTCACAGTTAGTTACACAATACGTGGAATAATCAAAGTTATTTTAAATTTTATATTAAAATGAACTTCCACAAAGTTATCGCCGAAACCATCGAAAATAAAAAAATTACTTATACTCAACCTGATATGTTAACACTAGCTAAGTGGGATAGTTATAATAATTACAGCTCAGATCAAAAACGAAACTTTTTATTTGGTAAGTATTTAATTCGATAAACGGTCAGTAAACATGAAAGAAATGGCCAGTAATAAATACAAAAAACTGTCAGTGAATAATTATTTTTTGTTAAAAAGTAAGTAGATATCTATAAAAGAACTGTAATAAGGAGTGGTAGGACGTTTTGGTCAAGTTAGGTTTGGTTTGGGTTAAGAAATAAAACATTTTAAAAAAATCGTAAAAATTAGACTTAGATAAATTTGCTTCTTACGACCATATTTGATCAATTTCACAAACTGGCATCTATAACTAGCTATTTATTTAAAATTACTGACCATTTAATTAAAATACTAACCGTTTTACTTAAATTTACTGATCAAAACTAGAATTATATTAGATTACTGACTCATACAATACACGCCGATTAAAAACTTTACTTTGTATTTTAATTAATTCGTTTTGCATCAAAGATTGGCAGTCAAAAATATTCAATTTATCTAAAATTATTTCACCAGACATCAACACTATTAATCTGATAATAAATTAGATTATTATAACACATTTAAAAATACAACTTAGAATGTAAATTGGCTCTAGAGCAGCAATTATTATAAAGATTATTAATTGTGATATTTTGTCGAATCTCATTTTGCAAAATACGACCTTTTGAAACTGCTTTTGAAGCGTGATTACGGTCTATTTTATTAATGATCCCCATCAACAAATTCTATTTAATTATTGATATCCGCTGTAGTATTATTAAATCAAAGGTGCAGTGTGTCAAAAGATTTCCGCAGTGCAATTGTTTTTATTTGTTGCGTTTTTGAAAACGAAACCGTTCTATGCTGAATGTAGTTTTTCGAGGAAAATTTGCATCACATACGCTCGTCATAAAGTATCGGTTACCAAGAACTATACCGTTTATCATTAATTTTATATTAAACTACCATAATAATTACAAATCAAATCTATACGATTTAATGCACCATGAAAATGAGCCATATCATTTGATTTTATACTCGACATAAAAACCCGAGAATCTATTTGATTTCAGTGCATTAATATTTTTTAGAGCACTATTTTTATATAAAAAAAAATTTGCATTTTTTACGGGCATATTTTCTGCAATAACAAGAATATTATTAGTCCATCTGTTGATACGAAACCAATTTTATGACATGATATTGCTAACTTAAAAAAAGCAATACAATTCAAATTAAACACAATGTCCTATTTCACTGTGATGATTTCGATTATAACAATCGTAGATAGTTTTGATGTAGACTGAAACACTTTTTAGTACAAAGAATATACTTCTTTTTTAATTCTCACCGAATCACCGATAGTGATCGTCAAATATGGCAAAAATAAATATGATTTTTTTTATATCCTGCAGTTAGTTTTTTCTTATTCACATTTATCGTAAAAAAATATAGTGTGATTTTTATGTCTGAATTTTAACAAAAGATCTGTATATTTTTGTGTAAGAAAAAATAATGTTTTTTCTAAGCTCTATTTTCAATATGATTTTCTTTCTTAGGTACATAAAATATCCTCAACCAAGACAATTTTTTTATCAAAACAAAGTGTTGATTGAATTCAATAAACATGAATTTCTTTCTTATCTTCGTGCGATCTAGGCAAATTGGTTTAAAGTCACCTATTAAAATTCGATACACAATACGAATGTAACTAGACCACCATGCTAGCGAGTCTTTAGTATTTTTCGTGTTTATGGTGGAAACCGAATAAGTCGTGGTTCCCATGGCTGCGACAATGGCGACGTAAATTTCTCGCACAGTATACGAGTACCTGTTGCACGCTATTATAAAATTGTACTGCAGAATATGGAGCAAACGATTCCGTAACAGTTTTACATATAACTAACTACCTCTGTCCTCACAATTAACTATTGCGGTGTTGATTGCCTTCTCCGCGACAAAAAAGGTTCTCCAAGTGTAACCCATAGTTTTGTATACTATACCATAAGCCCTAAACGTGAAATAATACTTAATTGGAAAACATAGTGCCTTATGTAAAACAAATCAGCAATGAATAATTGTTGGGAACGTTAATTGTTATATATTCTCCAATTTTATTTTCTGAAACGAAGGTTTGTTTATTTGTCCTGTATGCGTTCCTATACCGTTCATCCGATTGCGATAAAACTTTGTCAAGTTGTTGTGCGGACGGCCGTGAAGGTTTCTTCATAAATCTTAAAAAAAATCTTAATTTAAATTGATTTTCCAGGCATGCAGCCCTTTTTTACATTACAAATTGGCGAACCTATCATTCTTCTTCAAAATATGAATCCACCACGGCTTTGCAACGGTTCGAGGCTTTCCGTGAAAAAAATATTAAACAATATCACCGAAGCTACAATTTTAAATGGAAAATTTAAAAGAGAAGATGTACTGTTACCACGCATCCCAATGATTCTGATAGATATGCCATTCTAGACTGCTATATGCAGCCACGCATTGGAAAAGTTTCTGATTTATTCGTATACGCACTAGACACTTCAATTAGCAGAATTAAAACACACACACTTTCTTTCTTTAAGTGGCAATGCAACGCATGCCGGGTACTCGCTATTTATTGATTAAAAAATTATACTTTTCAAATATTAATCAATGATGCATCAGCATTAAGATTTTTCTGCGATAGAACACTTACATAAATCAGTTTTATCAGTGAAAGAGTACATGGAAATATATTTGGTAATGTAAACATAAATTCCACAGCTTTTTTCTATGGAAAATTATTTATGCTTCAATCATAAAGTCTCCTTTTCAAGAATTCATGACCTTAACTAAAATGACGAAATAATTGATAACGAATAAATAAGGTTGAAAATTTTCATTTCCCTTAAAAAATGATAAAAATATACTCTAAGCAAATATTAGATCGATTGTGAAGATATGGCATGGTTTATGAGCCACTGTTCTTCGAGGCTTGTCAGATTCCTGAGACGGGGGCCATTTTGATTTATATCACGTAATTATATTTGTAAAGCGGCCATTTCTATCAGTGCAAGTGAAGTGCTTTCTGACTGCAAGGGGTGGATAATAGCCACATGAAAATTGTCGTTTCGTGAACCAACTATTTGTTGGCAAATAGTGAAATAGAATAATTATTATGCATTTTGATCGGAAGAAAACGTGAATATTGACAAAGAGTGCTGGCTAATGATACACGAAAGAGAAAGTTTGAATTTTGTATGATTAATATTCCACGATATATTGTTTTACGCAATATTTAAATTTCATTTCCAATAGTCTGAGACATAAATAAACGATTCTTATTCTTTTATGCATGTTTTTTTAAAATCTTTTTCATGCTCTCGAAATAGAGGGTGTTGTTTTGTTATATCAAAAGTATAAATTTCACACTAACATCAACGTATGTTTCTTACGTCAATTTTTTAAGAGTTATAAATCTTTAATTTAACCATTTGGAGCGAGCAGCAAATAAATAAAACACACATGGCACACTTACGGTAAAGTATTATTATTAAATCAAATCCTGCCGTAATTACTGTTCAAAATCATTTTACTACAGATGCTGATTGAAAAATAACGTGCTCGATTTTTGATTGAGTGTATTTTTGGTCGGCCTAGAGAATTGATTGGGAAAGATTGTGTAGTTTTAAGTAGCAAGTAATTGATATTTTTTGTGGCAAATATGGTAACTTTTTCACGCGTGGTTCAAAATAATTGCGAGAAGGTAAACGTTGCTGTAAACATATTAATGACATCGAGATGAATTGCGTACTACATATTTTTTACGTGTACAATATTCATTTCAGTCATACATTACCCAATTATTTTACGCGATAGCTCCTTTTTTAACTTTCATGTTCATCTGAATATTTCTAAGATGTTACTTTCCTTCTTAGATAACTCATTTCTCTTAAGTTAACATAATTGGGTACAATAAAAAAAAATGAACACCTGCTTTGATATGAATAGATAGTCTCTATTTTAGATAATTAAATACTGCATTTGTGACCTCACGACCTCTCATTATCAGCGATTTCTTACATTTACATCATCCAAATGCTATGCAAATTTAGAAGTGTACTAATTTGCAAATTTTTAGTGCATTTACTATAATATGACCTAATAATGATACATATTTATATATGTATATAATATTTATATAGTTTCCCGATATTTACAAAATATCAAGGCACTTTGGAACTATCTAGGAAGGACCTATTTGAAAAAATTCTTTCCAATTATTGTTTATAATTGGCATACTTGATAATCCTTCGATGATAAATTATCGTTAATAGTATTTATATTAAATTGTAACTTGGAACTGCGGACAGAGCTATCGATATATTTTGAACAGCATTTAAATATAGACCAAAAATTTAAAATAAATTTGATTATTCCACGTATTGCTCACGTATCCATACGTGGAATTATCAAAGTTATTTAAAATTTTAATTTGTAAATTTGTAAATTGAAATTTTATATTAAAATGAACTTCCACAAAGTTACCACCGAATCCATCGAAAGTATCAAATCGTTATTGTTTATTATGTGTCCCTAAAAGATACTGAATAGTTTCAACAACAAATTTAGATTATCTGTTTGACATTTGCATGTTGTAACACGATAAGTTTAATTTTAAGCAGACGGTAATCTTTTTAATTAGGATCCTTATAGTAAAAGATTGTCAGACAAAAAAACTTCCTTTTATAATAAATTTGATATTTGTATGAATAATTATTATATAATGTTAAATGACAATTTGAATCTTGCTAAAACTAATTTTAACAATTTCGCAAAATTCGTAGAAGGTCGAGCCGCATCCGGAGTAGAGATCATCTGCAAGATCAGATTCTTAGATCTGTATATCAGCAGGGACTGCAAACGTTGATGATTGACTTACACTGGGATTGTCTTACGCTGATGATTTGACACTTTTTTAAAGAGTTGTCATCTTGGATGATTGTCAATGTCTCCAGTCTGATTTTATAGAATGGGGAAGATGTAGAAATCTCGATCTTTTATCGTTGACAAGGGGCTCACGGGTGTTATTCCATCGTTTTACAATGATGTAAATTTGAATCGTTTGAATTTTGTACTTTTCTATTAGTTTTGTAGTTAACGACCCGGGTTTCACCTTACGAAATTTTCAGTCATTTCAAGTTCACGGATGTATTTGAACTGATATTGAAATTCTTTTTAGTACCTACAGTCGAAATTCTTAATTGTCATTATCAGTCAAACATCATCTTTAATAATTAAAAAAAATCAATCAGAAGAGATTCAATAACTATCCTTAATTTAGAGGCCGATATTAGCAAAACACTAGTTCTGATCGTAGTTTTGGATTCAGGGATAATCATTACTTTCTGAGTCTGAGTATTATACCAGAGGTTCCCTACGGCTTACATGGTTAATTAAGTGGTTTTTTTACTGTAAACTTTGTTAATGCTTTTTTTATTTTTGTTATAGTAGATTATAAATAATATGCCATGTGACTAGTACTGAATGAATCAGTTGATAGTAGAAACTCCAATTACTCGACTTCTCAACTACTCGAGTATCGAGGAGTAAAATTAGAAAATACTCGAGTAGTTTGAGATGCACCAAAATATATATTATTAATTCAAATTTGAGTATATAAATGGATTATAATTAAATAAAAAAGCTTATTTAATTTCATAAATACATTCACTTCAATTCATAAAACATGTATTTCAAAAATAATAGAAAATTCGCAAATTTTCAAATTGGTTAAAAGTTTTGTTTTTATAATTCCCGCAGTAGAAAAACTCTTCATTTATAAATTACGAGTTATAATCGAGTATTTTTTATAATACTCGATTAATACTCGTACTTGAAAATGAGTTTACTAGACAATTTTCAAATACTAAGTATCGAGTACTTGAAAAATGAACGAGTATACTCGAGTATCGAGTATTCGATACTCGAATTGGAGTCTCTAGTTGATATTTCACCTGCATATTTTTAAAGCGCAACTATGTATGTACCTATGTATGTACGGCGGCGAGAAACGCTGTGTTGATCGAGCATTCTCCACACACATTTTTTCTGAAGCAAAGAAGCGGACGGTGGCGGGGTGGACATCCTCTGGCCTTCAATAGTCAGCACCAGAGTGTTCAGCTCTTGCCAAGCCAGCGGATATCACTTCAATGCGAACCTCTAGTTACGTTTCGAAGCGATCCAATTCTTCGACATTTAATGTGCTATAAGCGGTGGCGCAATTTCCTCTAGTAAAATTGGCTAATGGGCTTAAAACATTTACAGATAATCATATTGGTGGGTGAAGGCTTCGCATAAAAAAAATATATCACATTCGTCACGTGGCCTTGTGAATTGAGGAAAAAAATCTTATCTTATGAATGAATCATATCACATGGTTAAAACTTCTATAACGAACATCATACTTGGTGGGATGTAATAAAATTTAAGCGTTAAAGAGTTCAGAACTTTGAATTGAATTTAACCTCCACAACTATGGTTATGATTTTTGAGCATTGAATGTTATTTGAAGAATGCAAATCATTTATGACGACGTCAATTAAAGATAATATATTTTATTTATATCAATATTGTTGCCAATTAATTTCCAATAATTATGCGTATTAACCGGTATGGCTGTAATTCTATCATAGAAATTTCGTGATACAGCAGGATATAGAAAAGTAAATATAACTTTAGATATAACCGAATAATATAAGAGCTATGGAATTGCTCGAAGCTTTAAGTGCTAGCTCAGGCTATACCAAAATAATGATTAATAGACTAACTTGACAGAACGAAAGCAACAACAAATTATCATCAGAGAAACTCTTCAATCAGTAATGATGGTGTACATTGAATATTCTCGGGGGTCTTCAAATGTAGCTTTTCGGCTGAATCCAGATTTTCAATTTCACTCTTTTCATAAATCTAAAATAAGGTTTTCGTATATCTGTATGAATATCTTAATTGTAGATTATTGACCTCTCTTATATAATATGAATACAGATAAATAAATTCAGCTCTCAAACATACTCTTGGATGAAATGATATTAATAATATATCCAAACGTTTAAAATTTGTTAAATGATTCACATTTTTACTATGTATGAAGGTTTGTTGCTATTTAAAATTGTGTGGGTATTCGAAACAAAAACCTTTTATTAATGTAAATTTATAGTATGTATATAAATCAATAAATAAACATCTTATTATTTGTATTAAGAAGTAGGTGTGGGTAATTATATATTCTGAAATGGTCCTATTACGGTTTTATGTTGGCCAAGCATTTATAGAGGTATAATAGTTAAAGGTCACTAATGTATCATTTAAAACGGAAATTGCGTACAATAATATGTGATTTAAATGTATCAACTCTAATAATTTATATTATCATAGCATAAAAAAAACAATTTTAAGTCACACATTTTGTAGATGCCAACCAATCGATAAACAATATTCATTCGTATCATAAAATTTGACAAATTGGAATATTTTATCAGATGGCGATCGTAGAAATTAAATATTTTGATATAAACACATATTTGAAAAACATAAATCAAAACTCCGGTTGATTCTATGCTTAGTATAAATTGAAATTGAATACTCAATGTTTTTTTTTATTTTTCATACTTTATCTATTTGAAATTACACTTGTGGAGATTATGTCCGGTCCGTGGGGCAGTGGCAGCGGCTTTGACTCGCGTGCCGGACCGCCCGGGTGTCGATTCCCGGTACTAGCGGATTTTTTCAGTCGATAAATCTTTTCAAAGACATGGGTGTTTGTGTTGCTGAAAGTCCCTTCCCACCTTTCCGATCCCAAAGAGCGACGCATAGTGACAGCGATTATAGCTAATCACTAGTCCTGTCCTAGTATCCTTTCCATCCCTCCTCTCTTCGAAAAAGAGAGGTTGAGCAACAGAGTAACAATGAGTTCTCGTAGAAAAAATATGTTGAGATAAACTCCGCGAGGAGTCCATATGCTCCAAGCTGGGAGCCGACATGGTTAAAAAAAAAATTATCCTGGAAGCTGAATATGTAAAATTTCAAAGTCAGTCAATGATATCCTGCAAACAAACCAAAATTTCCTAGCTACTACCTACCACTCAGGTTGGCTATTGGTTGAATAAAATGTAAGTGTTCAGAATTTACACAAAAAAACATTTCCGGCGGAACACGGATGTCAAAAAACTATTAGATAAGGTTCAGTTGGACGAAAATGTACTACCAGAATTTAAGAACATCTGTGTGGCAAGAGGGTGTTTCTTCATATTTTAATACCTTTAATAGTAATTTTTTTTCAATTATCATTTGGCTGTATGTATATATATTCAGTTTATTATTTTAGCAATAAGCACAAAAAGTCCTGATATCTATCAGAATATGTGTGGATTTAGTACTGTAAAATGTATTATACATACTTGTTTATTTATAAATTTATATTGTGAAATAATTTTGGGACATTCTGTTTTATTTTAATGGCTTCAAATTAAGATTATTTTGATATACTTTTTTTATCTTATGCGACGAAATAACTAAGTTTGCAAACAATTTTTGTTTTTTGGACGATTTTTATGACCCGACACCATTATATCTATGAAACCACTAGTTTTAGAGCCATATTACTTCATGTATAGAAAAAAATAATTAACGATAATTGACCGAAAAGATGAAAAAAAAAAACAGTGGTCATTTGTTTTGAGATGCCCAGTTGCGCTTGAAGAAAATAAAGAAGAAGAAGAAGAAGAGAAATGTGACCTTATCATTTACTGTGCTAGACATATTATGTAGTAAGCTTTGGTAAATAATAAGCCATCCGTCGAAATCTTTCTGACGTAATTGGTAATTCCTAACCAAAAATAAAACAAACAATTTCTAGTTGTTGGATAAGACCAGACATTTTTATATCAGAACAAGAGTGTTCTTTGTGTTCAAAAACTATCAAAGTAGGTAAATAATATTTGTTTATATTACTGCGACCTGTGACTGACATGTCGGTATCTGAAAGCGACAGTGAAATAAATTAAAAATAATAGTTTCAAGATAGTTGAACTTTTAGGTTTGTTATTTCAGTGTTTCATTATGTAGGTTAAGATTTTAGCAATCAATGGTATAGTTATCTCAAAATCATTTCTTTTCGTGTTTCGATGTGTGGTTTTTAATATTCATACATATTTTCATGATTCTAAACTAATCGAAACAATTTTTGACATTTGTTGTCACAAGTTATTTATGATACTTTTTTAATATTTATAATTTACATAATTTATTTCACTTGAATAATAACGAATGTATTTTTAAACGTATATTTTCCTTAAATCAATATCGGAATTTTTTTTTTTATTATTCGTGTTTGAAATTATTCTATATTTATTACGATTTAAGTTTTTGTTTTGAAAAAAAAAATATGACGTAATATTTAACGTTTGTCAATGTATTAATCCTATAAATAATAATGATATCTTTGAACCTTTTGCAACAGCCATTAAGGTCACATAAAATATCGATGGCCCACGAAATAAAACACTTTTGCCATGTAAATTTTGTAAAATAGCAGTAGTCGAGTGTGTTTAAATAAATTACCAAGATAACAACTCGCATCTTACCATTTTGAGCTTTTAACCTGTCCGTGTAAAGTTTTGACAGTAACCGACTGTCGCAGTAGAATCGATAAATCGTACACGTTCGGTCGATTTGTTTTGTTGCTGAAAGTAAAAAAATCAATACAAAAAATTCTGATGGTTGAAATGTTGTATTTTAACAAGATAAAATATATGCATTTAAAATAAACAATTATCTCATTCCACCTGTTTTCCGATGGGTTTACTATTAAATTAGAATTTTCTTTAGAGTATGGACATGCTTAAAAGAATGAATTATCTCTTGGATTGTATGTTTATGTTTGAAGTCTAAAGGAAGGGCTAACAACTAATGATTTTACCCTTGGCTGTTGAGAATCAACTTGAATAACATATTTACTTTGAAGTGCGAGCGCGATCTGTATCGTTTTTCACCTGAACTGCTTTGTAAATATGCCAACAAACGTGATAAATTATAATAATTTTCATTGTTTGAATGTTTAGATCATAGATCCAACATAAATCATTCAACAATTTTAACAAGTTTATTTTTTTAAGGCTCTTGCAGTGTTGAGTATAGCCTTTTGATGAAGATGACACATAAGTAATTTATTGATTGAGTAGGCATTTACTTGGTAGAACTCCATTATATTAGGGAGTATTAGTGAAAAAATTCACCACGAGATTAAAAATTCAGTAAATGTAGCATTTAAAGTTAATAATAATTTAGGTACACATCTTAAAAATAGTAAAGACAGGATTAATAAACTTGATAGAAGCGGTATATATAAGATGACTTGCGGTACATGTGATTTAGTATATGTCGGACAGACCGGTAGAAGCATTTCCACTCGCGCAAGCGAACATGTGAGATCCTATAACAATGGAAAACTGATTCACAATATGCAAATCACCTTATAGAATTAGCTAATAATCCGAATTCGGTCCCGACTCGTTTACATTCCTGTAATAAGGGCCTAAAGCTGAATGCATTGGAACAGCTGGAAATTAATAGGTATAATCAGTCCAATGAAATTCTTAACGATCAGATTACAATTAACAGTTCACCTCTGTTAAAACCTTTAACAAACAATAAACTTAAAACAATTTAAAATAGATGCACTTAGACATTGCAGATTTTAAGTGGTTTCACACGATAAAATAACCCAAAAATACCCAAATTATTGTTTTCCACCATTACTTTAGACCAATAAATCAAACTTATTTAAATTCTTTCATGTGACGTAGGTATGGTTTCAACAGAAAGAGATGATGTAGGGGGCACGCTGTCTAGGTATATAAGCTATCTCTATTACACGTTTTAAACATAGTTCTGAAGAAGGCGTAAGCCGAAATAGCTATCAACAAAAATATAAAATGATTTATGTAGAACTAAAATACATTGTTATTTTTCTTTCCGTATGACACATAAGTATAAAACAATATCAGTCTTTAATTTCTAATTCTATTCAATTCCTTTAATATGTATTGTGAATTCTAAAATGTTCCAAATAAAGCCTGCCATAATATTGCGTAATCGTTACTCTGCCGATGTCAAGTATCGATACCCTTTATAGTCGTTACACGCTGCATTTATGGCTATTATGTATTATGGCATGCAGTTATGGCGTAAAGGACAAGACGGTTTTGATTATATTGAATACCGTACCCGGAAGCGAGTCAACCGATCATGTTAATCGTATAAGGCAGCTTACTATTAAAAACGGTTCGGTAATATCATTGTTCATAGGCGTTCAATAAAATGTCATATACGTACAAAACAATGGATAATTGAATCGGTGCAGATCAAACGTGGATTGCTCCATAAAATTAAATATAATTTGTGAAAAAATATAAAGTATAAGCTGTACCCTGCGCGCGTTGCTACGCCAGCAATTGTAGGGGTTATTGGGGGGGGTGGGGTAGGGGGGTGGACGCCAGAGAGTTTCGCGGAAGTGTAGTAGAAATTGGTATCAATCAATTTTTGGGGAAGAGGGGGTTGTTTGGCGGGGTGGGGTTTAGGGGGCCTATGGGGGGTTATGCCAAAAACCTTCGAAGGAGTGAACTCGAAAAATTCGTAAAGTTTAAAAAAAAAAATGGGGGGTAGGCCAGAAACCACTGCGAGAGTGTACTCAATAAATAGGTTCACATCGATCGGTCGAGCGGTTTAGTAGTCCATAGCGGACATACACACAGACATTCATTTTTATATATATAGATTAAAAAGTTTTGTCACAAGTAGTAAATGTTTTTAAGAGACGCAAATACGTGATTCGTATTGTTACAGATTACGTGTAAGTTATCTATTGGCTAATCAATCAATCTGATTTTATTGAGATTTTATATTTTGATTGAAATTAAAAACTGTATATAACTCCAGAGAAGAGGACACAATCACAGACAGCATGCAGTGGGCAGATTGATGTCGCTGAATTCAACACCGATATTTTGTTTTACTTGGTTACTCTTTTTATTATTAAACGATATTAACAATCAAGCAATAAGTTATCTTGCTTGATATGTTATAATCAAATTTATGCCTTAAATATTTAATTTTGGTAAAAGTGCGTTGTGAAGATTTCTTTTCTAATAAATCAATAATTAAAAGTATGGACTATTTATAAAAATGTAGGTTATATTAAATTTACAAAATGTAACACAAAAAGTTACACAATATTAAATCTTTCATTTTATATAAGAAACACTTCTGCAATATCTATTTAAAATTTGAAGGTGAAAGGATCTTTTTGGAAAAAATTTGCATATTTACCTTAGTTAAATAATTGCTTAATCATTAAAATTTAATTTTAGAACATTAACCAGCTGAGGAAAAGACGTCATATTTTCTTGTCAAGTTCACTATAAAGTGGTTTTATGTAAGCGATTAAATTATACCGCCAGGTAATTTACAAATTAATCGACACAATTGTTTTAGTTTTTTTCAGAATCGAGTGCAGAGAATTGCGTCTGTGAGACACGTTATATTATATTTATGGCAAAGAAAAAAGGAAAATTGTATAATATGTTTTTAGTGAATCATTTGTAGTAACAGACAATTAGAAAAATATTCTTAAAACAATAATTTTTGGACAATTTATAAATGTAATTTTATGTGAGACCTCAAAGTTTTTAAAATGGATTTCTACGATTTCTAGATTTGTATAAAAATGTGCTTGTTTTGCGGAACAATTATTACATAAGTGTGATTCAAATATTGTATTAGTAATCAAATGATTCATAATTTGTCATCAGGAAAAACATATTCAATTTAAACGAGTTGATTAAATATATTTCCAATTAAAGAGAGATTAAAAAAAAATATTTGAAAAATTTTCGAGGTAAAATCGATGTGTTCCGGCTATTTAATGTTACGCAGAATGAGTGTTGTATGCAAGAATGTTTTTCTTAAGTATCATATAAAATGAATTATAAATAGTTTCTACAAAATCAGTGATAATTTGCAAGGTTGGTTGACATTTTTTTTGAATCGTGTATAATGGAAGATGAAGAAAATACTAGATTCAATTAAAACAACTTATTAAAAATTGAATCTTAGTGTATTATAATGTTTGTTTTAATTTAAAAAGAACAAGTGTATTTTATACGTAACTTTTTTTAAATAGTTATCTCACTTTGAAAGGGTTCTAATTGACATTTTTGTCGGAAAAGCTTGTATTTACCGCACTCTATCATATATATTGATTTCAAAATTTCTATGGTTGAATAACGGAGTTAGGAAAATTCCGATGTTGCACAGCATCTGCACACTTGTTTTACTAAATTTATTTGTAAAACAAGTGTTTTATCTTCTAAGATTGTCATCATTATTTCCATCATTAGATTTTTAAGATCATTGTGAAAAAATATGATTAAAATACGCATTTTGAATCATTTTTACTTGTCCATATTAAGAAGTGAATTTAAATCAATCGAATCTTCAAACGCTCATATCTCAAAATAGTGTCAAGAACGGTTAGAACTTTATCAAAGTAAGGTGTCGATATGTTTATGAAAAGTGTACACATAAAATATTGCTTATCAATTGTCGATACATGTGAACAGAGTTTGAGCATCATAGAATCGATGAAACTTACAACTTTTGTAATAAATTGGATGCTTTCAACCAATGAAAATGCGATGATTTCCCAGAAATAATTTTAAGAAGCAACAGAATATTTTTGAAGTTTTTAAACGTTCATATTGTTTTCTTTATAATAGAATTATTTTGACTTTGATTTTGTCGAATTAAAACAGCATACACGTACATATTGACACCGCCTTATGTGGTAGGTCATCAGAGCTCTCTCGAACGATCTATTTTTCACCTCAGTCTATGGGTTTAAGTCGATATCAGGAAATAAATTCATTCTTATAATAATCTGTATTGAAATCTATAGCGATTCAATACAAAAGTATTTCAATTTCTCTTATCTCTTGACGCCCGACAGTGCATGTGCTTCATAAAAAGTTCGTTAGGCGATAAATAATCCCTATCGGCGGGCGCACGTGTTAACGATTTTTGAAACGGCCATTGTTTTTTCTTTCTAAAGTAACCGTTTGTTTTCATACAGCAGTGAGAGATTGGACTGCATTGAGAATGCACGCGCCTAATCCTCTCCCTAAGAATTAAATTCGAGTCAAATTCCTGATATCTTCTTCGCTATCGTAATATTTGTGTGTTGTATAACGTCTGTGTAAATCCTAAACAATTAAATAATGGATGCTAACCGCACCCACATAACGCTTTGAGATCGTCTTTTCTTTATAAGAGTACCATGTTTCTCCTACTCCGTCCCCAAAATCCCTCTTCCTGAGTGTCGGATAGGAGGCTCCTTCTCGATTTACGAGGGAGCCGGAATAAAGGTAGTCTCAATATATATTAAGACTATGAGTATTAAATGCTTTACATTTGTGAGTAAATTTTATATTGGCAAAAATCATGCTCTTGAATTTAAATGAGTTCAAGACAAAGCAATTCGTAGCTAAATTAAGCTTTATGATAAACGAGAATATCTTTTTTACGACTCTTTTATAACAATAACAGTCACTTAATCTATATACCATACATAATATTTTTTTTAATATTGTCACAAAATAATCTCAAATTATTCAATAAAATTAATAATTATGTTTATTTTGCTTCGATAGTGCTTTAATATTGGGTTTTTTACTATTATCGCAGAAATTTGGTTACCACGGCAATAAAATTATAATAAATTCAGGATGTTGTTTTTTTAACCGAACTACGCCCGTAAACAGTGTTGATTAGAAGTTTATTATACGAAATAGAGTATTTTTTTTGTGATTTTTTACTTCATAATTTATATAAAAATCTGTTATTTTATGTAACGTTCGATACTGAATTGCTAATAATTGTATGATACGAAATTCGATCATATAAATGTTTTCAGACTAAGTATAATTTTTTGCTAACCATGTTCGCTCCCAACGTGGAGCATATGGAGTTCTTACGGATTTTATATCAACATATGTTTTTCTACTTCTATTACTTAATTCTTGTTACTCAGTTGCTTAACCTCTCTTTCTCAAAGAAAGTAGGAATTGAAAAGATGCGAAAACTAGGACGGGACTAGTGATTGGCTTATTACTCTCGCTCCGCGCAGCATTTTGAGATCGGAAAGGTGTGAAGATATTTTTAACAACACAGACACCCGTTTGATGATCGATAAATCACTTTAAAATCTGCTCGTAAAAAATCTGGTCTAAAAAATCGAACTCGAACCCATGGGTCCTTCACGAAAGCCAACGACGTTGACCACTACACGAGAGTTACGAGAGTATACGAGAAACTGTCATTATTTTGTAGTTTAAAAAACAACAAAACAAACTTAATGTTACTACTTTTAAGCTTGACGTATGAAATTTAATTTTTTTAAATTTGTATATTTTGTATACCTCTCTGTGCTTGTTGTGTTAAAATTATTACAATACGATTAAGGATAATTTTAAAATCATATACCTACGTAAAAACCGTTTTGAATTGTCGGAACTTTATCAGAGTGGACACAATCTTTGGCGATGCTCGTGGGCTTTAATCCCATAACGGATAGCTTAATGAAATGATTTACGTTTTCAGGTGTGAATATATGTGATGATTAAAGTTCCGTCTCATCTATTCATTCCTTTAAGCAACGTAAATTGGAAGCAATAAGCTAACAACTGAACCTTTTGCTAACTATCTTCGAAAGACAGGTTGAGTAACTGAGTACCATGCAGTCAGTTATCACAGAAAATTATTTTTTAGATCAGATACATTGCGAGTCCATATAAATTATAAGCAAATATGTTAAAACATGTAACTTATTCAAGAAGTAATTATAATATTTACGAGGCAATTAAAACTGAAGAGGTATGGTAGGTTTTTCTATCGATTAAGTTTTATATAATATTTTTTAAATTAAATTATTTTTTTTTCTATAAAATGTCTTCATCAAAGTTATCAAATATGTTAGCAAAATACCCAAGAAACTTCCCAACATCGCAATCGTTTATTTGTATTTATTGTATCTTGTGGATTCTAGAGAAATAATAATATCATAAAATCATGCCAACCGCAATATGAGAAAATATTACAGTATTGGCCTTCAACTTAGAGTTTTTGACATGCTTAAAAGATTAAACAAAATAAATTTCGTATTATTGAAAAATCCCCTTGTTAAACAGAAAATGTTTTGAATAAAAATGGCGTCACACAAGAGTATTTTTTATGGAATATATTTTTAGCATAAATACTCAGTGCAATGATATACAATTTTATATAGAGAGATTATTTTTTATATCCATTCGTTCTTTGATTTCGTTTATTGTTGTGCGGAAAATATTCCAAATTTAGAAGAAATGTGTATTATAAGAACAATTTCATGCTATAGATTGTTTTAAAAAAATATGTATCAATAAGTTGTACCTATTTAATAAAAAACGATGTTTTTTTGTTAAAATTCAGGATTTAAATGTTTTATCACAGGAAAATTTTGAGGAAATCCTTGTATTAGTGGACTGGCATTGCAATATGAAAATAAGAAGAAAATGGCTCAACCACAAAAATCCGCAGATTCAGGAATAAAACATAAAACATTCGAACGATTTATTTAAATGATAACATGCTTATCAATTTGATTTTTAAGATAATATTTAAGCTTGAACGAATTATTTAACCATATAAAAAAACTCTTCCAGACATCACATCTCGCATAAATTAGCCACCTTTCATTGCTTTATACATCGTCTCCTTTTGATTCCGATGAGTAAAGCAAGTTACGATCTTGAATTAAATACAATAAAACAAATTGCAATGAATAATGGTTATGATTCGGATTTAATTGATCGACTTTTATTTAAAAAAAATAAAAAATTAGCTCTGTTAAATGTAAGCTCTAGTTTGGTGACTAATGATCCTGCTGTTAATAAACAGTGGGTGAAATTATGTTACTTAGGTAGAGTTTCAGAAAAGATTTCAAGGAAAATTGATAAAAATCTTTTTAATGTAACGTTTTACAATCCTTTCAATCTCAGAAATGTTTTAGTAAATTCCAAAGATAAAATTAATATTCTCAACCAAAGTGGGATCTACCTACTTGATTGCGAATCCTGTGGAGCCAAGTATATTGGTCAAACGGGAAGAACTTTCAATACTAGATTTAAAGAACATCTAGCTTGTTCAATTAAAGGGGAATGAAGTATCTTCATTTGGTAACCATCTGTTCTAAATAAGCATACTTTTGATATCACTAAAAACTTTAAAATCCTGCATATTATTAATAAATCTGTAAAACTAGATAAGTTAGAAATCCTTGAAATAAACCGACATAAATTTATGAATAATAGTAATCTTTTAAATGATCAATTAGTCTTCGTTTCCTCGCCATTACTATACCCAATTCACTAAACCAATTCTTATTGTATTTTTTTCTACTTTTATTTCTAATTTTATTTTCCTTTCTCTGATTTTTTAATTTGTAAGAATTGATATGGCTTTTTATTCTGTTACAGGCACTGACTCATTTGAACTCATTACCGGGACTTCCATCTAATTATGGATGACAGACATTAGCTTTATTTATTTTTATTAAATTCACTTAATATTTGGGCTTTTACTTTGTTAATGTTAAATTCATACTTAATTGATTTTTGATGTTTTAGTTTTGCATTGCTAAGAGGTCTTGAACATTTTATTTTTAGTCTATTTGTCTTGTAATTTACTTAATTTATTTGCTTAGTTGCATTACCAATTGTTTGTCATACCTTGTTTTCATCCTTAACTTTTGCATAAATACCACTGTCTTATTGTATTTCTTATCAGTTGATAATGCTCGCCATGAGCGAAACCGGTCCTGATGTAATAAATCAGATGTGGAAAAAGTACTAAAAAATGTGTTATTATTTTTATTATATAAAAAAAGTATTAAGGTGTGACCCAACACGAAACTGAGGGAGAAGACAGTTAAATACTGTGTGACAGACTTTATAGAGAAAATGTCTAGTTTAGATATCTTCTTTACTTGAATAATTGAGGAATCAGGAGGAATTGTTGAACCAA
The DNA here is from genome assembly GCA_028554975.1 of Himalopsyche kuldschensis. Taxonomy (NCBI): domain Eukaryota; kingdom Metazoa; phylum Arthropoda; class Insecta; order Trichoptera; family Rhyacophilidae; genus Himalopsyche; species Himalopsyche kuldschensis. The sequence goes on from JAHFWI010000074.1 coordinate 550,271, forward strand.
AACATGGGACCAGTCCCGAGATCCCGAGATTGACTTACATATTTCAATCCCGAAATCCCAGTAACAAAATTTTGGATCGAGATTGGAAACCCTAGTTATAATATATTATTACTAAAAAAAATCAAGTGTATTTTTATTTACAAAATGACATTCATGGTTAATTTTAATTTTTTTGTGGAACGAGCTGTGTTTTCAAATAATGCCCTGAATAATTATGGTCTATTACAATAATAAGGGCTAATTTTTTTTTTATTAGCTATGAAAAAGCTCTTGTTACCAAACGTATGTAGTGCATATTTTCAAGAAAAATACTGAATATAATTTTAAACAATCAACAATTATTATATGAGGTATTTTATCAAATTAAGAAAAAAACGAAATGCGTGACTTTATTAAGATACGCTACGGTTCCAAAAATGTTCAACTGTTATATCGATGCACCATCTGCGTCATTATGCAACTTCAAGATTTTAATTACCGGCCAATGATACATTTTTTTATCATATGCAATACATGTTTATTTGTATCTAAAAAAAACTTTTGCGGAATATGGAAGTAGTTGGAACTTAATTTATAGTGGAGATTTTCAATGAGTACATCTCAATTGGTAAATCATACAGCTTCAATACACATATTTGTTTGCAAAGAAATATGCACGTCTGATATTTTAGAATGAATAACTGCATACATTTTTCTGTTTTGAAACAAAAAAAATATTTTTAAATTTATTGTCAGATATATAAACATCATAGATTCTTCATTTTTAATGTGTATAATTTAAATTATTGGTGGAAAGACGATTTAAATTGAGTAAATAACAAAAAGGTTTTTATTTTACTTCTTCCACTATACATAATATACGATTTATAAAAATCACTATTTTATTCGAGTTGTATTATATTTTTTTATGAGGTTTTCAGTTCTTTTGTAAAATTTCCCATAAATTATTGCTGCTGTTGATATTTTTAAAATTTATTTAATATCCAATTATTTTTGATTTTGTAATATATTTTTAATATGGGATTAATTTATGACTCCTGATTGGCGTCTTTTTGTTTGTAAAATGTCGTAAACATTTTATTTATTCAAAATTTGATTCCATTTATTTACACAAACCGATCTTGTCTTATCTTTCTCAATTTGATGTTTTAAAAAAACCTGTTTCTATTTATATATCACCTATTAAAATGTTATTATTCTCACTTTGAACGATACCGGTTCTGATCTGAATTAAATAAATTTGACTCTAGTTAAAAAAAGGCGTGTTCGTCGATTTAAGTATTCGCACATCATACATTGTATCAGGAATTTTCGAATGCCGCTGGAAAGTCTCAACCCTGCTTCGCACTTATTCAGACCAATTAAACTTTGATGTCATGTATAAACGGTACTATCCATAGGAGTAACTTAAAAAAAGGATGTTGGCATTTTATATGAAAGTTAACAAAAAAATTGGCAGTTGAATGCAAATCTTGTAGATGTCGCGTCGAGGCAACACTTTATTTTGATTTGGACATTTGAAACTGCTTCGAATTATCACTGTAAAATGTGACTGCATTTCCAAAATTCAACAAAGATTATATGTAGAGCAATAATATGATACTATGATAGACATTTTTTCTTTGTTGATTTTGGAGTAAGAATCGATAATGGATAACATTTACTATTTACATATATAAAATTAAAAATAACTTTGATTATTCCACGTATTGTGTTACTAATTGTGACACGTGTTTCGCCTCTTTCAGAGGGATCTTCGGACTTACTATCGCAAAGATTGCTTAAGTAATAAAGCAAGATTGATTGTAATATTTTAAAATGATAAATTACAAAACGGAGTTTGGCATTTTTTCCTTTTACGGGAAGCAAGCAGAGGATGATAGAAACAAATAATTATATTTGCTAATGACGTTAACGTTACAAAATTATGAACTCATCAGATGCAATCAATTGAAGAGGGTTAAACCAATTATTAACCCGATAAGTAGCACAATACGTGGAATAATCAAAGTTAATTGAAATTTTATATTGAAATGAACATCCACAAAGTTACCGCCGAATCCATTGAAAGTACTATTTATATGTTGAATAAAAAAGAACGTTTCAAACTGTTAAATTTTATAATATTAAGTATACAAGATAATGATCAACCGTATCATTGAGTGTAGTTTTAAATGATTCGCACAAACTTCACATCATATCCCCTAAGTCCTAAGCAAACATATATAGATTCCAACCTATGAATATGTATGTAGTGAAGATAAAACGCAATTGAATGCAACATTTAAATCAACTTTCTTTTTACGTTAGGCAATAATTATTATTGCCGTAAATGAAGAAAATTTGTCGGAATAAATACAATGCATTAGTCTCTTCACACCGAAATGCGTTATTAATATTATATAGTTTTTAAAATATCAAAGGTGCCTATCCGTTTGATTAATTACCTTGTGATTGTTCAAAATATTTAAATTTATAGTTGTAAATTGTACTCACTAAAGCTATTTTTAGCTACAATATAATAAATTAGAGAAACAAACAATCAACTTTCATAATATTTTTTACGTGATATATTGGTTTAACAAAACTGAATAATAATATTGATATCTATTTTGGAAAAAAGTTTTGATTAGATTTGGTTCTTCATCAATATACACATATTTAATGAGACTTAAAATTTAATATTATTATTATTTTTACGGGCTATATAACGTATATATTTTTTAATGAAGTAACTTAAAGAAATATCCGATAATCCAAACATATATTAATCAGAAAAAAATATTGTACTAAACTCCAGCAGTTTTTTGATTGAAAATAAAGCTACTCACCGAATTGAGTGTCTACATTGACACAAAATAACTTTAAATATTTGGACTATCAATAATTTAATATTAAAGCTACAACCGCAAAGTGTTTCTTCCGTCTGACCGCATAGTGTAAAAGAAGTGTTGGCGGACGTTTTCGCGCGTACGCCGATCCGACGCCAACGCCGCGGCAGCGATAAACGGAGGACGGCGGCGCTAAGTAGCTTGCTCCTGCGGCCTCAGCTCTCCGTGATGGCCCAGCGAAAGTGTGCACCCGGTATAAAAGGCAAGGCGGGCATCGAAACAGCATCCAGTTCACTACCTGGACTTGAACCAGCTGATTCAAGCCACACAAGATGAAGACGACGGTGAGTCAGTCATCATATTGTTATCACTAACCTCCGCATTTTGTGGAATATTTTTGTGGATCAATTCGTCCAATAGTTTACGAAAAAGTGTTTTAGTTTTGTTTTCGAAACCACATGCGTTGATGTCTACCGGTGAAATTAATATTGTGGCGTATTTTTCGGATATTTTCACAAATTTTCCATGTGACGTTTGTGATGTTTTCGTGAAAATTCAATGTTCATATTTTTACTGAAAAATCTGGCGGTAGTTAAAAATTAATGTATCATCTTAAATTAATAGCTGTTCGATACAATTAGAAGTCATTTAATATGTACTATTCAATCCTATGTAAAATTTTAACATTTTCCTTAATCACAAATTAATATGCAAGTTAACTGATAAATGACGTCAATTGAAAGTTTAAGATTCGAAATACTTGTCCATTTATATGTAAATATATAACAATTTTCTTGGCGTAAGATTTTAACGTTACCAGTTTTAACATAATTTTTTTATCTTTTAAGGTTTTAACTGTCAATGATGGAAATGCGCTATATTTATATAAATAAAGTCATTTTTTTTGTACTACTTCCAAGTACATTTAATAATGATTAGTATCGGTTTTGATTATCGCGATCAGCAAATTGTTAATGCTCGGAAGTTTTATCCAAATTGTGATATTATTTATTTAAATACAAGCACTTTTTATATATACATATATAATCTTTTTACAAACCAATTTTTTGACAATCCACCACTAGTTAAGTTAAATCATAAGCTCTTAGCCCAAGGATTCTGGTATGGTTATTTAAATATTTGTTTTTTTTATTTAATCCAAAAATAGATTTTAATTTAATTACTTAGAACGACGATTAAAATGTAAAAATAAACACTCATAAAATAGCTACATTTACAACTTTTTGATTTTTTGTGTATTTATTTAATATATTGCTCACATTGCTTATTAAAATATATTTTTTTGAGTAGTAATGCATATTTAATGAATAAAAAGTAATTAAATTTAGAATCTGGGGTCAACCTTGATAAAAAAAGGTATTTGTAAAAGGATAAACTGGTTCTTAAAATTGTTCTTAAATTTTCCTCGTTCTAAATTTTAGTATGTTTTTTTCTTCAAATTTTTCGAATAAACGAATTCATAATTTAAATTGACATTGAAAGGTAATTTTATCCATTTGATTTGTTAGATAAACTCAGTTAAAAAAGCTGTTTTTAGAACCGAATGCCAAGTGTGCACTGCAAATGATATCCTTCGATTCATATTAAGAGTTGTACGTTTTTAAGCTAAAGAATCAAAAGTAAGGTTTTTGTATTTTAATGACATATTATTTAAAAATTTATGATGAAGCGTTTCGAGTGATACTTATACTAACTATATCCGACTAAACATTCTAGCAAGGACATTGCTCAATATTTTTTTGGTTTTCGTATAAAAATCTGATGAAATAGCAAAACATACCTAATGTCAACTTGAGGTAGCGTGAAAATAGAAGAAATTGAAAGACGGTCATAAACAGAGTTATTTTAAATAAAATGTATTGTTTATTCACACAAAGTTAAACATATTTTTACTCTTAATTTGGATGGAATGAAGATTACTTTGTTCGTTCGTACTTTTCGTGAAAATTAATTTGTACGTACATGAACAAAAAAAAGAAAAATAGTTTTTATGAAATTTGAATGTCATACATTGTGCAAAATAGTCAGTATATAATGTAATAAATTTAAATGCAACAAATGACGTATTTTGATAGTCTTTTGAACTCGTCTGAACATTAGACATGTTTATTTTGCAAAAAAAACGTTTTAGATCAAATAAAGGCTTGAAAAAATAAAGCAGTTAAAATTGTGTTGTGCTAGAATTAGTTAACCCGTTTTGCTAATTTTTGGATAATGTCAGAACAATAAAATGAATAAAGATAGGCTTTTTTTAAAAAACAAAAAGTATAAAACCAATTTTAAGTGGGTCATTAGAAAAACAAATTAATACAAATATAACAATCTTATTTATTTTTTATGCGTCTTAATATATTGCTTATCACGGAAATTTTATGGAAAACGTCACGGTTTTTTTATATAAATGACAATGGTGTAATATAAATTCGTCTCATGCATAATCGAGTTTTTTTATTGTGGGTCACATCAATTTATCAAAAAAATTCAAGCAAAAAAATATCAGTATTTTTCACCAATAAAATGCAGTTCAAAGAGTGAAAATAATAAATTGTTCAAGTTTCATAATAATATGAATCGATATTACCAAAAACCAATATTGGCAGGTATTACATCTTCAGATGTCACACACAGATGGGTTTTTTTTAACGTTTCATTTAATGAGAACACATCAATGAAATAAGTCCAAATTATTATGGCTTAAAATGAAATATATTAAGATTTCAAACCGGTTCAGCAATCACTTTAAATAAACAGTTGACCTGTATTATTTGTTTTAAATATGTTTTTTTGTCGAAAATAAAAGTTTTGCCAATACACCATGATAATAAATATAATATTTTATTAAATTCATATATATTTCTTTAAAATAATCAAACCATATTTTTGGTTCTTTTTTTCGTTGTCATGTGTATATTAATAATAATATAACGATTCTGATAGTCTCAAATGGTTGACATAACCGTTTTATATTATGTTTTTCTAACTTATTATAAGTGGTTTAGTATTCATAGTATCAAAAACCTAGTTTTATGTTAGCCTGTAATAAAAATGAATGTTTTGTTTTAACTATATAACTAGCGATCATATAAAATATAAAAGTGGCTCAACATCCGTTGTGTAATAAATAAAAACGCATCAGAGAGCGCATTTATCAGACCGAACTTCCTGATACTAGAAATTCTAGTAAGATTGTCTAGTCATCCCGAATAGCGACCGCTTGTCGTTTGTCCGATATCAGGTTTAGAAAACACAAGTTAAAACTCGCTTTCTTCCGCGTTCAATGCATCTGTCAGGTGACCTAGTCTTTGATACATGAGTTTACTCACAAAGTATTTTCCCATATAAGATGCTAGGACACATTCTACTGATTTTATTTGTGGAATAATGCATAATAAATCAATAAGATTAGTATGTTATTCATAGTCTCATTCTGCTTAAAAAATGTCTTATTAGGTTCGGATAAACGAACCAGCAGTGTACTGTTGTATTTTATATAATAGTAAATACGTTCTGTAAATTGCATTGTTTTGTGTTATACAATTCAAAGTTCTCAATAGATCACAAAATGGACTGTAATTCATTTGGTCTGTGATCTACGGTCAATAGGTGAATCGCATAATACCATAACCGAGTTATAATGAACTCTGAATGCGTTTTGTAGGACAACCGGTAATCGGATGAAAGTGATAGTGGAATAAATTGCTACAGAGTCTTAGATAATACGTATTCTCGAACCGGTAATACTATACGAATTTGATAATATTTTTATAGTATATTCGATATTTTTTTATGAGTGTATTAAATCATTATATCGGAATATAAATTGTAATACATTGAAATGAAACCATTTCTATATTTTTTTTCATAAAACATTATATTTATTTAAAGCGCTGTTAAATAAGTGTTTTATTTTTGGATATATTTTAAAAGAAAAACACATTTTCTTTTATTATTTCAGCAATGTTTTTTTTTGCAAAACAAAAGTAGCAATTCAAGGTTTTTCACATTCAGGAAGTAATTTAAGTGTAACAATCGCGTGGAACCTTGGAGATTTTCTTGTTAAAAGTGTTTCAAAAAATGTACAACTTTTTGGATGTTAATTTATATAATACACTCCTGAATTCATATTTGATAACATCGTGGAATTTTACGAAGCATTTATTCTCAAACTAATAAACTGTTAACGAGGTCAACAAAAAAATCCAGCTAAAAATTATATACTAAATATTTTTTGATAAATTAGTCGAAACATCATTGTACAGGGTTCCAAAATTAAATTAATTACAGTTGAACAAAGTTATTGTTTTTCATTATAAATAAAAGTATAAAAAAAAATTGAATAAATGAGTTTTTAGGAATCTAAAATAGTCTAACATTATAAATATATAACTGGGTTAAGAAAGATTTAAGATTATATGTGGTGAGATTTTTTGCGAGATCTTTTATAACATATACATTTTACTATAGAATCATGAATAAATCTAAAGACGTGTATTGCTACTGGTTTGTTTGATTTACATATCAATAAATTGATGTAACTATTTACTTCGGATAGATTTATCATACGATAGTGTTAATCAAATCCATCAAGAGAGCTTTGAATATTTTTTCACTTCCATTAGCATTCTTTGTGTTACAGAAGTTGAATAACATCATTAGAGCAAACCTGTCTCAAATAAAATCCATTAATAAAATAAATTCGCTAACGAGCCTTCGATCTCTACGGTATAGGATTTACAGTAGCAATTAATATTTAATTTTTGAAAGGTTGAATGAAATATGTCATGGCACACATTCTGTACCTATCGCAAGAGCTCATTCGAAAAGCAATTGTCGATTGTGCAATGCAACGATACTGACATTATAACAAATAACACACATTTGTAGGATAACAGACCTTATATTATTGGGTTAGGCATAATCGTTTTGCTCAGATTCTACAATTTAGATACATATTGATATAATTATATTAATTTATTAAATAAACGTAGTTAGACTACATTACAATACTCTCAAATGAATAAAAGCAACAATCTACTATGTATTTAAAACTAGAGTATTAAACTTCAGAATATTACCATTTTTAGTTAATTTTCATTCAAATAATAACAAGTTTTAGTTAAACAATGAAGAATCCTTAAAATTGTGAATTATGCGTGTGTATAACCACAATATAAACAATGTTTTAATAAGGATATATAAAGATTGACAAAAGAAATAATGATCAGACGAAGAGCTATAAAAAAGATACTAGTCCACAGTGCCAAGTTTTTTAGTATGGTAAAACCGTCTTAAGATTGTTAATAGCATAGCGTGTTAAGACAACGAAACTTATCACACAATTGAATTATAAAAGTTCTCACTAACGCCATTTTTCTACTACAGTGAATGTTCCAGATAAATAAATTATCTATTCACTTTAAAGAAAGTGAGTTAGATAAACACGGCATTCCCACACCGTCCAGTGTTAAATGTGAGCTGCTAGGACTGTAGATTATTTCCATGGTACAGTACACAAGCGTTTGTTTCTCACTGCATCGGTTACGTAAGACAATAAATAAGTGTACTTGTATCTCATGGACGGAGACATAACTAAAATCACGACTCTTGGTTTTTTTTACCCACATTTCCATTATTATGTAGTCGGCGGGTCGTGAGAGTTTGCTCGCTTTACCGACCGCACAGTTCATTTGGTGCTATAATGCAGAGTTTTGAATCAAATTGACAGTATTATTACAATCAATTTAATACAAGTGACGTTATTACCTTTTTTTTTAATATATTCGATGATGTTTAATTATATTGCTTCAAAATATAAGAACTCGATAGCATTTATTAAAAATATTATGTTGATTAACAACAAGATAGTTTATGTCGCTAATTTGAATAGAAGCAGCTACATTAATAAGTCATGTGATTAAATTATCATAACAGCAGAAAGCATTGAAATATCTAATTAAAAAATTTAAGATTTGCTTAGCTTATTTTAAAAAATATGTATTGAACAATAATTTGTATTTTGATGTGACATTGCACTTGGTGAAAACACTCATATAAATCATAAAACAACTTAGTCAAACATTTTAATATCATCACATTGTGTATAAAAAATGTGAAGGTTTTTGAATTGAATAAATTACCATCGATAATTACGTTTTTTGGAAGGTCGGTCGATGACAAACAAGAAATAAAATTTATTAAATTGTCAAAAACTGGTTTTATTCTAAAATTTTGACGATATTATTAACATATCGTTATGATTAAACGGATTAAAATTTACATAACACCTGATGCACGATAATCATTTAAAGATTTTTAAGCAGAAGTCTCATATATTTAAAGTAATGGTATTTAGTACCATTAAAAAAACCATTCATTTGAATTTATATATGTTCTTCGAAATAAAATAATAGATGTTTTTAAACTACAAAAACTATTATCACATACTTAAATATATGTATTATAGAAGTTATGTTATAAATATAGATGAGAAATCCTTTTATTTAGATATGCTTTCAACTTAACTTAAATTGACATGTGGTTAATAGCTTTTTTTGTCCAACAGATATTTTTGGGCTTCTTGCTTCTGGCCGCAGCGGCGGCTGAAGATAAGAGCACCACCGCGAAGAAAGGGGAGCCGCTTGAAAAGAAGTTGGACAAACGTGGTCTGCTTAATTTAGGCTATGGCTACGGAATCAGCGGTTTGGATGTAGGATACATTGGAAACCAAGGAATCCACCAGAACGTTGGACAACAAGGATACAGTGACTACAGCAGTGGATACACTGGCTACAGCGGTGGATACAGCGGTTCCAACGGTGGATACAGCGGTTCTAACGGTGGATACAGCGGTTCCAATGGTGGATACAGCGGTTCCAATGGCGGATACAGCGGTTCCAGTCTTGGATACAGCGGTTCCAACGGTGGATACAGCGGTTCGAATGGCGGATACAGTGGTGGATACAGTGGCTCCAACGTTGGATACAGTGGTGGGTACAACGGTGGATACAGCGGTGGATACGTTCAATCATCTCCAGCTGTCTCCGAAATCACCAAGACCATCACAGTCGTGAAAGGAGTTCCAGTACCTTACGCTGTTGAAAAACCAGTACCATACCCAGTAGACAAACCTTACCCAGTCCACATCCAAGTACCCGTACCACAACCTTATGAAGTCATCAAGCACGTCCCGTACGCGGTCAAAGAATACGTCAAGGTTCCAGTTAACGTTCCACAACCCTACCCAGTCGAAAAGAAAGTACCATACGCAGTCCATGTTCCAGTCGATAGGCCTTACCCCGTCAAAGTGTTCGTACCACAACCCTACCCAGTGGAGAAACGCGTCCCATATGAAGTGAAGGTTGCCGTTCCACAACCCTACGCAGTTGAAAAACGCGTCCCATACCCAGTCGAAGTTAAAGTACCAGTTCCCCAGCCGTATGAAGTTATCAAGCACGTCGCATACCCAGTCCGAGTACCAGTCGACCGCCCATACCCAGTCCATGTACCACAACCTTACCCGGTTGAGAAACAAGTCCCAGTACCTTATGCCGTAGAAAAACCAGTCCCATACCCAGTCCATGTCCCCGTCGACAGGCCTTACGCCGTCTCCGTACCTAAGCCTTATGCCGTTCCAGTCAAGGTATCAGTGCCAGCACCTTACCCAGTCTACAGAAACGTGCCCTACGCAGTCGAGAAGCCAGTGCCCTACGCCGTCAAGGTACCCGTCGATAGACCGTACCCAGTCCATGTAGACAGGCCCTACCCAGTCACGGTCGAGAAGCCATACCCAGTTGCAGTCAAGGTACCAGTTGCCGTCAGCATTGGAAACGCATACTCAAACGGCTACGATGGTTCGTATAGCCAATACAGCGGTTTGGGCGGTGGCTACAGCTACAGCCATTAAGTCACTACCAAATTTTGTTTAACTTCACATTCAGAGTTCACCATAATTAATAGTGATTTTGATATAATATATAAGGGCATTTATGATAAAATTTGCAGGAGAATAATGAAACTTAATAATGTAAATATTATAAACGACTCTCGGTATTTCTTCTGTGAGGAAACAGTAGAGTATTTCGTTTCATAGCAATACAAATATAATATCGGCGGTACCCGGTATTGCCTGAACTTAACAAAACGACCACATCGAGTTTTTTTTTGTATATTTATACCATAAGCACTGTTCATCTCATTATCATTTAAGTTGTCATGAATAAAAGTACTTTTGTATGAAACGAAAAACTGTTTTATTTTTCATCGATATATATTTTAAAAACATGTTCGCTCCTAATGTAGTTTATCTCAACAAAATTTTCTATGAGATCTACTTGTTACTCAGTTGCTAAACTTCTCTTTTGAAAAAAAAAAGAAGATAATTTCAGACAGCACATATGTACATCCATGTATCCAATGGAAAAAATAATTCCATTAAAAAATGAAACTGCTTGGACTCCAGTCCGGGCGCGTCCGATCTTGCGACAAATATTTTTAAATAATATTTATAAGAGTAAAATTGTTTTGAAGATGAGAAAGTTTTCAATTTCTTTTTAAATAATCTCACTTCTTTATTGCAAAAATAACAGTGTGCTGAAAAGCCAACAATGCTGAATATTTCAAAAAAATTTACATACCATTCTGAATTGTAACGTTGAACTTTCGAAATCATTGAAAAAACCATTCATATGTGAAAACAATAGATTTGTAGCAAACATAGTCTTGCAAAACACTTTTTCTCATATGTAGGTAGAAGAACAATGTCGAGTTATTTATGTTTCGGAATAGGATACTACGACATTGAAACACATGTTCAACGAGCGTAAGTCAGTGTTAATCCATGCGTGCACAATGAAATATTGTTGTTTGTAAACAAAGAAGTGACAAAAAACTACACTAAGTGCATCCACATACATATGATGCAAGCGCATGCAATACACAAATTATGCATTTTGTCAGTTCGTGTTAAAAGCAGTTCTTAAATTATTTACTCATTAAGAAGTCATAAAAATGCTTGAGGATAAGGTAAGTTTAATCAAGAGATTTTAGATCCTTTTTGAAGTGTTTTCAAAACTTTTAAACGCCTGTTCATTCAAAATTGGAAATAAGCGCTTAGATAAATAAAATCATTGTACAATAATTGCTGCAAATACCAAGATAAACTTAGCAGTAAAAAAATATTCAAGTATTTATTATAATTGATAACTTTGCTGTTACACATGTTTTTTTATCAGTTGTGACACGTGTTTCATCTCTTTAAGAAGCATCTTCAGACTAACCTTATCATAAGATTTTAGTTATCAATCATCGCAATAAGCGAAATCGTTCCTGTTCTTAATAAATCATTGTATTGATTGAGTAGGCATTTACTTGGTAAAACTCCATTATAATACGGTAATAAAATAACAGAAATTATTTGATGTATTTATTGAAAGCTATGTCCTCGTCTGTAATATTGTTATTTTTCTAACCGTATCTTAATAAATCAAAGGTGGAATAAGTACAAACAATCGTTATATCATTTTTTGATATTTTATAATAAAGTAATTTTCGTGAAGCATTTTACAAAGAATATAGCTGTTGAAAAAAAAATCCATAGACGTTTTTATTTTTATTCGATGTTTTTAAGATTAATGAAATACGGTTTTGTGTGGCACGCAAAATTTTTTCATAAACTTTAAAATACATCTTAATTAGAATTGTTATAAAAAGCCGTCTATAAGATTATTGACAGGAATATACAGAAATCCACTTATTCTTACGTTCAACATTAACGAGGCTGTATGTAAATTTCGGAAATGTCTCGCAGGTTAAGGTCGCATACTGCGAATGTCGTAATATTGTATAATAAATGTAAACTAAACACTATAACACTAGGTTTCATAATATTATAACGATGACGCTTTTTCGATGAATTTTAAAAACTTATTTTTTTATATTTTAAAAATAAAATATATCCCCAAACTAAAAAAAGCGATGTGAGATTAATTTTGAAATAATTCTATATGTAAAATACTTTTTATTGATGTAAGTGGAATTTAATTTGTAGAACTCTATTATGTCACGGTGAAAAAATAGCAATGTTTTTGAGTTTTACAAAAATTGTATATTATATGGCTGATAGCTATTTCGACTTACGCCATCGTTAAAACTATCTTTAGTTCCAATACAAGCGAGACTATATATTATATTATTTTTGTTGCATTTTAATACATACAATGCTATATTTTCAACATGTAATAAAAAACTATTTCTACATATTGTCATGTTGTCATGTTGTTTGCAAAAATAGTAATATACTTAATATTAAGTGAGTTGAGTCTTACTAAGTAAATACCAACTCAGTTTTTTATGTATCATAAAGAAATAGTTGTTAAAAATCGCATTGACTTGAATAAAAAGTAATAATTATTTTTCTATATAATTGGAAATACCTCACCTTTTTGGTATGAAGATAAGTATAGTGTTTTTAACCCCTTGATTATAAAAGTAAATGGAGTTCAAATGGTGGTATATTTTAATAAAAAAATAAATATTTCGTAGAGCTTTAGAAAAAAATGTGATCATATCGATGTTTTATTTCATCCATCTATCCGTAGCCACCTGAAGCTACGTCGCGATTGTGTCAAATCATAGATTAAGATAATTAAAAGTGCTAATCTGTGAAGACAGGAGTGCTTTGTCCGATGTTGATTGATTAATTATATAAATTAAATCAACCGTGCAATTATTTATGATTCAATATTGACATTGAAAGTTTTGTCTGCTCTATGAAACGGAATTTGTTACGGTCGAATAGACAGTCCAAAAAAGACAATTATGTGTGGATGCAACACTAAAAGTATGTTTTTTTTATTTTAAAAAAGATAATTCATAGCTCATTAGTCAATGAGATCCAACATAGTTCAAAATTTGTTTGATGAACTATATAATACAATATATTTTTCCGCAAATTCTTTTTTATTGTACCCATATGTATGTTTTTTTTCATAAAAAAATATGCATCATAAATTACAGCTACAATTAAAGTATATATTATCTATTTTAAAAATGAAGTCAGTGGCTGCATGGAACTTGATAAATATTGACAATACAAAATATTTACACTGTATCATATAATTTGACTATTTATTAAAAAAAAAAAAAAAGAATTATATTCCTAACGATGGTGCGATGCTTAAAAAGATAAAAAATAATTGAAAAAATTATGTTTCGTATGATATTTTATCTGTTTTAAAATTCAATACTGTAACATGATATTCAGAAAGTGAATGTGACTTTTTCCATTCATAGCATTACAACTTCCATTAATTTGAACTGTTTGAAACTAGTTTTAATGATTATTTTAAGAACTCGCATCTATCAATTTATCTCTGTGGATCAGGCAAGCATGGGTTCGTACCAAACCTTGCCGTGGCATGTCTTTATAGAATTAAAAATTTCACTCCACTTCATTATATCTATGAATGGTTTTAAATTAACAATTAACTTTATAAAAAAATGTCTAGAAGATGATGACAACTATTACGTTTTCAGAAACAATATAAGTGAATGTTATTTTTAAACTTTAATTCTCTGAATTATATATTTATATAACTGTATTTTTTTTGGAAAAGCAATCTGGAAAACATTTTACCAAAATTGTCGGGTCCACTCACAGATTTTAAAAGCATACACTTATTGTGAAATTAATTATAATTTTACCATATATTTTTTTAACTGTCCATTAATATTATCGTTTACCACATCAATGTTATGTTAAGATTCAATCCATCATAATCTATATAGTGCATCGTTATATTAATGGCATATTGAAATCAAGTTATTTAATAATTGGTTTAGGCTTAAAAAAATACCGACTAGACATACGAGTTTATAATGAATATATCGTTGAATGTTTTAAAAATTCAGGAGAAAGTACTTTTACGTTAAAATGTAGGCAATAATTATGTAAATTAAGAACGAATTCGTTTTAATTTTGCCAAACATAATATAAATCACTTTTCCCTGCTCGAAATCATGCAATGATTATTTTCTTATTTTGGTATTATTCTGTCAGTCGATGCAAATTTAAAATTATGTATGTGTATTTTCTCATTTACAATAGTAAATGTACACTTAATTCAATATTCTCTCTAGCCACCTATAACAATGTTTGATATTCACTTGTCATGAGTAATTTGGATACTAGGATAGAAGGCAAAATTTTGAGAATAAACGTTTTTATATATAGAAGTTTAAGTATGGGAACTTCTTCAAATTTGATGAAGAAAAATGCTCTTTTCATCTTCAATTAATCTAGTTGTATTTATATATCTTTATATCATGTTTGGAACATGGCGATCTCCCAAGGGATACATATGTTATGAAAGAAAAACTTGGTCTCCACGAGAGAATAATTTTCTCATTTAACGAGCATTGAAATGAAAATCTACTCCATTTTTAGTCGCTTTTAAAATGTTCACTGTCAATACTGGTGGAAATTCATTGTATTAAAAAAACGTAAAGCATTAAATTTATTAAAATCAAGGCCGGAAGATTTGATTGGGATGAGTGAAACCGGCATTGGTTACATTTGACATTATACATTTGTAGTATAAAACAATATATCTATAATATTCTGCAGAAACCTATGTTACAAGTTGTATCTTATGAAGATTACCATAAAAATGCGTTTAGTTTATGCATAGATTTGGTATAAGAATCTTAATAGTATGCATTTTAACTTGCTACACTGCATGATAAAATGCATTTGTAATTCCGTGTCCCCGTGAGACGATGCAAAGTGCGTTTAAATTATTACGCAACCAAGTAATAAGGCAGCCAATCGTTTCAAAAGAGCTCACCAGGTATAATTAAGAATTTTATACATCTTCGCAACTATTTACAATATTACAATGGCTCAGTGGATTTCACGGCAAAGTAATACTATCACCGCATAATCAAACACTC
Source organism: Himalopsyche kuldschensis (assembly GCA_028554975.1). Lineage (NCBI taxonomy): Eukaryota > Metazoa > Arthropoda > Insecta > Trichoptera > Rhyacophilidae > Himalopsyche > Himalopsyche kuldschensis. Next base: position 566,071 of record JAHFWI010000074.1, read on the forward strand.
CTTTCCAACGGCCGTATTGTATTTCAATACACTTCATAATGAGCGAAAGACTTTCCTTTGATAACATAATACAGCAAAATAAAACAAGGCGACTGAACGGATTCTTAGTATAGTCTCTACAACAATTAATCTAAGTTAATGTTGGTAAGTATACAAAAAGATAATACTAAATATTGATGGTTGATAAGTAAGATCGATATCTGTAAAAATGTCATAACTTTAAGCTAGCGGCATCAAAAGTTAAGATAGAAAAATAAAAGTTAAGCAGCACCGTGTTCAAAAAATGCGTATAGCATGTTTTGAATTAGTAGTCGTAAATAACTTCAATAATATGAATTTGTATATTGAGCAATTTAACATGTTGATACAATTTGATATACCTAACGCACTTTAAAAAACTCAATTTTTTTAACGGGACCGTTAAAATCATGGGAAATTCATATGGACTCGTTTTAAATCAGTCGTTCAGTCTTCAATGCCTTCTGTTTCGAGGTACATATATGTGTTTATGAAAATACTTTGTAAGTTCCGTTTTCAGGATTGAATAAAAAATTGATAGGGAGTTATGCAAACGTCGCCGACATCCTTGGCTCCTTAATACATGAATCTATTTAAAAAGAAACGTAATAATGTTTCTGTTCGTGGATTTAAACGCTTCACCGCATTTCCAATTAACCAAAGTTTATCGACATAAGCCACTTGACTACAAGCGACTTTAAATACGATCGTCTATAGATTAATCATACTTTTAAATTTCAACGCAATAATGATACAATTATTTAAACGATGGTATGCTTGTAAAATAAATAAAAAGCTTTAGTTCTATGACTTTTGCGTGAACTATATTTAAGAGCTTAAAATATAAGTATGTTTCGGATGGTCAAAAAGTTAATTCTACTCCACCTTGAATCTAAAGCGGAAATTACCTTATCGCTTTCTCCGTGGCTTATACAATGTTCTAATTATAAAATAATATTCACACAAATTTTCGTCATATCTAATGAGCGCCAATTACATTTTATATTACCATTAGCCATACAATTAAGATAGTATGCTTCGTCATAAAATATTGGTAATACAATTCTTCCAATGAAAAACTTTGATGGTTGAACAGTGCCGCATGACCCAGAAATAAAGTTTTTCATTTTTATTTGTAGTCCAATTTAAATCTTTTGTGGTCAAAAAAGTGGAAAAAAGCTATGTTTTTCATCTAGACATTGAAAAATCAATCAGATTGTTCTAAAGAAAACCGTTCACCGGAACACGATCAGTGTTTTGTCAAGGTGATAACTAAAATACTTTTACTTTAACTTGTGATATAACAATATCAAGTGGATACATAAATAAAGATTTTATATTCTTACTTACAGATATGACATGAAGATCAACTTGCTAATAATCTTATTATTAACTTGTTACTCTATTTGATATACAAATATTTCTTAATCTTTGGCAACTTGTATACAATTGACCGAATCTTTTCAAGAGCCGTCATGATAGTGCACAGGATACGTCACTATAAGTCAAGGAATATCTCCGTGAAGATGTCTTCATTTAGGTATAATATAATATATAAATATCCCACTTTGTATTCAACCTGATATTTTATTGGATTGTAAGAGATGAAAGTATAACACTTATGTATTTGTATGCAAGATTCAGAAGCTGTCTGAAATAGCAATGAATCCGTTCGTAGATGCAAGCTCAATCACTAAGATCCGAAAAAATGTAATCATACTATTTTTCGTATTTACTAACTTTACCCTGTCATACGTTGTGGTTTACGAACTACACTAATTCGTTACGAAAAGTTTTCCGAGGATCTTGGATGGCTTGATCGTAAAAGGAACAAAATCCAAGAATGAAGAAAAGGTAAATATTGTATGGCAAAACTACGAAGACGAAATAAATATGAAATTAATATGAAACATTTTAACGATGTTATCGTCATTGCTATTCCATTCTTCTCGAAATAATATACAAGGTATGCCCAATCTATACTTTATAATATTGAAGCCAGTGTTGATTTTTAGATTTATTTTGGAAGTTGTTGAATTGGAACAAGTTTACTATTCAGTACATTATTTTTGTTAAAAACTTTACGTAAGTTTATCTAATCTCGTATTTTGTGATATACAGTGGAACCCCGATCTTACGTTCTCGCATTATACGTTTTCCCGCGTGGTGCGCTCTTTTGCTATAGTCCCGGCATTTATTTCACATATAACACTTTCCCGCATAAATCGTTTGTTTTATACGGTCCCTTGAAAAACGTAGAATCGGTGTTTCACTGTAATTGATTCTCACAATAAAAAACTCTTTTTTGGACATTTTTAAAATGTAAAATGGATACGTGAAAGGTGCCTACATAATATGGTGATGCATAATTATTTCAGCACTGATACCTCAATATAATTTACTAATTTTTATTTTATATGATTTAAGACTGGCTTTTTATTTCACATTTGAATAGTAATGTTAAGTGATTTCACATATTTAGTGACCATGGCATCTCTTTAAAGATTGAAATTTATTGGTGAAAGTTTTCATAAAGCACTTATAAATATTATAAGTACATAAATATATAATGACATGTCAACATTATCTTCTTAAATTGAGTTTATTGTTCACTAAGGAAGTTATTTAATCAACTTTTTCAGTCATCAATAAATAGTCTTAAATAGTCCAGCGGCTTTGGTAGAAAAAACTATATAACAGAATTTCAATCTAAGTAGTCGTAATCTGACTAAACATACCTATGCTTTGATGATTGCTAAAAATGATACTTTGGTTTTATCTCCGTTAAATGTTAAACTAAATCACGCGATCATAGATGGAATTACTATAAAAAAGAAAACCAAACGTTAATCCATCTTTTTCAGTTAATATAAAATGTTAGTCGTGATAAAGAGAGGTTAAATCGCCAGCTTGTTAATTATCCCACATATTATTTTTGATTCGTGTCGTGGAGAAAGAAGAAAGATTTATTCGCAATTAATTATGAAAAACTTCACATACAATACATAAGTAAGAGAGTAGGGACGGAAAGGATACGAGGACTTGGACAGGACTAGTGTTTTACTAATCACTGTCACTATGCGTCGTTCTTTGGGATCGGAAAGGTGGGAAGGGATATTTAGCAACACAGACCATATATCCTTTTTTAATTTTAATTTCTTCTCAGTAATATATTCATCCAAAAAACATTATATGATTTTAAGTTGAATAAAGTTTTATTAAGGTAGCACTCTTGTCTATGGATCCAAATACGGATATCTACTGAAAAAATAGTATATTCGTTAGTAAATCGATCTTATTATTATAAGAACGATTTTATCAGCATACCACCATGATACATATTAACTTGACAACCTACAACCCGAACAGATTTATCAAAAAGAAAAAATATTAAAATATAAAAGAGCTTTCATTTTTTATATACATACATAATATAATTCAGTTTTAAAATTTATAGAAATGTTTGATGCGTTACATAATAATCCTAAATTCAATTAATTAAAGCGTAAAAAAAACAATCTAATAAGTAAATTAATTATTTTCTACTGAACAAACAACATCACAAATCACAGCAATTAGAAACTAATCGTGCCCCGTTATCTCCGCCGCTATTAATTTAGCATTTAATCAAAATTAATAGATTTTATATAACAAAAATAATTGTGCTAAGGTAGTGAGTAGATATATTTAAATTCTAAAACAGTGATTCTTTTTAGTAAAAACAGTTCACTCCCAGTTTGCAGTATACTGAGTATAGAATGAATGGATGGACATAATTTTAATATATATATTGCTTTAGCATAGAATTGTAATTCATATTTGGTATAATTCATTTCCGTTTTGTAAGTGTACATTATTGAAATAACTATTTTTGTATACATATAAGTACTAATAACAAAACAAAAGAACTTGTTTTTATTAAACACATGTCAGTCATCGATTATATTAAAAATATATCGCCGGTAACATTTTTATCTAAGGAAAAAATATACATAATTCTTCATTGAGACCGCAAGAATATAATCAGTCGAACATTGTAATTATTTATCGAATCATTTACATTTACTTTTATTTGAAACGTTTGAGGTTCGCAAAAAAACCGTTGTTTATTTATTTACCGTTTGAAAATGGCTAATAATGTCATGTACCTATGGTTAAAAAAGTACATTTTGATTTATTCAAATCTTAATATGAGTAGAATCGTAGTAAGAATAATTATTAAAAATTAATATTTCCGTGAATATAGTCATTATTATGACATATTTAAATGTTTTATTTTATCGAAATTTATCATTTTTTACGGTTTACCTTGAATTTTCTTTTATAGCATGTTTTTATTTTTTTATACATCAAACTTATAGACGCTTAAATTAGCATAAACTATCGAATAAAATAGAATTGCCGATTATATTCTGATGTCGAAGCGAATTTGCGATTAGTTTTTTTGAAGTAACATTCACTACACCGGAGATAAAAATATCAACCATTGAACTTTCTCAAAAATCTTTTTATGAATTGGTTTGGCTTAAAAAATATTGAACATAAAGATTTCACATTAGGTGAAAGGAGACAACTTTTTATTCTTCCATCCCCTGTTATGATCAGATATATTTATCATTTTAGAAGTAAATCGCTAACAGCTTATCCATATTGTAAAGTTCGCGTTAGGACACCAATAATTTTATATTTAAAATAAAAAAAATCAACGTTTGTTTGTTCGTATGTTATGCAAGGCGTACCGTTCATCCGATTGCGATAAAACTTTCTCAACGTTTTTCTTGCACTTGCTCTAAGTTATAGGCATAATAAAAATAACTTACAGTCGGTCTTTTACAATTGCGTGACTGTATTTAAAAACACCAAAGTTTTTTCATAGTTTATGCGCTGACATACCGTTCATTTTGACAACTTATTGTTACACTTGCATAAAGGTTAAATGCATAGTAAAATAACTTTCAATAGGTGGCGCGTGTGTCGTACCATAAACAATTGGCAAAAGACAAACAGCAAATGTCAAACGGCAAATGTCACACTTTCTTTCTTTGAGTGGCATGCAACGCTTGCCGGGTTACGGATAGTTTAAAATAAATAAATTTAAATTTATATACATTACTCTCTTTATGGCCCCCTTAAAACGATGCACGTGGTGAAGTCTCCAGACTAATGATTATTTAGGGATAAAAATAAATGCAAAATCAGAGTTTCACTGCATTACATAACCTTTTAATGAAAACATATGTAGGAATACATAGTGCAAATTACTGAACAAGCATCAATAATTTAAGATCACGAGCAACACCGTTCTATGAACGAGCAATTATTTTTTCTTTGCGATGCAGTAAGTAGATCATTTTATGCCATATATTTAACTATGTAGATAGTTTACAAATATCCACACTGAAAGCATATTTGATAAAAAAAAAGGTTTTTTAGAAATTCGAATACATTTCATAATGGTTCGTAATATTTTCACACAATATAAAATTATTATGAACGAAATTTCAAATGAAAGTAATATGAATAGCTCAGTTTGAATGGTGTAGGAAACAGTTGAACTCATATCAAATGTAAAATTGACAATGACAGATTGTCCATTAATGTATTAATTTTGTGACCAAAGTGATTGGTGTATCTGTATAAACTAGTATACAATTTGGCACGTCTAGGAATGTCACTAAGCAACTGGTTTACTGTCAAAGACTGTGAGACTAGTTACGTATAATATGATTGTTATCTGATTTGCATATTATCTACTTTCTCACAACTCAACTTGTCCATAAGTCAAAACATATATCTACCAAAGGCGTCCACACTAGAGACTCCAATTCGAGTATCGAATACTCGATACTCGAGTATACTCGTATATTTTTCAAGTACTCGATACTCGATTAATTTGAAAAATACACGAGTAATTCTCGTAATGAAGATTTATTTCCAAATTTTATTTTGTCTTAAATTGCGGACAGAAAAACAAGATAGCAATATTTAATTGATTGTTATCTTGTAAACCGACGTCCACAGTAACAGAGAGTTTTTCTATTGCTGGAATAAAAAAAAAAAACTTCTAACCAAATTAAAATTTGAGAAGTTTAATTCTCTATTATTTTTGAAATATACATATGTTTCATATATTGAAATAAATGTAGTAATGAAATAAAATAAGCATATTTATCATCTATATACATACACCAATTTGAATTAATAATAAATATTTTGGTACATTTGAAACTACTCGAGTATTTTAAAAATTTACTACTAGATACTCGAGTAGTTGAGATGTCGAGTAATTGGAGTCCCTAGTCCACACACAACACAACATTAAATCCCGAAGTAGATATATAATTTAGCAAAAATAATAAAAAAAATTTAGTACTTATCCCACATTAAATTTATTGGATCAGGACCGGTTTCGCTCATGGCAAGCATTATCAAATGATAAGGAATACAACGATACAGCGAAATGTATAACTTATTCTACCCTAATATATTTCTTTATTTGTAAACATTTTTTTTTTGATTTTTGTGCTTCTTTTGTTTGTAAGAATTGATATGGTCTCGTTAATCTATTTACAGATTACTGATCGTTGGACTGGAGTATTCTTCCCGAGCTTTGATTACTCTTCCGGATTACGAGCATTACGATTAATAATCAATTTATTAAATGCACTTACAGTCCTCAGATGATAATACTCGCCATGAGCGAAACCGGTCCTTATCCAATAAAGTTTATGTGGAATAAATACTTAGCATGAGTTATTATTTTTATTATAATGCCATTCCACCAAGTGTTGACAGTGAACACCTTTAAAGTGATTAATAATAGTTTCTTTTTATTTAGTGATTCAAAAGTTCTTTTCAATGTTTCATGAAATATGCGTTTCACGAGACGCCACTGGAAATAGATAGTAAATTCGCGTAGCTACCAAAAGAAATTTTTCATGATAATTATATGTGGTTCACCAAAAAAGTAATGCTTTTAAAATGTATGTAAGTTTATATTATACCAGATGAATGCCGCTAGTCATTTTATTATACGTACTTGTACTTCATAAACCAATACATATATGTAAAATAAATCGTTTGTCCGATAATTTAATGTCAGCATGAAAATATACAAAAGATGTAGACTAAAACTTTTCTAACATTATTGTAAGTGTAAATATTCCACATTTAATTTTATTAAGATCAAGATCGGTTTCACTCAACGAAGGGGTTTCAACCCATCACCATTTTTAACAGATCAACAACTGAACTTCAGTTTTATATATTTTATTTATATTAATGCATTTCCACTAAGGAATAAGCTAAGAAGTACACCTTGAAAGTATTCATTATTATATATGTCATATTTTTTTTCTCGAATACTTTAAGCACGACGAATGCCGATGGGCAAACTCAAGAGTAAACGTTACTTACTGAATTGAAACGTCATGAATCTATATTTTTTAAAAAGGTTGCAAACTAAAAATTATGCTGAAAAATTTTAACTGAGAGTGCTTGATGGAATTTCAATATCAAATTTGAATCGTTTGAATGTTGTACTTTCCCAAGACTTTTATCACTAACGACGCGGGTTTCGCCTTTCGGTATCCTCAAGCATTTAATGTGCATGGATGTACTTGAACTCTCAGCCATGTCTGTCATTTAAATTATAGACTATTTTGCTTGTATTTTCCTTCAAAATACTTGCTTCGTTGTTATACCAATTGTCTGTCATACCTGGTAATTCTTGATAAGCCTTTGTGTAAATATCACTGTTTTGTTGTATTCCTTATCAGTATAAATTACTCGCCATGAGCGAAACCGGTCCTGATCCAATAACCTTTTTGTGCAATAAGTACTTAAACAATTGTTATTATTTTTATTATAATACCATTCCACCAGGTATTGACAGTGAAAACTTAAACGTGATCTATATTTATACGATTGAGATCAATTATAGTATATTTTTGTGTGGTTTATTTCACGAGAAAAACATTTATAAAAACTTAGTAATGTATTTTTACAACAATTGAATTCAATAATTATAATGGAACCTTGAATGTAGAGAATGAAATAAATGATTGTTAAAAATTATGCACTGGAATAGAATAATCTAGTATAAGTTTAATGCATTTTAATAGTTATCGATGGCAACATCAAAACCGAATGATTATGTAAATCGGTAATGCATTCCGACTATTTTTATATTTTGTTACGATTCAGTGAACGCGCTTGAACTTCGATTACGCGGTTTCCTTTTCGTTCATTTATTGCCGTATTAACCTATTTCTAATAATTTATTGAATATTTTCTGTTATTTTATCAATCATTTTTATATTTGTCTTCTATAATCTTATTGGGATTTTAATGAGGTCAATGAATCGGGATGGATGTTTTTTTTTACTTAATATTGCATCCAGTGCTGTTCAAACAGCCATACATCCTTTGTTTTATTAATATTGTGTGCTATTATTGCTATAGACATAAAAAGAACTATTATAAATGAGAAAATTTGTGTCATGGTTGATAAAATAGTAGTAAAATTAATGTTTCCTTTTGTACCCTAATTAAATTTGACTGTTACATCCTCTGAACTAGATGGTATACATTTTGAAGCTTTGAAGGTTGGTATCATCAAAGCTCTACGTTTCACAAGGCAGTAGGCTAACATTGTAACGTTACGTTCCCTTACCTGTATAAATATGAAATTACAGACAGTATTTGAAAATTGTTATAGAACGAGAACCATTCTTCTCGATGACCCTCAAGAGATAAAGTAATTTGACCTCATGAACTGATATCACTGGAGATTGTTCAGAACTATAGGAACCGCGGTTAGTAACGGTAGGAAGGGAATGCAACCTGAATATGAAAACTAAGAGACGAATGAGATGGGAAGTTCTTTGACAATGGTACGCCTTAGTTTTTGAGTGGTAATCACCAACCTTAATATAATAATTTAAAAGGTATAACAATGTTTATTTGTAGTATCTTGTTAATCTAAAACATAATCATTATTAGGAAATTTAAAAAAGACGGGTTTGATGTTTCTTTCTTTTAACAAAGCATGGTAGTTCTATAATATACAATTATTACTATCTCTTAAAAATCAAAAACACTGCTACATAGAAACAATCAGATCTGAACGCATATAAATATGTTTCTTTAATTGGCCGTGCTAACTGTTAAAAAATCCGAACAAAAGTATATACATTGCTCTAAATTAGCTTTAATTTGTTGCGATCATAATGCGATAAGATTTCAGCGTGGAAAAAAAATCGGTGCATAATTTTGTATGCCGGGTAATAAATTAAGAATTAAAAAATAACTGAATCATGTAAACGGCAAAGTCTTGCATTTTTCGAATTCTAAATGGATATTAAACTAAGCGGACGTTTGGTAGTGCTTAGATTAGAGTCGAAACAATCACTGCTGCAGGTCATCCGAGACGAATCCGTTCCCCAGCAATTTTTTCGATTCAAGTTTCAATCGAATTTTTGTTTTTGGGCATACAGGTGCATTTTGATTTCGCAAGATTGAATACACATAAAAGATCAACGCATATGATACTGTAGTAAGGTTAAGTAAACTAATGGGCCTTTCATTCTTTTATAAATAATATCTTTTTTAAGATTTACTAAATGCGATAATTTTTAATTATTTCAAATAATATATACACCTGATCATCTTTTTGAACGGGGTATACGTTCCAAAGACTACCGTGCAAAATAAAACTGTGTCCATACAAAAGTGGTAGATTGGTTCCATTACTCAAAAATCAGCACGAGTGTGTTTATTATTTATACAAAAAAATATTTTAAAAAATTGAACAAGTTACAAATTGACAGTTTTCAATTTGAACTAAATTTACATAGAGATATAAAATCATTTAGTGTCGCTGTTTGATAATAAACGTGTCTATTTTCTGCTTTTATTCAAGATAAATTTTTTTAGAATAAAATATCTGTGTAAAAAAATAATAAAACATAGTCAGAACATATTGGATAATATAGATAACAATAGTATATTTTAAGCTTCAATCAAGGTGAAAAGTAAAAATGAATGAATGCTCGAATTAATGAATTGAGTATTAAGAATACACACCAGTGCATGTAAAATATGGATGAGGCTACACTTACATACAAGGAAAGCCATTGAAAATGCCAGTTGCACTGGAGGAAATTCAGATGAATATAGCCTTCAAAAAAGTATAATTAATCGAAAAAATGCGTTCGTTATCAAATCCTTACGGTCAGAGAAGAGAGACAAATTAAAAAGCATGTATGGTAAAATCGTTTTGATACAAACATATTCAACATTTTTTCTTACATGAAATGCAGTATTGGCCTTTGCAACGGTTAACGTCTTATGTAAATTAAAAATATGCCGTAATTCAAAAGATAAAACACTTTTAACGTTAATTATATTGTCTTTTGACTTTCGGTCGTCATTTGTATCTTTTGTATATTTCCTTTTGCTAGTGCTAATTAATAAAATAATTTCAATCTGTTTTCTTCGATTACGTTTGAGCATATTTTTCTTTCTTTTGTCTAAAAGACGGTAGAATTTAATTCATGAATATATTGTTAGGAATTCTATCAATATTATGACTAAAGAGCTTGTAAGCTCTTTAGATCGTATTTAAAATATTGTTATACAAATATTGTAAGCAAATATGTGAGTTATAGTATTTTGTAAAGCGTATAATCGTATATAGCATATTTATTTATAACGTGGATTTATTCGTTTTCGATAAACTGTTTTTTATTCGTGAAATTTGCCATTCATTGTCAGCAGAGCGGCTCTTCGTTCGTTGTAAAATTGCGTTGCCAAAACACTTGCATACAAATCGGATATGCTCTGAATATTTAAGACTACAACGCACTTCTAATGCAATCGGATTCAACCAGAAATCAAATAAATCACCGTTAAAATTATGCAACAATTTATGTTTAATTGGAATATGTGTGGCATCTATAGGTTTTGTATCCTGGCTGAAGAATATTTTAATGTCTGTAATGAGCATTAAAATATCAGACACTAGTACATAAATCTTCATTACATTAAAAACAAAATGTAATAATTATTATTTTGTATAACGTTTGCGTGACTGTAAAACTTGAAATTAATGTGAAGGATTATATATATATTTTCTCGTAATTCGTCAAAAGAAACAAAATCTTATATCTTTTATATTTTCCGAGAAAATGTGATTTCTGTTTGTGGATGAATAAACATAAATTTGATTTAAATTTAAATGACAAAAGATGAAAGTTCCTTTTAAGCTTAGTCGAAAACATGTATCATGGACAGTCAAATTATTAATTACCCAATGGGTACCTCGAGAGAAAAATTTTTAGTTTAGCTTCCTCTAACATTTTTAAAAAGTAGAATACCACGAATTCGATTGACACGGTATTGTTAATGCAAATCAAAGCTAAAGAAGGGTTAATTAAAAAACCAATTTTTCCGTGCCAAATACTTTTAAATTGAATTATAAATTATAAGAGGGCATTATTTTTATTGCAAGTATTGACCCGGAGTTGATTTGGCAATCATAAAGATCCGTATTCGCTTCCTGGAAAATTGTCAATCAATAATTATTCTTCATTCAATAAAACATTTGAGTTATTGGTATTGAATGTATACGATTTATTGACCCCTTTAATTGATATTGAGTGATTTTATCTCAATTGCGCCATAATAATTCAAAGCTTGGTGCATTGGTAATAAAATCTAATGCCGAGTACTTGTTCGTTTATCAATATATTTCTTTCTAGGTTCAATGTTCGAAGCGTATATAATTTGTATACGCATTGCGTTACATAAATTTGTTTTAAAGCTTTCATTTATTGATTAATTAAAGGTGAATGTTGTTGTTACGGAATACGCATATTACTTCAAATTTCACCTAACAATTAGGTGCAGATTTACGGATAATATTATTCGATATGGACCTCTTTCTATCTGTTACGTAACACATTTTTTAATATGTAATGAGATTAGAAATGTAGCAGCTGTAGAAAGAGGTATGTAAAATGAGCGTAATCTATTGAGATTTAAATGCGTGATACAGAAATGTGCTGACATAGGAACGTTAGAAATAAATAAGTTTAATTGGATTGGAATTTAAGCTCTATTTAATGTTGAATGCTTCACATTAGACTAAAATTTGTATCCAGTTTAATTACGAAAAAGATTTTTCAAAAGGTAGACATGTATTTATAAATATATAATAAAGCGTTTCGATTTTCAAAAAATTAGATTCATTGACTTATATATTGAGTAATAAAAAAGCGGCATTTTGAATAACACGGCATGTATTTAGGTTTTGACAGGTGTACTAAGAACAATTCAAAGATAATGAAAGGAAAAGCAAATCCAATAAATCATTTATCACAATTTATCGTTAATTATCTTTTTTTATGTAGTAAAATGGTTTTAAATAAAATTATCAGAAGAGTATAACAATTTACAAAGTAAAAATTTTTCACTCCCGAATAAAAAAACCTCTTCCACAGATTCTATTACATTTCAAAAATGAAAATATTTTATATTTGTTAGGTTACCAAGGAGATTGATACATTTTTTTAATACGGAATTTTCAACTGTTATTTACTTATCATATTTTTTGTACCCTGGAATACTCTGCAAGCAAATATAAAATTAGTTCAATCGCAAGAATATGCAAATATCATATAATAGGAATATCTCGAATATTCGCACACAATAAGACTTAATGTATATATTTTTGGCATATTTCCATCGTAAAAAAAACGTGAGAAAACAATTCTATTATAAAGATTGACAAAATTTTCTCACATATTTCAAAAAGTTTGTTGTTAAAATAACTGATTTTATTAATTAAAAATCAAAAAGTTTAACGAGCTCGGTTTTTCTTTCTCTTCGTTAACAAGTACATGAGAATGAAAAATATTTATATAATCATTAATATTTTAATTACTTGAGCTTTAAACTAATGTCTTTTAGTAATTTGTGTTATTATTTTTGGATTTATGTTTCGGTATCAATCCAGTTTGATTCTTTTAAGCAGTGTGAATTGAATCTGCTTGGATTTATATAAATTACTAGTATTGCTACCCGGCGTCGCTCGGACTAAGCGACCAATAATTATTTAATGTTATATCATTCGACATAATTATATCACAAAATCTAACATTCAAAATAGAGTTAGAATAAAATCACAAACTTTATTTTAATTTGATGACAGCCCCATTCTCGCCCATTAAAATGTCCAAATTCAAGGAAAAAATCTAATTTGCTGTCAAAGAAATGTCAAATAATACCTTCACGTAAATAATAAAGATTATTACATTAATAAAAGCCGGGAAAAAGTTGGTAGAAGACTAATTTATTACATTTTGACTAAATGTCTTCGCCGATAAAAATTCAAACATATTTTCTTTCATATTCGTTTTTATGGCAACTTAATGACCAACAATGCAAAAGGGAATTACAGACCCACAGACAAACATACGCCGTTTCGGTTTTATATATAAGATATTTTGGTTCATATGAAACTACTCGAGTACTCGAGTAATTGGAGTCTCTACACACACATTGATAACGAAACAAATTTACCGTCGAAACTTTCGCGAGCGAAATCAATTCGTTTGTTTGAACTTGCAAAAACAATGCAAAAGGGAATTACAGACCCACATGCATACATACGCCGTTTCGGTTTTATATATAAGATTATGTACACTGTTAAAAAAATACTTATATCCTCAATGGAACAAAAAGCTTTGACTCTAAAAAGTCGGGTTGGGGTTTGTTTTATTTATAGTAAAATTCTCTCAATTTATACTGCTGTTTTAAAAATAATAAAACATTTTTTGTACTATTCCACAATTAATTTATTTAGATTCAAGACCAGGTTTCATCCGTCGTAAATGCTTGCAATGAGAGAAACTGGTCGTGATCTAAAGAAATTAATTGTGGAATAACTACAAAAAATGTTCAATTAATTTTAATATAATGCTTTTTCACCAAGTATCGACATTGAACACCTTATATTGTTGTCGTCTACCAAAACTCAAAAATTACTTAATAAAACATTAAATATCAAGTGTCTTTGATATTTCATTCATTTTGAAGTAAATTAAAGGAAAAAAAAAGTTATATATATTTATTTTAATAGAAACCATTATCTTTAATCTTATGACTCTATTCGCATGCATTCATTGCTCAACAACACGTCTGTTCACCTCAATTTCATTGTTCAATTGTATGTGATTGAGCACAGAAATATAGAAAATATTTTTTTCCCAAAACTAATTGTTCCGAATGTTTTTTTTCAGCAAAATCTTTAAAACCGCTTTGCTAAATGAATTCGGATCATAAATCTGATTGTATGTATAATGAAAGAATGACAGACACTTGAATTCATATTTGAAATTACATCATATTTTTAACCTACGCAATAGCTGGACAAATTAATTGAATTTAGTTATTTAACGAGAATATCCGGATTCGTAGACTAGATCAAAATTATTGCATTAAAACTGACGCCTTACTTATATATTTTGAATAATTTAAGAAGAACCAGTTTAGTAACGCAACAATTATTATTAAAGGGTACATAGGTACTGTCACCATTTTTTAATAACTGCTTAAAAAAACTGTGGTATTGATGAAAAGCTCTGTGAAACTTTTTGAAACAAATGAACACTGTGATGAACAACGATTGAACGAAAGAATTGGTTGTTCAGTGTATTGATTGAATTGGCATTTACTTGGTAGAACTCCATTATAGTACGATGATATTTGTTGTTAGCTATTTCAGCTTATGCCATCGTCAGCACTATTTTAGTACCTTGGTAAAAATGTCGTTTTTAACATGAAAAAAGCTTTGTAGAACTTATAATCTAGTGACAGTGTCACATGTAAACATTCGCTCAATACCCTTGATGACAATAAAACGCTAAAGAGAGTGTGCGTTAAAAATTCACTAATTTTTAAATAATCACACACTTACGCTTACTCTCTATCTCTGCACATATACTGACATGGAGACAGTTTGTATGTGTGCTGCGTTAAAGAATGACAGATGAACCAAGTCAAATGTAATATTATGAATTCGTAGCTGGTGTATGTATGCTGGTGGAAAAAAAGTATGTTATAAAAAACGTAAAAATAAAAAAGCAGATATTTTATTTAGAAAAATATTTTTATGTAGTATTGGGTCATTTCAACCAAAAAAATCGGAAAAAGAAATCTTTTTCGCTCAACTTGTCATTCCAGAGATGGTAGAGAAAGCGATATATATAGACACATACCCTTTCGACGATGATGATGAGCAATACTTATACTTATAAATATTTCCAAAATATACCTACATAACCAACCCAAATATAATAAAATTGATCATCAAAAAAATCATTCATGATATAAAGGATTTCGACTGAAGGTGCTTGGTGTAATTTTAACCGCTTGAATTTTTAACTTTTCTATGAGTTTTGTCGCTATCGATCCTGTTTCGTCTTTTCAGTTTGATTATCGAATGAGCCCGTGTGAGCTACAAAACTCATGGAAAAGTATATAATTCAAACGATTCAAATTCGTAATATCGAATTTTATATGAGCATGGGATTTTTACGCGAGCATTATCAACTGATGAGCGATGAGCAAAAGCGTTCCCCGACCTCAATAAATCCAATGCGGAATAGGTACTGAAAATGCCTAAATATTTTTATTATAACGTCATTCCACCAAGTATTGACAGTGAACACCTGAAAAGTGATATTATATGAAAAAGTGACATGCATTCGTTCACTTGAAATTCCTGAAAATGCCGAAAGGCGAAAGGCGGGTTGTCAGCGACAAAACTCATTGAAAACTACAAAATTCAGACGATTAAAATTTGATTTTGAAATTTTATCAAGTGTTAATTATATATTTACTTTTAATTAACAAATTAGATTTCCAACCGAGATTTTTCATTTGAGTAACTTTTATGTTTCTTGATAATATGATTGTATTAAGATAGTGTGGGCAACAAAACTTACAATCGTATAGTAAGTAATGTGTACAGTTTGTCGCTTCCGATTTTATCAAGTTGTGCTTTTACGATTTGTGTAATGGGAAACAGTCACAGATCTGCCAAAGAGTTAATTTGAGGTCTTTGTTACAAAACGACATTTTCTGAAATGAGGTGCCACAGTAAGGACACACATTCTTATATCACCAGATCGCGAGTGACAATCTAGTTTCATGCTATTATTACGCATGCGCACAAAATAACATAGCCGAGTAAACTCTGCTTCCTTCCAATGTAAATTACACGGACAACATGCGCGAAAATGTCGTAAATCGCAAACAAAACTACAACAGCATAATGCCTCTTGTTTTATACAATTAAAGCAATCAATGTTGCTTGAAGCTTTGCACACACAAAAAAAAAACTTACTTTGAAAAATACTTGAAAATTCAACGTACTTGATGTGGTGTGTCGCAATATATGAAAAGTTTTCGGATACGGATATGTGATTTCCATTGCAGTATTCTCAAACGTTAGGAATAAAAATCTCAATGTCTTAGTTGAGTGAAAATGTATAGTGGTTGTTTTAAGAATACGGGGTGTTTTGTTAATTCGAGGTTTAGTTAAAGTCGCAGTCTGATGTCGCGATTGTATTGTGCGTGAAAGGCGGTTTTGTATACGATGTGCTGTTATGGTTTCAAGTATGAAGCCGGAGTTTGGTCGACAGCGAAAGTGTAACTGGGCTTCTCAGTCACTTTAGTATAAAAAGGAGGTGATTGGATTCGTTATGTATCCATTCGCATTTGGAATTCATCGACTTCAGTGCTACTCCTAAGCAAAGCACCATGAAGTTCACGGTGGGTTTAAATAAATAACATACATTAAATAAAATAACAAATTTACAAGTGAATTAATAATACAAACATTCAAACAGTATTTAAATAAATACGTAAAAAAGTGATTTTTTCATCGGGAACAGCTTGGAAAAACCGTGATCGAAAAATAGTGTTTTTTCAACAACATTTTTAATGTCATAGTCGGAAATTTTAACTTGAATCATTTTGTCTAAAATTTATTATATTCATCTTGAAACAGTTCATTAAATTGATTTTTATTTATTTGACAATATAATACAGTCAAGAGTGTTACTTAGTAAAATATAATGACTTTAATATGACCAGTGCTTTTGTTATAGTATTCAAATTATATTTCGATGATATTGCAATAAATATGAGAATTCCGTGTTTAATGCAATTCATATAATTCTTCAACGACTAAAATACCTATTATTAATAATAATTGTATCTTTAAAGATTAAATTAGTGCAGATTCAAATTCGCATATCCTTAGGAATTTTTTCCATAAATAATCTTTTGTTCAAAATTGTTTTTTTCGAGTTTCGTTTCATTTTAAACAATCAAATCGTTTTCTGTTAATTTTTAGTCAATAATATATTAAATTACTAAATATTTCTATTTCTCCAACAGATCGTGGCCACTTTTGTGGTTTTGGCCGTGTTCGGAGTACAGGGAGAAGATTTAAAGAAACCTGTAGCCGACGCAGCGGTCAAAGAGTCTGAAAAAACTCCAGTAGCTGGTCCCGAGAAGAAGCACGAAAAACGAGGGCTCTACCATGACTTCGGTAACTTCGGTGATCATGGATGGGGTGAATCGTCATACGGAGGCTCATTCGGCCACGGCTTTTCACTTGGTTCTGATTTCGGCCATGGACATGAGGAAGTTCACAAAACCATTACATTGGTAAAGAAAGTCCCCGTACCTTACCCAGTTGAAAAACACATCCCATACCCCGTAGAAAAGCACGTACCTTACCCTGTTAAGGTTGGAGTACCTCAGCCGTACCCAGTTTTCAAACACGTACCTTATCCAGTCAAAGAAATTGTCAAAATACCCGTTCATATTCCACAGCCGTACCCAGTTACCAAACATATCCCATACCCAGTCAAAGTGCACGTTGATAGGCCTTATCCCGTCAAAGTATACGTTCCCCAACCTTACCCAGTTGAAAAACACGTACCATATCCAGTCAAGGTACATGTTCCCGCACCATACCCAGTTGAAAAACGTATCCCATACCCAGTTAAGGTACCAGTCCATGTTCCTCAACCTTACCCAGTCATCAAGGAAGTGCCTTATCCAGTCAAGGTACATGTTGATAGACCTTACGCTGTCCATGTGCCAAAACCATACCCAGTCACTGTCGAAAAGCCAGTGCCATACCCAGTAGAAAAACACATCCCATACCCAGTTAAAGTACCAGTAGATCGTCCCTACCCCGTGCACGTAGACAAGCCAATTCCATACCCAGTTAAGGTACATGTCCCCGCACCTTATCCAGTTGAAAAACACATCCCATACCCTGTCGAAAAATTGGTACCTTATCCCGTGAAGGTCCACGTTGACAGACCATACCCAGTCCATGTAGAGAAGCATGTGCCATACACCGTGGAGAAGCCAGTGCCGTACCCCGTCAAAGTGCCCTACCCAGTCTACCATTCAGACCCCCATGAATCAGAATATCAACAAGAGAGCTACGATTATGGGCATCATGGCTATTAATTGGAAGCAGGAAGAAGTTGAATATATGTGAATGTGATATAATAAGTTAATGCACTCGATTGTGCGTTCCCATTGTCTGATACTTAGAGAGATATAGTTTCACTCTTGTTTTTTGAAAAGAGGTGAAAGATGCTCTGGAGTGCGTTAAGCTGTGGGAATACATTCATTGCACATTTTATTTGATAAGAAAAATCATCTAGTTTTTAAGTCATGCACATAAACCCAACATTTCATTGTTCATTATTTCGAAATATATGTGTATTATTATGTTTTCTTTTTTTTGTTAAATGATTCTGTTTTCGCAGTCATTGAAATGTACCTGTAAAAAAATGAAAATAAATGTATATTACTTTGCAGCTATGCTGCCAAAACAAACGATCTTCTTTTATTTCCTCACATGTATCACTTCAACACATACTTACATAAAAATTCACATTCCATTACTACGAAATGGAAAGGAAATTGGCTATTATTGACCTACATTTTCAATAACGTATTAAAAAATCTTTTATTCATTTTCAATCAAAAGATTATTTAATATAATTTAGAAACTTTTTAAACATCGGGCTTAGTTTTTTTGCTCGATAAATTACGCAATTAGCAATTCAATATAAGTAACGCACTTAATAAACTAACTCAACGATTATTTTCAGCTTATTAATAAAGTGTGATTATTTGAAGTAAATTATAGTTTAACTAAATGTATTTTTGACTATGGCAATGATGAAACGTACTTAGCCTATATTAGTTTGACTTCAACCGTGGCTCTAAATACAAGAATAAGAACATTTTTTACATTGAATTCTCAAAAAAGAATAATATTTGAATTATTGTCTTATTGTTTTATGGTTGTTCATTATCTATTTTCTACAGAACAATAACAATTATTTTCTACAATGCTAATTACGCAAGTTGATTGTGTGAATTACCAACATTTTACTTAAAACCGAAATCGCCTTGGTAAAACAATGCCCCTATGCTATGGTATATGAAGGCCAGTTTTTGAATGCGTTTTATTAAAAAACAGTCGTAATAAAATACACCGAGCAGTTCGTCGTAGAAAAAAACATCTTTGAACAAATATAAAAAATGCTTTTACAAATACAGAAAGTAGAAAAAGTGCCCACGCAATATGTATTTATATGAAAACCGTTTATCTGTTTGAGCAAAAAACGTTTATATATTACATAATAAACTCGTTTCATTCTGATTTCGAAGAAAATAATGCAAGCCTGGTATAATACTTACAATTACTATGAATATTTATACATAATACCTTTACACGCCATTTATTTTCCGTAATAATCTGTAAACATCGTGCTAACTGTCTTTAGTCTGGTATATGGTTGACATTTTACATTCCTGCCGTGATAGAATTAATACAAGTTTTGTATTACTTCGCATTTCACATTAAAGAAAAGTCAGTGTTTCAATAATTGATAGCTTGCAATTCTTATCTCACGGGCTAACGATCACAGGGAGCCATCTCTAAAGACCAAAGCAAGATTCTTTTAAATAAGTCTCATATGATCAAACACTCTCAAATGATAGAATTTGCTTTGACTGTGCGTGTAAGAAAATGAAAAGACTGAGTCTAGAAGGCCCAAACCAACCTTATGAATATTTATTCTTTAGGCGTTATGAATAACACAATGAAGAATATTTTATTAATTATGATGATAGCCGTCATGTTACTTCAGTTGTAAACATTGGTAGATTTCAAAATTTTACAATGGGGCATATAAAATAAATGTTAAAACAATGCTTGGATATTGAAGAAAATTAAGGTCAGTAATAATTGCTTTGAAATAAAAAATAACGTGTGGTTTCGTAGTCAAGTAAAATGTGTTTCATCAGTAATAATACTAATGTTGGTGCAAACCAATTATTGTTTATTTCACCAGATTTATCTTAGTACATGCTCAGTCAACAAAGCCTTATTTATTTAATAAGATCTTTCTTAATAATAGTCCGCAATAATAAAGCCGTTTGACCGTTGCTCATACAGTATAATGAAAACTTTAGGTCTCTTTTTCAATTATATTGTTTGACCAGTTGGTTTATTTGCTATATAAAATAGTTGAGGATTATGTATCATATTTAGTTTGCGCTTATTATCATTTCCTTTAATGTCAATATATGACTATTTCATACTTGGATAACCACGTTGATAATAATATATACGAATTAAAAAACAATCGGATATCATTATCAGCGATTGTCAATAATCTTTTTTGTCATTGTTTTAGGATAAAGTAAATTTTAGCACACGTAAATATGATCATTCAATGGTTTAGGTATAATATATAGCGTATGTTGAAGATTACAGATCGTATTTTATAGTATCTATATTTTTTCAAGAATTCAAATCTGGAATTTATTTGAAGGGACTATTTCGTTACTTCCAGATAATATATTTTGTTAATTATTGATTGATAAATGTTTTGGTCAAAGAGAAAACAACAACGAAAGGAATAGTCATAAGATAATGCAATCCAATCTCAGTTTCTAAGTAATAAAAAGAAATGTCCTCATAAACTAAATCATTTTAAGGTAATAACTTTCAATCCTTGGTGAGGTATTAGATTTTTGTAAACAACAAAATAATATACGAAGATCAAGACCATCGTCAACTGATGATCATTTGATAAAGGCCGCGATGGTCGATCCCGGTCCAGTTAGTAAAATAAAACTTATGGTATTATTTGTTAAAAGTTGTATATTTCTAAAAAAATATGAACAAGTTTGTTTATTCTAGGGTTGTCAATGTCTATTATGTGTTTCAGTTAAAGTTTTATCAATCTTCTTATAAAATTGGTTATCCTTGACTTATTTTTGTTTTGTATTCCATACTCTTGTCTTGACCCTTAAAATTACGAACGCTTTTAACTTTTAATCAACACTATTTGCTAAATTTGCCGGAAATAAACATATACAAAATCAAAGTTTGTTTTTTTTCAATTTCTAATTACATTCAGTGTTAGATTAATGTGAATAGATAATGCTATTCAATTATCGGTTGTATACCGTGCATGCATTTTGTAAGCGATTGAAAATGACTGTCCAAATCAACTGTCCACATAACAATTTTACTTTTATCATATGCGTGTGCAATTTTTTACAAAATATTATTGACCGACTGACGTAACAGACGGTAAGAGAAAATATTTATCATGATTGTTAGCTACTTTGCAAATGCAATATATATATATATTGGAATAACGCGATGCGGCGAAACACGTCTTGGAAGAAATGTCATACTTTTTAAAGACAATATTTAAAGAGTTTCATTTAACCCCAGCTGTGCCAGACATCGACAAATTAAAAAAATAGATTGCCATATTAATTTTTTCTCTTTTTTTAATATGATATATTTGCTTTGATTTATCTCTTGGTCTGTCAGTTTATATATAACTGACATATGTACATGTAAAGAAAAAACTATGAAATATGAAGAAAAAAAATAAGTTATAGAATAAGTAACTTTTAGATAGTTTATTTATGCGGTTTCATATCTCTAAATTTAAAAAGTATTATAAAGTATGTAGATATTTACAATTTTGGTTGCACTTAAAATGGTTTATTTTTTAAAATAAAGTACATAATTTGTTCATACATATATATGATTTAATATATTAATATATTATATCAATTATTTATATTTATATATTTATATATTATATTAATATAGTACATATACATATATGATTCAATATTTAATAATAATATGATTTCTGAATTTTCTTTGACTTTGCATCATATAAGAAAATCTAAATAAATTTTCAAGATAAATGATAAATCTACAGTTTCATGCATAACACAATATGGATTATGTTGTTATTTATATTTGTGCTTATAAATTTATTGATATCAGCGATTGCATTCCACTATAACATTGAAAATTAATAGTGAATTAAATCTCAGATTAACAACTGACGATTGTGTATAGTAGAATTATGCCGCGGTAAGTGGACGATAGATAAACTATTAATTTTATTATTATTATGAATTTTACATCTACCAAGTATCCTTACTGATAAATCAAGTCAAGTAAAGTGGTATTTGGATTCAAAAAGATTACTACGAGATATTATATAATAAGATATTTTAGAACAATGTTGTTAGCCATACTGTGGCAAATAAGTTATTATAGCACGAAACGGGTCCGAACGCGTTGAGAATGTTTATACCGTGATTTGACTTGTAGAGTTAAACTAGTTTAAGTCGTGCATAACTCAAGTTGTAATGAGAGGAACAGATATATATAATTTATTTCAGCTACATTTTGACAGCCAAGTGAAAATTTCTCTACAATTTAATAAGTGTGGTCAAAATAATGATAAATGAGGTTTTATTTTTTTACGTTGTGTGTGATAGGAAACATATTAAAATGATATACAGTAGAACCTCGATTATCCGGATTTTCGATTATCCGTATTGGTCAAAGAAACAAAAATATTACAAATTTGCTGATATGCACGTGGCGAATTGCGTCCACTGTTTACGTACGTGATGGAATGCAGTCTTACTATTTTGATCGTTGCATTTGATCTAACAATAAGTTCTGTGTAAAATATGGGTCAGTCATCGTCCAAATTCGATACGCATTGAACGTTTGTTTTCTTGAAAAATTGATCACGATTTAAATATTTATTTTTAATATAACAGATATGTCAACGAAAAGAAAACGTGTTGTAGTTTCATTAAAAGACAAATTGAATATAGTCGATGCTTTGAAACGGGATGAATCGGGACTTTTTTGTCTGATAAATATGGTGTCGGAACGTCAACGATCTCGGAAAAAATCTTGAAGTTTACCAATTGTTTAATGAGAGTCAAGAAGAGTGCTATTCAAGGCAACTTATGTGTCTTAAAAGTATTTTTGATTTGGCAGCATCGAAAAGAAAAGCTAGCTTTAATCAGAAATCGTTAATTGATTGTTTTAGTAAAAAATAATTTATCATTAAAGCTTTGTATTAATCAAAAGAAATAAAAATGATTTATACTGAATACACTTGTCTTTTCCTCGTCAATTATGATTTTTCCGATTATCCGGATTTGTCCTTATCCGGACTACCTTCATCCCCAATTAGTCCGGATAATCGAGGTTCTACTGTATACAAAATATTTTTTTTTTAAATTCAGCTGTGTTTTATAAGTATAATGCCTTTCCACGAATAATTGAAAATTAATGCATCAATTCTATTAAGTATAAATAAGATTTTTCGAAGACAAAATTCGACTTTCCTTTCACTGATGAATTATTTTAATAGTATACACTCATACAGCACTGAGATAGGGATTTCTTTAATCTCTTCGACGCCGCGGCCGTGTTTACACGCCAAACGATTCCGTACTCATATGGCCGGCCATACAAAATGCGCGTGTTTACACGCAGTACTTGAAACGGAGTCCTAACCGGCACCTAAGACTTACTTTATCAAAAGTAAAGGGACGTACATCTACTGATAAATATTCTTCGAATGCACATATTTATGAATAATATCATAATAAAACATTAAGAGTACTTATGCCCTATTAAATTTATTAGATCAGGACCGGTTTTACTCATGGCGAGCATCAGTTGATAGTGAACACCTTAGAAATGGTATAATATTACATATTTACGAAATATATAATTTTCCTGAAGACTGCAGCACACGCTATAAAAAAAAACTTTACAGCGGATACTGCTATAGGAGGGTTGACAGGATATTAAAAGAAAATAGAATTAAATTTAAATTTAAAAGTTAATATAAAAGATCCAATAGATATTTGAAACACCCCAAATATTTATCGCGTGTCAAAATTAATGTCGTCACACATAATACAAAATATCTTTAAAAATTATATTTATAAAAGAACGTGGTGTAAATGAAGAATATTATTCATACCAAAATTATTATTATAAAAATATATATATGGGTACAACGATCTTTTTATTAGCATTACTTAAGTGTACGTTTCGTAAAAATGTATTATTGACATAAAACAAACAATATTATTTATTTATAAAGAACATAATTTGAATTAATACGGATAAATTTTGCTCTGTTGAATACAAATAGCATCAATTATAAAGTCACATTTCTTTAACAGGTGTATTAATACTTATTTACATATAAAATATATGAAAAACTTCTCCCTAAAAAAACAAAAATGATTATTATATTATATATGTACATTCCTAATATATCATATTATAAACATCAAAATTAGAATATCAAACATCTAGGGAATTATTTTTTAAGATATGAGTAACATTCAACGGTATAGCATCAACAATCATTGTTCGTTACATCGCAATTAACAACGTTTGAGAACCTCACGCTTCCGGAGTTTTTTTATTTCCGTTTTAAAACCGGATGTATTAATCCGTAACGCTTTTTCATAACTGTCTTTAATGCGTTTCGCATCTACCTTCAAAATGATTCTTCTTTTCTCACAAGGTCACAGTATAACCGTGATGGGTAAATTTTTATAAACAAATAAATTAATAATGGTCTATACAACTTTATTCTCATCTTAACACTTCTATAGTTAAAATCTACATTGCCAGTGCGTCGCGCCATATTTCCCACAATGTTTTGTTGTTTTATATAGTTTTAAATATCCAGTGAACCAGTTATAAGTAAAAAGATTATCAAAAAATTTCTACCCTTTACAATTATAGAAGTACTGTAAGCGGCCTTCTTTTGTTATTTTTGTTTTCTCAATTGTTTTTTTCTCATCCTTGTTTTATCAAGATACGAAATTGATATCTTCCTTGTGAACGAGACTTTTCTCAAGTCGTCTCACCACCCTAAATACCCAACTATTTGATACATCGGTTTGACCGTACTTGAACCTCAGGAGGAGGATCTGCGATATACATAAAAAAAACACATCGACCACTATGCTGTCCCGTTGCCAGCACTTGAAGGCAAACTAAAAACAAACTAAAAGCAAATATCTATCTATCTATATATATAAAAATGAATGTCTGTATGTATGTCCGCTATGGACTACTAAACCGCTCGACCGATCGATGTGAAACTTTACAAATTTATTGAGTACACTCCCGCAATGGTTTCTGGCCTACCAACCCCTCCCCCCAACCTCCACCCCCAATTTTTTTTTTTAAACTTTACGAATTTTTCGAGTTCACACCTTCGAAGGTTTTTGGCAAACCCGACCCATACGTCCCCTAAACCCCACCCCGCCAAACAACCCTCCCAAAAAATGATATCGAATTTTTACAAATTTCCCGAGTACAATTCCGCGAAACTTTCTGGCGTACACCCCCCCACCCCCCACACAATTGCTGGCGTAGCAACGCGCGCAGGGTACAGCTAGTTATAAATAAAAGTATTCGGGCTTATTAGACTATTTTCTATTTATAGTTTTCCTCTTGGTGTACCTAATATTGCCGCAGGTGATTTTAACGCAAAACACACTATCTTGAATCGTAGGCTCAAAAATTCACGTGGGCGTCAGCTAAAATCTTACATCACTAATATTGATGCATTTGTAGCGACACCTTCAGAACCGATGACTCTGCAAAGAAACTCAGGTATACCGGATGTCATAGATATTGCTTTATTGTGTAAAGTGAGACTTCAATATAAAACTCATATATTGCATGAACTTTACTCTGATCAGTGATCACCAACCTGCCACCATTGGGTTATGTGATCCGTCGGACCCAAAATATAATTCTGATACGACACGAAACATAATCTTATGAAATGAGTTCATGTGCGAAACGTTAATTCACCATTGAGACTTGTGAGATGATCGAAGCATTGATTTTGAAAATTTGTTGGTATTAATATAGAAAAAATCTTTCAGATTATCCAAGTTATAAGTAGTATATTTTCTTTAATATCGAATCAAATTGACATTGTAAATTATAACAAATTGTTCATTTAAATCATAAATAAGCTTATATTCCCATATATCGAGCGATTGTTATCTTTATTATATATTTATGGTTTTTCAGAAAATAATAAAATTTATTTTATTTCTTTATGACGGTCGCGGCAGCATTGCTTCAAGAAAATATTTTAACAAATCTACTCTTTTGCCACATCGCTTCTTGGGTAATGTAAATCTATCAGAGTAATTTCAAAATTCTAACGCACAGCTTAATAAATGTATCGAGTTACTTGCAGTCAGTTAAACTATTAATTCGTTTACATCATGCAACCGCAGACATAATATAACTAATCTCACAAATAATACGCAATGGGTTGAAAGATTCCAATAATTTACTGACACGATTTCATTCGCTGTATATTGTTGTTTTAACCACCGGGAAATTCTGATAATAAAATAACGAATGAAATGATTTACACCGATTCTTACATGTAAGCATATATAATTGCAAGTGTATTATTGGAGTAACTCATGAACTTGCTCTATGAGAACGTGCGTACGCTCATGAATCAGTCTATCTTACTCCTTATTTGTAAATAGTGCTGAAAATAGTTAGGTTTACTCGCTTTGATTTTGTGACTTCTGTAGTATTCAGACATTTTAATTTCAATTGCGGTACTAAGTTTCAGACTAAGCCAATGAATAAGCAAAGCTCGATTGATTTATACCCTCATGAAACTATTTAAATTGTGATATTTTCTTTAACTATATATCTTGATATCTTTACAACTTCTCCAAACTATTTGATAATATTAGCTGCATTATTTTTAAGGAAATCATTCGCTACTTCAGCTTTTCTTCGCCAAGTTTTCAGGATTTGATAGATTACGCGAAAAAGAATGCAACAATCACATACATGCATGCCTTTGTGACCTAATTTATACTTCGATATGTATTCTTGTACACTTTTAATATATTTATATATTATACGCATTGAAAAATCTTTCAAAATGAAACAAAAACTTTCTTAACTAATCCTTATTTAAATTGCAATGTCTTACGTAAACATTTGTTTCCAGGGTACATCGCAGTATTTTCTACTAGTCTTGTACGCTGCATTTTCCAACGAGTATCGAGAACACAAATTGCATTCTTTATTATTTTATTTGTATTAGGAAAATTGCGTTTCAACAAAGTTAACCAGTTACGGAAAATTAGGTCTCGAGAGTAATGTATTGAAAACCAGTCGGAATGCAGAAGGAAAACTATAAATAAGTGATACACGCCGTTTGATTTGTATTAAGCGTTGAATTATAATATACAAAATTGCGTTGATGTAATCTACATCTTCGTGCTCTTAACTATTTTACATTGGTTCTATACAAACAAAACTGTATTGATGCAGTTCTAAAAATCATTTTGAAACAATTTTATGAGTGTTGATAAGGAATTTAAAGAAAAGATTAGATATAATACCTAAATAATATTAAATTTAATATCGAATGCGTGTGATTTTTTCACGCATTTTCAAGATGTTTCAACTCTTTGAGTACTACTTTATGTACGGTCGTGTCCTTGTATACATGACTGAATAGTAGAAAACAAATTATTTAAGTTGAAAAATTGAATCACTGAAAGAGTTTCATGAATATTTTCGTGGACGTAAGCCTATGGTATTCACATATCAAGGAATTTTCATAATTTATCCGCTAATTTTTCTCTCGTCATTCCTATTTCAACACTATGATTATTTACCAACGGCTTGTTTTAAATGCTATGTTTTTTCTAACCAGCAGTATGTTTTAAATTACTTCAGCTTTTTTTCATTACTAAAAACAAGAACAGTGGTTTTCAAAGAATCACATAGCTAAGCAGTTCTCCCTTTTTAGCAGTACATTTAAATCTCTGTCCTGGCTGGGTAAATAAATTTACTACAAATACTGGCTGTAGTAGAACAAGAAACAAAAGGGTTTAATTTTTATCAATATTAATAGTGTCATTTATAAATAATAATATATCATAAATCTAAGTAAAAGTAGTTCTTACAGTAGATTTAGCACATGTATTATTATCCATTTTGTTTTTAGACGGTTGACTAAAATATCTAATATTATACTCCTAAAGAAAACCAGTTTGTTTACACGCATCATTATTATAATCGTATTTTCTATATCAATCTTAATTAAATCAATTTCAAACGATAATTATTATCGATTGAAACAATAAAAATTTCCAACGTCAATTCGTGTTTAAAGCTTCCGTCGGAAGTGATCGAGTAGTAACGAAAAAATCGATAGAGTAGACTCCATACACAATAGTAAAATATTTGTTAATAGGATAGGAAGACACTTTATACTCCCACGAAGAAGAAAAACAAGTCGCTATAGAGAAATACGAAAGTAGTTCAATGTTTGCAGTTCGGATTTTCTAGTAACTTCCGGAACTTATATGATGTGTGAATATCAAGTTGAAACTTCTAATTGATATAATTTTATTTCAAAGTTCTAATTTAATTTCAAAATCATTCCAAAATATTTTGAAAGCATTCTTATCAAATGAGTCGTACGCAATATATAGTCGTATATTTAATTTAATATTTTGAAAGTATTTTTCACACCAATGATATATTTTACATTTTAAATAAATTGACACTACCCAAAATGGATTAAAACCAAAAGAAATTTTATTTTAATATTCACCAATATATTTTCTTAATCAAAATTAAAAAAAAAAAAAACGCTATGGCCGAGATAAATTACAACGTGACTTTCAAATGACATCACTTGCATACTATACATATAAAATTAAACAATTCGTGAAATATGATGATAAATTCGACTGAGTTATTTGGTTAGCATTTTTTTCACTATCAATTTTTTTCTTAAAAAATCAGACCTAAATTTTTTAAATAATTTCTTTAAACATTAGTATTCGTTTTGCATTTAATATTTTTAAAACAATTCACTCAATTATTTTAAATGATAACATCCATTGGCAACTGTTACAAACAAAACAATATTTCCATACAAACTTAATTCCATATAACGTATTTATTTTTGTTGCATATAATATCGCTAGATGGTATTAATCATAATAATTTATTATTTATTATGAAAAAATGTTTGCACTTTCCAATAACTTTTATGTATTTGCATTGCAGAAGCTATATTTGGTAAAGAACTTTAAAAAAATGAGTTGATGAGTTTAAGCCTGAAATTTTGTGGAAATTTTTAAAAAGTCACATAAAGTTACAGTAAAAGTGATTTCTCAAAACATGACTTTTTCAATTATTAAAAAAAAAACAAATTTAAGTATTGTTTTCCATGTTAGTTTTACAGCCTTCATGAAATATTCTATTTATATTATATTATTTTAAATTATGAGGCTTATTTTTTATAACTGTATGTATAATTTATTATTGTAATCATAAAGAAGGATTTGAAAAAGGTGAGTGATGATTACTAAGAGCACATGTCGTAGGGAAGAATTATCTATTTTTTGTTTATATTGTAATGATTATTACACTAAAGTTGGGCCATAGGTTTTCAATGATGTAATTGTTGAATATAAATTAAGGTTGGTTATAAGTTTTCGAAATTCTATCAAGCTATCTTTGACGATTAAACGAATATTAGAGTTCACTTCATTATTTATCTACAGATGTCATTGTAAAAATTCACCATTGATCTGTGCAAATGGTTATCTGATACCGTGGTAGAATCGTGTCAAGTTTATACTATACTTAGAATTTAAAGATGCATAGCAATATTTATAGTTTTTAGTTATTGTAAAATTAATTTATAGGCTAAATAATTATTCTTCGGCTAGCATCATTGCAAGTCAAATTTTTTTGTGATATGTCAAAATTGTTTATCAAATTTGTCGTGCACAATTGCATTGAGCCTTTTTTGCCACTCTTAATTTCTTGTGGCCTTATTTTACCATTTATTTCGTTTTTAGGCATATAAATTTATGTTGTCTTAATTATTTACTAAAGTCACTAACTAAAGTATGAATACAGACATTATAGCTAACAAAGCTAAACTCGTATAAATTCAAACACGTTGAGATCGTATAACGCTGCGATAGCTTCATTCATTCCCTCTAAGATTGTAGCAAATACTTTTGAATAACTACACAACCATGAATTATTTAAATCTTATAGTATGTATTACCATTACTTGACTGCCGCCGAATTTGGAACTAAAATTGTCCGCGTAAAGTAGATATCTTCAAAACCTGCATTGTTTTCGTAAAAATACATCTACATAAATTTATATCTTGCCTATACAAATCTGCAAGTAAATAAACAAATTTGTTGGAGTGTTGCACATCACATACGCGATGGTGGCGCCCTCTCTAACGGTGAAGTTAAAATGGTACATCAAAATTTGTCGATGATATAATAAATTTAGCGGTTTATTATTGGCAAAATAAGTAGTATAATTGGAATCCAAATAAAAGGAAACTATTTGACGTTTTACCTTTATTTAATATAAATTTTATTATTATAATTTACCGTATAAAGCATCGTTCCGTTTTCGTACATCGCATTTCGCTTTATATAATAACCGCAAATCGGATAAGTAAAAGTTGGTAATGTATAAATAATGTTAACATATATTTGGTACGGTGTTATTTTTTTATAATATGGTATAATCTGAAAACGGATCAGAGTAGCGAATTAAAATTTTTTGAGGCGCTCGTCAGCGTTTTTCCTAATTTTTAACTCATTTTTTAAACAACTTGCATTATTAGTTATAGTCGGTTGATTTTGAAAAAAAAATTTAGAAACGTGATCGCCGCACACGTTCGCGTGAACTACGCAAGATTCGAATCACAAAATGAACATATTTAGTACACTTATTTATATGCAGTAAGTCGTTGACTTACGTGATTTCGACTTACGCGACATAAACAAATATTATATTCAAATAAACGCAGAATTTACCATATACCAGAATTAATAATACTTTCCTTTCATGTTGCCTTAACTTTATGCATGAAGACACATTTTATTTTAACAAAATATTATTTAAAAAAATACTTTCAAGTTTTCCTAGATTTACGCGATTTTTCGACATACACAAAAAAACCTCGGAGGGAATTAATCACGCAATTCGAGGATTTACTCTACTCTTCTTACTCTGATTTTATGTGATGTTTCAACCGCTTCCCGATACAGAAAATGGAACTCAGGATACCTAAAAACCTTATTTATAATGTTCTTATCATATCTCTATATCCCTCCCTCACTGCAAAAAGATTAACCTACCGAATAACAGCCCATTCGCGATAGCATTGTGTAAATAATGACATGCGTGTGCTAAAAGTTTGAGTTATTTCATGATATTTTTCAATTTATTTGAATGTTTTCATCAACGAATTAAGTACAAAAATTAATAGCCGATTGTTCTATGTGAAAAAAAAATGAATTAACTCCAATATGATTGTGTGCGTAGGATAAGTGTTAATTTTATTTCTATTGAATCGAAGTTTGTCTATCGGAGGAATATGTTTATTGTCATATTGACGTAATTTATTTTTATATAATATATCAATCAAGATTTCTTACATTTGTTAAAAAAAAATCGTTGCGGTACAATTTGTGATTAACACGGTACTATGATTGAAATACACACTTCATTGTGAAAGTATCTTGATATTCATGCTGTTTTATTTTTAAATTAAATGCACGTTGTAATGTGGGCATTTATGATTTTTAAGCACACAATTTACGCGAAATGTTAAAATATTTTGACACTCCAAAATGACGATTAGCCGCTTCGTTGGTGAAAACAATTACAAAGAATAAAATGCATGATTATCTTGTGATAAATTCACTGCATTTAAAAAGATGTTCTGATAATAAATATAAAAAAACAAATTCGCTCGTATCTATGCTTCGTAATCGTTATGCTCTCATTCTTGCCATAAGTAAAGGCCAATAACTTTTTCATATACACACAAGTGGTTGTTCTGTTGGACTTGTTCTTTTCAAACGATAACTATTTTCAAAACATTGTATTCCAATCGATATCCAATTTTTTACGAGCCTTGGTGAAAGAAATCTTGGTGAACATTTTTAAAAAGTTATCTATGATTTAATGAATAATATCGTATTTTAATTTAAAAAAACATAACTCCAAGTGCACAACATGACTTTTTAGACGCCTTCATGAGACAAAAATCAATTTAACACAAAATTTTTCGTAATATATTTTTTTTTTTATGACAAACTTGTGAAAATTACTATATGATTAAGATTATCTAACGATACGCGACATGTGACATTCTCAGTAAACAAAGAATGAATATGACAAAAGAGTTCGGGCTTTATCGGAACCGTCGCGAAGAAATAGATGCGCTCAATTGCAGGGACTCCGACTCCAGCATTTACCAAAACCACGACTCCGACATTGACTAAAAACCAGGGCTGTGGAGTCGGAGTCGTCTCGTTGATTTGGGCGGAGTTGGACTCGGAGTCGGAAATTTTGAAAAGTTTGAACTTTTTATTTTTGCATATTTTGTCAAATTTGGCTATTGGCTGGATTGGTAGGGTTGATATTTGTCTCCGGCCAAAACGCCGCGATGACTCCGGCCACATACGAAAACGAACTCATGATATTAATATGTATACATATTACTTTAATATTTTACAAAAGGACAATCCTCAAAATTTTGGTTTAGAGATAATGAGTGTTCACTGTTTTGCATTATTCTGTAATTTTTTTATAACATACAGTTTTAAATGAATACTTTTGACTTCTGTCATAAAATAGATTGTAGTGCACTCGAACAAAGTGGCATTAATTATATCAATTCAATATTTCAGTAGCAGAATACACTGTCTGGTTGTACTCTCACATCCATAGTTATTATTTCAATATTTGTGTAACTGTCAGGTAATGTCCATGTACATATGTCGTTTTTGAAAGTTACAGTATAAGAAACATGCGCATTCGATTCATCATTCTTGTATCCCTTTAATGAAATTCATAGACCAAAACATTTTTTTTGGAGATTGTCCTACGGTTGCAACTGGTAAGCGGTATTTCATTTTATGGTAGGTATAATAAAAGCAGGCGTGAAGTTATATCAGAATTCCAAGCTGTTTGTAATATAGGTATAGTATAAACTGGCAAAATATGACGTAAATTCATAAACATTCTATCAACACATCAGTGATAACTTTACAAGAAAGTGATTCGAAATATGCTTTATTCAAAGGGACGGCAACCAGATTAAATCTATTTTTTTAATGATTTCAAGTACCTTTCGAAATCAAAATATGTAAAAACAGTTATTTGATGCATTCGACATAAGTGAAAGCAAATAATATTTAGTCAGTTTGCAATAGACTATAAAATGACCAATAACAATTTGTTTTAACACCTTTTAGATAAAAAATTTCAAACAGATTACTCAAATAAAAATAAATAAAAAAAAATGTGAGGACGAAATAATATTAATGAAACGGTATTATACTAGATTTTTATTTTAAGCACAATATTTTCAAACCTCATTTCTTTATAAAATTTTATATTATTTTATCCGGTCACACAAAAAACTGTACCTACAAATATAAAAATAATTGT
The DNA here is from genome assembly GCA_028554975.1 of Himalopsyche kuldschensis. Lineage (NCBI taxonomy): Eukaryota > Metazoa > Arthropoda > Insecta > Trichoptera > Rhyacophilidae > Himalopsyche > Himalopsyche kuldschensis. Next base: position 600,105 of record JAHFWI010000074.1, read on the forward strand.
TTTAATACTTTTAAGTGATTTGTTACAAATAAAGCGTATGTATGTATTTAGAAAGCATCCACTAACTACTAAATGTATCTGTATTAAACGTTGGTAGAAATTTATTACGATTATTATCTTCGCGCTATTCTCCCTGGTATTGGAAAAAGAAGTGCCACCATTCATCATTCGCTCAAAAATCTCTCTCATTTTCACGCAAACACTCAAGAGAAATATATAACTTATCCAACAGTCTCTGGCTTTTGGCGTCTGAAAATGCACCGCTGCTGAGAGAATTTTCCGTTATTGAAAATAGGAAGCAATATTCAATATTCATTTTTCAATTCATCCCAAATGCTTATATTTTCAAGATACACATAACAAGTAATACGTTAACATAAATAAAACAAAAAAAAAGTCAATTATAGAACATTATTAAATAATCAAACATCGAAATCGCTAAATTGTGTGAAGTATTAAATTGGATACGAATTAATTTAATTTAAGCTGTGTTTAGTGCGTGTTCTGAATTTAAACTTATAATCCTTATTATTATATTGCGGAATATAAACAAACATGTTATTATTTTACAATATTTTAAACAAAAGCACATCTTTCGAATACGCTAGTGATTTATTCTATTCCCAGTTTGAGTGACTGTACCAACGGTAAGCTGGTACGCGCGGTTACATTACGAATTGACCGGAATTTTCTACATACATATTTTATTTGAGCAATTTTTGCTTTTCCTACAGCTCAAGTCGCACCTCGAACCAATACTGAGACCAGACACGCAGTGTTCAACATAATGAAAGACGACGAGCATTCAGATTTGCGTTATAGTTTAAAGTATATCGCATTGGCATTTTTTAAATATCTAAGTATTATATAGTCGGAGAGAGCTTAAGAGCTTTCCCTTGCTATCGGGTGGGCCTAGGTTTTAGATCTTGCAAGTTCAAAATGAAAGCTATATTTTTCCGATTTAAATTTTATATGTTGTAATTTCTACTTGAAATGAGCTCGAGTGATAAAAATTCTTCCAATTGTTATCAAAATTAAACAGTTTTTGTTTTTTTTTAAATAACAACATTGAATGTGGCTTGGAATCCATTAAAAAAATCAATCAAAAAAAAAGTTCAATGATTTTTATTTCAGTCCGTTGTATTGTTGATCGTTAAATTATCACAGAAAGACTTGACCTGGATTACTTAAAGGGAAATAATAAATGTAGTAAATCAGCCAAGCTGAAAGTTAGTATCGATCATTTCCAAAAGGATACGCAATATGGCAATCATTTCGAAGGAGAATATTGAATTTATATGTGTAATATTCAATCAATAAATGTTTCAGCTGCCATTATATGTAGTAAAAAAGTCAAAAACATTGTGAATCTTCAACCAGGTTCAAACAGAACATCTACTCGTAAAGAGTTAAAAACTTTACATATCAGTTGTACATTACTTGAAGTAAACCGATCGTCAGTTATTCTAAAGTAAGTGTAAAGAAGTCATACAAAATGTTGTGTAAGTATTTTATTTACTTGCGAATACAAAAGCGTAATGTTAAATCGAAACTGATTCAGATCATCTAATTTTAACCATAATAATATCATTATTTTCATTAAATCGTTACATTTTTATACATGAATTCGATTCGACTTTGAAAATTTATTTCATGCGAAGCCTATTATTTTTTTATTACCTCTGCTGCTTTAATGGCCTGCGTTTTCTTTTTTAGATATAGTATCGGTCCAATTACACAGAGCAACATAACAAAAAATACGTTGATTGAGTAGGCATTTGGTAGAACTCCATTATAATACGGTAAGAAAAATAACAATGTATTTTAGTTCTACATAAATTATTCTATATATTTGTTGATAGCTATTTCGGCTTACGCCTTCGTCAGAACTATGGTATAGTTCTGACGAAGGTACGGTATAGTTCTGACGAAGGCGTAAGCCGAAATAGCTATCAACAAATATTTAAAATAATTTATGTAGAACTAAAATACATTGTTATTTTTCTTACCGTATAACAAAAAATACGGTTACGTACCGTACTAAATGATTATGTTTACATCTATATGAATATAAAAGCGCATGATAGCCGTGGTATTTCAGTTAACTTACCGAATCGAATAAAAGTATTCATATTTGATATACTCTTTCCAATTAATCCGAAAAGGAATAAATTTAATATGTCATATAAGTATTTGTAGCACTTTCGATGGATTCTCCGGTAACTTTGTGGAAGTTTATTTTAATATAAAATTTAAATAAATTTTGATTATTCCACGTAGTGTGTACTAATTGTGACACAATACATGGAATAATCAAAGTTATTTTAAATTTTATATTAAGTTTTTGTAGATTTACTTTCTGAGCACCACTGTAAATATTTTCAATATTAAATAGGTTTAAACCTTAAATACATTCAATAAAATGTTCCAGGGGTTGTTAAATTGTCTGGCATTGCGATCAAATTATTAAATTTAAGAGAGGTGGTCATTTATTAGTGTAGAAATTATACAAACAGAAGGAATATTACTTAGGAGAAGTGTGAGCCTAATTTACAAAAATCTTTATTTGTAGGCGTGATTGTATAAAGATATGTTTTTCAGTCGAAATTTTAATTGGAGAATCAGAAATAAATTCTGCAGTTAATTGAATAAAATAACATGAATGCAACAAAGTTATTGATGCAACAGAATTTCTTATCTAAATATTGAGCCCCTTCTTCATATTATCCATAACGCATTTTATTTTCTAGGATTTTAAAGAGAAACGACTCCGCAATGGACTTGTTGGCGACTGCTTACACATTGCTTAATAAATTAAAATTATTCTAATCATCTTATTGATAAATATCAAAACCTTTAAGATCTGATTTCTAAAAGTTCTATGTAATTTTATCATACTTAGAAATCAGTGTAATATTTTTTAAGTACTTCTTGAGTAGACAGTAATGAGTTATTTCAACAACATGTAAGGAAATGTTTCGCTATCAAATCTTATAAAATCTGGATCTGTGTCATCGTATTGCCTCCTGGTACATAAGTTTCTCTTATTGGGTAACTTTGGATGTAAAATACATAATTCAACATTATAAATGAAAGAAAATATAATATTATCGTACGATAATCGGCCGAATAAAATTGCAAGTTAGAGTGGATATATTTAAGCACTTGGAAAGCATTAGAATATCATTGAATAATGATTTATTATTAAAAAGTATTTATATTGTCTAAAACATTTCCATATTTTCATCATTGACTTATCAACCAAATTTTTTCAATATTCTTATTAAATTATTCCATCCATCAAATGAAGAGAGAGCAATTGCTTGACTCCATTATTTTATCCGTATCCTCTCCGGAGAGGCAAGTTGGTCGACAGAATTATAAAATAATTCTATAATATAAAATAAAACAAAATACGTGCAGTTTATATGCTTCGTCAGTTGTGCAAGATTTTCTTTCAATGGAAGTTAAAACAGTAATAAAAATATGTATTTACGAAACATTTCAATAAAAATAATACCTGTAGTATTTAAATAGAATTATATTTTAGAAAATGCAACTACACATTGGCATTTTTGAAGCATTGTTGCTGATTGGTGGCTGATTTCATGAATAAAAGAATAGGTAAAGATTACGACTAACTGATTAAGTTTGTTTTAAAAATAAAACCACAGGTGGCACCGAAATCTCACAAATTAATCACAAATCTTGTGCAAAAAAATAATCATTTTAGTATTTATGATGTAGTTTGATAATACATATAAACGTTTTTATCTATGTAATTAGTAATATACCGCGTAAGTTCGGTATGGCAATTAACACTTTTTGTTCAGGCATTCACGGTCATTAACTTTTGAATAAATTATTGAGATGCTATATAACATTTTAAATCCATAAATAATGTATGTCTATAAATGAAACATACATGATTTTAATTTTATTTGTTTAATATTTATACGAAAACTTTCATTTTTTTTTTCGAATGGATCTTCTATATAACATTCAGAAGTCTTTCTAAGCGTAATATAATGTATGTATAATAATAAAACATGTAATCTTTTAAGATACAAAATTTCATATTCACGCATTGATTTCACCATTACATTGAAAATTATATTTAGGAATCGTCTTGATGTGATTGTTGTTCAATACCTTTTATGTCATAGCATAGCTAGATGAGCTCCGCTTAGCGATCAGAATTTTTTAGAACAATTTTGATAAGAAGCACTGGTTTGAGAATGCTGAGAATATTTGATGCCTCTATACGGAAAGTCAATCTACCATGACTTTTATTCAATCTCAAATGATTTTCAACTTTTAAGGTGTTGGCCAAAAATTAGTAGCATGACATTAAATAAAAATAATAAAACATTTTTAGTATTTTTTCCACATTAAATTTATCAGATCAAGACCGGTTTAACTCATAATCGATAATGCACGCTATGAGTGAAACCGGTCCTGATCTAACAAATTTAATGTGGATTAAGTACTAAAATGTTTTATTACATGTTTTACACAATAAAAATGTAATATGATGCCAAATAAAAAACAGTTAATAGTTATCTACTTTTGAAATGTATCACAGTTACTCTCGGTTTTTTATATTTTTAATAAATTGTGGAACGTGGAGTTCTTACATAACTTTATGATGCCTGCATTTATAATATTATAATTCGTCTCTGCTTTTAAAATGGTTTAAAATCACTGTAGTAATCGGAAGAAAGCAAAATCTGAATAATATTTCCGTTATGTCATAGGAAGTGGATAATAACCAAAATCACTGAGAATAAAAAACGCAGCAAAAAAGATGAATACATTACTTACATCTGAAATAGTACAGCCTCGAGGCGAAACGATACCGGAGAATAAATTTTCGCCGGAAATTGTCATTTAAGGCTTTTTATCGCGATAAGACGTGATAATTATACATACATGACTTCGTTATGAAAGTAATATCTACCCGACAGATTATCGGATCCATTTTTGAATACTTCTGCCGTCGAAATAATACATTTGAGCCAGTACAAAAATATTTTATGGCCAGTTTCTTTTTTTTAAATGAGTTGGCATTTGGCATACACCAATACATGTCTGCGTCGTGTATATATGCCGTAAAAATATAGATATTACTTCAAAGAAGGAATTGACAGCTGTTATCATGTCTTATTCCAAATAATATACTTAGTAAGATGTATAAATGTATAAATGTACTGACATCAATTCCATTACATTAAAACACGTAAATTACCTACGGCATTGAAAAAAAAGTGTCCAAAAACATTTACATCTGGACATACAATATCTGATCATTTAAATATTTGTACAATTTGATTTGTGTGTACAAACTGTAAAGTTACTTGAATAAAGAAATTAGCCTTGACGTACATAAAATGATTTCAGAATTAATCTTATATTAAGCAAGGCAAACACAAACGGAATAATAAAGCTATCTGTATATATTATATTTGTTTTGTCTCTACTTATTTTTCAGTAAAATTAAAAAAAAACATCCTGTTATAATTTGTGATAAACACCTAATAATTCAAAAGCAATTCCCACAGTTTGTGATGAAACAATGATATATTATACAATACAATTAAACGATTATTTTATATTATTCTTTGCAGGGAGACATGATAATTATTTTTCAAAAGAATAAATTTATGGTCGAATAACTAAATTCAAGTATTTGTGATTTGGGTGACACTATGATGTTTTCAAAATTATGAGCTTTTCTTTCAAATTGTCTCAGTGGAAGATTAATATATTAGTCACCACTGATAGTCAGGAATATCTGGGGGTTTTGATAGTTTTTCCATGCTCAATCCCGTAAAGCAATTTGCCTATATATTTGGTATCTTTATTAGAAATAGTTATCAAATCAGTCTCTCCTTGCTGAAGGATTTCTAACATTGAAAACAAAGAATTTCTCTGCATGATATTCAAAAATATGCTTCAATATATGATTATTTGAAACAGTTTCACATTAATAAAAATAAATGAACGTTCACAAACTCTCCTGTGAAAGAACCAATTTCTCGATACTTGAATCTAACTATGAAATGAAAATGATTTTTCACAGATATACATATACGCGGATACAATTACACATTTATGTAATACTAGTATCGCTACCCGGCGTCGCTCGGACTAAGCGACCAATAATTATTTAATGTTATATGATTCGACATAATTATATCACAAAATCTAATATCCAAAATAGAGTTAAAATAAAATCACAAACTTTATTTAATTTGATGACAGCACCATTCTCGCCCATTAAAATGTCCAAATTCAAGGAAAAAATCTAATTTGCTGTCAAAGAAATGTCAAATAATACCTTCACGTAAATAATAAACATTATTATTAATAATAAAGCCGGGAAAAGTTCAGTAGAAGACTAATTTATTACATTTTGACTAAATGTCTTCGCCGATAAAAATTCAAACATATTTTCTTTCATATTCGTTTTTATGGCAACTTAATGACCAACAATGCAAAAGGGAATTACAGACCCACAGACAAACATACGCCGTTTCGGTTTTATATACAAGATTATATTGGGATCGAAATGGTTAATGAACTAGTAATTTCTCATTTATGTATCAGGTTTCGGTAGTAATTATAGAGAGATTAAACGACATTACTTAGCATAATGAATAATTTAAATGTTTTTATAATATTTAAAAGCACTGCGCATAACTAATAATAGATATTTTGTTTTTTTGTGGTTTCTAAAAATATGATATTATATAATACAGTTAGAAAAATAGTGGCCACAAAACTGTTAATTTTAATGATATTTTGTCTAAATGGACTTAGCCATGAGTGGGTTACGCTTCTAAAAAATATCTTAAGCCGATAACCTATCTTTGAAATTTATTAAGTGATTCTATGGGACATTGTTATGGAGTTAAGCCTTCTTAGAAATCCTGATTTAGTTTATATAATTATTTTAAATATGAATAAGCGGAAGAACTGTAATACAATGTGTTAGCAATAAGAGCTTGGCCTAGGTCAATATCAAATTTTCATTTTTTCAATTTAATAGCTTAAATCCCTGGACATGGGTGTCCGTAAAATCTTTTCTCTTTGGGTTGGTGTATCTCATGTGATTTAAAAATATCTAACTCCTAGGTTTTTACTAGCTATGATTCTAAATAATTTATTATACGGGTACGGCTCTTGTTATTGTGCAATAGTGCACTGTCCCCCCATTTATATTCAAGCAATAAGCAATATAAAAATAAATATACCAATTTATTCATTTCAAATTCGCCATATGTTATAATACAGATATTGCAATGAGCGATGATTCACACTTGACTGGTGGACGGCGCCAAAAATTTATAATAGGTTTCATAAAGTCAGCTGTCGTAAAAAGGTTTATTATATATGTCAAGTGTAAATTTTTCACTTATACCTGAATAAAAATAGTATACCTTATTCATATTTTAGTGCCTATAATGACAATCGAAAACAGCATTTCTTACTTAATTGCTTAATACTAAAAACGCTTGAAGTCTTATATTCGATAGAGTCTCAGAAAGTTTCTCTGCTTTACTTGCATATCGGTACTGTAAAATATTTTATATCGTCATAAGTAATAAATCCAAGTATTATAGTGCATTTCCGTGCACTCTCATTTCACTTAGAAGATTATGCAAGATTCTGTATAAAAAATATCAGATATAATTTAAATAAAGTATTTCGTAATAATTTCTGGATTAATTACATGTATGTTTTCATCAAACACTACTTGTACCTGATTTTTAAATTGCTGAAATAATTCTGTATTTCATTTAATAATCAAGTACCTCAAATTTTTGAGAAATCTTGTGAAAAATCCTTATTTCATTCATTCTTCTTAGATGACACATTTTCCATGGTCTAAAAAATCCTTCGACATCCATTTTGATAGTTTGTTTCAATTATTTATGAAATTGTATTAAATCATAATGTCTGGAACCCTGTTTGATTCTTAAAATGCGACGTGGAGAACTGGAGAGAGAGGCTAGCTAATTTCCATTTATTTCCTTATTCATATCTTTCATGTATCATTCATTACCTTATTAACTAAATACTGTTCAGCTCATCTTGAAATGCTGCATGAAAGGTTCATATGCTCGACATTCACAGAAGACATGAATACGGAAATATAAATTACTATTTTTCGTACGACTTGTACTTTTATTTTGTAAAGATCAGGACCGTTTTCGATCACCGCGAGCATTTTCAACTGATGAAAGTTAATTATAAGTTAAAAAATCTCGCGAATTGCGAATCCGGTCTTGATATTTACAAAATGAATTTGGACGTAGGACAAAAAAGTATGCTTTATTTATTTATTTATTTAAACATAATGCCTTTCCATCAAGAATTAAGTTGACAAGAACACTTTTAAAATGATAAGAGATATATTTGAATATTGTAGTGTGTTACTATTTTTATGCAAATATTCAGGGCTTTTTTCCCATTTAACGCGGTGGAACGGCGCTCCGGCACCTTTTTTCACAGATTTCAAAACCAATTAGACAAAATCTTACTTAAATGATATTTGAATGTAATTTTTTTTAGTAAAAATCTTGACATGAAGTGAGTTTCTCGAATATATGTGATATGAAAATTCTCTTTTATAGTTTGATTGAAAAAAACGAGTAAAATTTTAAAAAAAAAGTAGTTGTTTTTTTCACCTTTATTTCAAAAATTTATAATACGTTACAGTTGAGTTTTTTGATAAAAGATGTTTTTTCGCGACATTGTTATTACTGTAAATAACAGTTATTTCAGTAATATCATTAATTTAACTACGTCTTCAGTCTTAATCAGAGTAAATCAGTCTACGTAATGATGTAAAGCTAACCGTGTTCACCAGAATCTATTCCAATTTTTTTAACAAGTGTAATTTTGGATTTGACAATCACTTGGCACTAATTTTAAATATATTGACTAATTCCGATGTATTTTTTTGAATGGGAATTCGTGCAATATTATTAGTAATATCATTTTTTTTTAATATACAGTTTATTGAAAATATTCGGTTATTTATATTAACCTAAAGAAAAGTTTAATTATGAAAAAGAACCGCAATTACAGCCTTTGTTTTTTTTACATATTTAGATTGGAAACGTCACAAATCACAATGAACAATAATGTGATACACAATTATAAAATAATCCGGAAAAATGAGTGTTGATTTTTCGTCTGAATCAATATTGATGTAGTTAAGGGCTTCTTTTAAGAAGCCGTCTTTGCTAATGAAAATTTGCTTTCAATTTAACTGATTGAATGAAAATGAATTTGCAGTTGAAAATGATCGGTCAATTAAACTGACCTATGAATGAATATGCTTTCGTGGTAACTAACAAAACGGCTAACTTCATTTAAAAATTATATCCCTTAAAATGACACTTCTAATCTTCATACATTTTTTTTTGAAATTTGCAAACAAAAACAACTATGGTTCCAATCACGGTTTATATTTTACTGGTCGAAATATGTTTTTGACACTGATTGTGTACAAAGGTAGTTGATGTAAGAATTTTAATAAAAAAATAGAATACAAAGTAAATAATATGAATAAGCTCAAAAAAAATCTTACATATTATATTATGAATAAGGAATTTGATCTTTTTCACTCATTCACACGATATATCACACCAATTCTACATTTTAAAAATGTATGATAAAAATGAACTTTTTTTAATATTGTATAGACAACCGTCTTATTCCGTGAAGCAAGAAAGATTAATCTGATATATATCGTATCACGCAAGAAATCGAAATAGTCGGAGGGTGACCGAATCCAATCTCTAAGCAATTGATTAGAAACTAATTACGGTAATATCAAATAAATGTATCGAAAAAAATACAATTTGAACGAAAAGTTACGTTTGAAATGAAAAAGAAATGAATTCTTTGTAGAGTGAAAAGGACACCCTTACATGCGTTAAATTAGCTTACAAGCGCATCACTGAAGAAAAGCTTATAGGAAGTATCCATCAGAATATTCTTCATCTCTTTCTATTCGATTTGAAATCTATGTGTTCTTTAATTGGATTAGAAGATGGTCAATTAGTTTTGTCTGTGCTCACGGCATTTGGAATGGTGGGTGTGATTGGCCGTACCGTGGATGGGTTCCGCGCGAAAGTGCACGGGGAAGGTGGAAAATATAAAAAGGCAGTAGAGTTAAGGCAAATGCATCAGTAGCTCGTTGCTAACCGCATCCTTCACACAAGATACAATGAGATTGCTGGTAAGGAATTAATACATATTGTTACAATAGTTAATAATAGTAAAGAAATATATCGGGCCGCGTAAAGCTGTAAAAAAATATCAAATCGTGAATCAACACCGTATTGGAATTAACTTAAGGAATACCAGTGAAAACTACAGATTGGTGTTGGGTTCGAATATTATTGAATTTTTATTTGATAGATAAATGATAATTTTTTCAATACAATAACATTTGTATCGTGCAGCCTAAATTTAAAATTATCGCTAACTGAAATAATATTACATTGGTTTAACAATGTATAGTTAATTATGCATTCATTTTCGGGGTGAAAACTATGGTTATAACTTCTAGTACAGTAAATTCTATACTATATAATGTAAAACCTTTGCGCATTGTAATCTCTTTCTAAACGGAAAACAAGTGACTTCCTCGTATATTGATTAACGTAACATGTAACAATATAAATAAATGAACGTGTTGTATGAAGCGATTGGTTGATTTTTATGAATCTTTATGAAGTATATTATTGGCTAGATATTCAGTCATGTGAAAAGCTACATTTTACTTAAGTCAAATCACGATATAACTATTATAAATCATTTTTAATGACCTAACACTATATAAATCACGTTTCATAACAGTTAATCAAATAACTTCAATTTCGCTTCATTCATTAATTCTGGATAAATACATTTTTTATTGTTTTTTCTACAAAAAAATATAACCCATCATTGTGAAAAAGTAAATCAAACACATTTGTATGATAACTTGTGAAACTCTTGGCGCCGTGTTCAGGAAACGATGGTTTTAAGCTATATTTGCAGTACGCAAGACGATTAACTTACATAACGTCATTATTTTATTAATATACTCTGTAATATATATATATGTATATCCGTTTTTATGAGCGGGGGAATAGCTTCCGCTCAATTAAAATTGACAAACGCGATTGATTTGTAGTACCACAGCCATACTAATATGATTTAAGTATTCTTGTGCACGTGCTTTTTCAAACAGATTTTAGCACTCCTAATCAGCTGTTATATTGTGTTTTTTTGAAATAAGTAAATTCTTGTTGTTCTATTCTTCTATCATTATTGTTGATTTAAGGTGCCTAACAAAATTTCAACGCTTTTATTAGAAAATATTTTTTTTAATACGATTTGTTTTGTAGTAGGTTCATTATGCTCATACGTTAACAGTATTTCTATTCACCAAAATATTTCGAACTGAGAAGTGAAGGGCTCACAGCTCGTAAACTACGTGCTGGGTTATTGAACTTTTTTTAATTAACTTTACTTTTATTCCAGAGCTTCACTACATTGATGTGCCTGGCCGCACTGGCGGCAGGCGCGGAGAAAGAACCATCAGAAGTGGCCGCCCCAAAAGCAGCCGAGCCTGAAAAGTCTACCGCTGTTGAAGTCTCTCCTGGAGAGGACAAAAAACAAGACAAGAGAGGACTTTACGACTTCGGATATGGCGGCGGCCACGGTTTCGGTGGGGAGTCATCCTTCGGTGGACATCACGAAGAACACGTGAAGACAATCACTGTTGTCAAAAATGTCCACGTTCCGTACCCTGTCACCAAACACATCCATGTGCCAGTCACTAAGCATGTCCCGGTCCCTGTTAAGGTACCAGTGCCCCACCCATACCCAGTGGTCAAGCACATCCCCTACCCTGTCAAAGAGATTGTCAAAGTACCCGTTCACATTCCAAAACCATACCCAGTAACTAAAAATGTCCCGTACCCCGTCAAGGTTCACGTTGACAGACCGGTTCCAGTTAAGGTTTACATTCCTCAGCCTTACCCAGTCACTAAGCACGTACCGTACCCAGTGAAAGTGCATGTACCGGCACCTTATCCAGTAACCAAACATATCCATGTCCCTGTCAAAGTCCCAGTTCATGTACCGGCTCCGTACCCAGTTGAAAAGATCGTCCACTATCCAGTGAAGGTAAACGTTGACAGGCCTGTTCCGGTTCATATTCCAAAACCAGTACCAGTTCATGTTGAGAAGCCAGTACCATACCCCGTGGAGAAGATTGTCCACTATCCAGTCAAGGTCAACGTTGACAGACCGGTACCATACCACGTCGACAAGCCAGTGCCTTATGAAGTGAAAGTGCCAGTGCCAGCACCTTACCCAGTTGAAAAGATCGTCCACTACGCAGTTGAGAAGAAGGTACCAGTGCCCGTCAAGGTCCATGTTGATAGACCAGTGCCTTACACCGTTATCAAACACGTGCCTTACACCGTCGAGAAGCGAGTACCCTATGAAGTTAAGGTGCCATACCCAGTTCACCATCACGAAGAAGAACAACAAGGAGGATCTGAAGGCGGTCAAGAACACGGAGGCCAAGAACAAGGAGGCTATGAACAAGGAGGCTACGAACAAGGAGGCTACGAACAAGGAGGCTACGAACAAGGAGGCCACGAGCAAGGAGGTTATCAACATGGCGGCGGAGACGAGAGCTATGAAGAGGAGGGCCACCATTGATAACTCACCTCCTTATTCTTTTTAACTTGTTTTAAGCTAATCCAAATATTTTTTTGTTTTATCTACTGCTGTGTTTTATCTAGACTGAGAACGATTGTATACGAGGCAAATTCTTTACTCTTGCAATTCTAATAAAATATGTTTAGTTACTAAATATTGTTTTACTTCATTAAAATATCCACACACTTGAACTTGAACGGTGGAGAGGTTTTTGATTTGATATGCCAATCTAAGAAGTTTTCTTATTTCACTTAATACTATTTGAAACGAGATTACGTATGAAAATGCTTTATCATACTTTCTAATAAGATTATATATTCGTAAACTTTATATAAATGTATAACTAAAGCTGCCGTAGCTTGGCTACTTCCGTGGTACTTGAAAGTAGATATACAAACGTATATTATCAGCTGATTGAATAGCTTTATCGTTCTTACGAGAAAGTTTATGTTAGTCATTATTTTAATGCATTTGATAAGAATGTTTTTTGTAAATAATAACGTAAAGATAGCAGCTGATTTCTTTTAAATTACAATACAACTCAACTGGAACAGCCAGAAAACTATGTACTCATAAAAACTACAAGTGTACATTTGAAATAATTAGAACCAAAAAATCAATCAACTGAAATATTTATTCTATAAAGGATGATAACTATTAATCCGTGAAAGAACTATATTTAAAATATGTTGAAAAAAACACACAATTTGTGAAACTCATTTCACAATAACTTTTTTGATCTTGACCGGTATATGATCAATCGTAAAATGCTATAAATTGTGTGTTCATATTATACAAAAATGCTAGAATACTTTTTAAGATTTATTATAATTTTAAACCAATGGCTAAATAGGCACGCTTCAGTCATGTTTTTTATGATTCAATTGTACAAAGTGAGAATGCTTTGAATCAAAACGTGTGTAAGGAAAAGATTCTTCGCATGATTTCGCGAAAATAACTGATTGGAGAAAGCCGACATTGCAACGACCGCGTTACACATCAGTGTTAAAATTGTTTTCCATCGTAATAAATAATTGTATTAATAATGTAGTCACAGATATTAAACACGCGCCGCGTGAATAAAAATACTCTAAATTTCTATTTGGCGTGTGTACGCCGACCATTTCTGTCACGCTACAAAAAACATAAGCATGGATTAAGTATTATAGAGGGCTTTCACTAACCTGATGTAAGGAATGTTTGCTGGGACATGATATTTTGAGCCTGGATCGAAGTCCATCTCTGATCTCAGAACTGGAGGCTTGATTCCGCTGTATTGTTCTCTGAAAAAAACAAAAAATATTTATTAATTCAAAGAACATAGAAATTCAGCACTTATTTATGTACGTCGTACATTTTTAAATAAAATTGATAAATTATAGGAATTCAAAGAATAATTTTAAATAATGTAATGACATAAGTAATTGTTTCTCTATCTAGTTATCGACTAAATTTTACTCTTAGAGTGGGTTCACTGTAAAATCAATATAACCAAAACTAGGATCTAAGTATTTCAGCGAAGAGCGGTTTTTACATTGCAAAATATCTTAATTTCCAAAATGAAAATTTTGAAAAACTTTAAAGTTATTTTCATTTAAAGAAAATAAGCTTAAGGAAAACACCTTGCTTTTAGTGTCACGTTTTAGTCCCTGCAAAAGTTGACCGAAACACTCATCTTGTTAAAATATCTTTTTATCTTTATTAAAATATTTTCATTGCGTATTAAATTTGGTAACAAATCGTTTGTTTTATATTAAACTATTTTATTGTTTATTCGACAGATAAAAAATATTACAATCCCAATCAGACGTAATTAAGCTGATATTTGAATTTATTATTTAAAAATTGTCCATTAACCCTTAGTTCTTTTTATATAGCTCTCGCCTGAATGATTTATTTGTCCAGTTAATTAAAAATAATATGTCGTAATACCAAAACTATAAATCGCTCATAATAAAAGCAATGATAAAAATGAAAGCTCAATTATTATTTCTCATTAGGGTAGTCTTTTCGTTTAAAAATCTAATTAATTGAAACGGTTTAAATGTACCTCAGTCTCCACCAATGACAGTTGTATTGCTCCTTCCTTACGTCCTTTGAGAACACATCCCATCTCCATTTGTCCATGGTTAGAGCAAATGGTAAGAAAGCCACCTTATCCATGGCCATGGCGAACAGATAATTAGTGTCGTGCAAGTAATCATCGACAGACTTCTGCACCAAGCCAAGAGTCTGAAGATGTCGAGGACTCTGTACTGAGAGAGCTATAGCTTCGCCGATTGCCTCGTGAAAACCTGAAAAAAAAAATATAACATTTTATGCTCTAAAAAAAGATGAGAAATTGTTTGAGAAAGATTAACGAGTCAAAAGAATTTAAGTATATGTATTCATCTGCCAGTCACATAAAACTATTCCTATTCATAAACTAAGTGAAAAAAGTGTTTTATTATTTTTGAACATAAAAATATTTCTCAATTATCGTTCAACTTTTGTACATTGACGACTTGAGTTTCACCTTTCGGGATGTTTGTGCATTTAAGTGCACCGATGAACTCGAAATATACTCAGATCATCGGCAATATAAAAGCTCTGAGACAAATTTTCACAATAATTCTTTCTCGTATAGAAATGACAAAAACTGTTACAGAACTTTCGATTTAAGCTCATATGTTTAAATTTAAGGTTTTTACTGTCAATACTTGGTAGAATGGCACTTGAATAAAAATAATAACACATTTTTAGTACTTGTTCCACATTGGATCTATTGAGATCATTACCGCTTTCGCTCATCGCGAGAATTGTCAACTGATGATAATGCTCGTGCTGAGCGAAACCTGTCATGATCTCAATAAATCCAATGTGGAATGAGAACTAAAAATGTGTTATAACTTTTCTCATATTTTTACTTAAATAGCCTAAGATGCCATTAACTAAAAATCGTGTTGTTTACAAAATTAAATTTGATAACAATTTCTGAATTGCATAATATATTATATATTAAGATGTGTTAGCATTATATTGTGACTCGTAAGAACATTATTGACGTTCATAAATAACAGAAACCTGCAATTATCAAGAATAACATGTTTTAATACAAAAAAAATCTCATTCGTGCACAGGATTACATCCGCTAATTGGATACATAAGTTGCATTGGAACAAGTTACTTCATACTGCTACTATTATTGCATAAATAATAAAAGTGTGATACAAATTATACACTAATAAATAATTTAATGATTAAAGTTAAAATTAACCTACTTTGACAAAAAAGTATTTAAAATAAATTAAGCTTTACTATAATTGCAAGATTTAACCCATTGTTTACGGTGTGCACAAATTTGTACGTAATAACAATGGGAATTGAAAAGGCCTGAAATTACTCAATTCGCAACTTTTTTTTGTTAACTGGTCATATGTCTCTCATAGGAAATGTGAAAAAATGTTTGCTTTTCATAAATGGTTCTTACAACGGGTGCATAAAAGCCCCCTCGTAGAGCTTGAAAATCAGGATGTATTTGACATCCAAATGAATACATAACTTCATATTATCATTTTTAAGGTGTCCACTGTCAATACTTTGCGGAATGGTATTAAAATAAAAATGATAACACATTCTTAGTACTTATTCCATATTGGATGTCCTACAATCAGGACCGGTTTCGCTCATCACGAGTATCAGTTGATAATTATCGTGATTCGCGAAACCTGTCCTGATCGAAATAAATGTGGAAGAAGTATTGATTATTATGATGCCACCAATCTTCTCTGTCAAACCTATTGAGACAAGCAAGATAATTTCGTTTTCGTAAATGGATCCGTGTACTTCTGCATTAAAACCAGATTGAAGATTAAGAAAATTTTGATCACTATATTCTACTCTTTTGGCTGGTCGTCTAGCAATTTCCTCTTAATTAATCGAACATAATCGAAACTATTTATTTGTAATTATTTTTAAAATATCGTAATTTTTTAACTAGAAATTTTTACACGAATAATAACTTTACGACAGAGTTATTAAGTCTAACTGCTTTTGTTTGGAAAATATGTTGTATAAAAAGTAATTGCGTCAATCAATCAAATAGCCACAATACGGTTGCGAATGGCAAAGTTACTGCTTTGTACTTATTATACTTTATAGCGTGCAGTATGATTTTTATTTTAATTATCATAAAATTGAATAAACTCAAATGCTAACGGAGTGAAACTTTTTAACGCAATAAGTGGTCAAATTTCCACCTGTGCCAATTGGATTACGTTCACCCGCAGCAGTGCTTTTTAATCAATGTATTGAAAGGAAAAAAAATATATTTTGATTTTATTAAATCAAACTTCAGTTTTATCATGGTGTAACTAGCCAGCCTATTGTAGTGTATACCGACATAACGAACGTATTTATATAATAGGTATAAATAAATTTTCTTTGCAATATTATACGTGTAAACACTTAACCTTTCAATAGCGCAGAGTAAAGCATCGGGTAGACAGCTCAGGACCCAAGATTTCAATAAAGTTAAACGAATAGAAAAGCGTCAGTAAAAATACGTTAAGCAAGCATTTGCATATAAAAGACATCAATCGAAGCCTGTTAAAATAATTATTTCTCTCCAAGTTCGCAAAAATGTGCGAAAATCTATTCAAAGGTTAAGGTTGTCCCAATACCATATACAGTGAAACCGATTCTACGTTTTTCAAGGGATCGTATAAAACAAACGATTATGCGGGAGTGTTTTAAATATTAACTAAATGCCGGGAATATAGAAATTGAACGCACCAGGCGGGAAAACGTATAATGCGAGAACGTATGATCGGGGTTCCACTGTATCGTCAAAAAAGATAGATAGAAAATATGTCCACTCTTTATAGATTTAAATCCAATCAAAAATACGGTTTTTTTGGAATGAAAGATGTAAATAAATGATCAAGTGACTGATTTGCTTTACGCCAGCCTGCGCGTCGCGAACTAACAAACGTTGGTGAGGGTAATTGTATTGCCTCAGAGGAAATCACTTTATTCCAGCGATATATTCGATAATCGATGTATTTTAACACAGAAGCTTATCCAAAGAGTGCAATGCTCGTATTTAAATTTAAAAATAATATTTAATTCGCAGAATCGCTCCAAAATTGCAGCGTGGATATCGTATGTCACGGGCGTGTGAATACCCCGCAAGTATGTGAACCGTCACCTTCGCCTAAAAGTTTTTCGTGATCTCGGTTAAATATTTTTATTATAACAAGGTTTTCTATTTAGACATAATCATAAAGTCAAAAAACTTTTTTTTTCACGAGATTCCGAAATCGAAATGGAATGATAAATCTTGGGATTGCAATCAGCTCTAAAAGAATATGAAAATCAATTACACTTGATTTTCAAAATACATATATAACTTTATATAAACTGGAGATGAGTCTCATAAAGACTGATTTATCGCTTTGCGCTCCAATTTAAAAGTTAAGACTGTGATTAAGCTGTAAAATATATCACAGTTTCTAATTTCTCAGAGCCGAAACTTGAATCACATTTGTGTTTAAAAAAATCATATGCAGTCAATATTTGAAAATAGTATCTTTCATAGAATTCATAAATTAAAAATGAAATGAAATAAGTTATACTATAAATTCAGTCTTTTATAGAGATAATATTTCTCAAAAAATATTTGTGCTGTCTTGTGTTTTTAAAAATATTTATTTCCTATAAAAAATTGAAAATTGAACAGTAGCATCAATGTTGAGTGTCACTGAGAATGTGAAAGAATATTGAAAACATCAATATATAACGTATTGAAAAAATATCGCATGAATACCTGTAGAGATTGTGAAATTTAATGAATTTATGATATTATTTCAAACATAATAATTAAGACTGTTACTGTTATAAAAATAATGAAACACGATTGATTGACTTTCAAATATGAATGAGTAGTGATTATTGTTTGAAATATACCGTATTTTTAGTATAAATATGCAACGAAGAAAGAAAACCATGCTCAATACTCTTTTAGTCCCGTGAATAGAATATTTTATAGTGAATTTGTATTCACCGATATAACATTATTTTGTTGGCATATCTCCACACTAGATGAAAGATTATATTGTATCGTGGTGACACGGCTGGTTTTAAAATTTCTGATATATTATCAAAATGATACCCAAAAATATTTTGAGCTTTTACAAGTAAAGCTCTTGTATTTTTTTACTAAAGAACAGCGGTCGAAAAGAATGGGACTACGATACTTTTGGATGAATTACAAACTTTTCCTATTTACAAATGACTTATAATTGACATTTTTGGGTGTCATGCATTTTGAAATTGAGCTTTCAATGAACTTTCAACGAAGTAATAGCTACCTTCTAAATTCAACACAGATCGCTTTAACTCATATAAGTTACGAAACTCTTCACGCTTCTGTAATTGCATTTCAAGTGTCGTGTAGTATAACAGTATCGAAAAAACAGCAAAATCTGAAAATTTAAATTACAGGCAGAGGATAGGCATTTTATTTTTCATTTAAAAAAAACAGCTTTTGAAGTTGAGCATTTTTTTTGTGCGCTAAATTCAGTCACGCGTTGGTCATTGCAAAATTTCCGACTATATTACGCACATCGAATATTAAAGTTTTAATACCATTACTAAAATATTTTGATTATTTCTGAAATTTGGTTCGTTGCACTCATATTATAAAGAACATTTTTTTTCTTAATGGAGCGAATTTGCGATTCCAATTGACCGTAAAGATACTTAATAATTTGTACGTTACTTAATTGTTGTGTTTATACGTCAGGTACTGCAATTATTTGTGACGGCTTAAGGATTTAAGCAAACTATACTGGATAGACATATGAAAGTGCAGTTAAATCAACAGAGATGACAACGAGTGATCACTGGCTTGTACAACTGAAAGACTTTCTACAATATGGTTGTCAATCTTCGAATAAAATGACACCAATAGAAGAAGAATAATACAATTTCTCAATTAACAATGTAAAAAGTTCATATCGGATTTTGAAATGTAATACATATTGTTTCAAATTTTCTTTAATCATCTCTCAACTCCATTAATTTGGTTTATTTATTGTATGATATTTGTACCTGCCTCCATTGTCTTTAACAACTTCATGCTTGTATGAGAGATATTTTTCTTCCGCTTCAATTCTTAGAGTCATGTCATGATTCCGATCGAAATATTCACTTCCGAGACCGGATAATATTGACTGTATTATCTCGAAAAACAAAATTAATCCCAGTGCATGAAATGGATAAAATCCATTAAAAGACAACAATCCAAATAGTCACATTGTCATTTTCGATAAAAAGAGTACTACTAAACAAACCTGATGTTGAGACCTTCGCCTAGACCGGTATAGTTTAAATAAAACATGATAAAATATGTATAATTTTAGGTATTTCTGAATTAGGTACAAAAATAGGATATTGAGAAAAAACATATTTTTATTTTAGCCTAAAAATTATTTTCGTATAATTAAAATAATTTAACGAAAAATCGAGGATTTCAATTGAAGATGCTTGATGCCATTTAAATCGTTAAAGATGATCATTGGAGGTGCCAAAAGGCGTAACCCGGGGTTGTTCGACAAAACTCATGGAACGGTCAACATTCAAACGATTAAATTTAGATGTAGCGATGTTAAAAACGTTTTACATTTCAACCCATCTAATTTAACAATATATCATTTAAAAGAAAAGAGATTTATATATCCGCTCATGACGAATAAAATAGAACTTATAGCGTAAGCCTAATATGGTAGACTTGGTCTAGTTGTTGATCTGAAAAGATATATGATTGATATCTGTCCGTTTAAAGTGCTTTGTAGTTATTTTAATTATAAAATGACAAAATTTCTATCTTCATTCATTTTCAATTACAGAAATATAAGCGGCGGCTAGTTTGGTATGTAAAATAATGCATATTGAAATCTGAAAGAGTTTTTCGATTTTTTGTCACACTCTTTTATATATTACTACGCCAGCAATTGCAGGGGGATTGGGGGTGGGGTAGGGGAGGGGTGTACGCTGGCGGGGTGGGGTTTGGGAGGCGTATGGGGGGTATGCCATAAACCTTCGAAGGAGTGAACTCGAAAAATTCGTAAAGTTTAAAAAAAAAATTGAGGGTGGAGGTTGGGGGGTGGTTGGGGGGAAGGGTTGGTAGGCCAGAAACCATTGCGGGAGTGTACTCAATAAATTTGTAAAGTTTCACATCGATCGGTCGAGCGGTTTAGTAGTCCATGGCGGACATACACACAGACATTCATTTTTATATATATAGATAGATAGATAAAAAAAAATGATATTCATTAATCATTTAAATCTGAATAGAGCAAATCTTTCTTTTACTTCGTCTATAACGCCTTAGCGGTGGTGCTTTCAATCGGTTAAATCTCTTACATTATCTTTGAAAGCTTAATATTATCTTTGACTAAGCCTTGTCTTGGTTTCCTATACCATTTACTTATAAACAAGGTATTTATACCAGCTATAGATGCAATACATGGTTTTGATTATATTTATTTATATTCAATAGTGTTAGTGTGTCGAAGTAGCAAGTAATGTAATTTTGTAATGCACTTTCACTTAATAAGTACTGGCGAGATGTCCGTGTGTGTATATGCGACTGCAATGTTAGTATAAGAGATGTTGGTGGTGGTGATCTTTGAAGCCAGTATTACAGCGTGAAATACAATGAAGATCTTAATCAATTTGAGATTATAAAATTAAGAATGTATTCTTATCTTAATCTTGATCAATTTACCGACTATATAACTAATAAAGAAATACTTAATTGTTCAAATCGATCGACTGTCACGAACATTTCCCAATATTTTATTCATATGCACTTTATTTAGATATAGAACTTCATAATAAATTATCTTTGAAAACAAATAGGTATTAAAAATCTAATGTTAAGTTGAACTTTTTTATAAAAGAAGTTGTTCGGGCCTATATCGGAGAATAATTATCGTCACTTACAATTTCTGATACTACGCTTTTAGACAAAAGCTAAAAATAATTTAGGATAGTATTCTTCTATGATAGAATAACAAACTTGTTTGAGTGAGCTTTATTTTTTTCCTTTTTTTTGATTGACATAATTACTTTTATAGTTGCCGTGTAAAATATTAAATGCCTTCATTTAAAAAAAATAAGACGTGTCACACATACATGAGCAAGTGCATTTCATTAATTAATAGCAATTATTTTTGAATTCTTGAGATTCGATGGTATTTTTACCTGTACTTGCTTAACATAATAATTTTGCAAGATCAAAAGGGATCAAATGATATGACAAGTAACTTTTAGATATATTTTTTTTCATTATCCGCTCCCAACTTGGAGCACATGCACGGAGCTTACCTCTACATATGTTTTTGTACGAGAACTGCTTGTTACTCAGTTGCTCAACCTCTCCTTTTTCGAAGAGAGTAGGGATGGAAAGAATACAAGGAATAGAACAGGACTTATCGTTAGCCAATCGCTGTCACTATGCGTCGCTGTTAGGGATCGGAATGGTGGGAAAGGATTTATAGCAACACAAACACCCATTGCCTCTGAACAAACTCGATTTATCGACTGAAAAAATTTGCTCGAACCGGGAATCGACTCCAGACGGTCCGACACGGGAGCCAACGACGTTAACCACTGCACCACGGATAAATACAAACATAATATAAGGGCTAGAAACATGAGAATTCCGAAAGGTGTTAAAATAGTTTTGTTTCTCATTTAACTCTAAAAAAAGAAGAAATATATATTTTAATGCCGTTAGACACAGTTTTTTACTGTGGCTTTATTTCACTTTGATAATTTGGAAAAAAATGCAAGATGATATTTTATTTAGTTAACGTTTCAATATGTCTATGTAATACAGACTTTGTTCGCATTTTACTGTAATATGTAATATTGTGAACCGATTTCTATTGCGCATAGAGAAGTGAGTGAGACTCGCAATCTGCGGACAACAAGAAACAAGCAACTGGTAGTGAGTTGCATAACGTCTACGGTTCTTAGGCACACTTAATTATCACAAACGACCACTGTTTGTCCCAAAATGATGGAAACAGATTATTTCAAAATTATACGAGAGAAATCAAAATTATATAATGAATTCACTGCACATAAAAGATCATTAATTACACTCAGAATAGCTTCTGAAAATCATTGTTCTTCTTGCAATGACAGGAAATAAATTCTAAAAACATCAATTGCTGTCAAGACAAAAATCTTGTTTTAAACAATAATGATTAAATTCTTTCTTTTTAGCGCGTTGAAATTCAATAACGAATTCATCATAAAACATAAATTAAATCAATTTATAGATAAAAGCCTAATATTGTTGTTTGATAAATTCTCTATTCACACCTAATAAGTTATTTAAACAGAAGTTTTAACGTAACTTGTGTGTTAGTTACATAAGCTTTTTTCAGGAGAATCAGAATGAGGTAAAGATACCATGGGTTTGGTCAAAGTTTAACACTTGACTCAAAACAAGAGAACACTGTTCGAAACGTTTAACAGTGGGAATGAATGGTTACCGAAAAGAATTAAAACAATATTATGAAAGTTTCTTTTCAGTGATTTGAACTATTGACCGCGGAGCTGCTTGGGACGAATGCCGAAAAACGTTTACCACTCTTCGTGTAGTCCACGAAAAACCATACTTTATTTAATTTAAATAAAAGTCCTTAAAAATAAAAATAAATCTTTATCTTAAAAAGTTTTTTCTTAATACTGTGTAATATTAAAATAAAAATAATTAAACATTTTTAGTAATTTTTCACATAAAATTTATTAGATCAGGATCGGTTTCGCTCATGGCGAGCATTGTCAACTGATAAGGAATACAATGAAACAGCGATATTTATACAACAATCTAATAAATTTTATCTGGAAAAAGTACAAAAAATGTTTTATTATTTTTATTATAATGCCATTCCACCAAGTATTGACAGTGAACTCCTTAAATGTGTAATGTTATCTAAAAAAGTGTACTCGGTCGTAATTTCTTAATTCATATTTTTAAATGAATATATTATGTATACATGTTTGACTGATGATATGCGTTTGAGGCATTAACATCCTACTTATGCAATCAATCCTAATTATTATTGATAGTTTCTAAATTGATTTATAGCTAGTTCTTCTGTCGTAATTGGTGTAATTTCCCAATAAAGAATTACTTTTAAATCTATCTTGAATTTCATGGACCTAGCAATGTAATACATACATTATGTAATTTTAATAGATGTTTTTTCTCATCGATGTTTTAAATATGGCATGAGTTTTATTATTTTAAATATGTTTTTTAAGCCTCAAGAAAAAATATTTTTCAAATGTTTATATTATATTATGTCTAAAAGTATGGATTCATGTATCCGATTCCAAAAACTTGGTAGAATTTGATAGAATAATTTACTAAACTACTATTCCTTGAGAAAATTAGTTTATCTGTAACCTCTCCGAAAAGAGAATTTTGAGTCCCAGTTTCCGTTTAACGATCTTCCATTTAGTTCGAAATGCTCAACAATCTCTACATTAAGCGAACATGGTATAAAAATCTTTGATTGATATTTTTACATAAATTTAAACGAAGAAAATCTTTTTATCATTAGTTGTTTTTTTAATAGTTGTAGAAGACGTATTATAATTAGTAGAAATCATCTGACGTTTCGAATTGAAAAACAACATGATTTTTATTAAGATGATAAATGATTAATAAAAAATTAATGCAAAGAAAGTTCGTCATGAATTCAAATGTTTATTTAAAGATTGGATTGTTTTATGCGTCTATATACATTTTTCTATGTCCGCACTCCGCAGTCATACATTGTATAATTTACTTACAATCGTATGAATCATTCATCCAACAGGTGATGTTTTTGTTTGATTTCAGTTGTTTTCAATGTTCTTATTGAAACGTTTTTTTTTATATCTAGCATCAATTTGTTCTTCTGTGCTGTTTTCAAATGTATAATGGAAGGCATGCTTACTGTCGATTTAAATATCATATTTGTGCAGAAAAAAAAATACATCGAGGACACGGTAATGGTAATGATTATGTTGTTTATTTGTGGGTAATGAACCAAATATTTTATTTTTTGTTTAATTGATTGGAGACACTTTTGTAAAAAGTATTCAAATTCAAATTAACTAGGAATTATATTTTAGGTAGGGTAAATAAAAATGCTAGTCCGTGGTGCAGTGTTCAACGTTGTTGACTTCCGAGACGAACATTACTGGTTTAAGTATCAGTAAGAGCAGCTTTTTTTCAGCCGATTCTGTTCGAAGGCATGGATGTTTGTGTTGTCTAAACTCCTTCTCACCCATCCGATCTTATCAGCAGGACATAGCGACAACAACTATCTAGCCATTATTCTTTTCCTAGCTTCATTCTTTCTAACCCTACTCTCATCGAATCAAAGAGAAATAAAGTGACTGAGCAATAAGTGGGTAGTTCTCATAGATACCTCCACCAGAGACCATACACTCCACATTGGGATCGGAAACGAATTTAAAAAACAATCATTTGCTTCTTGGTTTAGTGACACCACGTATATTATATAGATCTCCTTCGCTCTATCGTAGCAAATTATCAATGATTGTACACCTTCTTCAACCTTCCTGGCGTCATAAATTGAAGTTCTTATACTATTTTTACTTTTAAATATATAGATAGTTTTGAAAATAAAAAATCCATAGCCCTGCAATACGAAGCTCTAAATGTTTTTTAATAAATCACTCCATGTAGGTATATGGTACATTGCCTTTGAGGAAGTAAATTGCCTGTATGTAAAACACAAACAGCTGCCTAATGGATAGTGAAATTACATAATAATTGTTATTGGAGGCAACGAATGCATTAATACCTACTGTGCTGCTAAGCCAAGTAAGTAATCAAAAAATATATTACCACATTTTTAATCACTTCAGATACTTTCAATTATTTGCTAAAATTCAATATAATTGGTGGAATACTGTTGAAAGAGGCTTTACGATTATTTGTCAATATTTTTTCGGTTTGTATAAAAAGGTGTTAAATTGTATTGCTTACAAAAATTTTAAGATGGATTTTCACCATTCGCAAGTTATGTTTGCATATATAATAAGACTTTGAATTTCATTTGATAATAATTTATATTAAATCAAAGAATTATGTGTAAGTGTAACGTAATACAATTGACTTAAAATCAATTATATTTAATAAATTGTCATCTCTTTTACGACGAGAATTGAAATTGAAATGATTCGAGAACTAGGACAAGAATAGTGGTTAGCCAATCGCCCTCGCTAAAAAATCTGCTCGTACAGGGTAACTTCCGTTAGGTACGTCACGGAAACCAACGACGTTGACCACTGCACAATGGACCCAGCCCTTATCGAAAAGGAGAGATTGAGCAACTGAGCAACAAGCAGTTATCGTAGAAAAAAAACATATGTTGAGATAAACTACGCGAGGGTTTCGTCGTGTTTTCATCGGGTTGTTAGCGAACATAGTTAAAAAAGATATAATGCTATGGAACTCTTGAATGAATACTTTAAAGTATTTGAGAGAATCTTGTATGAAACATTATATCTTGGATTAATATAGACTGATAAAAACGAAGACTTGGATAATATCGATTCCCCACAGCGTTACATAAGAAGTGAATTTTCATATACATAAAAACTATTTTTTATACTTTTAAAACTTGAAAATTACTTTCGCTCGTAACAATTTCCGTATCAAGACGCATTATTATTATATAATAATACATAAATACATATTATAATACCAACTGACCTGGATTAGCTCCATCTCTGAAGACCTTTGGTTGATTTCTGTACTGCAGGAAGTAGTGGATATGGCCAAGCTCGTGATGTGCGGTGACGAGGTCTTTCATATTGACTTGGGTGCACATCTTTATTCTAAAATATAACGATAATTTATGAGAAAACTGCTAAAAAAATGGCAATTATTTTGTCAGGATTTTGTTCAAATGGTATCTACATATAAAACTAGCAGCTGGTTTATTTCCTTATATCATAAGTATTCGTCTAATTAATACAGCTATAATATCGTGGGTGTAGGGACATACAGGCGAAACTACAAAAATGGCTATTTTGAGTTAAATATGGCATTGTCATGCTCAAATGCAGTTCTATAAGATATAAAAATATGAAAGTTGTCCGAGCAGCGGTTTACCAGATATTTCTCGGCTTTCCTGTGAATCCGTCAGAACAAAGTATAACATTGTAAACTGTTTCGCAATTTATCTCAGTTCGTTGTTTTTGTAGTTTCGCCCGTATGTCCCTACACCCACGACTTTATATAAACCTTCTAATTGTTTCAATTGTTGTAACCGAATGTATGGAATTAAAATGTTAATTTGAGAAACAGTCGATTAGTTAACAACGTCTTCAATCAGTCTCGATATTTTTGTCTATAGATGTTTTGATTACCTTGAATAAAACGGTGTTAATTGTATTTCTAAATGAGAAAAAATTTAGATCAAACATGGCCAACATGTGGCCTGCACGGCGATTACTAATGGCCCACGGATTTGATGATAATTTTAACTTTAAGTGTATCTAAAATATTTATTTAATGCTTGGATAGTATTTGTGAAAGAATATCAGATTTTATGAAAATTTCTTCTTTATTCGTGTTTAGAAACGATCAAGAAAATATTTTCCATTCAATAGAGGAATAGAGGACCATAAATTATATCTGCTAACACAAATGTCCCAAAGCTATCAAATTTCTATTTAACGTGTTTTGTTATTATACAGATGATAAATTTTTGTTTGAAAAGGTTGGCCACATATGACGTAGATTTTGCTTCTTATATAATATGACATGATATCTTAAAATATATGGGTCCACATAAAACGTAGAGAGAAGTTTGAAGCTAACTGTCAAGCATACACAAATATGTGTAAGTACTGTACCTATAATCTTGGCCGTTGCAAAAGTCCCAAGCTGAAGGTTGGCAATGGATATCACGATCTGGTGGTCTTTCAAGAACGGACCCTGCCCAGAAGGCTTGTGGAAGAGCTGTCATGTTCAAGGAAGAGTAAAATTCTTCAGCTAATTGGAAGACTGTCAAAGGAGTGAAACCCTGGAATAAAAAAAAATATGTCATTTCATTGAATCTTTTATGTTTAACTTAAAACGCTAAATAAATTAGATTATGGTATTGGTAATACTGTACGTATAATTAACACAACCCAGCCCAAGATCTCTTTTTTTCACTGAAAAACATTAAAAAAACAAATAAAAGAATATATATTATTATTTGTTACCCAAATCAGATAATAGATTATTATTTTCAATTAAAATATCAATTATAAAAATAATAGATATGCATGCGGATTATGAAAACCGGTCAAGTATAAATGAATTTTTATTTGGTATTTTTTTAAACCAAAGATTCACATAAAGAAGATGTCTTATTACTTCAATCAATCAATTTAAATTAATTATAAACTAAAAAAATATAAAATTGGCAAAATGAAAATGTTTCAAATATATATATAGCATTGATATTTTTTATTAGTATTTCAGATACACAATATATGCGACATACAATAATAAAAAACGCTCTGTGTTTATGTCAATGTTTTCATAAATAAATGTTATCGCGACATTGATAGTGAAATGAATAAATCACAAAAGACATTGTGGTAAAAAACTGCATAGAGATACCATTGAATTGGTATCGTTCACGCGTCGAAGACTTTCGTTTTTATTTTTATCTTAGTAACTACAGTGTGTTCTAAGATCAATGTAATAAAATCCTTTTTAATAATATATTTCTCATTGATTGAAAATATATTATACGACAATATTTTTGAAACATGTACGTATATCAATAAAATAATTATTTTTTAGTGGACATGATAATTGATTATTTAGCGATGCTATCAGTGACCTCCACCAGTGTTGCATTTATTTGTAAAAATATGTTTGAAATATTTTTAAATGTAATAACTTTTAGGGTGCTTATGAGGTATCGGATATGATATCAGAAATATTTCTACATAAAGCGTTTTATTCACCTGATTAATCATCGTTCCAACTATAATATGAAATGTATTATCGGTACACAATCGAAACGTTTGCCCCGCAAGCTACCAATAAATGTTTTTATCAGATCAGACGAATTAACTAAGCATGTTTATGGCTAAATTACACGCGTGGCTTGGTTTGATCAACTCCACAATCCAAGCAATTTTAACATGATTGATCAGCACTAGTGTTTAAAAAATATTAATTTGTGGGGGAAAATGAGTCTCACAAATTTAGTTGTGCTGTTTAGGCCGTATTTTTTCAAATGTTGATTTTAAATGAATAATAAGAACATAAGTATTGGGAAATGTGGAATAGTCTGATTGTCACATATATAAACATAGAATACTTGAGTCTTGGTCGCCGAGGAAAATTGACAGGAGAAAAATACATCTCAAAGTGAGTCTGCAACACAATAGGTGCCAAGTTTATGCATTCATGAAGCTTTTATTTAAGTGTTTAAAGACGTTTGCATGTTTCGATACAGTTTCTGTGAATCAATGAAAACTGTAATACCGAAGACCTGTGTTATTCGTATAATAAAAAATATTTTTTTAATGTTGATTCTTAAGCACCCTGTACTCTAAATAAAAATGAAATTCACGCATTAATTGGTGTTCTAGATACTATTATAATATTCATTTCATTTTACACCTAACAACAATCTCCAGTAGCCGTGATCGTCTAGTGGTTAGGACCCCACGTTGTGGCCGTGGTAACCCAGGTTCGACTCCTGGTCACGGCAGTGAAGCTCACTGTCACGGTGGAGATTTTTTTAGATTTTTAAGAAAGCTTTTGGAAAACTGGTACTTTTAAAAGATAACATCAGTTAATATGAAGAGATAATTATGACAAGAAATTTCGCTTGTAACTTTCCAAAAAGGTTACCTCCAATAACCTACTGTTGAGCTTTAGATGCATTGTAAAATAAAAAATTTAACTCTTTGTGTATTCTTTCTTACTTCCTACATTCTCCCCGCTTCCAAAATAAACAATATATTCCATACATGTTTTTTTCATTCAAACGTTAAGTATAAGAATCGATGTATCCGTTAAAAATCATCACTCACGTAATATAGTGAGTGAGAAGATGTTTCTCAAAGAGTGTCATACTAGTAGCACAATCAATAATTCAACAACTTTTCTCATTTCCACTAAAACCAATTGATTAAAAATAATATTTCGACAGTTTTAGTTCAAATGAAAAAAGAATATGTATGTAAATCCACAACTGTATGAAGAAAAACTATCATTTTGAATATGTTTACATTGCCAAATAAAAACCTCCCTTTGAAAATCTCCACCCGGACAGTGAACTCCACTGTCGTGTAGTAGACGTTGTGAACTGAGGTCATCACGTCTTCAACTTGAGGTCGTAGTTACTAGACGAGCATGGCTTTGGAAAACGACAGTGAATGACAAAGAAAGAGAAAACGTTGAAAAAAAAGATAGTGAAGCTACCAAATATTCCAAAACCCTTTGAATCCAGCTGTACATGAAATGAACGAAACGCATGGATAAGACTGCAAACCAATATCAATAATATTAAATTAAGTTTTTATACTTTTAAGGACAATCTTCAAACAAAATGTAAAGTGCAATATGTAGTGTCTGCCAGCACTTTTATATAGGGAAAACTACACGTTACATTAGATGCTACAGTATCAGAATATTTTTAGGTAAATTGTCGTTAAAAAATTAGCGTTTAATATCAGTAATTGTATGCTTTACCATTAGTAATATCTGACCATCTGTAACTCATAGGAACTTATCGAGCTTTCAATTGTTGTGTAACCATATCTCCCAAGTATTTGATTGATTAGCGATCAAATACATGAATAAGTGATTTTATTTGATCGTAAGTAACTGATTATTTATTGCAATATTTTGAAGTCAATATATATATTTCGCTTACTAATTCCAGGTTGTTACGTTTCTTTCTTCTCTAATTTTCAGTTGACAGCTTAAGTGAATTGTTGTTATTGAAGCTCTACAAAACCAGTCGACAAAAAAAAGTTACGACAATTTTTTACAGGATATCGCAAGTGTACAATCTTATCAAATTCCATTATTACCTGCTGCACCATCTCTGGTGTAACATCCAAGAAATTCTTTCCAGGATAAGGTAAGGTAACATCTAGGATATTAGTCCAAGACTGTCCCCACATGTTTCCTAGAATATGAGCTGGCAACGGCGCTGATCTGCTGATCCTCTCAGGTCCGTGAAGATCACGCAGCTTCCTCCTGACGTATGCGTGAAGCTCTTCGTACAGTGGTCTTACTTGTTCCCAAACCTCGTCCACTTCGAGGCGGAAGCGTGGTGACTCGTATGGGAACGTCCAATATTCCGATGCATCAGTGAAGTCTGAAGAAATATAAACATAAATAAGTCAAAGGATAAATTTTGCCCACATTTAGAGTTGGGCCTATTTTTTTCTTTCTCATAAGAAAAGATAGCTTTATATTTCAACATCACAAAATCGTAAGAACTATTTTTGAGTAACTACTATTATGTATATTGGAACCAAATACTTAATCTGATCCATTTTACTATTAATCAATTCAATCAAATTCGTAATGTATTTTCTATCATCAAAGCATATAAATTAATAGGATTCATGGATAGTAAATACAATCGCGAAAAATTTTCTAGAAGGGGTTGAAAATTATTAAGAAATGTAAAATACTGTTATAAAACACAATTATTATGTTCTAATGCATTTAAATTGAAAGTTTATTATGAAATCAAATTTGATATAAATAAATTTATAATAACAACAAAATATTAAAAAGATAAAGTCTCGTGAAAAAATCTTTGCTCACATACTAATAAATGTAAATACAAGTGCTGCCATAGTAGTGAAATTAAAGATTCTAGCGCATATTCACACCATCAATATATAGATCATATTATTTCACGGGAAATTTTTACTGATCGCAACTGTTTCCGTAGTAATTAATATTCTTGAAACTTAAAACTTTGATTTATTTTTATAGACATCTGTGAAAAGACAATAAAACTATATTAATAAAAAAATCTTGTGAGTAACAAATTATTAAATAAAAAGCGAAAATTTGTATATTCGCAAAAAAATTCAAACGGGTAGTAAAAATCATTCAATATACTGTTGTTTATTTAAGTATTTATATTTATTTCTTACTATTTAGAACAGCCGCTTGATTCGTTAGGTCGACAAGCTGTTCATAGAGGTCTCTAAACTTTAACCCAGTGTTTCGTCGCCATTCTGTCCAAGTATGCGACAATTCGTCCCAATCTCTCGACCTGGCCATGAGGACAGTCAAGTCAGGCTGAAGTCTCAATCCACATCTGAAAGGTTCATTGTAGGCGCAAATCTCAGCGCCATTATACACGGCGAGCATGTCATTGATAAGCCGATTGTACTGAAAAAGATAGATATACATCCATCAAAAAATATTAATCGACGATAACAATTTTTTAAAATTCATTTCCGCTACCAATATGGAGCATATGGCCTCCTGACGGAGACTTATCTGCATATTTTTTTCTAAAAGAACTGCATGTTTCTCATTCGCGCAACCTCTTATTATTTCGATGAGAGTAGCTATAGAAAGGACAAGTCTACGGCAGGACTAGAAGTTAGCTAACCTCTCTCTCTAAAAGGAACAGATGGGTAGTAGGAATTTTTCCTTCCTTATGTTTAACGCACAAAATTATTTAATTGGAAGTTATGATGACTTCAAAGGTCAAAAAATATTTTTTGGTAAGAAGCTTGAAAAACGAAGACTCATACCATTTTCTTTTTTAATTTTACTTTTTGCAATGATTTATTTCGTAATCTAAAGAATATGAATCAAAAACATAGTTTAAGATAAATATTTTATCTTTAACAATAAAACTACAATATGAACTCAGTTTTAAATCTGAATTCATACTTTTGATGTAATTATATATTTAAAAAAAAATTCTTTATAAAACAAAAGCTCACTCTATCAAGTTGGTCTGGTGGAAGAGCTGCAGGTCCAATGATGGACATCAATCTAAGCTGTCTGTATGTGTTTGTATTGCTAAGGGTCTGTCTTGAAACTCCTGATACCAGCTGCCAGAGTCCACGCTGGAATACCGAATATCTTTGCTGAGCGTCCAACTGTAAACAATAAAAAACAAAAGATTTATTTTTATGAAATATAAGAAGATAGATTTTTTAAATTGATTTTTCGACTTCTCGGTGGCGCTTTTAAATTGGCACAATTTGATGTACATATGTCTCCAAATCTAGCCAATATCCAGACGGAGCCACCAAAGTTATTAATTCTTTATTTTCTAATTTACCATATTTTGATCTACTTACTCCGCTGCTCTGAATCACTGGTATAATGTCAGAAAAAGAGACCCGAATTTTCATAGTAATAATCATTTTTCAGTACATACTTCATTACAGAAGTAGGATAGTAGTATAGGGTAGCATTAACTTAGTAACAAAGACATAAGTAGGCCAAAGAATATACCAATGATTACTAAAAGATATATGCTGTACAAATAAGTATCATAAAATATTTAATTTAATCGGATAGTGTTATAATTTATATTATAACCATTAAGTTGGAGCATTTTAAAAACTGACCGTTATTTAAAATAGCTGTAAAATTGTATTACATATTTAACTATCCAATTCCAGAACATTCGTAAAGAAATGACATCGTAATTAATTTTGTTGTGAAAACTTAGCCTACGCACTTAAAAAAGACGCAACATATTTTCACAAAAATAAGCACAGCAATTAAAATGTATAATGATCGGCAATTATTTATTATGTCTTTGTTTTTAAGTATATTAGGTGACTTATCAGTGTTGAAATTTTTCCTTTCCCAATGTAGTTCATTAACGGTGAATTAATTGGTCTGTTTTCAATCTGCATACAAATTATTTTAACACTCATCGAATTGTTTGTTAGGTCATATAGGTGGGTATACGGAACCTACACATAAAATTACGGTAAAAATTGGATATAGACTTATTCTTTCGAAATGAAATTATTCATTTGTGTTGTCTTAAGTCTTAGTTTTTTTTCATTACCTTCGTCCTAATATATATTTATAAGCAAAGCAAACTCTCAAACACTAAACTTTTGATAATATTTAAATGAGAACTGTTTTAGTGCATGTAGTAGAATTTTATATACTACTTACTGTGTTGAGTATGTCGATAATACAAGTAAAGTATTGATAGATTTATAAAAACAAGCTTTTCAATACCTTCGGTGTGGTGTTATTATTCAAATAAAAAAAGCAAATTAAGATAACTATTAACTTAATCTTTATCCTGTGAAAAGTTCTTGATAATTTATAATTCGTTTTAGTAATAGGAACGGGAATAAGACCACGGTCTTTCGCAAATGGTCATCCATACAATTGGGTAGCCATATATAAAGGGTCTTTTTTTAAGGACGCTTAGTTTTGAAATGTAAATAAAACAAGTTGTTTGTGAGATTTCGACTAAATTTTAATTTCATTTGTAAGTATATTTTACGGCATTAAATATGGAATATAGCATCAAATATCTGCCAATATCCATTCATTATAAAATGGGCCATGTCGCTAAAGTTGACTTTTTTGACAAATTTGGGTAAACTTCCAACTGCTCCAGAACCCAATCAGGCGTTGTCTGTGGTCGTTTACCTGAAGTTTCTTGGTTAGTTGGATTTTATACGGGTGCAGACATAAGGCCCGATTCAAAATTCGCCAAGTTGAAGTCGCAGAAAAGCCAAGTTCTTGTGAACAACGAGAAATAAGCTGCCTTGGGTTTTCCTGTACACTTTCACACACAGCAGCAATGTTTTCACCAGATATTGTATTTTGATGACGTACAGGTAGGTGTTGGCCGATTATTTACCAAACTGGTTGACTCAAATTTGGCCACTAAACAAAGAATAATCTACGCAGCAGGACAAAGTAACATATTTTGAGCGTCCCTTTGAAACACCCTTTACATTTTAAGCGCAGTAATAAACCATGCAAACCATTCTCGTATTGATTCACATTGTTTACTGTTAGAAAATACTTATAAGTTGAGCAAAAAGTCCCCCTTTTGTATTAAACGAAACAAAATTATAATTCTCATTCAATGGAAGCATTTTAATTCAATGAGTATTTACTACTCTAAATATAATATCTTTACTGAGAGAAAGTGAATTATTCAAGTAAATTAAAAACGCAGTTAAAAACGTTTCACTATTATGGTACTGGTATGCATATCATTACCTTAGTTATAAAAGCTGTAACATAATTATATGTATTACTTATTACTCCAATTGTGTGAATGACAACAATAAAAAACTTTTCTTTCTATATCCTACATCATTTCTACTAAGCCCACTTCTAGACACATAATTCCGTAAAGAGTTCACAATGGTTTACGTTTTTTAGTAAAACTACATTATTAAGTTTTCCGACAGCAGTTAAGTTCAAACTTTAAAACTCATCGCCAATGCGTACATGTCAATTGAAAACGAACGTTCTATCGGTTGAATTGTAGATATTATTAATGCCATTGTATAGAATTCCACTGACACTCTATATCAGTGATACACAGCCTTTATGGGAGATGGGCCAGATAATCATGTCTCATATAGTTCGAGGGCCGCATGGGGAAAAGTAATTGAACTGTCGATATTTTTAGTGTATTTACATTGTTATTCCATTGTCCGTTAAAAGTTATTATGAGAAAAAGGCTAGATTCAAGATTTTCTGTGACCCTATTTGATTTTGTAATTTTCTATATACTTATCTTATCTTATGCATTTTTGTATTCACAAATTAACGAATACAAATCGGTGTACTGCCTGTCGCAATGTGGATCATATAAATTTATAATGGAGCTTATCTTGACATTAGTTTTTCTACGAGAACTTCTCGTTACCCACCCGAAGACAGCGACTTTGACTACTCGACTTCGGATCCGGGTATTTTTTAATTCATTATATATTATACTATTTTGGTAAGGTGTCAATTTCAATATAAAAAACATTTTCATTACGATGCTTGTTTGGTATAATGGGTGTGGCCCACCAAGCACCAGTCATATTTTATTCGGCACACAAAATGATTTCTGTTGGATAAAGTTGCATTATACGGTAAGGCCGTATATGAATATTATGGTAAATTATGGATATATGGTCACGGGACAGAATTTTTGTAAAGATTTATGAAAAATACGCACATTAAATGAAATGAAAGTTAGGCTTAAGATTTGATTTGAAATGTTTCGTCTTTAATTTGAAATGTTTCGTCTTTAATTTTTAAGTTTATTATAATAGAAGATCCTAAAGAATACTTCGCAATAAATATGAAATTAAGTTATTTTAATTTACAGGAGCAAAAATGTAACCAAAAACTACACAAATAATAATATTATACAGAAAGAGACAGTCACATAAGTTTATTCTTTGTTTAAAATAAAAAGAATATTTGTATTATAGGCTCATATTAAAAAACAAATTCTTGTTTCAGAACTCACACAATAATCAGTAATATTCTTCAGATTTAATCATTTTGATTCCACATTTTATAATAATCCACAAGAACTCAAAGAGTAAAGTCAAAACATAAAATTATAAGCCAGTATGTATAAATTTTTTGAGCTTAGCTCGAGAGGATTGCGATTCTGACCCGTGACCATATATCCATAATTTACCAAAATTATAATCCATATAAACTTCATATATTACAATATTGTTGATCTTCCACTAATTCGAATTTCAAAATAAAATCTAGCTAGATTATACAATGAATTATTTTTTACATTGGCAACGTTCAAAAAGAATATACATAATATATATTTGACCTTGAATAATCCATTAATGGTGACTAGCTTTGATAGGTATAAGATGCTAATATTTTACAAAAAAGGTGTGGCGGCTATTAAATGCATTTGTTATTATCATTATGCCCCATTTAATAACTGTGGTAAATCATTCAATGTCTATCACGATTTAATTCAAACTTCTTGTTTACTTTTATTTAATTGTTTATTTTTATTGATCTTATACTTCATATTCAAAACGTATCTTTTGCTCTAATGATTTGTCATAAATATGCAAATCATCATCGTGCACTGAAAATAATTTTAATAAACAAAGTCCAAATCCATGCTGCAAGTTTTTTTTGTTTTGTGATGAATATCATTTTATTCGTCATACAAATTATACTATACACGTTAAAATTGTGAGTTGTTTTTTATAGAATCTATTTTATCTTGAAATATATAAATTTTTCATACATTTTTATCTCACCTACGACTAAAATTTATTATACAACTTACCGGCAAAAAAATCCTAGTAGAAAATTAGAGCGATAGGCTTTAAACCAAGGCAATTATTGGTTAACTACTGAAATACTACATCAAGGGAACAAATTCTTCACTAAATGAGAATAGTGATATGGTAAGAACCGTTTTAAGATATTATATAATACATTTTGATACGAAAATAAAGTCAAATTAATAAAATAAAAATGTCGGAGGATTACAGCAAAATAAAAATTGTCCCCTTATTTCCTCATAAATTTTGGTGAAGTAAAGCTTCATAGTGGATAAAATACAGCCATAGCCAACTCATGGAACAAATATGTAGATCAATAGTTTGAATGCTCGAAGAGAAATGTACTTGGCATTATATTTCTTTCGGCTTATCCGGAGGCCAAAATGAGAATTCCACCATTCTTGAAAATGTTAAATTGAATGTTCCTGATAATTTTTTGAGGAATCGTGAGCATGAGTTGTTTGTTCTTCCAAGGGGTAGAACCAGTCTGCCAATGGGAATGCCTCTGGGAAGAGCTTTAACAATTTTAAACGGCATTGCTTTGGATGTCGACATATTTCATATTGACGTGAGTGAGTTCAGACGAATACTATATTTTATGAATAAAAGTTGATTTTGTCAGAACTCACTCGGTTGACATCTTTGAAAATTTGAAAAATTTCTAATATGATTTTATAAATTTTTTCTCTCAGTTTTTATGACTACAATGTTTTCATCTTGTTTTTAATTAATTAGTGATTTATATTATATATTTGTCAAATACATGGCGTATTGGCATCAGCTGTAATGCCATGATTTGCTTTTTCTTAAATAAATAAATAAATCTTTCCTTAGCTATACTCTAGTACAGCTAAAGATCTCTTCTTTAATTAATTTCAAACCCTGTAAATGAATGGCAGATGCACTTAGTAAAATGGCAGTACCTTAGTAATCAATGATAATACGATTAGAATCCTCGTGTTTTTCTTCAAGTATTAAAATGATTCCTTCGATAATCTTTTAAGACAGTTGTCAAGTTTAACCTATACATAAGTGGTATGCAAATTTTACAATAGAAATAAATCGGAATCAAACAAGACGATCGTTAAACAACTGAATCGAATTAAGTTAATGCAACATAATAATTACATTTGTAATAAAATACAGATTCGAACGATTTTCTCACGGTTTTCTTGTTGTTGGGTAAATAAATGGGAAACAATTATTGATTTGATTGTTATCTTTAAATATAAGTATCGCGTACTTCTATTATACAGACCAAAGTCAAGGATTCAATGCCTATAGGTAAAAACATTAAAATAAGTATTTTCGTCGCGGAAATTTTACCGTATAAATTGATATTGATTCAAATCTGCTCGGACCTAATGAAGCGGTCTAAAAAAATCGTTAACGCTAATTTGGCGTATGTATAAATTTTAAGATCAATTGATTCATATCTTATATTCGTAATTCGTAATTCATGCATGAAATGTGTTATATGTAAAAGCACAGACAATGATTAAGCAAAAAAAGAAGAATATAACCAAACTACGATAGTTTTTACAGAAAAACAATTTTAGGTGGTCGTCTTAGCGGAGTGTGACTTATTACTTACTTAATTAAATCACTGATAAATAGTATATACTATTATGATGATATAAAATTTAAACGTATTAAAATTCTTATCAATATGCCTCTAATAATAAGCAACATTTGCAGTAGTAATGAGTTTATATCGCAGAAATCTAAATTTGATAAAATTTCAAGCAATAAATTTATAAAAATTCAAACAAACAATGATTATTAACCTTCAAATTGAATCACCCATTGTCTCCTAATTTTCCAACATGGATACCTTAATTATATATCATATAATGTTATTTAGTATAAATTAACAAAAAAAAACAACAACATTTAATTGTTGAGTACTGACTCAAATATATATGTCTTCATTATAATTAATTAATTGATGGTTTTAAATTTTTTTATTTACATATATTTAGATACAAATGGTTCGCGCGTAATTTAATTACTTTCACTATTTTTTTTATATATTACTAGCTGTACCCTGCGCGCGTTGCTACGCCAGCAACTAAAATAAATTTGAAGGAAAGACATTACACAAATATTCAATTCAATTTACATGTATTCAATACTCGAGAAATTTGTAAAAAATCGATATCAATTTTTGGGGGAGGGCGGTTGTTTGGCGGGGTGGGGTTTGGGGGGCGTATGGGGGGGAATATGCCAGAAACCTTCGAAGGAGTGAACTCGAAAAATTCGTAAAGTTTAAAAAAAAAAATTGGGGTGTGGAGGTTGGGGGGAGGGGTTTGTAGGCCAGAAACCATTGTGGGAGTGTACTCAATAAATTTGTAAAGTTTCACATCGATCGGTCGAGCGGTTTAGTAGTCCATAGCAGAAATACAGACAAACATTCATTTTTATATCTATAGATAGATAGATACAATAGATTGCTGCTTATATTTTGTGTCGATTTGTGAAGAATGTTGCTTCTTTTACGCATAATGTGCTAATACCGTATTGTTATGAACTTTTTTCTGGAGATCAGTTGGAGATTGGAGATAAATTATAAAAGACTATTGATTTATCTGACTATCTTATAAATTAGGTTTTTTTAAATAAATATATAAATAATTGGCTCTCAAGGTATTTTTATGCAGATCATTCGATCAATCTAAACTCGCTTTCGGAATATTAAGCTAATTATTCCTGTGAATATGACAGTTTCAATAGAGGATTTGAGATATGTTACATTTAACGTTTGGTGTGGTCTACAATTAAAAAAAAAGATTCAGAGAAAAAAAAACTAAATTCTTCGCTTCATAATCGGTGTCAAAAGTGAAAAGGAATTCCTAATACAGAAATAAAAACGTGTTATCAAATTGTTAATTGCAGTAGAACAATACATTCCTATATATTTCCTCCATTTTATTTGTTTAACTATGCTAGCGTGAGAAAGATATACTGCCGGTACTGTAATAACATAGACTATTAAAACTGATTTGACCAGTGACAAGAAAATTTGACGTTAAAAAATACAAACATTAGAAAAGATTACTCTGATTTAATATGCCTAAATTTCTCAGAACGTATTCTAGATCAGTGATCGCCAAACGGTCACTCCCAAGCTACCGGTTGCTCGCGGTGGCATTTTCAGAAGCTCGCGTAGGATATTGTACCATTTTTATAAATTTGCCTATAATCATTCGTTTGGTCGCAAAAACATCAGTTTTGAAAATTTTTAAGCAAATGCAACATTTATAATATAAATATCTAAAAAGTGTGGCAAAATGACTGAATTTTATAATGCATATTAAGTAGGTAAAAAAATCAAGTTGTGATGTTTGATAATTCCTGACCATTACTTAGGGGAAATAAAAATTCTGCACTGAACTGAGGCATAAAAAATTTTCCACATTTTTCTGAAATTTAACTTTGCTCCCAAAGCCTTCGTATAAAAGTAGCTCATCAGATAATTACAAATTTTGAAAGTAACTTACATCCTTGTTGAGTTTGGAGACCACTATTCTAGATCATATCACAAATTAGCTGGATGGCCATAAAATTTTCGCACATGTTCTACTCTTTTTGAAAAGTATTAGTGCTTGCTAATGAGCAATGGTCGTAAGTCTTATTATACCGACTATTCGTATTACTAAGAAGTATATCCGTGTGACTTTTTGCACCTTAATGATCATAACATGGCTAAAACGATATGCAATAAAACATCTTTTAAACACTGCCATTAATATGTCATACTTTTAATATATCGTTGCATTTTGTTAGATATAATGAGATGGGAGTGTTAGAGATGAAGAGAAAACATTTCACTACACAAAACAGGATATAAGGCCACCATATTATTACAATAAAGTTAGTTACTTAAAAAAAATATTGGATATTAGGGATTTATTATACTATATCAATATCTGCTTCATTTTTAATATCTACAAACAGTCCTATTCCTAAACCTATACTTTATATCTCCGCCCTCTTCGAATAAGAACGATTGAGTAACTGAGTAACAAACTATAAGGGAAAACTCCTATCGAGATAAAATCTAATATCTAAAAATCAATATTGTTTGCTCGTATTTTATGCATTATCATACCGTTCATCCGAATGCGATAACACGTTGTCAACTTATTGTTTGCACTTGCGCGAAGGTTATAGCTATAGTAAAATTAACATATAGTAGGTCTTTATATAAACTTATGTTTTTTTCATATTTTATGCGCTACCATACCGTTCATTTTGACAACTAATTGATGCACTTTACCAAAGGTTAAAGACTTTCAGTAGGTGGCGCATGTTTCGTACCATAAACAATCGGCAAAGGCCAAAAAGCAAACGTCAAACGGCAAATGTCATCGATATCGATCAATTTTAGTGAAATTAAATCGCAATTAAATATCTTAATTATTGTGCTTTCGCACTTAAATAAACACAAACACTTTCTTTCTTTGTGTGGCACTGCAACGCTTGCCGGGCTCCGGCTAGTGTTTAATAAATATTGAATATCTTCTCAATATCCAAGAGTATTTAAATGTTTTGTTATTTAGTCAAAGTCGAAATTATTATCGTTATATAATTCTCTTTATTAGGAAGTGACAATACGAAATTTAAATCTTATAAAAACGTAACAAAACAGTTGGTTTGCGTCTATCCATTGTGTATTTTCTACAGTAATGTAAGCGTGAGAATTGTATTGTAACCTCTCCCATGTCCCCGACATATTGCATTGCAGTCACTTCCACAGTGATAATGCACTGTCCTTAAAGACGTATTCTAAAGCCACGTCGAAACAAGTAATAATCATTTGCCGCTCGTGGAAAAATTGTGAGACTAAACAATTTTTTAAAACATATACTTAAAATATTAAAATAGCTTTCATTTTTCAAACAATTTTTCCACGTATACTAATTGACATATAGGAAGAATCAATATATATGAACATGTATCAACGGGATTATAATTATCTGACGGGATCAAGCGCCTGAATTGATAATTTGAACTACTTTCATTTTAAGTACTGTTTTGACTCATTTCAAGAAAACAAAGGTTTAGTGAATGATTTATCAACCAAGAATTTAAAAAAAGTATTTTTGATGTAAAAATAACAAGATTCTACTAAATCTTCTTTACATATTGTAGTTTATCGTTCAGAAACTGTTACTATCTATGTAAATAATTATACTTGTTTGTTATTATAGTTCATTATAATTTTCAAAATCTATAACGGAATATATACACTATATTGAATAGCTAATACCATCGCAAAATTTACGTGTGTGTCAATATTTATATATTCAAAGAAAGAAGTAATATATTTTTAAAATGGTATATCAATATATGTATACCTTTTAAAAAAATCCCTGTTCGCAATAAAACTGAAAATGAATTCACAAAACAATGCATACAAGTGTTGCCTGTCGTAAAAGTAAGTTCTTTACATACATTATGAAATTCTAAGCGATGTGTTTTCAATGGTAAACGTGTCATTCGCTTTTCTATTTTCCGAGTATGACTTATGATGACTAAAATGGAATAACCCAGAAATAGACACAGCAAGCATGTGGTGTTTTCAATGGTTGGTATTTTTATAGCTGACACACAAAAGCATTTAAAAAGAGTCCTGAAAACCGCATTATAGTTATGAGTGTGTATGCAATACGTTTCGTATTTGGCATCAATTCAATAATCTGCCAAATCGCAAAAATTTTAGTAAAATATTTCAAAAAGATTGAACTGGTGCTTTCAATTTATTTTTATTTTTGTGTGTTTATATGGATTGTTATCAATTTATCTAAATAAATCAAACACATTATTAAATACTGCTTCCACATATGTAATATATAATCTGATAAAAATCAGGAGCCAATTCACTCATCATGAGCATTATTAACAGCTCAATGATATTCTCGCGATGAGCGAAACCGTATTATAATGTGCCCGGTCCGTGGTGCAGTGGTCAACGTCGTTGGCTACCGTGTTGGAACGCCCGAGTTCGATTAACGGTACGAGCAGACTTTCAGTCGATAAATCGATTCTACTCAAAAGCAATGGGTGTTTGTGTTGTAAAAAATCCCTTCCCGCCTTTCCGATCCCAAAACAGCGCCGCATGGTGACAGCGATTAGCTAACCACTAGTCCTGTTCTAGTTCTCGAATCCTTTCAAGCTCTCCGCTCGTGGAAATGCTAAAATAAGTACTATATAATGAGTTTATTTTTTTTTAATCAAACCTCTCACTAAGAAG
Organism: Himalopsyche kuldschensis; assembly: GCA_028554975.1. NCBI lineage: Eukaryota > Metazoa > Arthropoda > Insecta > Trichoptera > Rhyacophilidae > Himalopsyche > Himalopsyche kuldschensis. The sequence continues at coordinate 643,459 of JAHFWI010000074.1, forward strand.
GGACTGAGAACACTTTAAAAGTGATCATTTCATATTTTGGAGTACAAAGCACATCGCTTTCCTGTTACTTGTTATGTCTTTTTATTGCTTATTATGGACTTGACCATTTCTTCTTTAGAGTTATTCAAGATTTAGGGTTTATTCTCATTTAAATTTTATTATTTTAAAAAGGACGTGCACTAAAGTACAAATGTTTTTTGTTCAACACGACAATGTTAGTGAGTATAATTCGACCTTCGTTCCGCAATAAAACAATTAAGTCCTCTGTGACATATATTACATGCAGTAGTATATTGAAATAAGATTCATTCACGGTATGCAAATGTTACACAATATTTGGTATTTGGCAAATAAGTAAATATAACTCTTAGAAAATTGAACAATGGAAACGCCTCAATGAAACTAGATCACTGAAGTGAGTTAGCAAGGAGAATTTATTCAACGTCTAGTTCATTGGTGTAGGTCTTCTGATGAAATACGGCTTTGAAATTTTGCTCGACAGTGTCTCATGAAAGGATACGAAATAATACGTTTAAAGTATTGTGTTCTCTTTGCCTTGAAGTTATTACACATACATTTATTCTTAATTCTTAAACTTGTAAAAATATTTGTTTAGTTTTTGATGACTGCCAAATATGTATATTTCTAATATATAATTATGTTAGAGTTCTAGATAATATATATGCATATGACAGCACATTTTTTCGACCTCCAATTTAAGCAACTTCATTCCACGAAATATCATTCAAATTAGGAATTATATCAATGAAACGTATTCAGTAAAGTAATAGTTTATTTTTTACATATTAGCTAAAAATACAATTGTCATATTATGCGCAAAGATACTCAATTTCTGTCAGATATTGTATTAATTTTTTTATCTTCATTAAATATCCTATTTGTCACTGTGATTTTTAAAATGTTAGTAATTCCCTAGTACTTGGTTAAATCAAAATATGTATATACATTTTTGAAATGATATCATGATCAAATTTGAATTGTTTGAATTTTGTACTTGATCTGTGAGTGCAAGTACATCCGGCACTTGAAATGCCTGAAGATGCCGAATGATAAAACCCGGATTGTTAGCGAAAAAACTCATGAAGGAGTATAAAACTCAAACGATTCAAATTTGACAATGAAATTCCATCAAGCACCCTCAGTTGAAGTCCTTAATGATATCATGATCATTCTAGACAAATCTGTTTTCGTTTAAGATTCTCATATTTTAAAATTGAAATACAAAAACAAAAAACAAAAACTATCCTCACGTTGTGAAATCGTTCTTAATTTTTTATGCAATCAACAATTTTAGGAAACACCGTCGAAGTGAAAACAATATTATAACTGGAACGGTTTAGAAAACGGGTGGCAATTGAATTGGATTTAATAATACATTAATAGCTTAAATGTATGAAAAGACTTCAACGTTCCAAAGATATAAAACAATGTAAAATTAAATAATGATGTCCGTTCCGAAATGCGGATAACTTCCTCATGGTTCATTTGACAATGCGATGGGTACCCAGTTACCCACCCATTGTCTCAGATGATTCGTTCAACGATATTTTTCAGGGACGCATTTTTAATTTCTGTTATCATATGATATTATTGTGTATAAATTTTGGCACAAAACCTTGACATGACTTTTCGGTCAATGGATATTGAAAAATTTGCAATAAAAATTAAGTAATATAATCAAATTATTTTTGCATAGCAATTAAAATGTTGGAGTGGTGCAAGACAATGACACTCAGCCATTTATGTATGTGTGTAACTTCAAGGATTAAGTGAAACTATTTTGAATAATTTTATCGAATTTTTTGAAAAGTTCTTTGTTTCAAGAAAGTATTTCACTCAACAGGGGGTCGTCAAATAAAACTATTTTTTTTCATTATTTGATATTAATAATTCAATAGTTTAGAAACTTTGGGTGATTATCACCAGCTATAAAATGGTGCCTTTCCAATGTAATACATCCAATATACTGATCGATATAAAAGGTCTTATAAGCATCCAACATACATATGTATAAGTGATTTTATTTATTTATGTATTTATTCAAGAAAATACAAATCATGGCATTACAGCTGACGCCAATGCGCCTTGGACTCGAAAAAGTTACATACATACATACCTGTATATATTATATGTATGTACATATAAAATGACAAATTATGAAAAATGATGAAAACATTGTGGTCATCAGAAAAGAAAGAAAAAAATAATGAAACCGACAAAATCAACTTGGATTCATAAAACATAGTATTCGTCTGAACTCACACACGTCAATATGAAATATGTCGACATCCGAAGCAATGCCGTTTAAAATTGCTATAGCTCTTCCCAGTAGCATCCCCGTTTTCAGACTGGTTCTACCCCTTGGAACAACAAACAACTAATGTTCACGATTCCTCAAAAAATTATCAGGAACAAAACATTTTTACTATCAGAAATAAAACATTATTCTATAAATTCCGTTTAATCTTCATAATGACAAATTAAAATAATCTTATTCGCCAGTAATATCGAAAAAGGATTTAATAAACAATAATTTAATGGTAATTACGGCAAATATTTTGCAGCGTTTCAAAGCCGAAATTAAATAAATCTTTAAAAAACTCTGACATTGAAATATTTCAGCGTAAAAAATGTCGTATTGAAAAACCAAATTGCTAATTTACGTGTTGATAGATATACCTATCACGAAGGTCCTCTAATGATTCTTCCATTAAGTCACTAACAATGACATTTTTCACTTTTTTGCTCCAAACATATTATTTTGTTATAAAATTACTCTCAAGCCGAGGCTCGAGATAACCGACACGGTTACGGCAAAATTTGATTGTCCGTATATAAAACAAATACATTTCATCTGTTTCATATCATAGAAAAGATTTAGAATCACTATATCGACAAATCTAATAGGGCTGCGAATCTATTTGCAGGACATTCAACCTCCAGTGAAAATTATTTTTAATACGGTAAGAAAAATAACAATGTATTTTAATTCGACATAAATTATTTTATATATATGTTGAGAGTTCTGCCGACGGCGTAAGCCGAAATAGCTATCAACAAATATATAAAATAATTTATGTCGAATTAAAATACATTGTTATTTTTCTTACCGTATTATAATGGAGTTCTACCAAATAAATGCCTACTCAATCAATTCATTATTTTTATCTTAAAATATGTGTTTTTTAAATTAAAATTAAAATTTTTATCACATAGATTATTTTTTTACAGGAGAAAAAATATGAACAATCTTAAATGTAAAATGAATAAAAAACATTTTATTCTTATTCTTTTTATTTAACGGCCAAACCTTAACTTAAAATGAAGACCTCAAATATTTCTTGGATCAGTTTTTTGCCAGCAAAGATCAGAAGATGGCAAAAGGTATTGGACCAGTTTGGATAATATATAATTCAATAAAATATTCATACACCATAACAAAATCGTCTTTAATTTTCAACAAAAAAAAAACGAAATTACTTTACAAAAAACCTTATAATATTAAAAAAATTGGAATCGCTTCCAAATGAATAATTTTAAAGTTTAACCGGGCTCTAGCTAATTTTACGCAACCTTGGTTTTAACCTTTTCTAGTTGATGTCTTTTAATTAGAGACAAAGCGGAATGCAACGAAACGGAAAGTTCACAGTGATTTTTTAATTCTTTTATCAGGAAAAGCATTTTTTCAATTCGATTTAATGGTTGATTTATTTTGTTTTCCAATTATAATTGTAGAAACGTTTATGTAATGAATGGCCAATAATAGATCCATTTTCATTTGATGACATCGCCACTTACTAACAGCCACTATCATTTTTATAAAAAATTTAAAATTTATGAAATACTTTAAAATATAATCTTTTCTCGTGAAAGTAAAACTTTGTAAAAGCTACAATAGCATCATGGCAGTGTATTTTGGCAGTGTATGTGTCATTTTACAAAGTACTTTGTGTACCACAAGAAAGCTATGCCATTTTAAACGGTTTCTATAAAAACTTCTACATTCGATTACTCTCTTTTTTGTGAAATGGGACATGTACATGTACGTACAGATTTTCAGTCGATTTATCGATTCTATTTGAACGCAATTAGCGTATTTATTACATAAAAAGGATCAACATACTGAAATACGTGTATTTATGTATTAAAATAATACTCCAGGCATCACTAATATTTTTATGAGCTTTATAAATCTGATATTTTTTTCCAAAATAGGATAAATGATTTTCCGCTGTCTCATAAAACGCTCTAACTACTCGATTGAATGTATTTCGTAGGTTAAAATTTTTAAATGTATATATTAAGCCTTGGTCCGTTGGTTGAATAAAAAAAAGGTTGTATTTTGATAGTCCCAAGGCGTAGTCTATGGATTGCAGTGAATGTATAGTAATCAGCACAGCTAAATTAAAAATACATATATATTTTTTAATTTAATAGAATATACATTACGCAACTGAGACAACTAAAAATATATAAAAATGATCGATTTGATATCATTATAATGTCAAGAGAAATAAACACATAATTAAAATTAAATAATAACGGGCATTGGATATAATACAATTATAAACTTGTTATTTGTTATTTTGAATATTTGATAATGCTGTAATATCTTTATAGTATAAACGTAATAATTACAGTTCCTTTACATGAGATCTTTTATTCAATGCTTAATTGCGATCCCATTGTTACCGTTTTTTCTTGAACTAAGATAAATACTACTAAGGTCAATAAAAAAGACGAATGATAATTCTCGGAAGATAATGATGTCGATACAGTCGCATTCTAAGGAATATTATAATAACGTGTCTATAAAAGAATAGATTATGTTGATTATTTGAATGACACCATAATAATACTTGGATACAATTGAATACCATAATGAATCTGAAACATGACATCGCAAAGTAATCATTTGACATTTTTTTTTTGATTTTGTCACTGTCGTTATACCATACAACGGCGAACAAATAAAACTCGAGATGAATTCAATGCTTATTGTATGAATGTAAATATGCATATTTTTTTATGATACATGTTTATATGTCGTCAGCATATATCAGTTGTTGTACAGAAAAGGAAAAACAATATTTGACGTATTATAGTTGTTTTTGTATCCATGTGCGCTCCAATGTGTTGCATATTGACTCCTTACGGAGTTTATCCCAGCGTATGTATTTTACGAGAATTGCTTGCTAATCAGTTGCTCCATCTCACTTTTTCGAAGAGAGTAAGGATTGAAAGAATACGAAGACTAGGACAAGACTAATGGTGAACTAATCTCTCTCGCTATTCCCCGCTTTTGGGATCTTAAGGGTGGTAAGTAGATAACCCAATTACTCGACATCTCAACTACTCGTATATCGAGTAGTAAAATTTGAAAATACTCGAGTAGTTTCAAATGTACCAAAACGTATTTTATAAACTCAAATTTGTGGTAATAAATAAGTTCATTTAATTTCATTAATACACTGATTTCAAATTGTAAAACATGTACATATTTCAAAAATAATAGATAGTTAAACGTCTCAAATTTTAAATTGGTTCGAAGTTTTGTTTGTTTAATTCCCGCAGTAGACAAAACTATCTATGTTGCTGTGAACGTCGGTTTTATAGTGAGCAATAAATGAATAGTGCATTACGAGTATAACTCGAGTACTTTTCAAAATACTCGAGTATGTATCGAGAACTTGAAAAATGTAGTATTCGATACTCGAATTGGAGTCTCTAGTGGGAAGGGATTTATAATTACACAAACGCCCATTGCCTTCGAATAGAGTCGATCCATCGACTGAAAAAGAATCAAAAATCTGAAAAACGGGTTTGAATTCGTGAGGTCCGTCACGGAAGACAACGACGTTAACTACTGCACCACGGACCGGGCACATTATCAGTGTAATGAAACATTTACATTTGCATAGATTAGTGCATATTTTGGCGCTCACACAATACGCGAGACATGAAATTATCAATGGCAGGTATCGGCGCAAATCGATTCAAATTCTGCTTATTGTATTTCATTTGATTCGATAATAAACTTGACCTGCATTCGGCGTTTCGGTTGACAGCCTGTGCCGTTTTTGCATTGATTAAAGAATAATAAAATATGTTTTCAATGCGATTTATTTATTTGTGCCCTAAAAAAGAGATGCGTGATAATACGGCTATTAAAAAACGACCATAAATATTAATATTTTTATCAATAGAGATATTTTTATATAAAAACTTTAGTAAATTATTTTCAATAAACATAAAAGAATTTTGAAACCATGGTTCTCCAAAGTAACGCAGTGAAAAGGTAAAACTTTAAATGTCTCCACTGTCACTTCTTGATGGAAAATCGTCATCGCAAGCATTTTCAACTGATCCTTTGACAATGTTCGCGATGAGCAAAACCAGTCCTAATCTTTATCACTATATAATGTTATGTTATGTAATAGGAATTAGAAGCTAGTTTTACGCACTTTCAAATGTCAAAGAGCAATCAATAACTTATGTTATACGATAAAACCAAAAAATTAAGAAAACTGACCAAATTATATGACATGATTACTCTTCTTGGCATAAGTGTATCTTAAAAAAAGAACATATTTCTATAATAAATATGTCTTTTAATATTTGACATGCTGCCCGGCACTGCTCTCTCACAGAGCGCGGGACATAATATCACATGATATGTTGTTGCTAACTACAGTAAAACTTAACGAATTTATGCCCAGAGGTGATTCTTATAAAAAGAAGACTTTGAGGGGCAGAATTTGTATTACCTGTTTACGTACACTAGTAAACAAGCCATAAAGCTTTTATTTATATTTATTTATAAAATTTGCGATGCACTTTTAAAACAAAAAATATTTTGAAGCCGTATTGGCATAGCAACCCAAAATAATCAATAATATATATGTCACCAAAAATGCAATCCTAACCCTTTTTTTCAACTACTTTGAGGGAATAATAAATTTTTTCTACTATCTTTTAATAAAAAAATATTCAAAACCGGAAATAGATATCGTCAAAGATTATAAAAAGAATCGATATGATTTCCGTAAAAAACAATTAAAAACAATGATAACACAGCAATTTCAAATCATGAGCCTTTAATCTCGGTTATACAGTTGAGAAATTTTGCTTAGCGATAAACACAATATGTATCGTGGACATGTAAGTTTGAGAATTTTCCTGTTTTTGCGACGTCTGACTGAATATCTTAATCTATACGGGTCGTAAAATTAGGTAAATACTATTGGCCGGTCATAATTTGAATACAATTTTCCACGAATATGAGTTAAAAAAAAAACAAGAATAAAAAAGCTCAACGTACGCATTGTCATGCACGGTTTGTCGTAGCCTAATAACGTAAAAATGATAACAATTGGCACGTGTTTTAGAACGCTGTTACAGGTAAAACTCTGACAACATACGTGTCGACTTTAATACATAACGTTATGTTAAAAAAGTGTAATATTTTTAGAAAACAGTTAAAGGACAGTTTGATCTAATTAAAATCACTAAAATTACTCATACTGTTCTTAGACAGACTATTTAATCGATAATGTTTGAATATTTATTATTAATAAAAAGTAGAACAAATAACATCATAATTATTGAAGATAACCCATGGTAACATTGAGTGTATGAACTATGAACCCTTCGTGAAGTGGTTACATTGAAGGTATTTAAATTGTAATCAGCTCATGTTAACAAAAGATACGATACGGAATTGAGAAAAGAATAAAAACCTCCTCTCCTTATAAGATTGGTTATTTTTTACAGCTGAAACTTCATATACTTTCATTCAGTTGCATATTATTTCTTGAATCGATGTATAATAATGTCTGTTTATTTTAAGCCTTATTAAACTGCCCTCACAGGTAACGGAGTAGGAAAAATGGAGTAAAAAAAGGGGAGTATATCACTATTTAGGCATTAAAAATAAAGCGCTTTTCCGCTTGGATCTGTTTTAAGACTTCTAAGTAATTTCGCTTCTTACATTATTGATTGGGCGAAGTAACCGAATTGGCGATTTTAAATTAAAGTTTCTTTCTTAACCTTTCGTTGAATTTGCACATTATTTTCAGTAATACACTTAGCTTACGCGATACAAAAATTGTATGTCTTCACAATGCTTAAATTGCTGCCATATAATTAATTAATCATATCACAATAAATTATCAATCAAATTAGAATAACGAACACTTCATAAAGTCGTCATGTTTGATACTTACATTAATCACCTATTCTTTTTGACGCATGAAGCACGATGTTTGATGCTAATATTTTTGATTACCATTGGAAAAAGCTTAGTTACCTTTTTTTACATCCTATTAAATTCTATCCCTAAGTATTGCAAAAAAAATCTATAAAAATATATAATTAGTCTGACATTCATTTTGATTTGATGTTTGATTTTTGTCCTAAAAAATTCAATAAAGACTTTGAAGTAGCGCTTCTGTGATTATTCTTCAAAATTAAGCTATGATATTCATTACAATTAAAAAAAAAAGGTTTCATGTGTTACCATTTCATAACTCAATTGTTTGAATGAAATACCACAGATTGTTGCGTTCAAAAGCCTTTTATGTTTAAATTTGTACGCCTTAATAATTATTACATTTAATAATTTTAATTGTGCCTACCCATGTTGTTTGTGAAACTCTTTGTAATGTATATGTTACAGTGAAACTGTATTCTCAGTGAAAATATATTCTTCTCCAAGCTGTAATTGAAATCAAATTTGACCGCCCTATCTTCAGCTCTATGTTTGTCTGTGTCTTGTTTCATTGAAGCAAACCAAAATTTTAGGCCGGCAAATCATCGACTTGGGCCAATAATTTCAATGATCGAGACCATTGAAATCATGTTGTCATACAAATCTATTACTTGATACATTTTCACTGAGAATACAGTTTAACTGTAAGATATACACAACAAATGGATAATTTTATAGGTGTGATATGACTTATACATTTGAGCAGCTTACTTTAGATTGTCATTGTCACACAAGCTTGATTAATGAAAAATGATTGTCACACATGACTTTTGAAAAAAAAAAAAAATGATGCGTCCTTGGTAAAAGCAAAAGTTCATGGTCACTTTTAAGGTTTTAACTGTCACTTCTTGGTACTATTTCAACATTCAATTTAATAAAGATCAGGACCAGTTTTGCTCATCGCAGGCATTATCAATGTATTAGTTGATAATTCTCGTGATGAGTGAAAAAAAAAGTGAATTTGTACATAAATCGGTGCATGAGCTGTTTTCTAATATTTCGTATTTTCAATGATAGATTTTTATATCTTAAAATAAAAAAAACTTAAGATTTAAAAAAAAAATGCTTACCGCGGCAATTTGTGTAGCATCGTTTACATCAGTTTCGAAATTCCACTGGGCTGCCACATTGTTCGAGCACTCTTCAGAAGCCTGGGCATCAATCTGTACCAAAAATCTTCTCAAAGCAATGGCGTCGTTTCTGGACAAAGAATCTGCTTGACCAGGGTTTAAGAAAACGTTCTGCTTCCTATTGAAGTCAGCTTGATCTCTATTGTTGTTGTTATTATAATTATTATTAGTATCATAGTCTCTATTACTGTTTTGATCATTATCAGTCCTCGTATTAAAATTATTATTTCTGTTATTATTAACACCACCAGAAACTCTATCTCCATTATAAACATTGCCGTTAAAGGTGTCTCTATCGCCATCATCGTTATCTCTGTTGTAAATATCTTGATTTATATTTTGATTGTCTTGACCTCTTTCGGGTTCTACTCTGGGAGTTCCTCTGTTTGTAATATCGGGATTTAGTCCTTGGTTATAATTTCTGTCTCTTGGGTCATTGGAGAAATCTGGCCTTACAAATCCTTGCGGGTACCTTTGGGAAGTTGAATAGATATCTGGACGTGGAGTGCTTGAGAATGGGCCGTTGAATGGCACTGGAGAAAAGGGCCGAGCTGTTGACGGTCCGTTGTATTGATTTGGATACAAGTCAGGTCTTGGAGACGAAGAAATTATCGGAGGAAGATCCAGTTGACCGAATACGTTGGATATTGATATCAGAGTAGTTATTATCACGATCGATGTCCATTGTCGGTGGATCCATGTCACTGGTAGTTTTCTTCTATTTATACAAGCCATTTTTGTAAATTCGAATTGTTATTTTTTTTTACAAAATTAGCTGCGCAATGATGTAAATTCACTTCTTTATTACTATCATTTCACTGCCGAATGGCTGTTAATTTTTAATATTCTTTTGTTTTCAGCTGCTTTGATAATAGTTCATAAAAATTTTAGTTATTTTTGTAATTTAAAATTTAGGTAAAACACGATACAGAATGCACTTTCGTAGAAAAGGACGATTTTTCAATCTTACTAAGAACATAGCGTTATAATAATTAAAACAAGCAATGTGAACTCAGAATAAAATTAGTAAATAATTGCGTAAAGTAGGTCTATTCACAAAATTATTTGAATCCGAATTTTAAATTTTGTAATAATCAATGCATATCTTAATTTATAAATCAACTTGCCAAAGTACAATCAATTAAGTAAAAACCCTAAATTTATGATTGTATAATTATGTCGATGACTAAAAGTCTTATGGATTGTAACACGGTGAAAAAATAACAGTGAATTTTTGTCCTACAGAAATTATATTATTTATTTATTTTTTGAAAGCTATTTCGGATTAAGCGTTTTTTTCACCGTTTCATAATGGAGTTCTACTAAGCAAATGCCAAGTCAATCATCTTACATATTATTATGAAACGAATATAAGATCAATCAAACTCAGATTTAAAGATATCCGTTTGCGCTTATTAATTACAATCTGTAATATATCTGCAAACTTCTAAATTCAAATACGATTCAACCCATACTAAAAAATTATTTAAATGCATTGATATAACAAAATAAATCTAGAACAAGTAAATCGAAAAATTGATGTGTATTTTACGCTAAATTATTTAATATTTGAAATAAACTCATTCATAATATGTATGTCACAGAAATGAAATAACAAATGCTAACCATCAAAATGTAAGTGAAAACGCTTCAGTACTGTATGTATATTAATTATTCCACCGTGTTGTGATAACGAATATCACTTTATCACCTGTACGTCGCGGGTATCGGAATGGTGTTATCACCAGTCAGAGAACGCGAAGCGACTGAACCGGCCATACCGAAGGGTTAATAGGTAAACTCGAGTCTCCTTGCGACGACATGAATGACGATTGACTATTGTTTTGCGTATTTACGTGAGCAAGCTGAATGGTCGACGGATCTAGTGATGCTTACGACAAGTCGAATTGCTTCATTATATAATTGGGTAATGGAAATATTAGCGACCGTTTTTTTCTAAATTTGTAGTGTAGGACACACGTGAGCTCTACTCCAATTTATAATTACTCTTGGGTACATGTCGATGATAAATATCGATTGTCTTTAAAATTATACTATTAATCTGTTCGTAAGAGTTAGTTGTCTTGAAATTTTGACTGAATGTGTTTGATAGAATGTCAATATCAAATTTAAATCTTTTGAATTTGTGACTTTTCCATGAGTTTTGTGGCTTATGACCCGAGTTTCATTATTCGACATATTCGGGTATTTCAAGTTTTTGATGGCAGTCTGGGTGATACGTAAAAAATTCAAGCGATTCCAATAATTTAACTGTCTAGTTAATTCTTGCACACCATTATCAAACATTATATGATCCTTATTACTAACTTATCGGGACCGGTTCCGCTGCTCACGAGCATTATCAGCACATTTTCCAACGGTATTTTACAATGAAATCAACTCAATCAATCGATAAGCTGTATATTTTTTTGACAACGGTATAACAATTTTTCTACCATTCCACGGGCTTTATCACAATGTGCGACACGTGTTTCACTTATTCGAGAAGCATCTTAAGACTAAAATTTTTATATCAGTCTCCGTATTTCACATGGACGAGTTTTTCATTTTTTTTTTGACTTTCTTCATTTTAACTCAAAAAATCTATACCTACATGCAACTTTTATCCGTTGGTATTCAAATACAGTACTATTAACATGCCAACAGTATGTAAAAGAAATGTATTTTATTTATATTTGCAATAATAATCAACGTATAGAAGAACGTTGCTTTTTAATTATATTATGAATTCACATTTTGTTCTTGAATTCATATTCTTTAAACAAAGTATATTCACATAATAGATCTTGAAACATTGTCAAGATTATTCTATATTTTTTTATAAACAAATATGACGCGTCAATTAAATTTTTAGCAATGTGCCGACTAGAATTAATAAATGTCTTGATGTACTTTGAGCATTATTAAAATACGAAATAAATTTATCTGAAAATAACATTAAATCAACAACTGTGTGTTTAAAAAGAAGTTTCCGTCGAAATTGCATATTATTTCAATTGAAATTGATTTCCATGTTTTATAAAAAAGCTATGATGCACTGGATAATTTTAGTTAACCAACACTTAATAATATCAATTTTTTCCATATCTGACGGCAAGAAAGAATCCTCTTGTTAATGATTTTTTTATATTAGTCATGAATCTCATATCTTCTATTGTTTTCGTGCATTATTAGCCGACATCATTTTTTGTCACGCTTTTCGCAATCCTGAAGAAATAAGTTAATTGTTCCATTCATGTAATACATGTGTTTATTGTTTATCGCCAATAAAGCTAATACTTGTTATTACAGCTGACGCCAATGCGCCATGCATTTGACAAATATTTCTAACAAGTTAGTATTATACATACATAAAATGTAACAAAACCTTATAATCATTCATCAGAGAATGGCATACAAAACAGAACATATTATTTATATAGAAATTGTAAGAGTAATAACAAAACACCATGTTCGCTGCTGAATATGTCCACCTAAACAGGTGTTGCATTGATAAGTCGAACAGTCCTTGTACCTGGTGACTCAAATGACCCATACGAAAAACATTCATACTGAAGATGCGCAATACTTAATATCTCTCTTGACTTGATTCATATTGTATACTGTCTTTTAAATCGGATAATAGTCAAGATATGACGTCAAGAACAGCCTTTTCATTCTACGGGATGGCAGATTATGACGAAACCGTGACATGTATGGTAAGCATATGGCTTGATGATATCACGGGTTCCCAACCCATGGGTCGTGGCGGGTTTTCTGTGGGGTCACCAACTTATTCAGTCTTATACTTATACTTTAATGCATTTTCGATGCTTTTTAATAACCTTATTAAAAATGCCTTTTTCAATTGCCTTGGGGGTCGCGTGTCAAATGGCTTTTATAAAAAGGGGTCGCCACCCGAAAAAGGTTGGGAGCCTATGCCCTGTATAGTCAATATAAGTAAATTAAAAGATAATACTAATCCCAACAGTATATTGGATACGTTATGCACAATTTGTCAAATAGGGGCTTAATTTTCATCGTGCCTCAGGTTTTTTTTATTATTATAATCTTATAAAAGTATATTATCTAGGTTTATATCTTAATGCGAAGTATTTTTGTAATAAAAAACCATTCATTCATGACAGTTTTCAGTGTCAAGTCCAGCTTAAATTTAAAAGAAAATTTGAAATAAGGTTGAGTAATGAGTTGAAGGTTAGTAAAGTAATGGTCAATTGAGCGTATTGTTATTGAAATACTTGTATAAACTATATATTTTCATTTAAGGAATTATTTTTTATATTCTTTATCTTCTAAAAATGAAAACTGTTTTACTAAAAATAACTGTCAAACGAAGGCTTTGTATGAAGAGTTCTTACGAATGACGACTATCTTTGAATCAATAAACTAATGTCTCTTTTTAGCAATTATTCGTCATAATATCATAAGCCTTCTATCCTGTCAAAGCCTCATATTTTCTATCCCTACTCTCATATAATTAATTGAAGTTAGGCGACAAGCAGTAAAATATGTGTAGATACATCCATTAGGAGGCCATATGCTACACATTTGTAGTAGACATAAATTTGTATATGTATATCGTAAGTTACGATTCGTAACCACACTGTGTCGTTGTTCTGTACAAACAGCCGTGGGAGATTTGAGGTGTGTGGCTTACGCTGGTCCGACTGATAAAAGTGAATATTTCTCAGAAATAAAAAAACCTCATTGTTCATTTTCTATTTTCACGTACGTTTATTATAATTCAAAAACGACACAGTCACGTCAGCGGCAATGTAAATGGTACAGGGTTAAGAAAATACACTAAATTGTTTCATACTTATGTAAATTGTGCAATGTTTCGCTATTTAATACGATTAAATGATATGGCTAGTCGACCGTGTTATTCAAAGTCAAGAAGAAAGCCGCCATGCGTATCAGTTTCGTTAATTCTGTCAAATAGCACAAAGTATTATTGACAGCATTAATCAAACGATTAAACATTTTCTCATTATCTATTGAGTTCAAAAAATCAATGTAGCATAACTTAATTTATCTGTGAAGAGGAAGGATAATCATATAATTATATTTAAATAATTTAATACTTAGTCTTTGTTGTTTAATTATAATATTGTTGCTTATGACACCTCAATGTATTTCTACGGTTCATTTCATGACTCGATCTTTATTTAACAGTCATGGCTGATAATTATAATGAAGAGAAACATGCAGTGATTTCCTTATATTTACACGGATTAGTTTATATTGTAACGATGAAATGTTTTTTGAATTAAAACTGTGGGGCAGACCTCTCAATATATGTATATCTGTAACGTCTGTTAGATGTTTAAAGATAACACATCAATGGATTACCTTTCGTAAAAGATACGAGTGCATGCGGGTTTCTTACGTTTTGCTACTTCTAATGAATTATCGGAGCGAACATTCAAGCTGTCAAATTGTTATCGATTCAAGCATATTTTTGTGTATTTATTTTAAAAATACCACCGAGTTGTATGCTATTTTCGATGGTTTCGGCGGTAACTTTGTGGAAGTTCATTTTAATATAAAAAAAAAAAATTATAAAATTTTATATTAAGGTGTATGCTGCTTAAAATTTTATCCATTATTAATAAAAAGTGAATTGAATTTGAAACCCAACATGTATAAAAAAAGAGAAAACCATTTCTTTTGGACTGAAAAAGCTCAAATTTCAAACATTTATAAGATTTTGCATTTTGCTTCAATTGATTTGCTTAGTTGTCATTAGAGACTCCAATCCGAGTATCGAGTACTCGACACTCGAGTATTTTGAAAAATACTCGAATAATACTCGTAATTTATAGATGAAGACATATTTCCAAATTGTTTTTACTTGTTTAAACATATAAATTTTTAACCGTTGCGTTTAACCGAGTCTTACGCGTGGTTTTACTGTCAGGTAATATTTATTTGTATTGGTTTTGACGTTGACAGTGCTGTGGGAGATTTTTTTTTGTTATTTTTGCATTGGTTCCTGCTGACTTATCTTCGATTATTCAACGATTATGATGACAAGAGACAAAATTAAATATTGAAAAATAATCTTTTGATTCGCCGATTACGGATGCAGCTGTGGCATAATCAATTGAATACGCTTATTTATTTATTAATCATTCATTTAAATACCCACATTTGAATTAATAAAAAGAAAATGGTAAATCTGAAACTACTCGAGTATACTCGAGTACTCGAGTATTTTGAAATTTTACTACTCGATACTCGAGTAGTTGAGATGTCGAGTAATTGGAGTCTCTAGTTGTAATACCAATTGTTCGCATACCTTGTAATTCTTACTTAAGCTTTGTATAAATATCACTGTTTCGTTGTATTTCTTATCAGTTAACAATGCTTACCATGAGCGAAACCGGTCCTGATCCAATAAATTTTATGTGGAATAAGTACTAAAAATGTTTTATAATTTTTACTTTATAATATAAGTTGGTAAATGTTTCTTACTTGCTATCGTAAATAAACAGTACCGTAATACAAGTTTTTGGATATTGATTTTCTTATTTAATCATCGCTTTCTTAATAATTCTTGGTCCGAATAGAATAGAATTTCAAATATAAATATGATAAAAATTCATTTAAACTCGTTTTAGAACTTTTAAAAAAATATTACAATTAATTTTTTATGAATTATGTAGAATAAGTATCGTGGGAGTTATTGCGCCACAGGCTTAGTGTATTTGTGTTAAATACGATTATGAAAAATGTATTTTAATTACATGACAATACTGATATGATAAAAACTCCTCCAAACTTCACCCACTCTAAATCCGAGTATGTGCACTCTAACTGGCCAACACTAAATATCAACAATTTTGACGAGTCCGATATGAAATATGCTTTTTCTCGTCTCTACCCAAAATCTTCAGTGGGCCCTGATGGTATTCCACCATGGTTACTTAAAGGCTGCAGGGAAATTTTAACTACCCCACTATTGTATTTGTTCAATTTAAGTTTAAGTACCTTCACTTTTCCTGAATGTTGGAGTTTGACCCGTATAAGACCGGTTCATAAAAAAGGCTCTTTGTCTGAGATAACAAACTTTCGGCCTGTAGCTATTTTATCAGCACCAGCCAAGCTTTTTGAATCACTTTTGCATAGATATATCTATATGCATGTTGATTGTCAGCTAACTAATGCCCAGCATGGTTTTAGATCAAAGCGATCTACTGTAACCAATCTTATGGTGTATAGTGAGTATATTTTGCATTCTCTTGATTCTCATTGTCAAGTTGACGCCATTTATACGGATATTTCCAAAGCATTTGACCGGGTTGATCATGTTATTCTAATAAATAAATTAAAAGCAATAGGAAGCTCGACAAAGGTTATCAATTTTTTTCATTCTTATTTGTCAAATAGACGCCAATATGTTGAATATGCTGGGTGCGTATCACAAATTTTTCCAACATATTCTGGAGTGCCACAGGGATCAAACCTTGGTCCTATTTTATTTCTCATTTTTATAAATGACATTGTGCTAAGTATGAGTGGAATAAAGTATCTGCTCTTTGCTGATGATTTAAAACTGTTTTCAACCATCAGGAATGAGTCGGATTGTACTATTCTACAGCATAATATAAACTCAATTGTAAATTGGTCCTTATTAAACAAACTTGACTTCAACATTTCGAAATGTTTCTGCATTTCATTCTCTCGTTCAAAATTTCCTATCAAATATAAATATGAGATATCGAATATGACTTTACAGCGTTTGTCTGAAGTTGTTGATCTTGGTATAACATTTGACTCTTCTTTCACGTTTCATTCCCACATTTCTTCAATTACCCTGCAGGCTAGTAAACTTCTTGGATTCATAGTTCGGCAAAGTAAGCCATTTGAAAAACCCTACTGTGTTTGCAATTTTAGTTTTAAGCAAACTAGAATATGGATCTATTATTTGGGGTCCATATGAATTTAACGAGCGAGTTCATAAAAATTTCTGCGTTATTATTATTTCAAAAAATTCAACTATTTTCCGTATGACAATTCATTAATGGAATATTATCCAACCAAGTTTCTTTTAGAAGCTCGAAGACTAATTGCAATATTAAAACATTTTTCTCTTCTTCGGGGCCAAGTTGATAACCCTGACATCCTTGAAAATTTAAATTTGCATGCTCCCAGCTTTTACCTACGTGGTCGTAACAAAGACAAATCAATTTTCTTTGTCAAAACTTGTTTGTCACGTAGGTCTTTTGAATCTCCAGTTGCAAGGGCTATTCGGCTGATAAATGCGCTGCCTATTGATGTTGACATCTTCGGCAGTGAACTTGATGCTTTGTTTAAAATTATGTTTTCTTATGTAAATAATATGTTTCTGTTCTGTTTTTTATTTTTGTGTAATATTTTATGTAATCTTTATTAATTTCTCAAATGCATGGCGCATTGGCGCTTGCTGTAATGCCATGTATTTTTTAATAGTTTTTGCCAATAAATAAATAAATAAATGATGGAAATGTCGCTGCCACCTCCTCAATGTCGAATAACTATATTTTTTTACACTACCTTTTTCTGAGGGCTACCGATATTGAAACACAACGCGATTCACTTGGCAACTTGAACCCGGTTTGCAGCAAACACTGCCTACTTCATTAAAATCATGAAACGAGTCATGAAATAACACCCACCGTATCTACAAAAAAGGTCTAATACGTCTTTAATTTACCGTAATTGTATGTTTTCAGGTTTTTATAACATTTTCAACTAATCATATGTGTTCGCAATAAACAATGATTCTCTCCAAGGCCGATAATTATTTTACAACTATTTATTAACTCAAAAATACAAAATTTTAGTTTTCATAAATTATTGTCATTACTAATACGGAGTAATGACAATAAACAAGATTGATGACTGCAAAATTTTCAACAATCTTTCAAGGATGATTTACTTAAGATTAATTTATGTTCTTTTTATCTATTTAAAGTTATGCATATAAAGCCATAATAAAAAAATCATTTATAAACCCTTGTTAGGTAATACTATTTCACTTCTATTTAATAGTGAAACAATTAATACAAATTGACTTCCTCATTAGAAGTTACGTATTTTAATAATTCGATATAAATAAGAATTATATTTCAATACGAAATCTACACAGATTATGTTAAATTAAATACATTCTTTAATTAAGACAAAACATTTTGCTAAATAGACATTGAAAAAATAAGAGTTACCATGCAGAAGGTGTACTTGATAATCAACCAAAAATAAAACAAAAAATTATAATAAAACTAACAATATTTTCCGATGGTAAAATAGCACATATCGCTTTACTTAAGTGGATTAAAATTACTGATTGAACCCTTGAAAACTTGAAAACTTCCTTGCAAATGGTGCTTCTCAATTTTCCTCGCCAATAATCCGTGGGAAAATTGGTAAATTAGGGATATATGGTCACAGGACAGAATTTTGAAAAGATTTATGAAAAATAAGCACATTAAATGAAATAAATGATGTTTCGTCTTTAATTTTTAAATTTATTATAATAGAAGATCCTAAAGAATACTTCGCAATAAGTATGAAATCGAGTTGTTTTAATTTACAGGAGCAAAAATGCAACCACAAACTACACAAATAATAATTTTATACAGATAGAGACGGTCACATAAGTTTATTATTTGTTTAAAATAAAAAGAATAATTTTATTATAGGCTCATATTAAAAAACAAATTCTTCTTTCAGAACTCATACAATAATCAGTAATATTCTTCAGATTTAATCATTTTGATTCCACATTTTATAATAATCCACAAGAACTCAAAGAGTAAAGTCAAAACAAAAAATTATATGCCAGTATGTATAAATTTTTTGAGCTTAACTGGAGAGGATTGGGATTCTGTCCCGTGACCATATATCCATAATTTACCGAAAAATTTAAGTTATATGTGTTTTCACACCAAATATTTTTGTTATATCATTACTTCTTATGATTTCATTCTCTGTTAATATTTTGAGTTTATCATCGCATGATCTTTATACTTATACTGCCTTTATTGTTATATTGCATTGCTACGTAAAAATAACAACGACTGCATGCATCTGTGAACGAGGAAGTAAAGTCTCCAAAGCCTAAAACGTGAGAAAAAAATGAAAATACAGATGCACTGATATGGATTTAATTATTTTGTTTGTAGTCAGCCTTGCTTGTAAAATGTTTACCGTTTTATATCGTATACAGATAATAATACTATTATGGTGTCAAACAATATTTGGTATTCCTATTGTGATCATTTACGAATGCAAGTATATTTATTTATATTTCTTAAAACACATTCGTGCATGGTTCAACATCAGCTCTGCTCGGGTAACGAATTTGGGGGGTTGTCTATTTCTGTCAATAACAACGTGAAAACGGCCATGTAACATTGGCCGCGTTTATAAATCCCTTTGACTAGCGTTAAATATATCCCAAAAGTTGATAGAGCAGTTGTGTCACAAAAGAACATCGATTTCTAAAAAACGATAACTGTAAAAGGACTTTTAAATTTAAAACCAATATACAATTACACAGCGTAAACAATGAATCTATTGATCTAGCACTTCTCGCTTTGACTTGATTTACTTACATTTCTAATATGTCAAAGATTTTTGTTCACTTTGTTACACTAACTTTATTATTTTGAATAACCGCATGTGGTTCTCAAAGGATCATGTAAAATCAACTCATATGTCAATTTCCAGTATTGATTACTATGTATGGAATTCATTAAAATAAAACCATTCACTAACTCCACACTATTATATAATTATCAGGACAAGTTTCACTCATCGCCAGCATCCAATATGAGCGGTTATACATATGAAATTGAATGAGAGGAATTTCGATGGGTTCGGGTGCAACATTGAGTAAATTCATTTTAATATCAAATAACTTGGACTATTTCGTGTATTGTGTGACTATTTGTCTTTCACATGCATCTTCGGACTTACTTATCGCAAACGTTGCTTAAAACGTTGTCATTATACCAAGTAAGACATACATAAGACATGTTTCCATCCAAAATTAACGCAAAATACATAATTGCCCTTTTAAAGAAATGTTTCAGAAGCAACAGCGAATAAAATTCTACAAACAAAAGTGAAACTGTGTGTTCATTTTCTTCATGTTTTGTGTGTAATATTTTGTATGACGTGGTCGAAGAGGAATACGTGACAAGGATTCAAGGTAGGGCGATTTAGGTAAATAAAGTATAATACAAAAATTCTTGGCGTAGAGCGACGTATATACATAGTTCCATTGCACAATAAAATATTATGCCATTTTAATATCATTCTCCAGCGCGTTTTAAGTGAGTATTGAGTATGTCATGAACAGTGTTTGTTTGTTGCCCTACACATTTAATTTGCTCTGGATTGACAATGAGAAGGTTTTATAAATTATTGAATTTGATATACAATTAAAACTACATGGATGTATCTACCTAAAGGAAAGTCTCAAAATACTTTTTAGAATTTGCAATGATTGCCAAGTTTTTCGAAATATAAATATTATATCACTTCATACACTCATCATCACAGAATGGATACCTAATTCATGAAAATATACCAAACTATTATTTAGTTGATCAATTATTATAACTAAGCGAACGATTACCGATATCAATTTCTGAATGAACATATTTTTACTTACAACACCCACAATCAGTACTAGTTATGAGTTATTCTTATTTTTCCACATTTGAAGCCTTTTGACAATATCTTTATAAATACAGTTCTTGTCATGCGGTGATTTATTTTTTTGGATATCAATTTGACGGAGCATCAAGTTCTAAGGCGCGTTAGCGCCAAAGTACTTCCAGTCTCTTTCGTCTCTAAATGTTTTTAACTTTTTTAAATTTATTTGTTTCCATTCCCTTCCCATCGCTGCCAACAGGAGGGCACGATCGCTACAGTTGAAGAAGTCAGCTTACTATTTCATCTCTACCTAGGGAGGGTCATCGAGAAGAATAGCGATCGGTCTCTATCGTTTCTTAGAATATATGGGTTTTCTCTACCTACCCTTAAAATGTAAATAGCTTGGAAATTGAGATCCCACTTGTCAAGCTCCACATATAGGTAAGCTTCGCCAAGAAATCATCAACTGGATCAATACGATAAAGTCCTCCCAAGGATACCAATTCATGAATTTGTGCAAAGTATTTAATGCTATCATCGATCTACTATGGCAATTCATTCATTTGTACCTTACGCTGAATTATTAAACTTGGCATGAAATTTTCTTTTGTTTACAGGATGTAGGATATCCAAATATTGTATTTTTAGTTTCTAAGGATTCAAGAAAACATTGCATTGAATGCGGATTCGCGACATAGGACACGTATCTATTGCATATGTTTTGATTGTTTTTATACGAAGAAGATGATTAAATTATTTCGAAACGTTTTAAACACGTTACATAAATCTCATAAACAAGCAGTGAACATTCATATGAAAAATAATTATTCTTGCATAAAATATGACCCGTATCACGTAATAACCATGTAGATGTCAACGATAATAACATTATGGTTGTACGAAATGAGGCTAAAAAATACATACATAAATGTTTAGAAGGTAAATTTGAAATATAACGTAGTACCTATAATTTTTTAGTGTTATATTTCATGTTTATATTTAAAGGAACTTTAGTTGAAAATAATAACCAATCATGGAACCGTGCAAACTGAATCAAATTTCTCAAAGAAATTGGTTCATTGATTTTTTAACCCTGTTCGCTTCTTATATGGATCACAATACACCATGTTTGTACTAAATCCACATTTTTGACAATTGATATAATCGCGAGCATTTTTCGACTGAATAAAGAAAGGTTGGTTTGAAAATCTGACGCTTCAATTTACAAACGAATAAGACACTGACAATTTTTTTAATATGTATTCATTGATGAGCATAAAAGCACTCAGTGAATGATTATGTAAAATGACATTGATTAAGTAAACATTGGAATGATTTTTTAACTTTAAAAAATACCAATATTGTTAGTACATATACAATTTGCAATATCCTCGGCAAGGCTGGGTAAATAATCGAACGTTAAAAAAAATACTGATATACATATGTATATGTCAAAAGCATGAGTTTCTGTAACTCGGTCTAAAGAATTAACTTAACTAGCCGCTTAAATGCCGCTCAGCTGTTTTTGCGGGTACTTGCGAAAAAGCTCAGAGCTATTTTTATGAAAAAATAATATATACTTCCGTTATAATATATTCTTTATAGATGATAGACACTTTAATAGACGACATTTTTAGAGAGAGAAATCAAAATATAACTGTCAAAAAAACCTGAATATTAAAAAATAATAATTCGTAAATTAGTTTATTTTAATGATAAAACATTTCTCCAGTGGCCTTTTTTGTTTCACTGTTTGCTTTCTCTATATATCGTAAATGATATTTCAATGTATGCGCCGATAGATCGGCGCTCTGAGGCTAAGAGGGTTAAGAAGGTTTTGGGATTGTTTTCGTAAAATATCGATTCATGTATATGGTTTGAATATAAGTAAAAAAATAATCTTGTTAGCGTATTTATATACCTTCTACTACCCGCATCCTTTTCATTAAATTTAACCAAACCCGAAAACATAATCATTCTTACAGTTCAGTATTTAGAAATAACTTAATAAGATGTTCAAATTTGAGCATATTAATAACTGCGTATTTCATTTATTAAATCTAATATATAAAAATCAATGTTTGTTTGTTCGTATTTTATGCGTCGCCATACTGTTCATCCGATTGCAATAAAACTTTGATAACTTATTGCTTTCACTTCCGCAAAGGTTATAGGAATAGTAAAATTAACTTAAATAGGTCTTGTATATAAAAATAAATGTTTGTTAATATTTTATACGCTTTCATACCTTCATTTTGACAAATTATTGTTGCACATGCGCTAAGGTATAGTACAATTAACTAAGTACGTGTGTCGTACCATAGACAATCGGCAAATGTCATCGTTACCGATCAACGTTAGTGAAATTAAATCGAAACTATTTATCTAATATATTGTGCATCCGAAACCACTTCAATAAACACAATCACTTTCTTTCTTTGAATGGCATTTCAACGCTTGTCTAGTTGGTTATAAATTACATAAAATTATCATTACGCTTTTTTATCAAATATTACTCAAATTTGCATATTGCCTGGCCTCCAGAATTTTCCGCCTCCGCTGATTCTAATCCTCAACATATCACTAAGTTATGTATAGAAAATTTACTTGGTTTTAACAATTAAATGAATTACGTGGAAATCAAATGAGACACTCTATAGAAGTCGTGTTCAGGGGCATTTCAATTATAGCAGCACGTCGCGTTTTCACTTACGTCCATTGAAAATATACACAGGCAACATAATAGATGCAAGGAGTGCTACGCGATATTTCGTAACATATTCATACGTGCGTAAATGATCTTGCATATTCATCATGGGCTTCTGTTTATAACAGCGTTTCCCAAAAGAGGCTGGCAACGTCAAAAAAATAGTGCTTTGCTTTTAAAAAGTCGTTTGATTTTTTTTACATTTTCATGAGGCCTGGGTTTCGTCTTTTGGCATCTTCATGCGTGTCAAGAGCAAGAATGAACTTGAACGAAGGCGTAGTAAATATTTGTTATCGCTTATATAAACAACTGTCATTGAATGTAAAACTAATTTAGTTCAGTTTTAACTCAGTTTCAAAAAGAATAACTAGTACTTTACATGCATATAAGCCCCGGTAAGAACTAAAACCGTATGACTGAAATTATCAATATCCATAGTATCAGTTGAGAAACATGTGGTGATGTGTGCAGTAATAGCGCCAAAATGAATCATCCATATCGTTAAAAGATATGAATGGTTCTACAGCTTAATATATAATTAGAAACGTTGGATCCTATGCATGTCCCTTTCATTCTGCAGACTAAGCTTTTTTCCATATTGTAGACAGCTTGGAAAGCTTCTAGAGAGATATTTATATTTTATTCAATGTACAGAACTTAACTCAACTATTGATATGGCCTTTAATCTTTTCGCAGGAAACAATTTCGTTGGATTGAACTCTTTACCGGAATATCCACATCTAATTATTGTTGACAGACATTAAGATTTATTTATTTATTAAATGCACACATTTGTCGGCTTTTTTGACGTAATAGTTTTCATTCCTAAGAGGTCATCAACATTTTATTTATAGTCTATTTTTCTTGTATTTTGCTTCAATTTATTTGCTTAGTTGTTATACCAATTGTTTGTCATACCTTGTATTTCTTACTTAACTTTTGTATAAATATCAGTGTTTCATTGTATTCCTTATCAGTTGACAATGCTCGCCATGAGCGAAACTGGTCCTGAACCAATAAATTTTATGTAGAAAAACTACTAATAATGTAAGTACTAAAAATGTTTTATTATTTTTATTATAATGCAATTCCACCAAGTATTCACAGTGAACACCTTAAAAGCGGGGCTGTGGAGTCGGTGAAAAAAAGTCCGACTCCAGCATTTACCAAAACCACGACTCCGACTCCGACATTGACCAAAAACACGACTCCGACTAAAAAAAGCTTATTATCGTCACTTTTTTCCCCTAATTTTCCTATTTATGTGTATTCAATTAAATATCAAGCCTATCAATGCGGCGAAAAGCCAAATTTGACATATTAAATGCAAAAATAAAAAGTTCAACCTTTTCTAAATTTCAGACTCCGAGTACGACTCCGGCCAAAAAGCTCCGACTCCACGACTCCGACTCCGACTCCGACTCCACAGCCCCGCTTAAAAGTGATCAACTAAAAGTCATTACTCCTATACTTTTACGGATTTTCGTTTGACGATAACCATTGAGAACTTGGATACAGGGCTTGCTTTGTTCCAAATTTCAATTGATTCTTGAATGTTAAAGATTGCAAATAAAAATTCTAACGTTTGAGGAGTGTTCTTAAAATTTTGGTTTTATATTCAGACACTCATTCTACAGTGCCTTTGTAATTGTCCATCATTATCTTGATTAATTATTGAAATGATACAAATAAGTCTCTAATAAAGTAGCTCAACACTCTTTCTTCAGGAAAGTGGATAGTGAGAATTTTGTATTTTATCAACAAGAAGATATTTTCACACCCAGATAAAACACCTAGATGTTTTCAGAAAACAAAATAATTTTCATAAAATTAGAACAAAAAAATAATCCAACCAAATTTGTGACACAAGTATCAAAAAACTCGTATAGATGACTCTGTAAACAATTTGCTTGGACAAAAAATCTGAACTTTGGGACCAAGAAAAACAATACCACAGATTAATTTGTAAAAACATTTTTTATTGTAAGAAAAATATCAATTACATAAAAACAAATGAAAAATAATGATATTCGGAAAATCATTTATGTACAATTTTTCGTCCTACTATTTAAATACTTCTTAATCACATGGTGTAAAAATCACTTGTTTAGTGAATCGGGTTTCGTCTTCTTCTTCAAATTGAGCGCATCTTGCTGAGACTCTGTGCAGTATTCTGGAAAAAATATTTGAAATACTCAATACATATTATAACGTCTTATGAATATCACGAATTGTGTGATTATTAGTGACACGTGTTTCGAGTCTTCCAGAGACATCATCAGGCTTATAATATTTTTTATTTCAAAATAATTATGAAATTTAGTCGATAACATATGATTTAATAAATAA
This sequence comes from Himalopsyche kuldschensis, assembly GCA_028554975.1. Lineage (NCBI taxonomy): Eukaryota > Metazoa > Arthropoda > Insecta > Trichoptera > Rhyacophilidae > Himalopsyche > Himalopsyche kuldschensis. The sequence goes on from JAHFWI010000074.1 coordinate 669,605, forward strand.
AATAGATAAACAATAAATTAACTTTCATTCTTAATGAAAACCTGTTGATCTCCCAATTTACAAAAATGCCTGTTAATTATTTCTTGTACTCCTACATTGAATAATATCGTAAATATTATTTTATATCAAAGCTCTTATTTGAAGCGAGTTGGGGAGAATTAGAACAGAACTATCCGCTCTTGCTACGTTTTTTGGATCGGATGAGTGTGCGAGGCAATTTTATTGAGAGCAATGTTTTATTTTATTATTAATTTTATAACAATGTTTATACTACGTACGGTGTTTGCCAGACTCCCATCCAATGAATTCTCCAGTTCTGTTATTTTCTTGTTCTAGCCACTCTTTCAAGGGTTGAAAATAATCGAGCAAGCCGCTGGCATCCATGTTTCGCTGACCAGTCAGCAGCTCCATGGCATCCTGCCAGGGACGAGAACCACCCATCTGGAGCATTTTACTGTAAAACAGAAACATTTCAATTCAATTTAATCATTAAAATGTAATTTATGCTTTATTTTCATTCTAATAGCATGAATATCAATAAATTTTCAATGTATTAATTATACATTCTGCTTCAATAAAATAAAAAATCGTCTCTATTTAAGTTTTTGAATTAAATATTGGGATGATCATAATCATAATATAATATTAAGAACCATTGCCTTTGCCAGACTTACAAGAAAAAAACTGTATAAAGTTTTTCAATATATACTTTTTAGTGCCATATTTATTAGATTTACATATTGCAAAATCAGCTGCACATATGTAATTACATTGTTGTTTTGCTAGCAAATAGCATCAACTCTTTAATGCATATACATATGTATATGTATTTATAAATGTTTGAATAGCATACATTTAAATTTGAATTTTAATGTTCCTATTAAAAAAATCATATTAATTTCATTTGAAGAAATATGAAATTTAATATACATATGTATGTACATATGTGGCCGACCAGTTACGTTTTAATAATTTATTCTATCATCTGTCACACTGGCAAAGCATTCATTTTTCAAACATTTCAAAAACAAATACCTGGTGCTTTATGGTATCAATCATGTGATAATAAGAGACAATAATTTTGATTTTGCTGGCTTTCTTTAAATCATAGTCCAATAGTATGTCTATTAATTTATTGTAATAAATGGTGCTGATAATTATTCTGATTGACCTGAGTTGATAGATTATTTAATGATAGTTTCTTAACAAGGTTATAAAACAAAATTTCACGTAAATAAAGACTTACCCAAGGGCATTACCAGCCTCGGTACTTTGGTAAATGTCACAATTGGTCAACTTCTTTGTCTCATCTCCTGGAATAAATTCTCCAGCCTTCTGGCACAATGAGCGGTGAAATTGGAACTGAATCACGAAGCTGACGTAGTATCTATAAATTCAAAACGAAAAACAAGCTCATTAAATGTATTCTAGGTGAATCGTAAAATATAAATTCAACATATGTACATATATAAGCAATACTGAAATAGATTTTCTTCTTCTCTGTTTTGATGAAATTATTTATACATATCATTATGTTATTAGAGGTTTTCTTTTTTATTAAACTTTAAAATTTTAGCAAGGGTGTGCCAACTTTTTGTAAATATGTAGGTAGTCCTGTTTAATAAATTTAATGAATTGCAAGCAATGTAAACTTTTGCAAGGTGAATGAATGTTACTTAAGATTAGTCATAAGCCAAATAAAACAAAAATAAAACAACCCTATGATCAACTTATAATAGGTAAAAAGATCTATTTATATTCTATCACTCTCAGATAGCTATTATGTCAATCTATAGATGTAAGATTCATCACATGTAAATAAGTTAAAATTTTAAATCCCTCCATCTATTCTTCAAAGAAATAAGTTAATGTGTCCGCATTTTTTTTTTAATATTTCAAATCACCAATGATGAATTCTTTATGTAATTAAACAAAATTTTAAATGCAAAAATATTATAATGACAAATGTGAATTGAATTACCTGGCGTATTCAACATTAGCTGATACGTGATATTTTGCTGCAGCGTCAAAGTCATCTTCAGTTCTGGTGGTTGGCGGCTCGATACCTTGAATACTTTCTCTCAGGTTCCAATAGTGACAGTTGTAGTCTTCGGGTTGAGTCTCACCTCGGAAGATGGCGTAGCGGTACACATCCAAAAGATAAGCGAACGGCAAGAATACAATCTTTTCTATACCCTGAAAGTGAATGATAATTGATTTAAGATTTGATACACCTACAAATATACTTCAAACCCGTCTTCCATGATAAATGGTGTACATTAAAGTCTGGCGGTAGGAGCAAGGCATTATAATTGGAAAACTCTGATTCAATTCTTGAACAGGTTAACAGGGTCACATTTATTAAATATAAAATTTAAATTCTTCTAAACTATTTTGATGTCTTTTCTCTTGGTGACTGAAAGTGGCATAATTAAAATTCTCTCTTTTGAAATGATATATTATATGATGGAGCAATGGCAATGAGATGTTATATCAGTTATTATCATTCTTAATCCGCACATTAAAAAGCCACTCCTATATAAATTTTCTCACTTTTAAAGTGTGAACTGTCATTTTTTGGTAGAGGGCAGTATTCAAATAAATAAATACATAGCATAGGTCTATTTTCACATATATTCTGATAAAGCACAGGACCTGTTTCCTTCATTGCAAGCATCATGCCGGACTGATCATACAGGACATGCTCATCATAATATATGTGAAAACAGTACTATATGATGTGTTTTATTCATATTATATTTGTATTTATACTGACACATAAATATATTTATTAATATTATGTCTGAACAACTAATAATCAATCTTAATTTCAACAGAACATCAATAATTATTGATTACATTATTTCTTATTTGATTGTGTCTGATAAAATTTGTCTTATTTAGTGTACAAAAATATGTGTTAACCTTGCTGTAAAGATGATTAATTTCAGTCTGCGCATCATCAGCTTCATCAGGAAGTAATCCAATCTTCCTCAAATGCTTTGGAGTGGAAACAGAGAGAGAAATAACGTCTCCTACGGCTTCATGGAATCCTATAAAGACAATTGAAACAGTGAGTAAACTCAGAATTTATTGAAGTTTGATTAGGTGCAATGAAATACAATACCTACTACATAATAATAAATTACTCATCATCAATTAACTTATTATTATCAAAATATTGTAATAAATATCTATGTAATAAATATTTGAATTCAAAACAATGAGAAAAAATCACATGTTATATACCGAAATAATATAAAGTTTGCTTTGTGCGATAGGTCCGCGACACATGGAAAGTTACCGAAATTGTGTAAATTGCTAGACATATATGTTTTCATACAAAGGCAGTGATATTAGTTTGTCAGAACAGAACGCTTGTGACGCAACAGTTTTTTGAGTAATGTCGGTAACACCTTACATGTTGTGGATCTTAAAAATGCAAAATAAGTGAGCAGTGCAAAAACATTAGTACAAATAAGTTAATTGTATCCCACAAGTATTTCGTGTTAAATAAAAACAACACACCAATCAGATAAACTATTTATATAATGCCATTTAATACTAGTTATTTTAAAATAATTAACATCAATGCTAATCTGACAGATTTGAATGGTGAATATATGAATTTTCATAGTTGACAAGGGCTTAAAATTATTCTTACAATTTCCTTAAAAAACGATAAAAATTCAAAGATTCCAGACATATTAATTTCAATTGAATTGAATAGATTAGTTAATACCTATTATCTTTGTAATGCTTTTTTTGCTCTGCTAAAATTTTAAAGGTAAGTATTGGTTGTACACTTATTATGGTTATTTAAAAAAAACATTATTAAAATATTGGTTGCGGGGGAAATCAAAACACATATGATGCTTCCCCGTAACCAATAAGTTAAAGTAACTATACCATATTGTTAGTAAACTGAAAAACCAAACACACACATCTAGAATAAGTTAGAGATGGATGAATGTGATAAAAAAAGTAACACTCATTTACAATGCTCGCTGTCAACATACCTGGATTAGCACCAGCTTTGTAAGTGTCGGGTAAATTTTTGTATTGCAAATAATACTGAATGTGACCCATTTCATGGTGAACAGTTTCTAAATCAACCGAGTTTACAACTGTGCACTGTTTTATCCTAAAAAAATTAGAAAAGGGAGACGTTAGTAAATTAGGAGAAATTTTAACAAAGTGTTTTATTTACCTGGATTGGCTCCCGTCCTATACGTATTTGATTGGTTTTTATAGTGTAGGAAATATTGGACGTGGCCCATTTCATGATGGACAGTTTGGAACTGGGTCATAGTGACAACAGTGCACTGTTTAATCCTTTAAAAAATCATAAACAATATTACACAAGTAGAACACTATCTCAAAAACGTTTAATTTATGGAACATTGTCTACGGAAAATATTTCTGGCAGGAAAATTTTAAATTGCATGTCTACAATATTCCCTGTCAATGGTGGGTGGAATGGCATTGTATTTGAATAAATAATACACATCTTTTTTGTATTTTTTCCCTCACATATATTTTGTAATGATTAGGACCGGTTTCGCTAATCGCAAACATTTTCATCTGATGAAAAAATGTGATGCTTGCAATAAGCAACATCAATTAAAAATTGTGCTTTATTTATTTAAATGATAATGGTTAATTGAATACTGAATTTATTTAGAGTTTTCACTACATTTAAATCCATAAATGAAAGAATTTTATTTATGATGATTCATTATTCATTATTCCATCCACCTATCTGACTGGCACAAGGGAAAAACTTTACATTAAACTCATTCAAGGCATTATCTTTCACTTTCAAAACTAAAAAAAACTTTGTAGAAACTTTTATTATCAACCACACAGTCAACGAAGTCAGATCAATTTTATTGAATATTCTCACAATAGAATATAGAAAAATTAAGACAAGTACTATGATTAATTTTAATCAGTGTCATTTATATGATAAATGATGATTACCTGAAATCTTTTCCATCGAAGAAATCCCAGGCAGAAGCATGGCAGACTAATTCTCTTCCATCCTTAGGCTTTTCGATGATGGAGTTTTTCCAGAATTCTTCTGGCATTGCGGTCAAGTTGATTGATTGAAAGAATTCATCAGCCAATTGGAACATTTTCAATGCTGTAAAATTCTGTAAAAGAAGTTTTAAGCAATTAATATATTTGTCATAATATATCTGTTATGAGGCTCATCATAACACATTGAAAAGTGTTGAGCAAATTTTTGACAGATATTACTGCCATCTAGTGTTCAAAATTATTAGCTTACTAATGACATCTGTCATGATGATTATAAAAAGATATAGATTGAGTCCAATTTATACAAATATTTCTTGGAAGAGATGATAATCATATTTTATTTAATAGTTTCATTTAAAATTTTCCTGCTTTTTAAAATAAATAAGCAATGAAATCCATAATATAAAATTAATTACTTTGTTATTCCAATATTTGTGTAAGAATTAAAATTAACGTCCACATTTCAGTTTAAAATCTTACAAGAGAGTTGATCAGAAGATGCTTCTCAAAGTGGCAGAAAATGTGTTAAATTAATATTGAAAATGAATTTTTGCCAAATACATTGAAAGTAGAAAGAACCTAATCTGTATTTACCTGTGCAATCATTCCAGGGGTGGCATCAATTTCTGGTTTGTCTGGATAAGGTCTGCTAAACTCTTCGACATTAGACCATTGCTGAGCCCAAACATTTCCTTTGAAATAAAAAAAAATATTTAAAATTGGTTTTTCTAAGGTATGCTTGTTTTATTTGGAATTAAAGCTAAAATGAAAATATTCTCACCTAAGAGGTGAGCAGGAATGGGTCCTTTGCGATTGATTACGGTGTCTCCATACTTGTCCCATAGACGTTTCCTGACGTAGGCGTGAATTTGATGGTACAGAGGCTTGATTTGGTCCCAAATTTTTGCCATTTCAACTTCAAAATCATCTTGCTCATATTCGCTGAGCCAATTGTCAGCAGTATCGGTGAAATCTGCAATTAATTGTTTATGTATTCATTTACCACATATGAAAAGTGTATATAAAAATGCATTTCTGATCAATGCTGTCCATTTAACCTTTTGATCAGTTTGAATCAATGAAAATGTGAATCCATATTCAAAGATAATAAACAAACCAGGATCAAAAATAAAACTGTTTAATAAATTAAAATATGTTTTAATGCATGCATCTATTAAAGTTTATGTGATAAATTTGAATACAGCTTTATTTAAATTTAGAAAGTTATAGGATCGGAGTTCATCAAATGAATTTGACACGAATTGAAAACAAAACAAAAAACCTCTGTATTAAAAAGCAACATATTTTAAGGAAAACAAAATTGTATACATACTAAAAGAACGAAAATAATCTAAGTAATAAAATAAATCATAAAACTCTTTAATATTTTATTTTTTCATTTAAATTGACCTCATATGCATAAAACATTAATTTTTACAATACTTGTTAAAGAAGAGGTGAACTGAGTTAATAAATATACTTTATTCAATTTTGAAATAATTTGTTGAGTGAAGATTAATAATTTGATTAGTCAAATCGTAAAAAAGTTACTCTTATAATAAATGTTTATTTCGAACCAATAAGTAAGCAAGGGATGAACAAAGCAAATTAAATTTGTTGAAGTCAATACGCAATCTGTCCAATCCAATCTCAACTGTCAGATGTACTGATATTTTTACTAATATGTAATCTCAGCTGGTAGGCATTGCAACGAAAACATTTTTAAAACCATAGCAACCATAATATATTATTATTTTATTTTTGTCATAATTGCATGGAATTAAAATGTGTCTCGACTCAATAGACGGAGCGAAAAAATTTATAAATCCATAAATATACATATCCTAAAAAAATACCACTCAAAATGCGATGCAATTACGAATAAATATACTAAATGAAATGACCCCTACGATTTTAAAATATCACGATTTTGATGTATTCAAGACTTACTGTTCATTTTGGCTGCTTCATTGCTCAAAGCGACATACTCGATGAATGAATTCTTCACCTTAGCTCCAGCTTCTTTGTGCCATTCGAGCCAAGTGTGTTTCAGCTCTTCGGGATCCTTACTTTCCGCGAAAATTTCAGTGATTTCTGAAAAATAATCAATTATCCCTTTAACATCAAATGTATGTATTATATTACAGGGAAACTGTACATATTCTCAATGAAAATGTATCAAGTAATAGATTTGTATGACAACATGATTTCACTGGTGACGAACATTGACATTATTGGCCCAAGTCGATGATTTGCCGGCCTAAAATTTTGGTTTGCTTCAATGAAACAAAATCAGCAAGTAGTCCCTTTCATAAAAAGTGAACCAAAGAAAAACACAGACAAACATTGGGCTGAAGATAGGGCTGTCAAATTTAATTTCAATGACAGCTTGGAGAAGAATATATTTTCACTGAGAATATAGTTTCACTGTAACATATACATACTTATTATCATTAAATATAGATCTAAGGGAAAAATAATGACGTGTTTCATGTTTTAATTGAAATCAGACAAAAAATAAACGATGTACATAGTTTTATCCTTTCCTACAATTCCTTATCAAATTTAACACATTTTTATCGACGATAGTAAAAAAACTATTTATAATTATTTATATCGATGTTTTTTTTATAATTATCATAAAATGAAATTTTCATTTGACCCTAAATAAAGAACACTTTTATGGACTTCTTATCGGCATTTTTTAATCTCAAAAAAATGTTATTCCTTATCATATTCGCTACAAATATGACCTCTCTTATCACACCGTTATAGGAATGTGGCAAATACCTGGTTCCAAACTGAGACCACAAGTTTTATTATCTTTGAAGGAGCAGATCTTTGCTGTGGCATAGTTTCCTTCCATTTCAGCGATAGCCTTCTTCAACTGAGTCAATTTAGCATCAGGCAAAGCTGCACTTCCGAGGGTAGAGTATCTCTTGAACTTCCTCTTCAGGTCATAGTCCTGGAAATCTTGCCATTTGAATGAGACAGTTTCTTCCCAAGATATTTTGTCCAATTGGGCAATCTCCAAAGACACGTTTAACTAAAAAAAAATGTAGTCCAATGTTAATAACTGACTATTACATATTTGATAATAGGATTTGCCATGCCGGTATTACTGTCCGGGATCACAATAATCGGTTTTTTTTTACGGTCGTTTTACCGGTATTACAATATATAATAAAAATAGTAATACATTTTTAGTACTTTTTCCACATACAATTTTTTTGATCAGGACCGGTTTCGCTCATGGCGAGCATTGCCAACTGATAAGGAATACAATAAAACAGTGATATTTATACAAAAGTATATATATATTACAAGAAAAAATTAATTAATTTGCTTCAATTCATTTGCTTAGTCGTTTTACCAATTGTTTGTCATACCTTGTTTTTCATACTTAACTTTGGTATAAATATCACTGTTTTATTGTATTCCTTATCAGTTGGCAATGCTCGCCATGAGCGAAACCGGTCCTGATCAAATAAATTGTATGTGGAAAAAGTACTAAAAATGTATTATTACTTTTATTATAATGCCTTTCCACCAAGTATTGACAGTGAACACCTTAAAAGTGATTACAATATATAACAGTGCGATTATCAACAAGTCTTGAATTTTGCCCTTATATGCAACCGAAGTTATTTGAAGAGCGATCCGATCAATATTTACATTTATTAAATAGTAGCTTTTTTGAGGGTATTTTATTTCAATTATTTCTAATTTTTATGAAAATCAGGCTAATGCTGTTTGCTTTATATATATACATATATGTAATAGATGATATGTTTTAATGCTTCTACATCAATATTGAAGTATTTCAATATCGTTAAAGATAAATATTACAATTTCTAAAAGATATTTTTATCTCTGCTTTTTTGCTGTACTTATTACAAAATACTTTAAAGTCGTAATTTTAAGGAAGACTTATGATTAATATATACTTTTTAATCATTGGATTTTAATTTTAATAATGTATTTAATAGGGACCTCTAACAATGCCTAAGTTTTGGCGTTACACATTTATGTTACAATAAGTGAGAGAAATTTTGCTATAGTTGTTATGTTGTTTTTTTAATAATCATCAGTCCAAAGACATTATAAGGCTGCCAATAAAAAAGAATACATGTTTATTTTACATGCTGCTCAGTGTTTATTCGGAAAACGCGGAACAGATTCACTCAATCATTATCTATAAATCATCAATGAGGAAACGAGACCCTTGAGCCCAAGATTTTTTGTAACGTAATACCTTAAATTCCTCATTGTAAGCTGTGATGTTGGAGGCATAGGCCCAGTCAGCAAGAGTCTCCTTATTACTCCTCTTTGCCATCTCTTGGTCCAACTTCTGCATGTAGATGGCTGCCTTTAGTTCTTCATCTTCAAGGTCTGAGTCTTTCCCTCTGACTGTGAGAGGAAGGGCGATAGCCAAAATGACTATCACCAAGGCGGCGGTGATGCCAATCTTCATGATTGTCTGAAAAAAATGATAGTATACATTTATTTTTACTGATAATATTAAAAAGGCAATCCACTGATCAAGGGTATAACGAAATTACAAGAAGGGAGAAATGGATATGTCGATAAAAACACAAAGCTTGGATTACAGTTGATATCATATCAGTTCAAAAGAGGGCTATTTTATAAAGTCACCCAATCCCAGAAAAAAAAGTTTTATTTCACATTTTACTAAGCGAAACAATTGTCAATGTATAATTTTTAATGTTGTGTGGAACTAATCGCTGAATCAATCGCCAATTTTTGAATTGATTTCTGTAGAAATTTTTCTTTTACAAAATGTTGTTATTCATATGAATATATATATGCCCAATGAATAAAATCTATTTCTCGATTCGATTTAATATTTTTCTGAATTACTGTCAACAACCAACAGCCGATAATAAATTATGGCTGCTTGCTGATCTGTACTCAATATTATTTTTCATCTTCTACATCAGAGGACTCAAATGTCTCGAAAATTGCGAAGATTTATCATTTAATATTTCATATATAAGACCAATAGGACAAAAAAGGACCTACGTATGTTAATACTGCACCAAGAATTATGCGGAATGGTAAGGTGTGTAAACATCAAAATTTAAAATGTTAGTCATTTAAAATGAGAAAAAATGTTCCCATACCAATTGAAAAACATACAGATTAATATAAAATATCTAACACGAAATACCTTTATGCGCGGTTAATATTGAGAATTATTAGATGAAGTTGTCCATACAGTTAAATCATAATGATTAAATAATAAATTGACTATGTACGTCATTCAATTAAAACTTATAGGACATTATAGTAGTGTAATAACAGTTATACGGACTAGTAGAATGTGTTAACGCCATACTTTAACAAAAAAAAAACATCCAGCACTCTTGCAAAATTAATTATTTGCTCACACATGTCGAGTGACCTTCAAGTTTCCTTGAGTGAACATGCTTTCTACTGTTTTGGCGCAAATAATGATCACATAATATAAATAATCGGTCAACAGGTTGCCTTGTATCTCCGCAAGGTTGACTCCGTGACTCCGACACTCTTCGCTGCATATTGAGTGACTGAATAAAAAAAAAACAAATGTGACTTTTGTTTAAAAATCTATTTGCATTGCTAAGTGTTAACCCTTCGTGAATAATATTATGACATGGTGGTGAAAAATCAATTTAACCACTTAAACGCCAGCATCACACCGGTGTGTCATGACGATTACTTTTTCAATACTTGTAATAGTATCCTTTAGCAAACTTTCGCTGGATTCATTGACAACTACATATATGGAAGTTCATTTTATTATAAAATTAAAAATATCTTTGATTATTCCGCGTAAACCTAAACCTTCTTTTGTGCGGTAAATGCGTTCCGCGGAAAATCGCACAAAAAAGATATGACTTAATATGGGAACATGGCATGTACAAGGACGCACATTTCAAGGTCACATTGTAATACACATATGAAAAGCTTGATTTTGCATGAACAACGCGTTTTTTACTACGTTTTGACATATGATCATTTATATAGTCCCAAAAATAAAAATACCGCATAATTTCGAAATCGCACAGAAAATGGTTCGGGTGTACAGTGTTACTAATTGTGACAAGTGTTTCGCCTCTTTCAGAGGCATCTTCCGACTTACTATCGCAAATGTAACTAAAACTAAATTAAAGTAAAAGTAAGTAAATTACTTGAGCAACCTTTGCGATGGTAAACCCGAAGATGTCTCTGAAAGAGACGAAACACGTGTCACAATTAATAACACAATACGAGAAATAATCAGAGCTATTTTATATTACTTTAGCATCATTAAGCTTTCATAACATTTGAGCTACTCACACGGTAAAAGGAAAAATTTATTCATCATCTAAGTATTTTACGATGAGGTATAAAATATTGTGGTATAATAAATATACGCCGAAAAAAATCATCCCATCACTAATTACTATTGCGATGTTCTCACGTGCACAATGCCCGGTTGTATGAAACAAAAATTTAGATGCATTCATTAAATTGCTGAGAACTGGCACTTGGTGCATTGTTTGGTTACTCATATCCATATAGAAAATCTACAGGAAGTACTAAATACTCCCGGATAAGGAAACATGGCCTGTCAATCTGATGATTAGATTTAAACTACATCGAATCACTGGCGCAATAAATATATGAATTTATGCGAATGGAAATCAATCAACATTGAAGTGGTGAATTCATTAGCATGTATGAATTATTTTAAGAGATATGATACTTTTTAATTCTTACTTTGTTACATATGGAGTATTAAAAAAAAGGATTTTACGTTTGCAGTTATATGTATTTCACTTTTTTTCTGCGATACAGTCAATTTTATGGTTTAAATATTTCTGAAAAATTTAAACGTTTTTAGAGATGTCAAATATGTGTTTATTTAGAAACAAATGGTTCCCAAATGAAGAAATTTCATCACCTTTATTAGCACACGATACATGTTCTTAAGGTCTGATATTAAAAGCCAGTCTTCCAGTTTGACCAATAAACTTAGCTCCACAGGAATAGCACAGTCTAGCTTTTGTACAAATAACTCTGTATTTTGTATTTCTTTTCAGTTGATAGTGCTCGCGATGAGCGAAAACGGGCCTGATCGTAATAAATCTAATGTACTAAAAAAGTGTAATTGGTTTGCTTATAAATATATATATTAATAAACGAATAAAAATAAGTCAAGATCATAGTGTTGATCCTTATTTTAGTGAATGCAACAGCTCAATATTAAAAGCCACCACTCACGATGGTAAAATTAGGTGCGATCGCTAGACATTTTCATATATGACCCGTTGATGTTTGTAAAGCGGCCACAGAGCAATTTTCCGTGTGAACCGTGTTGTAGACGTTATATTTTAGATACATGAGATATTATTTGCTCTGTGTATTATTTGAATATGTTATTATTTGTAGACGAATAGGAATTATGTATAGCAGTCATATGGCGAAGCAGACCATATTTAATAATAAACAGTTTATTTTTATTATACCCTAATTACTCGTTGAGCCTTGTCTAACTTTTGACGGACCTTGCAGTTCGTGCATGCACGGAGTAACGCTATCGTTTCCTACTTTAACTAAAATAATGGTTATATCCTATGTATACCTTGTATTGAAAAAATCCGTTTGATTACCAAGCAAGAGCAAGATTAAATGAAACTTTATATCAAGAATAAAAAATACGCCTCGAAATATACTAATTTATTCACTATGCATTCAAACATAAATAAGATTTCACCTTCGGCGTTGTTTTGTTTTAAAATGACAATGGAAGAAGTCCTTAAAACAACGTTAGCTCGAACTGTTTGTGGAGCAATTTTACACAAAGAAACGTTGGTTGTCATTAAATACATTGCTTATAATGTCCACTATTCAACCCGTTATTTATTCAAACTGACTCATAAATAAACATGCAGATATATTTTGATATTATCCATGATAAAAAAAAACCCAAATATGGTTCATTGGCAAATTCAAGTAATTCTCTGACCCTGTAACATGTGACACAGATTTTTTTTCAAACGTAAGAAAAATTATGCAATTGATTATGGATAAGTGCAGCTTGCTGATTTCGGAAAATCTGTTTCAAAACTGATTATTGTTGACTTGTAATGTGTCAATTCTTGGTGGAAAGGATTTACATTTAAAATCAAAAAGCGATACCGGTCCTGATCTAAAATGTGGAATAAGCACAATTTTTTTATTGTTGATTTACTGAAAACATAGTTACTGTCGTCCGATATATTAAGAAAATATAAATTTACTATAAATAAAACCGAAACGGCGTATGTATGTCCGTGGGTCTGTAATTCCCTTTTGCATTCTTGGTCATTAAGTTGCCATAAAAACGAATATGAAAGAAAATATGTTTGAATTTTTATCGGCGAAGACATTTAGTCAAAATGTAATAAATTAGTCTTCTACAGAACTTTTCCCGACTTTTATTATTAATAATAATGTTTATTATTTACGTGAAGGTATTATTTGACATTTCTTTGACAGAAAATTAGATTTTTTCCTTGAATTTGGACATTTTAATGGGCGAGAATGGGGCTGTCATCAAATTAAAAGTTTGTGATTTTATTTTAACTCTATTTTGGATGTTAGATTTTGTGATATAATTATGTCGAATGATATAACATTAAATAATTATTGGTCGCTTAGTCCGAGCGATGCCGGGTAGCAATACTAGTTTACTATAAATGTATTAATACAATTAAACCAATTTACCGTTGAGTAATTTATTGTTTTCTATATAGAAAATAAACTGCTTTTTAAATCTTTCCCACGCAAAAAATACGTCTCAATACGAATGCTTGCCAATTATATTTTAACATATTATAAAAATGCAAATTTATAAAACTGCTATTTTTGGGATAGTTGTCAATAAAATGTAACTGTTTTTATTGCTTATTTAACATATCGTATGTAAAACACAAGATAACTGTCATGTAATCTGATAATATAGAAGGCAAGGGGATTAATCTAATCCAGTGATGCACAAACTTTTTGGTAGAAGGGCCAGATAATCTCTTCTCAGATAGTTAGAGATATTTTTGGTGCATATAAAACTGAAAAATTTAGTGATTTATATTGTTCTTCTATCGTCGGTTAAAAGTTTTGAACAAAAAAGGTGATTGATATGTGTCGTTGCGGGCCGCAGGTTGTGCATCGCTGATCTAATCCATTACTATTCAGGCTGGTAAAATACATTTTTTTAAATGGATTTCGTTGATATATCATAAAACACTAGACGATTTTCTTTGTTTACACAATGCAAGAATATTTTTTAAGTAGATATACTATTCGTTTGTTTTGGAATGAAAAATTCACATTCAAAATTGTACAAGCCTTTCAACTTGTATTAGATTTAAAATATATCATTTGTAACAATATAAAAACGCAGACGAAAAATTAACATGCAGTTGTCAAAAGAATAAAACATCTAATGGAACACAAAGTAATTTAGAAAATATTTTCAAATAATATAACAATTTCCTCAAGTTCACAAAAACATTCTTTATGGATTACTTTTATTGGAATACCGTTACATTACACTGTTTAATGACTAGAAGCCAGCACTAAATACGACATTTTTAATTATTTTATAGAATTCGGAGAGTACATGATTATTATGTAAAAAGTAAACAACTTGACAAATAATATTTTCTAAAATATTGCCATTGCCGGTAAAATAATCCATGTATGGCTCTGTAGTGACATATTGAAGATCAATTGTCTTTGTATATTATTAATAAAACTGGAAAATTAACTGAATGTTTTCAATTCAATACATTTTCTTTGATAAAATTAGACTTCCCGCACAGTTAAATATTATACCAAACAAGTAAATAATCACTCACTTTTTAAATATGTATTCAAAACTATTCTGATTATTTAAGTATAATGTTTAATGAAGCTTATCATATAATATTATAATTATAATTGTCTTTGAAAAGTTGTCATTTGAATTTGGAAAGATTCAAAACGGAATTAAATTATTACCTTGCCGATGAATTATTTCAGCACGTAACAGAGTACCGTATTTATTAATATGAACTAATATTTATTTTACTACGAACTGTGTTATAAGGAGACTATAATTAAAACAAAATGTCAAATATAACAATCGCGATACACTTCTTAGTACTATGACAATATTATTTTATTAAACTGGTTTTCGAACAACGTCAGTTTGATAGTATCACGTTTTGATTCTTTTCCCAACATACTGTTTCATTAAATTCTCCGTAATTTTAGCTGTGTTGTAAACATTCAGTACAAACATACAGCTTTAATAATCCCAATGAACAATTTGAATTGAATACATACCAATTACAGATCACAACACAAACTGAATGTTTTCTAACGATTCAACGTCTTATAGTGTAGTCAATCTGATAACTAGTGCTGGGCCTTTATTAACGCTCTCGCATTTATATCAAAATTATTATAATGCTTCAAAAATAACGTAGCTTTATTTTGACCCTTTCAAGCCCGAGGAAAAATAGCTTAGTGTTTTTTTTATGTTAAAGATTACAAATATTTTTTAGCAATATGGATTTCTATTAAGACTTTTAAAATGTTTAATATCTTTTGAAAAAGCAATTTGATCATGAAACATAGAAAATTCCTCTATTACAAGTAAAATTGTATTACTATATACTAAAAATAATAATACATTTTTGGTACTTTTTCCACATAAAATTTATTTGATCAGGACCGGTTTCGCTCATGGCGAGCATTGTCAACTGATGTCAATGATCAGTTGACAATGCTCGCCATGAGCAAAACCGGTCCTGATAAAATAAATTTTATGTGGAAAAAGTACTAAAAATGTATTATTATTTTTATTATAATGCCTTTCCACCAAGTATTGTCAGTGAACACTATGTTGTCGGGCACCTCGAACACTAGACTCAAGCCTGTAGCGGGCGTTTTTTTAGCGATAAGCGCAAAAATATGTTACTTTCTTAAAATCAACACAACTTCTAAGCGAAACAATATTTTCGATTGAAATTTTCAAAGAAATCATAAATGATATTTATTCATTGAAAATAAAACAAAAAACACGTTTTTTACATCATAATTGCAATATATTTCTAAGCCGATTCCGATTCCCGATCCGAACTCTTCCAAATCATTATTCCATGAAGTCTGATAAATTATCGGCATACACCTCATCGTCACTGTTATTATTTTCTGAAAGGATAACTTCTTATGCAATGTTTATATAAATTCAAATAACAAAATACGAAACGGTGAACAAAGCAACGCTAGCGGAATGAAAAATATTTCAACATGTGTCAGGGCTCAAACTGAACAAGCAACGGGGTATGCAAAATAAATCTAGAAGACTGTTTATTTTTGCTGTTTATTCGCTCAAACTTCGACCCTTATAATCTTGCAAAGAAGTAGAACTAATTGTAATTAGTTGCGGCGTGAAATGAAACGCCGGCAAACAATTCAGTGCTGACCTGTTCAAATACGGCATTTGCCGTGTCCTGCATTCAACCGACAGTCCGAAAAATACGGCAAATGCCGTGTCCCGATAACAATGTGTTTTAAAAGTGATTACTATTAAATAATGAGCTTAAATCTGTTAAATAATGAGCTTATATCTAAATTATATATAATTTTTTAAATAACTTACATATAATTGAGTAATTATTATCTACATGTGGCTTAACTAGTAAGTAATAAGTACATATAAAAATAAATCTAATACGATCTTTTACTATTATTGTCTTTTCTGTCTGTGCATGAAACAATTCGCCATGTCTATTAATTGTTCAACCAGCGTCAGTTGTCTCGCAAAAATGACAGTAGTCTGTAAAAGAGAGGACATACATAATTTTTAACGTTTTTCGAATGTATTTATTGATAAGCAATATGTATTAAACCTAATATTTTTCTCTCTATTTTTATTGATACATTTATTTCAATTCATTAATTATATTTATAAACGAACTTTGTTTACCTCCTAATAATCCCTTTTTAGTAATACATAATATTAAATCCGAAAAATCAAATGGTTAAATTAAAAAAATATATATTGACCTTGAACCTGTTAATCAAAGTGAAGCAATTGCCGCACCGCTACAGTGGCTCGAGTAACCAAGCGTCACCCCTTTATTATGAAAGTAAATACAGTTTTTAATATAACTAATGTTTATCTTAAAGGATTTAGCCAAATCATATATATTAATGTTTTGTAGATAAAACATCATCAATAATACAGGATCACATAAAACATATTATCAAAATACTTATCCCCAGATCGTGTCACCTACCAAGAGATTAATAATATTTATCTTTTATTGATTTATTATTAGTTATAAACAATAATTACGGTATAAAGAAAAATAAATCAACGTTGATGGAATTTTCCCGGTCAGTCGATGCCTGAGATGAGCTTCAGCAATATCTTAACAGATATTAAAGGGAGAATGAAGCAACTCATTGCTTCATGCCACAAACTAACGATATACTCTTAGATAGATAATCTTAAAGAAGAACCTAAGAAAAATTGAAAATCTACGTTTTATCATTACCTATATCGATATAAACTTCACGTAATATTATACACCTGTAAGAGGTGCCACCGGTCAACTCCAAAACACACACACCCTCTCTATGTATGCGCAACGGGTGTTGTGCTATGTGCTTCAGGCAGACAGGTGTAGAAATAAAAAAAGTATATTTATTGTTATATTTACTACAACACTTTCGTTAATATTAGGTTAATAATTAAATATGTATTATTTTTATAAAAAAATGTTAGTGCATATTTATTTCACAGTTTTATGAAATTATTAGTACCGGTTTCACTCAGTAATGGATCAGTTTCCGGTTTTAATCGTAGCGAAAAATTTTGAAATGAGTATTTTTCTACACGTTCCAAGATTATGAAACTTACAGGCTATAAATTTTCTATGCTCACTGCACCATTTTTGTACGGTTTTTACACGGTTGTTAGGCGTGGAACGTATCCCTCCGTGTAAAAAAGAGAATTGCATACTCCTCAAATTAGTGCGATCTTCATATTAGATTTAGTAAATAACAATTTTGATAAAGATTCTTCGAACTCATCAATCTCGATACCTCATGTAACTCAATTGATACATTATGTGGTCGACGGTACCAACCCTGTCTAATAAGAAGTGCCTTTGAGACTTTTTCGGATGAGAGAAATCGTTTTGCTCGATGTCATACATAGTCGAATATCTCTTTATTTTTATCAAGGTTCTATAAATTACTTTTCATTTATTGTAAAAACTTTAGAGATAAAATTAACATGAATAAGTGCATTGTGAATCAAACTATTTTTTTAATAAATACATCTTTTGTGGTTGACAGTGACGATTTTTGTAAATTTAGTGTTAAGTATGATATTTCTGGAAGATAAAGGATTTTTTGCGACACATGCATAAAACAATATGATATTATGAGGAAGGGTAAGCTTCTATGACAATATAATGTACCAACTTTGCTAACAGTATGCAGTATTTAGCGTCCGGTGAATGTAAACTGTTTTTTTTTTTTAAATAAATTAGTCCTTCTCAAGAAAAACTCGATGTACTATATTTGTTCTACCGAAACTGTTGTCTTGTGCCTTGTGGTAAAATCTCTTCTTGGCGATCAGAAATTTCTGGCACGGTCCAAATTATATGTTGATTTGTTTCTTTATTTTTGATTTGGGTCATGGATTTGCAATGTATTTTGTCATATTTTGTTGAAATTGTCTTTGAGGTATACAAATATCAGATCTGCTACAGTTAACTAATATAATTCCAAAAATGTTTATAAAATAAATATTTAAAAATGGACAATAACAATTTTTCTCTGCATTAGCAGCATTTTTTCAATTTGTATTGAGAATATATATTACAGCAATAATTAATATTAATATACGTCAGATTGTTCTCAATAAGCTGTTGACGTCAATCAGTCCAGAATCAAACAAGAGACACTATGACATTTGTTCTAACCATGATATTAAAAATTATTTATTTAGCACCGCGTATATATCCTTATGATGTATTTAAATAGCAAGTTTTATTCTATTCTATAAGATATTCGGTGGTATGAAATATAAATATTACATGCAATGAAACTTTAAGTATATTGATATGCACACCAAAATAAAATAAAAAATAACATATTATTTAGGTGTAACTATGAAATAATAACTTTTTTATAAACTAAACTGGGAATTTAAATTGTTTGAGTTTGTTCTTTTCCATAAGTGTTGTAACTAGCGACCCGGGTTTCGCTTATCCGACAGTGGAATAATGTAAGAATAGCACTTTTTGTCACCATAACTAATTTTCTTCTTGGTTAATTTGATAATTATGTTCTTGCGTAGGCATCATATCGTTTGCATAATTCATACAAAAAGATAACTGTTTTATGTAATAATATCTAATGACATGTCGGTAGAGTAAAATCCGATCAGATGATTTATGCTTGATAATAGTTAATTACATAATAAAGTATGACATCGACAATTCAATATTGTCTTTAGGAAAATTGAATGCTATTTAATTTGTTTTATATGTATAGCACAGTAAAATTAATACAGGTTGCATTTGTGATGATAATTTACTTTTTATTATTCATTAAAATACAATACCCATATCCTCATATTGTATCGATATCAGGGCTGTGGAGTTGGTCTAAAAAAGTCCGACTCCTACTCCAGCATTTACCAAAACCACGACTCCGACTCCGACTCCATCATTGACTAAAAATACGACCCCGACCCCGACTAAAAAAAGGTTAATATGGTTACTTTTTTCCCCTAATTCTCCTATTTATGTATATTCAAATAAATATCAATGCGGCCAAAAGTCAAATTTGACATATTAAATGCAAAAATAAAAAGTTCAAACTTTTCAAAATTTCCGACTCCGAGTACGACTCCGGCCAAAAAGCTCCGACTTCACGACTCCGACTCCACAGCCCTGATCGATATATTGATACTTCAAAAGATCCGTATAATTAAAAAAGAATCAATCGAGACAATCATTTGTATGTTATAAGGTTCCAAGATATAAAAAATTTCATATTTAAAATATTAAAATATATTTATGTAAATAATTGAGGGAAATTCGTATAACCGTAGTTGAGACGATCGGGTTATATGCGTCAATAATAATTCACAAACATTTGTTATTTTTTACCATTAATCAACTACGAATTCTACTAGCACGTGACTATGTACATCAAAACAATGATAATATGAAAAAATCTGTGCGTTGACATAGTTGGACCAAAAAACATACTCATAAAACTCACTATTTGTGTCTATGGCCGCGAAATGATGACTGCTGTCAGATGATGGGATGTATCAAAAACAAACAAGGGCGATGTTTAACAGACATTTGTGACCGGTTCGCTTAATTTAGTCTACGGTCAAACACGTACAAGTTCATTCTGTAGCGTTCGTCAACTAACTCGTAACACTATATTGTCTATGACTCTTTGCAAATAGGTATGGGCACATATGTATGTACTATTTTTATACATTGCCCACCAGCGAATCTAGCTGATATAAAAATGGCGGCTTTAAATGACAAAGCCATGAAAAGTAACAGATAAGAAAAACCGACAGATTTAGTATTCTGTTTGAAAATACTACAAAATCGCGTTCATGGACTGCGCTTAAATTTAATTTAGTAAAAACATATACAATTAGAAGATTATTGATTTTGTTAAATGTTCCAACAGAATATTTCTACATCTAAATCAATATTTGTTGAAAAATAAGAGCTTTTTTAGGAGATGCTACACCATGACAGACAAAATTTATGTCCACTATTCTTCAGATAATCTTTAAAAAAAATATAAAATATCCATTGTATTTTAGTGCTTAATTTTTCTCTACATGTTTCAGTTTAATTATATACTTGCTAAAAGATATTCAATCACAGCTATAAAACAGTTAAAACATCTGAAGTAAATTTAACATCATTTATTTATTCTCTTTAATAGTACTCAATTCTACAATCATAACAAATGGAAATCTTAATGCGTTGAGTGAAAAAGGTCCTGATATTTTTGGCCTCAAGAAGACGACTCTTTTTACAAGCATTCCATAGAAACAAATACATATTTTTTTATTAAATAATACAATTCGCAGATTTTTCAAATGGATAACTAACTGGGTTGGTAAAAATTGTTAACGTTTACTGATCTAGAATGTAGAAGCTTGGAAAAAAAATTGCCTTTTTAAGCTAATATTACTTTTTATGATATGAATACAATATATTTTTTATCTCAACATATTAATAAAATTTCTTTTATCTATCTTTCTAAAATAACTTTATTATCAATCGTTGTATGCTCAGCTAATAAATATAATTTAAGATATATTTTTCGATATTCATGATCATCAGATAATTATTGAAGATTTAGATTACTGTAGAAATATTTATATTATACTGACGCATTTAAAGCATAGTACATATCAAAATAATTGATACGTAAGATTTATCGTATTAAAAAAAATATTTATAATTTGTGTGCTTTGTATTTTTCTCTGTTTTCGAAATACAGACGTGAAAATTGATGCGAAAAATTGAAGGCATTTAAAAAAAGGATAATATTGACAATATTGGCCAGGCCCTTTTATGTAAATATCTTTATATATCAGTGATGCAAAACCTGTGACCCAAAACGGCATTTAATACGGCCCAATATGACAAATATCCATCATCTTATTTTCGTCAGAAATTTTCACTGACTGCGGAAGACCAATATAAAATAATAAAATTTTCAAGTGTATATGCAATAAAATTATCGATAATTTATCCATGCGGCCCCCGAAAGTTCTAAATATTGATAAGATGGCTGTGCATGACTCATATATATAGTAATAAATGTAAATTCTCACAAACTGCGTTATTCTGTTTTATAAATAAAACTATTGAAAAATGTGATGAATGTACAAAGATTTTTAATTAGGTATATCAAGTATGTATTTATTTCATCCAAGGATGTACAGTAAACAATACTGTGTATCATCGAGTATATCAAGTATATATTTATTTCGTCCAAGGATGAACAGTAAACAATACTGTGTACCATCGAGTATGTACATATATTGAACATTATTTCGTATACAGCTTTGTTAACACGTCATACTACTCTGTCGACTGGATGTAATTGGAAGCATTCGAACCGTGACCATCGGTACTCAAAGCGAATGTCCCCTCCCCCCTTGCCAATCATTCATCTCACTGCACTGCATAAAAGATAGAATAAAAATACAATAGTATTGAAATAAGTTCTTGCTACAATGCTATGAAGCTCATAATATACATAATTAAGTGACATATTGAGAGCATAACTAATACAATTAATTACCTGGTATTTTCTAAAGTATGGAGATTATACTGCTTTTCCAAGGTCGAAAATTTCTAAAACTGAGTTATGAATGCCATTTGCTAAATAATTTTGAAAGCTATACACGGTGCTCACTTTTATAGCAGTATAATAATTAAAAAACCTTTATGACCAAAGTAATCTCCTAAAAGTACAAGAATTTCTTATCAAAAAGGCAGCAACTCTAGTTTTCTTAGAAAAGAGGCAGTCAATGCAACCACTTACAGTACTAAAAATAATAATACATTTTTAGTACTTTTTCCACATGAGATTTATTTCATCAGGACCGGTTTCGGTCATGGCGAGCATTATCAACTGATAAGGAATACAATAAAACAGTGGTATTTATGCAAAAGTTAAGTATGAAAACAAGGTATGACAAACAATTGGTAAAACAACTAAGCATATAAATTAAAGCAAATTACAAGAAAAATAGACTAAAAAAATAATGTTGAAGACCTCTTAGCAATGCAAACTAACACATATAGTACTTACTACTCGTTTACTGAAAAATTAGTTCATTTTTGTATCAACCGCTTTTAAAAAAATTTATTACTAAAACTTCAAAAAACAAATTATGTAATTTTTCTCAAATGTTTGTCAGAGTCACTTACTGCCTTTTTGCTTGAAGGACAGTTTAGTCATATTTACTTTAATCGTGATAGATTTAATATAAACAATTTAGAATATTTTGTGTTGGTATGTATAACATGGCTAATCCTCCACTTTAACCAAATTACTCAAAATCAACTCGAGGAGAAAAAAACATCACATAAACATTACAATATAAAATATTTTGAGTCACCAGTCGCAAGGGCTGTTCGGCTGATGAATGCACTGCCTGTCTATGTAGACATCTTCGGCAGTGAACTTAGAGCTTTGTTTATATTTTTTTTCTTTTTATGCAACTAATATGTTTCTGTTCTGTTTCATATATTTGTTTATTTTTTAAAAAAATTTGTAGCATATTTTGTGATATTTTTATTAATTTGTCAAATGCATTGGCGTCAGCTGTAATTCCATGTATTTTATTTTATTTTTTACACTATATAAATTTAAAAAAAAGTTCTATCTTAAAAAATACCATTTTATATCGAATATACCAGCCCTCAACAGAGAACTCGTAATATTTGATCTCTAACTATTATGACTAATACCCGCCATGTGTTTTATATTATAGTATAAATATTTAAACTGAATACTAACTGTATTAGTGTGTTATTTATAAATTATAAAAATAAAACCCAAAAACAAAATCTCATTTAAATGAAGCACTTTGCTATAGAATGCTTTATTTTTATACATACGGATGATTTTTTAATTAATAACAACTCTATCTATCCCGAAACATTGCAAGTTCAACTGAGAAAATATACACTGTATTTTATTAAGTATTAGAATATAATATTAAAACGACGAATGATTTTATCATAGGTTGTATTAGTATGTGCATGTGTTTATTTAATATGGAAAATAAATTTCAAAAATGAACTTACCGAGTACATTTTGACTCGGCTTTTTTATATTGAATACGAACATCGATTTCTTAGAACTGATTATATTATTAAATGTTCTATCAAAGTTGTTTTGTAAATTCTCAGGATTTTTCTCCGGTTTTATATAACAGGATTGCTCTTCTTGAAAACGAAAACCATCATTTTTTAATGAGCAATTGTCGGAAAATAATAAGAGTAAATTGCTAACCGTAGGTTTTGTTATATTGAAAACCACGTTGTTCTGCTTTGCAAAGCTTCAAAAATTGCGAAAATCACATGTAATCAATAAGTATATTATGACTGAAGTAATAGAAAAATAAAAATTAGATAAATGCTTAACGGATCATAGCAAGCTATCAAATATACATATGGCGTGGGCCATCTTATTGATTTTTCAATAACTTTTTACGTATCTTACGTATATTATTATGTCAGTTGTATTAACTCAATTACTTCTTCTTCTTACCCGCCCACGTAAAACTGGATAAAGAAATTTTCTGAGAAGCAGATCTTCTTATATTTAATATTATGTTGAAACAATCTTGCTATGAAGGTTGCAAGTTATTTAGTAATATACTTTGACTATTGTTTAATTTAATTATTGTAATATAATATGATACGCGTTATGCAGTATTATTCATTTTAACAAAATTATATCCATGCCATCACATAAAATTATATTTCACATAAAAGGCCATTTGTACCACCCTGAATTAGTTTAGAAATAATGAAAATTAAATAAATTATATAACTACCACCATTAGGAGGTCATATGTTCCACATTGGGAGCGAACATGCTGAGGATACTGGAATACATAATAGTATCATATATATTTTAGATTATGTATGAAGCTAATGACATTTTGACTGACATTGTCAAGATATGAAGATTTCATTGAAAATACGTAGAAAAATATACATATGTAGGAACAATGACACAAACCAAATCATGTGTGTTGGAAATTGTGTGTAATTTCAGTATCTACTGAAATAAAATATTCTGATTTAGCTCAGATAGCATTAGACAGGTACTGTACATAAATACGAATATTCAACTAATGTGACAATAAATTGCAATGCAAATCGCTGCAGCAATAAAGGCGCTGCATCAGCCGATGGATTGTCTGAGGTGCTATTTGCGTTAGTAGATTCGGACATTTGCGATTGGCACGAAGCGGCACGACGACTCACGATGGCATGGGACAAATCAGTGCGGGGTCAAAATACTCCGCGACCGGTTTTTCGGCCGCCTTCTCCACTAAAGATGGATTTTGACCCAGCGGTCGAAAGCAGGGCTACCGACTGCACATAATCGATAACCACCAAGAAGGGCGGGCGACCAGCTCGAGTTGACAAAAAAAAACTTAAATTTCATAATAAACAAGTCTTGTAACCTAGCCATCCCTAACGGTATAGATTTTGTCCCAACAGCTACTTTACCTTAAATATCTATCTTAATACTAGTGATACGATGTCTAAACTTTTGGTATTCGTAAATCATAGTTTTTTGCACCTTTTACAGAAAAAAAATATGTAATTTATTGGCTAGTTGCGCCGTAATCGATTAAAAAAGAGAAGAGAAGAAGAGAAGAGGTTATAATTTTTCAGTCTAATTGTCGATGTTAGCAATCGCTGGGAAGCGCTAACATAAAATTTAACGCCCATAAGCGATAAGAGAACGTGACCATAGCGAGTCATAGATAACATGGACGGAGTGTTTCATATCTGGCAACAATAAAAGGCGATAAGCGATAAGATAAGAGATAAGGTAATGTGACTTCGTGCATGGTTATTGGCTTGTTAGTCACCGGCTCCATTGTAAGTCCGTCATAGCCGTTGGAATGGAAACGTCGTCGTTTTCATGCGTGACTTAAATATGAATAATTATAGGAAAAATAGGGATTTTTAAATAAAAAAGAATTCAGAAAGATGTAAAAATATACGTCAAAGCATATCCAATCATTTTTTTTGCAGTCTATGCCAATAAGGCCAAAACACTGGGGTCTTTTTTTAACCCCCTTCAGCCTGAGTCATTTTTCAAGGATAGTCCTATGAAGGTTAATTAAAGATAGGATACATTCATGTAACGGTACTGTAACAAACAGAACCGATAACGATGATGTGCTTTTAAAGTAATTCACCATTGTGCCATTAATTTTGAAACATCTTCAGAGTAACTCTACCGTAATTTTTATTTTCAATTTCTTCGTTGCTTTCCCGGGATAAGACAGTTCTTTTTAGAAAATATGAACACTTTCTGTAGAGTATACTCTCATTTTGAAAAAACTATCTGAGGTAAATGTGCACTTATTAATTGTTTATGGGTTTTCGAAGTTCAATGGGCACATTCATTTTTCGAAATCAATTTCATTTCAAAATAATATATTTGTTTCGATTTATTGGGAAAACTCACTCGCGTTCATCTCTCTATCTTTCTGTCTGCGCATCGTTCACAGGAAGCGTGTCGAACGAATACGTATAAGTGAAACTGCCATCTGGGAATTACTTATATTTATCTAATATAATACCTTCCACCTAACGGGCATTTTTCGTTACTAATTAATTACACAATGACGATAATTTGAAAATTTTCGGGTCATGGACGAAAAAAAACAACAGAAAATTTCAAAGGTCTGACAGTAAAGGGTAGGTCGCAGTTCTATAAATCAAGGTTTTCCATCTTCAAATACTTGAAGCAAATCTTCTTGGCGTCAGGCTCCTCCAGGAAAACATATAATACTGAGGCCCATGTAGAGGGGCACAAAAAAGCACCAAACATGATCTGCAAAGGGGGTTTTTTTTAAAAATTTAATTTAGGATAGCACAAATCGCATCCTCTTTACCTATATTATTATTAGAGACACTGATAATAATTTCGGTATATTTAAACCAGAAAACGGTTAGAAAAAATAATGGTATCCCTGTAACAGGGCTGATGTTGACAGAAAGATATTCAAAATTAATCGTCGTAGAAGCATGATTTGATTGTAAATTGAAAACAAAATGAACATGACATCATAAAAGGGGTAATGCTTTCCTGGTCATTGTTTGATCTAAAAATAAGATATTGTATATTTTTTCAAAGTGTGCTTCAAAACATCATTTAAGGATTATTGAAATCATCAAACCCAGATACCACGATTGGTGTATGTCATGATTAATGAAATTAAGAAAAACACATTAAGGAGATTCAAGGTTTGAAAAAATATAAAAGATTTGTAGGAAAACTCACTTCGGAAAGAAATAATTTTCTCAGATTTCTGAGGCTACATATAGAAACGAGATATTTAAAAATGATTTTAAGTAGGTACACAGCTACTTATGAAACGCGTACAAAATGTCGGTATCAAACAAATGAAGCTTGCAGGCTAAAACGCATAGCAAAAAAAAAATTAACAAAAACTACGAAAACGGAATTGAAATGCAAATGTACTGTATCTTTAAACTGTAAATAATTTTGGTGACGAATGACTAAAATTCAGGTGAGTGATGAAATTATATCAATCCGTTGTTTCTACGAAATAAATATGAAAGCTTTTTACGTATAAAAATATTGATATAATAGATCCGCGTGTATTACATATTTAGATATAAACAAACAAACATTTAATTTTATTAAAACTTCACGGTTGATCTTTTTATAATTATACGGTTACTTGTTCAACAATTCGATAGTTTTTTTGTTTGATTAAGGAAATAGTTTTTTACGATAACATTCATTCAATAGCCGAGTTTAAATTCCGTCACATGAAACTGTCAATTCGTGTTCTGTCCCACATGATACACTAACAAAATGTAACAAGAAAGTATAGTTTTTGGATGCTTGTTTGTGACACCTGTATTATCAAATTAAGAAGTGTTTTATTCCTTTATGCTTTCCATATTAAAGAGACTATATATTATTTTCAAAACACCTTGATCCCGTTGGCAAAAATTTATATTATGTGGCGAAACCACCCCTTAAGCAATGTATACTCTACCAAATGAATTAAATTACAAAAGATTAATTTTATATTGATTGAGTAGGCATTAACTTGGTAGGACTCCATTATAATACGGTAAGAAATATAACATTGTATTTTAGTTCTACATAAATTATTTTATTTATTTGTTGATAGCTATTTCGGCTTACTCCTTCGTCAGAACTATGTTTTAAACGTGTATTAGAGATAGCTTATATACCTATGCTAGACAGGGTGCCCCGTACATCATCTCTTTCTGTTGAAACCATACCGACGTCACATGAAAGAATTTAAATAAGTTTAATTTATTGGTAAAAACTCTAAAGTAATGGTGAGAAAAAATAATCATAAAAATAAATTCTTTCATGTGACGTTGGTATGGTTTCAACAGAGAGAGATGATGTACGGGGCACCCTGTCTAGAATAGGTATATAAGCTATCTCTAATACACGTTTAAAACATAGTTCTGACGAAGGCGTAAGCCGAAATAGCTATCAACAAATATATAAAATAATTTATGTAGAACTCAAATACATTGTTATTTTTCTTACCGTATTAATTTTATAAATTAGACATAATACATATTGACACTCTAATTATTACTATGTGATACTTATTGCTACATAACAGAATCCGACAATCTACAATGACGAAATATAAATATGCAATGCTTCACAAAATAAGAACTTCTGATATCAATAATAGTAGTACCTTAATCTTAAGTCTTAAAGTAACGGAACCTTCTTCGAACAAATAATATGATTTGAAACCTGTATTGAATGTAGCCCGCTTTTTACAATGCTTATAGCCACGCTTTTTATTTGTTTATCTAATGTTTTTAAGTCCCTGTTTTGTAGGGTCACCATACGTCCAGCTTCAATCATGTCAGCACTCAACGTGCAGCATATTTATATACATTTATTTATAAATATAAAAATGGCTTGATAACTGTTTTTTTTATCGTAATACATACACTTAAATTTATATATAACTTCGTGAAGCTACAACTTCATAAAGTTCTATAAAGTTTACGTTAATTGAACCTTATAAAAGAAATTAATTGTTTTTCCGCACAACTAAACTGCAATAAATTTATTCATAATTTTTGTTGCATCCCTTTGTTTTTGTACTTCTTCTGATTAAAATGTGTATTTCAAATAATGTAGTATTTATATAATATAGTATTTATGTATGTTTATTCATGCTATACTCGGTCAGAATCAAATGCCAATTGTTCAACGCATACAAACTGACACTACTCCTTCACGGTTGCTAGTCATGGCAACTTACAAATGCTCAAAGTAAACGAATACAGTGCTTTTAAAACAGATTCTTTAGGCGAATATTAGTAGTGTTTTGACTTTGTCACGAACTCGGAGGTAAGAGAACGGACAAACCAGCCCCTTATTGCATCCAACAAAAAACGGCGATGCTGGACCTGGCTTGAACATTTGCTGACGCAGATGCCCCAAGGTAGCCTGTGTCCATAGCATCCATATGATGTACTTGGTGGAGCTAAAGGAAGGCGAGATGGCCTGAGACGATTCATGGAGGTTGGCATGAGACAGAGAATCTTTCTGTCACCAAGTGGCGGCCACGGGAGTAGATATGGAAAAAAACACTATCCAGATTGATGCCTAAATTGCCCAGTCCCGTTTTTGTTTCAACAAAATATGGTCACCCTACAGATGTAATGTATATTTTCGTCGATAGTAACGGTGCTGTCAATCAAATACTCAATGAGTCATTAATTTATGCAAAGTAGAGCACTACCACACAAATGGTAATTCAATCAATTGCTCACAATCTATAAGAAGATGCCGCGCCCTTATAAGCCCCGTGCCTGTATTTCTATCAATAATAATTTACTTAAATTACTATGCAATTTAAATCACATAATTCTACTTAAACTAGTTAATTCACAGACGTTTGAAAGTGTACCTTAAGGTGCCTACTTCATATTATTAGAAGGCATTTAATAAATTTCGTTGACATTTGAGGTCACTGAACCAAAACATGAATTGAAATCTCAATTGGATCTCAAAGGTCAGTTGGGAGCCCTGTGTATCTCAAATTGTATCCTATATAGTATATATCACCGGCTGCCAACCTTTTGTACCTCACGATTTTTAAAAGTATATTTTTCAAATAAAATGAAGTATGCTTCTGGATTCTTGGTTTCAATGACATTAATGCAAAATCTCCACGAACCATCAAAATTTTTACGTTCAACACTAGAGGTCCGTGGACCATCGGTTGGCGACCGATTCTCTAAGTCCAAGGTCGCTAAACCAGCTGTTACGACAACTGCATGTCATACCTACCTTTGTAATTTTAAATGTAAAAAATAAGCTTGCTTGTTTTCTTTAAAATATTACATATTATAACCATGTTAAAGGTCTGCGCGGGCTCGGGAAAGCCTGAGCCGGTCCATGGGCCGGGCTCGGGCCTGGGTACACAAAGATTCATGTCACAGACACATGTCTTGATAATTTATTGAGTACATTAAGAAGCAGATTGAAACACTTTTTAAGAGTCATTTTTCTACCATAAGATTGAACTGCCCAAATGCAGTGTCGTAATTACGTTATTTTCAGTAGTGTTATACCAAGATGGTGAAAGAAGGGCTCAACTAGTCTTCAATAATGTTGTTTGAATAGGAAGCCATAACATAGTAAAGACAAAGGTTTCTCTAACAATCACATTATTCAATTAAAGCGTGATTATGCTGTGTGATTAAAATTACGAAATCATTACACGCGCTCTACTACCAACATATTTGAATGAAAGCAATGTTCTGTATCCAATCAATTTAATTATTTGAAATTGCTATAGCATAAAAAAGCTTTGTATTTACTACACTAGATGTCACTTAAAATTATTAATAACTAAATAAAAAAATAATATTATAAAGTAAAATATCTAAAAACACACTTTTTCACAGTTTCACCAATTATTGAGGAATAGTAAAATTCAAAGTTTCCAACAAAAAGGAATCTTAATATTTTAAAAAAAAAATCACCGGCTAGAGCCTACGCTGCTGACATCTATCAATGCGAATAAATAATAACGGTTCCGCTAAAAATAGAAAACCAGAAAATAAAAAAATAGCAGAACGGTTTATTTTAGCCACCAATCGGTATGTTTGTATTATAAACTCCACATATATTCCTAGTACGTATTCTATATCAACAATGCAATTATTAGTGTCATATAATATGTAGGAAAAAAAGCAGCGATAGTTTTTTTTATAAAATATAAAAAACGTTTATATATAAAGGCCTTTCATTCGTTGCGTTCTACCCATATGAATTAATTTATAAATAATAAGTCATATATTTCATAGATGACATGCACGATTTAAAATTTAACAGAGGCATATAAAAACGTGCACGAAATCTTTACTTACGACGGTTTATTAAAAAAAGAATAGTCGAGTGGATATTGCATATGAATATGGCATTGTGTTGTGAGGTAATTATTATAATCCCTGTTCAAAGTTGTGTTTGAACATTTCGTTTTATTAAATGGGTTCATTAATATATAAATACATACGTAAAACCATTTTTATTATTTATATTTTTTTTGTACAATGAAAATAAATTCCAGGAATATTGCACAACTATCCATGGTTTTAATTTTCACTTTAAGCATACGTCGTTCAAAAAGAAAATGATGTTTCCATTTATGATACATAAAATACTCAAATAACAAAGGTGGCATTTAAAATTGAATAATGCTTATTTGACATATGTATTATGGCTATATGTAGCAAAAAAAAAATATTATTTATTTATTTATTTAAGAAAAAGCAAATCATGGCATAACAGCTGATGCCAATGCGCCATGTATTTGACAAATATAAATACGTGTATTTATATATATACATACATAATATTAATCGCTAATTAATTAAAAACAAGATGAAAACATTGTAGTCATAAAAACTGAGAGAAAAAAAATTACAAAATCAACTTTTATTCATGAAATATAGTATTCGTCTGAACTCACTCACGTCAATATGAAATATGTCGACATCCGAAGCAATGCCGTTTAAAATTGTTAAAGCTCTTCCCAGAGGCATTCCCATTGGCAGACTGGTTCTACCCCTTGGAAGAACAAACAACTCATGCTCAAGATTCCTCAAAAAATTATCTGGAACATTCAATTTAACATTTTCAAGAATGGTGGAATTCTCATTTTGGCCTCGGATAAGCCGAAAGAAATATAATGCCAAGTACATTTCTCTTCGAGCATTCAAACTATTGAAAGTGAGCATCCCTAAGAGAAAGTCTGTTGGATAAAGCCATGGGTAGTACCCATATGTCCTCAAATAGAGAATTCTCAAAAATTTCTTCTGAACCCTCTCCACCATAAGAACACATTTCGCACCCCTCAGTGCCCAAACAATCGATCCACTCTCAAGTCGGCTTCGAACCAAAGAATTATACATTAGTAACAAAATTTTTACTCATGGAAAGACCCTGGTAGTGCGGAGGATAAAGCCCAACATTTGCAAACATGAATAATACTTCCTTTCATAAGTGGACATTGCTTGATAAAGGTTTTCATAAATATATACCATTTCGAATTATAATCATACACTAGACTTCATAAACGCAACGATTAACATGGAGGACAAAAAATTAGCGGCACCTGTCGGTTATTAATGAGTGAAAACACAAACTATGATATGTTTACAACATTTCTTATCTATCGCACGTCAATAAATTATTTAATACGTTGAAATCATTATTTGAAACGTGACTTTGCTTTTATTTATTTTTTGAATTAGGAAAGAATACAAAAAAACAATATACTATCGAACTCAAACTTCGATATTTAGTTTCCATAAATGATTTAAATTTAACAATTTTATTGGGAGCAGATTGGTGAAGCATAATTATTTAATTAATTTATTATTTAATTTTACTGTCAATACTTGGTATAATTGCATTGTAATAAATAATAATACATACATTTAAATTATTTGTCAAAGAATATAAATATCATAAATCCATATAATATTTTATTTTTGTATGCAACCCTCAGTTGAAATAAATTGTATGGTAAAATTAAAAATAAAAACACATTTTTTGTATTTATTCAAAATTAGATTTATTAGGATCAGGACCGGTTCGCTCATCGCGAGCATTGGCAACTGATAGATCAGCTTACCACTTGAAAACAATCGCTATGAATTAAACCGTTCCTGATTCTAATAAATCTTATCTGGAATAAGTGCAAAGAGTATGTTGTTATTTTTTAATTGTGTATTATGAATTAATTTAGCCACCTCCTTCATTCTCCTCCATCCTTCTCGTTTATCAGCCTGCTTACGCCAATGACCAAAGACCCAGTTTTTAAAGAATTTCATTTTTCTTTGAGGAATATAACATTAATTTCATTTTTATTTATCGACCAATCTTCTGTGAATTAACCAAAAGTGACGCACGTCGTTTATGGCTGGTAAATTCTCGCACCGCTTCATTTCAACAAGAGACCAGATACAAAGAGTCGCATGCATTTTTACTGAAATATAAAAACAGCATTTTATATGGTAAATAAAGCATGACCAAATGAAATTTGAAAACAGTCGGAACAAATCGATGTATGGCTGAAATATGTCCATGCACCATTTTCTGAATTGTAGAAATTTTGGTCACAATTTAAACAAGGTGACCATCAGAAATAAAAAGGTTTGCAAAAAATATTTCATCATTCAGCTCGAGCGGTAAATAATTGTGAAGCAATTATTAACACCTGAATTGAATATTTTTGAATTATACATTAATATGAACGAGAAAATGTCTGTCTTCGGATCTCTCTTATCTATTGGACCATTGCAGTTCAGTGATAAAATGCTTTTTGTGCGAGACAACTAAAGAATTTCTCACTCTTTTATTTATGTAGATACATTGAGAAAACAATAATTGAATATTTAACTACATATAATTAAAAAACAACCACAAAAATTTGGTGATAGTTTTGAAATACTTTTTAACCAGTCAATATAATATTGAATACTTATTTTAACATTGTGTAATGTATAAATACTTTGCAACCCTCGCGAAAGAACTTAGTAATTAATAATTTGGTGATACAAATATGACACCAAATCGGTGATGGGTCATTTTATTGCTGAATGTGTGGCACATTCAAATCCTTTGACCTTGTGACCGATTTTCCAACAAACACTCAAGCTCATTGCTATTGCCGTAGCCGAGTGGTAACGCTGTTGCCTTTTTATGTTACGCGGTCGATGAGTTGAAAATCTGAATGAATGAAACAAAATAAAATTGATGATTCGGCGATAGCTTTGTCGTTTGTTTATAACATTAATTGAATTTTCCATCACTGGAAAAACAAGGTCAACCATTTTGATTATTCAGAGTGAATATATTCAAGTATTCATTATTCGATCGATTTGTATACAAGTGTGTCTTCAAATTTGTCATCATTTCTCATCTGCCCTAATTAATCCAGCAAATGGGGCCTACAACTATAAAGCTAACAATACATACAAATCATTGCTCGAACCCATCTATTTTTACTTCTATTCAACGTTTCCGTGCCATATATGTACTTATATAATAATATAAAGATCCTTTTGGAAAAAACGCTGCTAAAATATAATAAAATAGCGAATTTGTGTCGGGCTCGCAGCTGTGTTGAATCATTCCTGACCACAATCGCAAAGTGTAATTCATAGGATTTC
Organism: Himalopsyche kuldschensis; assembly: GCA_028554975.1. Classification (NCBI taxonomy): domain Eukaryota; kingdom Metazoa; phylum Arthropoda; class Insecta; order Trichoptera; family Rhyacophilidae; genus Himalopsyche; species Himalopsyche kuldschensis. The sequence goes on from JAHFWI010000074.1 coordinate 704,236, forward strand.
ATTTGAGAAGACCAATTGAAATGGTAAAGAACAAATATGTACATGTACGCTTAGCTTCTTAACCGGTGGTCCGCGAATTTTTTCCTTCTGTGCTAAACTAATATATAAAAATCAATATTTGTTTGTTCGTATTTTATGAGTTGCCATACCGTTCATCCGATTGCGATAAAACTTTGTCAACTTATTGCTTGCACTTGCGGGAAGGTTAAAGGCATAGTAAAATCAACTTACAGTAGGTCTTTTATATAAATTCAATGTTTTTCATATGGAATGCGCTGGCATACCGTTCATTTTGACAACTTACTGTGGCACTTGCGCAAAGGTTATAGGCAAAGGACAATTAATTTTCAGTAGGTGGCGCGTGTTTACAATCTGCAAAATACAAACGGCAAGTGTTATCGATACCGATCTAGGATAGTGAAATTAAATCGAAATTATTTATCTAAAATATTATGCATCTGAAAGCACTTCAATAAACACAAACGTTTTCTTTCTTAAACGGCATTGCAACGCTTGCCGGGTACCGGCTAGATAATATATTATATGTACTTAATGTACGTAATTGCTTTGAATAAAATGTCAATTATACAACTATTTACTATATTATTCCAATGTTGATGGTCCCCAAAAAAAAATTTGTTTTTTATGTTGTTTTCGCATGTAAAAAGGTTTGGAAACATTGCATGTACGGATTGTACGCACAGAAGAAAAAATGTACCGCAGAATTCAAAAAACAATTTGGCCTGAGGGGGGTTAATAACAAATAAACCGCCACTGAAAACAGTCTGTGCGCCAAATACCATTTATTGAAATATGTTATTCTTATCGCATGTATAATTTTATACAACCCAGCTATGAATGAATGAATGTATGAAATGGCGGGTATTTTTTAATAACAATTGCCAGAATAGATACACGTAGCTTATATTGAAATGTAGACCATTACAGGTTGAAACAATATGACTAGGGATTGGTATACCAGTATAACCTGAGCCGGTATCCCGGTATTTTGTCTAATTATTTCAATACCGAAATACTGGTAGTAAAAATGTGAAATACCGGTACCTATTTCGATATTTAAAATTAAGCAAAATATAATGCCTTTTTTAATGATTTCTGTTCTCACGTAATGGAGCACAGCATTTGTTATGCCATAAGCAGGGCTGTGGAGGCGTTAAAAAATACGACTCCGACTCCAACATTGACCAAAAACACGACTCCGACTAAAAAAGTTAAATTTCATTTTTTTCCTAATTTTCCTACTTATGTGTATTCAATTAAATATCAACCGACCAATCCGGCTAATAGCAAAATTTTACATATTATATGCAAAAATAAAAGTTTGAACTTTTCAAAAATTCAGACTCTATTATCACGCGTCGGTCATTGCAAAAGTTGACATCACGATTTTAATGCTTAAATACTCAAGGAATTTCGCAACCACAATTGACAATAATTTTAGATATATTTTTTGGTATTTATAAATATACTATTTTGTTATTGCAATTGTTTATTATTACCATTATAACGAGACTAGTAGAGAGTAAAGATTGCCGTACACTAAGTAGAATATTCAACATTTTCTCTCTACTTTCCCTACTAGTTGTCTCTATAAGGCACAGTACTTGTTTAGGTGTTCAAATGAGGTCAATTATGAAGTTACGTAAGCCGTTTTAAGGATTCACATTAAGGATAACGTATCGTTTCCATTACAAGGAGTCATGCTTGTTATTCATAACACGTACCCAACTCGCAATATGTGTAATAGAAATCATGTTGATTTTCATTTCATAATAATCATGTCACTCAAAGAAAATCTATTTATAAGGATTACATAGTGATGTACGAATTCAAATAAGTAATAGTGTATTTTCAGTATCCATCGTACTTTAGAGCAGTGATGCACAACCTTTTTGGCAGAATGGCGACCTTTGGATTGTTAGTGGGCCGCATCGGTAAAAACTATTCAATTATCGCTATTTTTAGTGTAAATGAAACCTACAATTCTATTATTTTATATTGTTCTTCCATCGTCCGTGAAAAATTCTGAAGACAAAAATAGACAGATATTTTTTATATTGGGCCGCTTGAAATGTCATTTCGGGCCGTTGGGAACTATGGTTGTAGAAACGCGATTTATAAACATGTATATTCGAGAATTATAACTTTTAGTAGCGCAGCGGATTAGGGCGTATCTTGCCATCATAAATTTGTCATTGATAAGATAAGTCGGCAGGACCCAAAGGAAAAGTTTAAAAAAAAATCTCGCATAGCACAGTCAACGGCAAAACCGTAAAAAAATATATCTTCCTGATTGTAAAATCCGCGCGTAATACTCAGTCAATCGCAACGGTTTTAAGGTTTTAAATAAATTAATAAAATTTGGAAAAAAATCATTTGTATAGAACGAGTATAGGGTACTTAAAAATTGGACGAGTATTTAACAGTATCAACTATTCGATACTCGAATTGGAGTCTCTAGTGTGTACATCACTAAACAGAAAGTATATTTTATTATAAAAACGAAAGAACATCTTAAACGATATTTATTCCATTACTAAATCATTAAAACCTTTGCTATAGTAAGTCCGGAGATGCCTCTGAAAACGACGAAACACGTGTCACAATTAGAAGCACAATACGTAGAATAATTAAATGGATTCATAAGTAAAGTTACTACCGGATCCATTGAAAGTACGACATTTATTCATTTAAATATCGCTAGATATTTTATATAATGAAACATGCTCTTAAATGTAAACGGGGATGAATTCCAAAAATGTGACTTAATATGCAGTTGAATCAGGATAATCAGTAATTAAACAGTATAATATTTCAAAATAAACTCACCTTTTTTGACACCATTTTGTTGCGTTCCAAGTCCTTTTCGAACACGTACTTCCAAATTAATCTTGAATTCTTACAACAGCAAACACCGAATCTTCACAAAGACACCCAATAAAGATTATTTTATTGTCAGTCACAATTTAAATGTTTCCACTCACAAAGAACCATAAACACCGACTGACTGCACTTACAGAAGTGATAACGATAAAAACACGGTAATTTTGCAAAACATTAGATAGCTGTTGAAGAAAAGTTGCAATTATTTGTTATTGCAGTCGTGCTATTACACTGATTACCCACCTAATAAAAAACCGAATGTTGTTTTAGTAAAACTGTCTTTTAATACTATTACATTTTCTCTTTTAATTTCAATTTTAGAACTTAAAAGTATTCAACATTTTACACTACACATAGCTTTGCTGAAAAATTTAAATTTTCTCATAATAAGATGATTAAATTTGTAAATAAGTTATTAAAGTTATCATGGCTAACTTTTGTATTTCAATATAAACGCTGATACATTAAATCAATATTATTACATTTTACTAATGGGTCCTGCCAGTGACGGCTGGTGACGGGGTGCTGGAGGGTGCAAAAGGAGATTCAACTATTTTTCCGTACTACGGAAGAGAAACAGTTGGTATTGCGAACATCTGAATTGAAAGTCCATGCTATAGAAGTGTTTGAAAATCCAATGAATAGGAAAGAACTCTTGCAAAAATGGTTGAATCTTCCTTTGCACCCCCCAAAACCCTGTCACCACCGTCACTGGGTCCTGCTCAAATTAGACAATATTTTACACGGTTATTATTTAAAATAATTTGTAACTTTTTTACTAAGACTCTGTTTTATGTATGATACGTTAACATTAACATTTTTTAAATAAAAAATAATATACAACTTAAAAAAAATATTCATTTGTAAGAAAACGTTTGTGTATGTGTGACAGGGTTGCCAGATGTCATAAATTATGATGAAGATTATTCTGAATTCAAAAAATAAATTCCGACTTCCGTATTGCCTCTGAAAATTATTTGATTTATAAAATATGTCGCGTTTTTGCTGTGAGACATACAAATTATTAGAGAAATGATCGAAGCGTCACTGACGGCTGAAAAAAATTAGTCTTATTCATTTTTATAATCTAAGAATTACGAAAAATAACTAACTAACCTTAACATGAATTTTTGTGAGACCCTGCGAATGATTTCAATGTAGCTATTTGTATGATATGTACTCGTTTATAAATAGGTTTTTAAATTGAATATTTATGTTTTCTTATGGGACCGCCCCGAGCTATGGTTTTGGAAAACTTACAACCCTGGTGAGTGTAAACAACTAACTGGCAATGAATCCAGCTGTAAAAAGAATTATTATAAATAATGTCCTCTGAATGAAACAATTCTTGTGGGATGTGTCATTCAGATTTATATATTCATTTCCGTGATACCGTTTCATAGTAATCTTTCTTAAATATCCAGTTTATTGAATTTCATTTTTTTATTTGAGTTGTTAATGTAATTTGAAAAATTATGAAATATAATATGGCGCATTGGCGCTTGTTGTAATGCCATGTATTTCATATAGTTTTTTTGCCAGTAAATAATTGCCTAACGACTGTATTAAACGTCAAAAATACTAATATTGCAGAAGAAAATCAGCCAACTTAAAATATTATGTTTGTAATTAAATTACACTCAAATTTTTAACTATCACAATTTGTACGACAAATTTTTAACCAATAGGCCCGGCACAAAAACTTAAATCCAATATTGCAGAAGAAAACCAGCCAACTTAAAATATTATGTTTGTAATTAAATTACACCCAAACTTTTAACTATCACAATTTGTACGACAAATTTTTAAGCAATGGGCCCGGCACAAAAACTTAAATGCATTATAATGTTACACATAATAATTATTTATTACTTCCAATTGATTTAGCGATTAATTTGTGGAAGTTCATTATTATTATTCCACGTATTCTTCATTACTATTACTATTTATTGATTAAAAAAACAAATTAACAACGCAATTAAAGGAATCTTTGCTTCCTTACTAATTGCACTCAAATAAAACTGGGCACTGTTTTTACAGTACAGAAATGATATAAACTGACAAATCGAATACTTATTTTCATAAAAATGTAGCACTCTTATTAAAACAATGCCATATAAAATATTACATTTAACACAAATTTAAAATGTACTCAATTTAAAAAATTGTAATAAGTTAACTGTAACAAATTCATAAAAATGTATAAAAATGATAAATCTTATTATACGTATATTGCGTTTACGTATGAAAACTAAACTCGAATAAAATACCGAACACATACAAGGAAGAGATATTCTTTTAAGACCCACCAACATCCACTTCTCACGATATACTATCAGTTTTGTATTATGCTATTGTTGAAAGGCTTATTAGTATAAATACGGTAGGCATTCTATTGTTATAACAACGAGACCAATGGCAACTTACGTACAGCTAGAATCTAGATCGAGGTGGGAAAATTTAAACATCTTTGCCAGAGATTACTAAAGTAAGGGACCTTTTTTATTTTATCATTATTATCATAGCCTATCAATACAGATCACATGGACACTGAGAGTAAGGTGAAGTAGTAACGTATGAAGCCGCAACTTAAAAAGTTTCTTTATTCTAATTGGCTTCTCCACAAGTCATTTTTTTTCTCATTTTGCCTGCAATTTTGTCCATAAAAGTAATTTGTAACGATTCTCTAGCTTAACGATTCATATGCAGGTAAACGAGTGACTCCGTCACAATAACAAACCCCTTACTTTGAAAAGGTTCTTACTCCTCTTAATCCTGTTTTGAGATATGATCATTTGAAGTTTGGATTAATTAATCATATTATTATTAAAAAGATATAGTTAATATTTAACAACAACAAAGAAAAGATGTTTCAAATTACTTATTTCAAGCATATTTTTTCACAACTCAAACCATTCATTTGAGAAATAATGATCTCAATGATCTAGTTATGGAAATAATGATGCTAATCGAAGAACTTTATCAAATAAATTTAGTAAAATAATGTGCAGTTGAACTCCAGAATTCCGATAACTCCATAATTTAATAATACATTATTCCGAAGCTATCTTACTGCTATGATACGGTTAAGACAAGTAAATTTTTTTTTTTGCCAAAATGTCAGTTAGAACCTTTTCAAAGTAAGGTATCTAAATGTAAAGATGTTTGTATTTTTTTGCTTACTAATTCTAATATATAATAGAATAAATATATCTACCAATCCCCAGAAACTCCAGTCTATTAATCTACCAAAAACATATACATATTAAATTGTCTAATCGATTATTTGTGAATATAATTTATACCATTATGTTGTAATTGGAGTACATAAATGTAAAATGTAAAAAAAACAAACAAAAATAAAAACCCATATCTTAAAAATAGTTTAACTGGAGTCTGCAAAGATTATGAAATCGTGGAATAAATTTCAACCATTTGGGAAGTGCTGACCTGTTCACAAATTTAACTCACGCACTTTTTATGTTATGTTTAGGCATGACGAAATATTGCGTGAAATATTGGATCATTTTTCGCCACACTGCTATCGTATGTTTTGATCATTTATGTAACATTCAACGGTTTTAAAAATCAAATATCCATTGTGTTTAATGAATTATCATGTCCGATTATGATTATAAGAAGAATTTTCTTTTTTTCAGTAACATATTAAATATTTGTATTTATATATGTACATAAACATAAAATTTCTTGATTATTCATACAATATATTTTTATATCACCATCTACATCGTCAAATTAAAGATAGTACGGAAATAGCAATTGGTTTGCTACACAAATATCAAACTTCAATAAGCTTACTATCTTCATCAATAGAGACCGCTCACACGTCAAATAATACAAATTTAACACGTGGCGCTACAATCGCAAAAAAATTACAATGATGTTATTGCCAGACCACTATTTTTATGTTCCAATAGGGTTTATTCAATTATATTATTAAATACGAAAATGCTAACACTAAAATATTATATCAGAATGAATGTTGTCGTCACAAGGCCATATTGCTTTGAAATATGTGCTCAATTTCGTTTTTAAATGAGAACTAAAAAACCTGAAATTTATTTGAAAAAACACTCGACGATTAGTTGTTTTTAAAAATATATATTTAAATATAGAAAACAAATGTTATTTCAAAAGAATATTGTTTCATAAGCCATCAATCATTGAAGTCGGATAACAGGATAACACAAATTTATAAAAAAAATGATGCTTCTATACTGGACACACATACTTCACTAAGAAATAAGCTTACCCTTGAGACGGCAAGATACATATTATAATTTTATTAATCCTATTGATTGAATAATTTTTTTTATATCGTAACAATTAAGTGGAAAATATTCCTATAAATTTAATACGTTTGCAACACTGGCCATCGTAATCACAGTTTAGAAATGGCCGCCGCCGAGGTGGGAGTGCAGTACCTGCTGTGTTTACATATTGTGAAGTTTTGCTTATCATTAAATTAAGTTAATATCTTAAAATCAAATCTAGTGTATTAGGTTAACATTGTAAAAATGGAGGGCAGTGCTTCACTTGTTGCAAACATTGTGTCACAATAAAGTTTAGTTAAATCTTGACACTTGAAGGAAATATTTTGTTTATCGTGCTGTCAAACTCGACAGTGCTTAAATATTATTCTTGAGCAGTGTGTGATATCGTGTTTAGTTTTTGTTTTATTATAAGAGTATTTTTAAGTCTGTCAAAATGAGTTCCAGGCCGCAATTGCAGCCTTTCTTCAACAACTCCTTGTCAATTCGACAGGAGATACAGCGGTTTGAAAGTGTTCACCCGTCAATTTATGCGATTTACGACCTTATCGAGCTGGTCCCTGAAGGGATTGTGGCGCAGCAGATAAGAGATCACGTCGTTTGCATTGAAGGTAAAAAACAAACAATTTCAATTCTTCATAACACGTACCTGTTACTCGAATATATAAAACTTAAATTAATGTGAATCGAATACAAGTATGTAGCAGTCATTCTTTGCATATTAATCCTGTTCAATGTATGTGTGTAAATTGCCATTATCGGCGGAGAGACTAAAATGCCGTGCAATATGTTTTGAGTTTATATCCATAACGTTACATGTGACAACGGCATAGTTTTTGGAATGTGACGTGTTTTTTTATGCAGGTTTTGAGAATGCATGTGTCGCAGTTGTCACATTTTTTAAAAATACAAGCCACGTTGTTGCTCCTAACATATTTTGTTTATTTTTTTTTTCTATCATTGATGTGTTTCATATTCGAACATACCTACTAACTTTTAAAGTTATTCCAATAGCGAACTTTATATAGTACATATACTGCTTGTAATTTGAATTATGATATGCATTATTAATCTATAAAAAACTTCACAAGTTGTTATAGAATTGTTTGTTTTATTTTTTTAATAATACTGAATAGCGTATGTATCCCTTTATTCCAATATAATATTTTCTAAACTATAAAGCGTTTTATGAAACGAGCTCCTGGGGGGAGTGACAAGTTTTTCTCCTACATATTTTATATTAAAATCGAAAAATAGGGATAAGGATTATAAATAATATCTTTCTTCAAATTGGTTCATTGCTGTTATCCCTGGTAGTGAGAATTTATTGGAAATTCCTTTAAATGAAGTAATTATAAAACAAACAAATTATTATAATAACGCACGCTATCTTATAGATATGATGTAGGGATTCTGTGGGATGTTATCATGTATCGATAAAGGAAAGAGTTATTTTTTAAAATTTTAAGAATTTTAGTTGATCTAGAATTAGTATAGGTTTCGCTTAGCGCTCCGGTTTGTGAAATGTCTAGTTAAAATAGAACACTGTGATATTCGTCGGTATTTTTTTTCTCATATGCTTTAGTTACAAAATGAAAAGATTTTGTTGAGCATGATAGTTGATAATTTTTACTATTTATAACGGCTATTTTTTATGTAAATATTTCATTAAAATATCAACGTCTTTTTTCATTTAAATATTTTTGCGAGTATGTAGTGACTTTTTATTATCAGAATTTTTGCCTTATCCAATACTTTTTTTGAAATATTTAGGTTTGTTTTATCATCCTTTTCCTTTCATTGAGGTTATAAATACCTGCCTTTCTACAAAATTAACGGATGTATAATTTTCTCCCTAATTGTCCCTAGAAGCATCCCTCTTCTTCCCTGTCTACGTTTTCCGTTGACAAAATGTTAATCGTGAAAATTTACGCCTTTTTTATCATATAAAGCCCTGATATCGTCAGCAAAACGAACGGCCACAATAGATTCTTGGAGTCGTAGTCAATGTTCGGTCTAAGTTGCGGCCGCGCAGCAATTTGAAAAACCTCCGCGGACTTGTCTCGGTTTGGCGCGAAGTCCAATAGTTAATAAATTCAACGACCAGATTCATAAAAATAATTCAAAAGATCCACGTCGAGAAGCATTCGTTTAAAAAACATTAGCGACTAATTAATCGGGTTTTCTTATTTAATTTTAATAAAACTATAAGTTTCACGTATTTAATCATAATAATTTGAATTAGGTAAAACAACACAAAAAAATTGTTTGCAAAAAAAACGAAATTGTACCGCGCATTTGTTGGATTGGCAAGTCTTTGAATTGTCTGCGCAGTTAACCTCTCGCCTGAGTGGGAACATTGCTCACAGCTAAAAGTCCGTATTTTGGGTATCTTGCTATAAATGCTAAATAGATGATAGAATTCGGAATATATGCTAAATTCGTAAAATATGCGAATAACAAACAAACGTAAAATTTATTATTGGATAAAAAAAAATGTCTGTCGTCCATAGCTTTTGTCTATGGTCATTATCTATAGGGTTATTTTCGTATTATTGATGGCAACAAAAAATAAATATGAGGAGTTTGGTTGTGCAGCTCTAAAATCAATTCGGTGTCCTGGCAATAGCGAAGATGCTGAAAGGTATTTTAGTATAATTGTTACCGATCTTCGCACGAATCTCAAAATCTGAGTTTTAATAATTATCCTGATTTGCTTAACATTAAGTGTCATGTTAGTGTATCCTTTATGTTATTATCACTGCTCTTGTGAGGGTTTTATTCCTCCAATAAATTGTGCTTATTGTATTCGGTCTGTAGTCGAGTGGCCAACAGCCTTGGCCTCGGTGTTTAAACGTTCTTATCCCTGTGCGGACAGTTTCAAAAATGTCTAAATTATCTCCCGTCTATCTCAAGAGAGATAAGCCAATCACACGTCCTGCCAGAGCTCTGGCCTTCTGTTTGAAAAATGGAAGTTGACCGACCAAATAACAAGCAGTTCTCTCAGAACATTCTAACGTGAGATAAGCACCACACAAAATATACCAACGATTTGAAAATCCTACCAATATCGCTCTGATTTTAGCTTTCAAAGTATATGTGATCAGACATTTTTATAATATTATGAGAGAACTTTTTTGAGTATGTATGGGTATATTATATACGAAACATTCATATTGTATACCGTTTTTTGTCTAATGATTTTTATATCTGTATCGACTCTTTTATTGGATTGATGTCCACTGTAGAGTAGTGTATCTATTTTTAATAAAAGTCATAATGTAGCCATACGCCGTGCAATCATGCCTACCGATTGTTGAACGGCGTCCATATTGCATTGGCCACTTGCTCTTTCTAGAGTCGCGCCTGGCATTTGAAATATTACTTTTTAAAGTCGTGAAACATGCTGAGGAAATACCGAAACACGCGAAACGTGCCACTAATATGTATGAACTTTCTGTTCGACTGTTTGACATTTTAAATTTACACCTCGGCGCATTCGATTCTCTATTTCTCCGTCTGGGGTTTTTTATGAATCTTTTTATTTTAATTATATATGACTAATACGACGCAAATTTTGCGTTCTAGTTTACATATTCCTAAAAATCCTAGCATTGTTTTGTTTTCTTTGGTCATAGATTCTTCATTCGATAATTACTGCTAAAGATGTGCTTTCTTTATTCAGATCTATTGTCTGGAATATATGTGCACATTGCATACTTAATGCTTGTGGTAGATAGCTTGATGATTTGCCAGTCACTTAAAATACTATTTATTTAACTTGTTTTCCCATTCGCAAATGATAGGGTGCAATGAGCTCAGCCCGTTTGTTAAATCTTCGTTGGTATTATATGCTAAAAGTAAAAGGTGTTTTAGAGAACAGAGAAATTATTTCTAATTAATTGAAGAGTACGGGACACTGATCTAAATTAAAACTTGTTTGCGCATTATTATCAAGTTATTTGACGTAGAGACTAATACGAGGACATCCTCTTTCCCGTGTTGAAAGCATTAAGTGGAGTATGCTTGACATTTAAATATGCACCTATATTTGTTGCTATTATAGTACTGGCTCCATCACCTTTCCAATAAGGTCGATAAGCAATAAATAACCTGTATTTTACCACCATGGAAAGAATATCAATTTAACAAAGTGTAGCAATCAATTAGATTGTGATTAATTTGCATTTATCTAATACTAATTGTTATGTGTCGATGATTGGTTGATCCCGTTGCGTCCGTTTTTTGTTATCACCTCGCAATCATAACGTAATATGGTAGCAGTTAATTCATTCATTGTGCACACCCAGTTTCGTCGGAGTGATAATTTGAGACCGGTAAAATTACGCTTGCTTACCTGTATGCTGAAAAAAAGATATTTCGGTCCCGTTGATTCACCCTCGCGTGCTGGTTTGCCCACTCGCTCCTTTCCAGCATTGGTTGCGAACTGTAGGATGCTGTGAAGGATTATGGGTCCCCCTCCCAAGCCATGAAATTGCGGACCAGTTCGTTTTGCGATTTGTTATTTATTTATTACAAGAAAGTGCATTACACCTAACCTTTGTTTGGTTTTTTTTTTTATATTTGTATGTATTTATTTCTACAGTTAACATGGAATAAGTGCTAACAGTTAAACCACTTTTATTTCAGCGTGCCAAAGGAGAAACTTAAATAAAAATTAATGAAATAAAAAGGCACACCTAATTTGCAGATTTTTTAAAAATAGGAACAATTTTTTTTATTATCTCTATTGATAAACTATAAAAAAATGGGAAAGATAGCAGCGATAATTTATATTTCTATCACAGTTAAGGTGTCCACTGTTAATTCTTGGTGGAAAGGCATTAAATACAAAATATTACCGATATTTTTTTGTTTTTAATTCACAGTCAATTCATGTGGAACGGTTAGCGAAACCGGTCCTGATCTTATATTTTTATTGTGTAATAAGTACAATAAATTTATTATGAATTTTTACTTTATTACTATGAACATATATTTTAAAGTTTATCTTTATTAACATATTATTAAATTCTATTATGCCATTAAAAAAACATTATGTCGTTTGTATGCATATTCATAAAACAGATATGATTTTTACGCGCTTCTTTGAAACGTATTCCACATTTTTATAATTTCCATATACCTTTCCTCGCCTTATATCTTTTCTATGATTTGGTATAAGCTTGTTATCTTTTTTACTCGGTTTTTTGCTGAACATCTTTATCGCGTAAACCAAGGGATGAATGTATGTAACACATAAGCCACGGAAGATTTTTTGAATATCAATTCTCCAATATCTACGCTCGCCGATGAAAACTGAATCAATACCCTTCAGTTATCATCCATACCAAATGGTTAAACTTATTTTTAAACCATTAGCGTTCGAAGTGCTTATAAAGATCAAATTTGATATGATTATTATTTTAGTGGGAGAATGATTTATGTGTTAAACATCTGGACATTAAATGTATGTATATTATTACTCGTATACATATACGAGTATTATATTGTTACTCTTATTGAAGAATTAAAATATGTAACTTTTTTAAAAATCAAATTAAATGTTCTTCGCCAATAGTAATGTCGACACTGAAGGACACTTAAAAATATTACATTATGGTAGTTTTCTCAGAAAAACTTTCACCGTAGCATAATGAGAATATAAATTGAAATGGCAAAGCTTCCGTGTCGGCAAAAATCGATTCGTAATTGATATTTAATTAAATAGTATAATCGATATTTAACTGTCACTCTATGTGATTTAGTGCCATGCTTTTTACCCTTGCTATTATATGATTCCGGCAAGTTCAGCAATTTATTATTAGTGATATATATTATAATACATACTTGTAAGTTTAGTAGAAAATGAAAATTTTATTGATTGTAATATTATAATAAATATTAATCTTGATTAATCGATCTATCTGAAACGCACAGCACTTGCGCGCGATGCGCAGAAAAATAGGGATAGTGTCAACAGGTGGCACTATAATATACACATATTATTACTAGTGTGTAAAAATGACAATATTCAATCTCTTGGGCTTGAAGATTGGTCAAAATATTGAGAACAATCCTTTTTATAACCCAATTAAAATACGATATGACTGTGATTTTGAGGTTTTATACGGCTTTTAGTTTCATTCAATAATTTTATCGTCATTGCTTTTGTTGAAGTGTAATATTTATATAATTTTTTATCCCGCCGCTAAATGTATCATTTTTGAATAGTTTAGAACCTCTGATGCTAGGCTACGTTGACTACCTGATGTAGCAGTGAGCTGGTGATAGGGATGGTTGTCGTGTGCATGCTTCTTTTCATTATATTGTCTGCGATCGTATTAGTCATTGATTCTCGTTAGCAGGTGAGTTGCAGGCGTCGACTTTTGCTAAATATCTGTTCAAATTGGTTCACCTCTACTTACTCAATTACCATTTAAAGATATGATGTACCATTTCTTTCTTTTCGAGGATTATCAGCTATTATATATAGGTCATTCATATCAAATCGAATAAGAACAATGACGAGGTATTTCAAACAATTGGTGTATAAAATATCAAACAAGATATGTATGTATTTTTTTTTCATCAATTGATAATGCTCGCAAGAGTCAAACCGGTTTTTATCATTAAAATTTATAATTATTAATAGTCTAAAAATGTGTTTAATTTATTTTAATATAACTTTTTTCAAGGAATACACGATATAACCAGTGTGAAATCGATTCTGCGTTTTTTTTTTAACCTTGTACTTGGTGTTAAAAGAGTTGATTTTTGAACATTTGTGTTATTGTCGTGGAAACTTTTTATCTTATCCCCATTTCATATAATCGAGTAGAACGCTCGAAGACTTTCGTTCTTCTTGTCTGCGTTGTCAATTGCTGGAATTCACGAATGAAAACATTCATCCATTTTTATCCTAATCCATGGGTATTTGTGATTTTATTTATTCCTCTTTACCCACCTTATCCGATTTACCGGGGTATAGAAACAGCAATTAGCTATAAACTTTTCCCAACTTTTCCCCTTTCTTTTACCCTCATTCTCTAAAAAGTCTAAAGAGAAGTTGGGAAACTGAGCTACTGCAAGTTTTCGTTTACCAGATTTTATTTCATTTATTATCTTAATTTTGGAACAAACTTTTTTTTAAACACTTTAATAATGTCATCAAGATACAATAAAAGAAAAATATAGTCTTTTATCTGTTAAACATTTCATACAATTTTAACCATCTATATTGAGAAGTAAATATTGAGTAAATTATGCATGCATTTGTTATAACTTATCTAATTATGGTTTGTAGCGTGTGCCGAATATTATTTTTTTTAAAACATCTTAATTTTTTTAATATAAAAGAAATTAAGATGTTTTAGAAAACAGAATTACAATTAGTACCAAGAACACACATTTAGTTAAGATGTTTTGTTATCAGCCACAATGATCCTCTTTGGAAAAGGGCATGCTTTTAAATTGTATACATTATAAGTACTCAAATATATGGCAAAATAAATTTGATTGAAATTGCAAAGTAAACTAATTACTCACATCTAAAATAAAATTGCAGTCAGTAAATATTTTTTTCAAACAGTAAAATGTATCACGTTTAAATAAATACTGTAGTTTCAACTTGTATTACGTTACATCGAAACAAGTGTTTTTTTTTCCCCGAAGGACTTATACCGATAGACATAATACAAATGTTGGCCACACCCACTAGGTGGCAACCTGTTTTGGTCACAGGTATTCCAGGTATACTTGACATTGAGAAACGACAGATTTTCTCAGTTACAGGTACATTCTTAGTAAATTTTACAGTTTCACTTTTCTCTATGTGCGATAAACCGACTGAATGCAGGCTGGTACTAAGCATTACATAATCCGTATTATCTTTTTCTATTACAATGATCTTTTGAAGTGGTTTGATAATCCTTCGTTATATTTATGAAAATAAAACAATGATTCGTAATTCAGAACAGGATATTTATAATATTTAATTTGATTTAAAATATGTATAATAAATACTATGCACTTATAAGTGAATCCATACTATATCATTTACGAAAAATGGAATGAGTCAAGTAATTACAATCATTTTAAAGGCACATAACACGTTGATACTTTTTTTTTCATACCTGGGTAATTTCATACTCCATTTGAAAGTGTGTACTTATTTTTACACACTATTTAAAGAATCTATTTTAAAATATACGCAGAATATATTAAAGATTTTTAACAAACATCCCTTTGCCAGAATTAAATTAATTACCTATTCACCTACATGTTATGATTCTCGAGAAACCGTGAACTAATTCCATCGTTATATTATTAAATCGAACTAAATACTTACAATATTCAAGGTACATAAATAACGCTTTTAATTGTTGTGATCTTATTATAATATTATGCCTAAATTACTGTAGAATGTAGCCTGTTATACGTTTTAATGAATAATGGCTTCGTGCTTAGGGATAGTTATTTCTTGTGTTCCTGGAAGGTAGGTGTACTGTGTATTGCGTTGTCCACAGGCGGAGTGGAGTCTCTTGAGATTTGCAATGTCTGAAGAATGGATTCAATGAATACCGCTTAGTATACGCTACCGTTTTTCTACTCAAGTCTTATCGCGAAATTTGTAAGAAAAATCGTCGCGGAGATGTCCTCAGCAAAAAATATGCCCCACTCCAAAATTACAAAAGTCACTCGAAACAGTCACAAATATCTTTTATCGAGCATCACCAATTTTTACCAATCAAGTCAAAGTGTATCCTACATATTTAATTCGTCTTCTGCCAACAGGTTGTCTATCATTGTGAAGGAATAATGATAGGGATATGATAGACCATGTATAATATAAAGCTGGCAGTCCCATCGACACCCATTTTCAGTATCGGATAGAAACGGAAGAGAGAGTATGAATAAATCACATTTTCCCATGCTTTTAGATATAATTATGTACTTATCGATGATTTTTATCTTTCAATCAATGAGCAGACTTTGTAACTGAATAGATAGTCGAAGGTCCACAGCGATGACCATTTGAATACAGAACTGAAAAATAATTCACCATTATTCTAAATAGCATTCGTGCATGAAGCAATTTTGATTTCGTATGATAAGTTATTGTGGGAAATAATTTCTCGAACATGTGTTCCAGTCGCATTGATGCAGTATTCGTGAAGAATTTTGCGAGGTCCTGTTTATTAGGGGATCTCGCAAAATTTCCTCAACTTTTCACCCCGTGTAAATAATGCGATGCCTGTGTGTTTGTGTAAATACTCATACACCCAGAAGTAAAACGTCAAACTTCTATCTGCACGAGGTCCATTTGGCGATTTTCCCTTTGATACCGTATACCACGTAATATAAACATCACCAGTGGCGGTCGGTGTACTATACGTACATTTGATACAACGCATCTGATAAATCTTTCCTTATGAACTCTAGATGTGTTCCAATTCAGATAAGAAAGATTTGATATTTTTTGTAACTAAAATATTTTTGCTAATTGTCGTACGACAGCAGCATGACTGATAGATGCATAAAAGGTAAATCAATGCTGGATTCTGTCGTTCAGAATGGCTTGCTTTTTTAAACGTCGACTACTCACATGTACATCTCAACAAAAGTTTACTCACGAGAACTAGTCGTGATTCCCAAAATTTCACTGCCAGGAAGAGGGGACAGGGGGAGGATTGAGGAAAGACGGCAGACATCGTATTTTTTTTTTATGAAAAATGTGTTGTTATTTTAATGATTATGAAATTGAAAATTTTTATATTGAGGATTTCGACTGAAAATGCTTGATGTAATTTCAATATCAAAAATGAATCGTTTGAATTTTTTATTTTTCTATCATTCATTCGTTCGTTTCGTCCGATAGTCGAATCCGGCTCGTTAGCGACAAAACTCATTTAAATTTTCATACAAGTTGATTTATTTTCGCTTGGTGATATCTATTATTTTATTCCTTTTTTTATACTCGTGACATTATTTACTTCCTAATCAAATTCAATATTATTTGGTGCCTACTGTAATTATGTATGAGGAATTACGTTGTTTTAAGCTGAGTATAGTTATAACTGTCAAAAGTAGTCCTCGTTCCGAAAGCAACCGCACGTCACTGATACACACTTATAATGTTTTCCAGTGTAGGGTTCCGCTTCATTGTCCACTCTTTTGTTGTTTTTACGTACAAAATTACACCGCTGTTCTTTCATTACGAACGTACATACCTAGCTCCTCTATCCACCAGAGCTGGCCAACAAGTCGGTCGCGACCGCACGCCCGATGTCCACTCTAAAATGCAAAACAAATTTAATCACCATTTAGAAGCACGCTAACGAAAGCTTTGTAAAGCAGTCGAAAAAAAGAGTTTCTTAAAATTATTAGATGTTGAAGTTTTAAACGAGCAGCTCGCCGCATGTTATTAAATGAAAAAAACCATCGAGACATCAAACAAACTGGGTATATCTTCACTTGCTTTAGTCAACCCATTCAGTTACAAATCCCTGTTTTCAGCAGTATACATACAACATAATTACCCGTGGTTTTATGCAAAATATACATTTTTTACTTGACACCGAAATGCCTTATATTATTGCACTTTTATTAATTTTTGTTTTTTTCTTAATTTCGTTCGTCCTTCGTATAATTGCTGTATTAATTTAATATACTTTTTAGAACTCTGTTAAAACACTGACAAAATAGCAATGTATTTCAGTTCTACAAAAAGTATATACTGTATAGTTGGTAGCTATTTCGGCGAGCGCCCTCGTCAAAACTGTGTTAAAACATACATTAACTTTCTATATATAATATACTGGTGTAGAAAAGTAATACAACACATCTTCTCATCTATTCTATCATCCTAATTTTACCACTTCATTAAAACCCAGATTTGCTTTCATTTCACAATTATAATTGACACTAAATAGAATTGGTTTTATATTTAATGTCCTATCTATTTTTTAATGGAACCAAATGTTTTCCATTTTTTCAAATATAAATTGAACACTTGTATCGAATCATAAGATGAAAGCACGTCTACGATGGTTATTATAATTATAATACGACACTCAAGAAACAATAATATGTCGTAACCCATTTCATTTATGGAGTACGGCATATTGTTGTTTGTCGAGCGATATGATTCTACAAAATTTCAATACGTTGTATTTTATAAAATAAATATATATACATATTTTAATACCGCGGTTCTTAAATCAGTTGGGTATTTACAAAGATAGAGTTTTCAACCGTTATGCCTGTGTCTTGTTCAATTCCACCTCCATTGTGTTTTCGTAGAGCATTCACAAATCACAAAATGGACTTCGTAGAAACGCACCATTGAACATCGAGCAGAACGTGCTCGTGTGTTTTTATTTTGCCGGCCACACGAAGCTGCAAAGAAGAAATATTATCACTGTAGAGAAAAGTGTAATACCAAGGCTTTTTTATACATCGCTTTGAATACCTGCATTGTATCAATTTCAATGAAACAACCAAACGCTTTCGTAGATACGAAAACAAGATTAAGTTTTTGTTTTATGTGTGATTTCCCAACTGTCGTTCGAAAAAAATCCAATCTGAAATCCTTATCATTTCAGGCGCCCACATGTAAGTAAGGGTTTAACAATTTAACGTGAGAATGTTTTTAAAATGCTTATCTTAAAAGAAGGCTTCTATCGCATTTTCGTCCCACAGGGCTTGATAACGTTAGTTATGACATATGCCATACAGTCAAACAATAATATTCTATTATTGATAGGGATATACTTCAATAATCAATTCATATTCAGGAACAAATTCATGTTGACATTGATATCTCAATATTTTCGACATGAAATGCTTAGTTTATTTTAATGTTTAAAATTGTGTCATTTTCGGTCCGTGATATATAATTTGAAATTAATTTCATGGGTTTATACAGCAAATTTTGATGTACATTATGTATGCTTAATTTACTAAACATCCGATTACTTTCATCTCTCCAAATGATTACTACGTATCAAAAAGCATTGTGGATCTAGCAATTATTTCCGATGAATTAAGGACTTGATATTTATTTTTCACATAGTTATTTGACCTTTGATTTTCTGACATGGAAGCTGCAGAAATTGGTGTAAAATAGTCAAAATAAAAATTGTACACGGCTTTATTTAAATAAACATATAAAAAGTGGAGTAATACTAACTTTGACCCGTATCACCCTTATCTGCGTCCCAATCGAAAATAGTTCTTTAGACATCTTGGTGCCGAGGTCTTTTCCCATCAGGTTACAATTACCGATATTTTACATCCATCTCTTGCGAGGGCGGCCCAGAGGTTTCTCGTACGCCAAAAGCGCCAGTGAATCGGAGCAAAGAAGGCGAAGAACCCAGCATTTGTACGTCTGCGACATCCATGGATTGCATATGCCGTGATAGGCATTCATTCTCTGGAGAGTTTCATTCTTGAATTCTTGGACTGTCTGTATCGTTTCCTCGTTAGGAGTCCGGTCTCACATCCGTATAGGTCAACCGGTTTCGCGATCACGTTGTAGATTAGATTTCATTATTTATACTAGTAAAATAACAAATCATAATAATATATGTATTTAAATTTAGTCTAATCGGACGGGTGCTTTAAATATAGACAAATGTAAAGATAATTTTTATCGTCTGCATTAAAAGTAAGTCGGTACTCATTAGACATTAAAATATGTAAGTATGCCAATATTTTTTCACGATAGATTCAAGGAAGTATTAACAAAAATATATCTATCTGTAAATCAAGCAATTTCAGCAATGTCTATATATGTAATATAATTTGATATCCTTTGCTATCATTTCATACGATTGTTAAATCGCTCGTTCGCAATTTGCGTGTAGAAGTATTTTTATGTGTGTTGAATTTCCGCTGATCGTGTTGTTTCGCAGCGAGAACATAAAAGTGACGACATTCCTATTCAAAAATTTCCACCGCGCGAGTTCATTAGTTTTCCCTGGTTTGTTGACATTATAATGAATGTTCCCATTAATGGATTCTGTAAATATTTAACTGTGTCAATAAATTACATACATGTTTGCTTCGCAAAGTTACTTAACTGACGCAGACTGTCCGATATTTTCCAAGTCGAATTATCGTTCGATTCAAATTTAGTAAACGGGATCGTGTTCTTAAACAAATCAATGTCATTCTACCAAATAGATTTTTCCTCCCGTAAGTCGCTTTAGGTACCTGTGTGGCCTTATATCCTACTTAGTTGCGTGACCAACGGTTTGGGTCCATGGAATCGTTAGAACAATCAATCTGTGAACGTTCC
Organism: Himalopsyche kuldschensis; assembly: GCA_028554975.1. NCBI lineage: Eukaryota > Metazoa > Arthropoda > Insecta > Trichoptera > Rhyacophilidae > Himalopsyche > Himalopsyche kuldschensis. Next base: position 724,735 of record JAHFWI010000074.1, read on the forward strand.
TTTACCGGGATTGAAACCTATCGACACCTCAAATTATACGTTAAGCACTTCGCTACTGTCCCAGCAATTTGTTAATTGTCAAACCACTTCAATATTATGCATCAATGACAACTAGTATCTCATAAAAGGAACGAAAAAGAATGCAAATTAAACTTATTGGACAAGACATCGAGCTATGATTTATGATAATGTCACGCCTTAATGCTAGTAGAGACAATTTCAACTGTACAGCAATTTTAATCTGGCTGACCTTTTGGCTTACACCACAAAATTAATAATATGTTCGCAAATTTAGTATTTTCAGATGAATTTACTGATACATCGATTTTCTTTTTTATAGTGTGTACCCGTTTAACCGGATATTTTGAAACGAACTTTCAACTGTAGAATCGAATTGTTTGCCAACTAGTATTTTGTATGATTACATTGTTTGATTTATCGCTCGATTGTTTGCTTATTGATATTTCCTACCTGTCCATTGTTTGAGAATACATCTTTCAATATTATCGGTTATCTATCCGATGTTTGTATAACGCCTTTCATACACTCAACCGCAGTAAAAATTGTGCTGGTGCGTGGCGGATTGGTATTGCTTTGAGATTAAACTAGAATTTTCAATGAAATTTTTACAGAAGTTTCCCAACGTAGAATTATTCAAACTCCTTTTCAATACTATTCTATGCCACGCATTCATCGTGTATTCGTTTTTGCTTTAAAATATTCATGAGCAATTTTATCATTTCCCATGTGTACATTTTATAGAAGTGATATTTGTCATCTTTTTCATCTACCACTCATTACTTAGGATCTCGGCCCACCGCTGTAGTATTACGCATTGAACAACCATATTTCACTTTTCTTCATGATTCTAGCGGGTAGCTTTTTCCAGTTTTTCTTCTCATTATTGGCCGACATTCCGTGGCCCTTTTTTGCGTTTTAACCACAAAAGCATTCTCGATTTCCTTGTTAATGTAACATATATAGTCGTTTTGCTCCGCATGATTTATTTCCATGATAATTTTATTTACGAATGGTTAGCATCGTTGAGATTTTTGACCTGTAAAAGCTGTGCTAAGTAATCACAGTGTTACGGATTCGAGTCCAGCACTGCTAATGAAGAACGCTACTTACCAGATAGTATCGAATTAGTAATTGATTATTTGAATATTTCCCCCAATCAAGAGTAGTCATCACTAAAATCAAAACAGTATTTTAATACTGTTGTGATATATTTGAATATATTCAGAGCTTATAAAAACTATTGACTTACTCAGTTCCAGGACATCCGACAAAGCGCAGGTTTTTTACGTAGGTTAGGAAACTGCTCTTCGGGGAGATATTTGTAAAAACTCTGCAGATCGCCTTCCTGATATTTCGATCTCAATTGATCGTTGCTCTGCATAATCTGTTCACATATCGTAGACTATTTTTTATCATATTTAATGAAAAATTTGTTGACGAAGTATTTGTTATTTTGGGCCGCAAAAAAATCCATTTCGGGCCGCATTTGTGCATCACTGTATTAAATGTATCAGAATAAAATTTGACATTTGATCAGGCAAAACACAAGTATTGTGATAATTTTTGCTACTTTGTTATTGCTTTTGGTTACGTGTTTATTTTTATTTTCGTTAATATTAAATAAGGTATTCGATAAAAAGAATTCAAAAATAAATTATTATGTTTTAAGTAAACATAAAATTTTGGGTAAAATGTGTTTTTACCTCTCTCTATATTTCTCACTAGGCATGTGAAAGTTTTCATTGAAAAAGAACAATGCAAAAGATGTTGAATTTGATATTTTGTAATAGTTTCATAAGTCAAAATAAAATGCAAGGACGTTTGTCCGACACCTTCAAAATGCTCCCATTTGATTGATAATATTAACCATTGCTGGCTACCGACTGTCAATAATTTAACGCTTTAATTTATAATATATTGGGCGTCTGATCTAATCAAAATAAAACGTTATATTGCACGATGAAAATTATATAGGTACATCCATCTCGAAAAGCGAATGCTTATTACATTATTTTAACACGTGACGTCCCAAATGCTCACCGGGTGTGTCGGAGAAGTTTTTGTTTTGGCTCACTGCCGTCCGACAGCCGTTCGGTCACCCGTGTAATGTGTTTTGCATGCAGGGAAAGTGTTGATACAATCGCTTACAATCAGTCTCTTATTCGTTTAATATTGCATGAATCATTTGGGAACCCACAATGGTGATTAAAGTTAATTTTATTAATCTTCTGACACTTGTTTGATACAAACATAATATTCTCCAATAACATGTTTTTATTTACATGCATAATAGATTGTAGTATTGATGCCAATCGGTGTCGCGTGCCTATTTAAATTCCTTAATAGCCTCAACACTAAAATATAATGATATAAATTAAATTCAGTTATTTACTGTTATACGCCTAGTTCTGCCAAATGGTACATACGTTTTAGTTTAATTCTGTTTCACTTGCCAAGAGAGTTTTGCAGTTATCATTGTTCAAACGGTATATTTATTATTCATATAATATAAATGACGTATTTTTTGTATGTATTTTTCAAAGACAGTATTATTTCATATTTAATAAGAGAGCGTTTTTGTTGTCTTCTTAGTATCTCATCAACAGATGATTTGCGAAATTTGGTTGTAAGTTAGTCGCTTAATTTCTCTTTGGAGAGGCTAAGGATGAATGATATTATAAAAGTTAACTTCTACGCCTTTTTTGAAAACTTAAAAAAACACACATATATGCTTTTAGAAACCGAAAATCTATTTTATATTCGTCCATAAACGAAAAAATACATTAATTACAAGAAATTTGAAGTATCGGAAAACAATTGAAAGATTGTATTGTCTCGTAAAGGTGAACGCGCCATGGCAGCTGCCTCTCTGTATTGTATTTTTTATGGCTTAACAACTACACGGGCTCGAATCCCAGTTTCATAAATTGATATTCAAGGCAAGTCTGTGATGTCTAAACATTCCCTCCCGCCTATCCGATCCTAAAACGGAGCACAGCAGAATTGATTAGTTGTAAGGTCAACCAACTGAGTAACCACTAATCAGTAATCGTAGAAAAACTCATTTAAAGATAAGCTTTACTGTGACATAATTATATTGTGAAAAAATATTAATCTGACATTTAAATTTACTTTGGGTTATGTTTTTTTATAAAATTTTTCGTATCGCACTAAAATATTTATAATTGACGATAATTATATGGGCGGATAATGTGAGCGATGTAAGTTGTGACGTGTCTGTGTAATTGTGTATTATGACTGAATGTAGCACAAGATAGTACTTTGTCAGGAATACATTTACAAATAACGGTATCATCGTATTAATCGAGGCAAAAAGTAGATAGCATTTAGTTAAATTAACGATTTTATGAGCTGTATTTAAAGGTGAGCGTATAAGTTTCCATTCATGTTTTTATTTATAAAATAAACTTGTTTAATATAGTACGTAATTCATGTGTTCAGTGAAATAAATATTTGTATACCAATTTCTTTGTATTACTTTCTAGTTAGTTACTCCATGCAAACTTGCAATGTACTTAGATGTATACCAGTGCACAACCTTTTTTGGAAAAGGGCCAGATAATCAATTCTAAGATAACTCGAGAGCCGCATGGGTAAAAGTGATTAAATTATAAATACTTTTAGTGTAAATAAATTTTTTAAATTTAATTATTTTATATTGTTTTTACATCGTCTGTTTGTTTGCTCGTATTTTATACGTTGCCATACCGTTGATCCGATTGCGATAAAACTTTGTCAACTTATTGCTTGCGAGAAAGTTATAGGCGTAGTAAAATCAACTTACAGTAGGTCTTTTATATAAAAATCAATGTTTTTTTCATATTTTATGCGCTGTCATACCGTTCATATTGACAACATATTGTTGTACTTGCGCAAAGGTTATAGACATAGTACAATTGAATTTCAACGTCAAACGGCAAATGTCATCGATACCGATCAATGCAAGTGAAATGTAATCGAAATTATTTATCTAAAATATTGTGCATCCGAAAGCACTTCAATAAACACAAACACTTTCTTTCTTTGATGGCATTGCAACGTTTGCCGGGTACCGGCTAGTAATAAATAAAAACTGTTGTTTTTATGTTGTTCGGATATATTACTAATAATTATAGTTAACATCGTAAAGGCATGGCACTTGATTGTTTGAAATGACCAGGTGGTCCTGTAGCCGATCTGTCAACGAAAATGTTTTTTTTCGGTCGTAAGTGCGAATTGTCGCATGTCAAGGACTACCTGTATAGCTTTCACAAACATTCAGCGAGTGGCATTCATAACCCAGGCTGTGGAGTCGGTTAAAAAAAAATACGACTCCGACTCCAGCATTAACCAAAATCACGAATCCGACTCCAACATTGACCAAAACCACGACTCCGACTAAAGAGTTTAATTTCGACACGATTTTTCCCTACCTTTCCTATGTATGTGTATTCATAATACGGAAAGAAAAATAACAATGTATTTTAATTCTACATAAATTATTTTATATATTTGTTGATAGCTATTTCGGCTTACGCCTTCGTCAGAACTATGTTTAAAACGTGTATTAGAGATAGCTTATATACCCTTTGCTAGACAGGGTGCCTCCTACATAATCTCTTTCTGTTGAAACCATACCTACGTCACATGAAAAATTTAAATAAGTTTGATTTATTGGTCTAAAGTAATGGTGGGAAACAATAATTTGGGTATTTTTGGGTTATTGGATCGTGTGAAACCACTTAAAATCTGCAATTTCTAAGTGCATCTATTTTAAATTGTTTTAAGTTTATTGTTTGTTAATGGTTTTAACAGAGGTGAGCTATTAATTGTGATCTGATCGTTATATCTATTAATTTCAAGCTGTTCCAATGCATTCAGTTTTAGGCCCTTATTGCAGGAATGTAAACGAATCGGGACCGAATTCGGATTATGTGCTAATTCTATAAGGTGATTTGCATATTGTGAATCAGTTTTTCCATTGTTAAAGGATCTAACATGTTCGTTTGCGCGAATGGATATTTCTACCAGTCTGTCCGACATATACTAAATCACATGTACCACAAGTCATCTTATATATACCGCTTCTATCAAGTTTATTAATCCTGTCTTTACTATTTTTAAGATGTGTACCTAAGTTATTATTAACTTTAAATGCTACATTTACTGAATTTTTAATCTCGTGGTGAATTTTTATACTAATACTCCCTAAGTAGTTAATTGATTTAAAGAAGCGGTTTTCTTGTATTAAGTTAGGGTAAATAAGTTTTCTAGCTAGTTTTAAACGTTTTTTATATAATAAGTTTGTTATCACCTTTTTCTCATAGCCATTATTACGCGCAATTTGTTCTATAGTATGTAATTCGTTATAATAATCTATCTGATTCATCGGTACAGCCAGTAATCTGTGTATCATTGAATTGTATGCAGATAGTTTAATTTGTCAAGGGAGAAGTGATTTGGCGTGAATAGTAGTATCACAGAAGGTTGGTTTTCTAAAGATTTTAAATTTATGTCGATTTTCTATTCTAGTGATGGTTAAATCTAGAAAGTTAATGCAGTGGTCTACCTCTATCTCTAGTGTAAATTTTTTTTTTGTGTATCAAGTTAGCCTTGTTTAGAAATATATCTAACTGCCTATCCGTGCCTTGCCAACAAATTATAATATCATCTACATAGCGGTAGTAATACACGATATTTTTGTTATCTATTGGAGGCACCCTGTCTAGCAAAGGGTATATAAGCTATCTCTAATACACGTTTTAAACATAGTTCTGACGAAGGCGTAAGCCGAAATAGCTATCAACAAATATATACAATAATTTATGTAGAATTAAAATACATTGTTATTTTTCTTTCCGTATTATAATGGAGTTCTACCAAGTAAATGCCTACTCAATCAATATGTGTATTCAATTATAAATCAATCAACAAATGCGGTCAATAGCCAAATTTTACATATTATATGCAAAAATAAAAAGTTAAAACTTTTCAATATTTACTACTCCGACCAAACCACTGCGACGACTCCGACTCCGGCCAATTCAGTGACGGCTAGTGACGGGGTGCTGGGGGGTGCAAAAGGAAGATTCAACTATTTGTCCGTACTACGGAAGAGAAACAGTTGGTATTGCGAACATCTGAATTGAAAGTCCATGCTAAAGAAGTGTTTTAAAATCCAATGAATATGAAAGAACTCTTGCAAAAATGGTTGAATCTTCCATTGCACCCCCAACACCACCCACTCCACAGCCCTGTTCATAACTCAATTTCAAATTTTTGTGAGTTTCCGCCTTCTTCATTGGAAGGGCAGAATAGCCAACGAAGTTATTGTGTTTTATGTTGTATGTCTAATTAGTTCTCACTCTTATCGTTGGCTTCGTAACTGTGAACATTGTGGCGTGTTAATTATGCAAAACTAGACCGTTACGCATATTCGTTTGCCTTTGCGACGAGGTTTGTAATTCGTTCTCCGCTTTTCGACGGTCGCTTTCGGGCGGCGGAATAGGCATGCGGGATGGGACGTGACCCGCACTTTTTGCATTGTTTTTTAAGCCTAATTACTTTTTGAGGCTGCGGTACTTATCTGATCCAGCGAGCTAGCTCCATTTCTCGCCTCCTCACAAATTGGCCCCTCATATTTAACGTTATGTACTCCAAGACGCTGATGTAATATCATGGTCATTAGAGGCGAACCCTAGGCGCTTTGAAAAAAACCCCCCCATCTCATTAAAGCTGAATTTTTCTATTATTTAAGACCGAATTTGCGTTTAATGAGGAGATAAATGATGAAGCGACAACGGCAGTAATATATTTAATGAGATCAAATCCAGCTTTTTAAAAAATCTTCGATAAAAAAATTATTCTGCCACTCAGTGCCCGTTGGGTAGGGCTTATCTATTCGATAAATTACGCTGTTCCAACTTATCGTACATTATTTTTGTAGCGATATTAGAACTGAAAGACACTATATTTGTTGTTTGTATTGAACACACAGCTTTTAAAATTAATTACTCAATACACAATGATGCAGCTAATATATCTTTAAATATCAGTATTTTACTAAAACCGGTCCTGACCTTTTCATCATGTGCTGACCACCGGTTTTATACGTTAAAATGTCATGCTTTTGAATCAAGAATTAACGGATAACTGTTAGTAGCAAGAATATTAGGAAGTGCAAAAAAAACTATTTCTGCAAGAAATCCACCCTCCGTCTCTTTAAGAGCTGCGTTGGAAAAGACTGAATACTTACTAAACGTAACAGTATATTATATGCGACACGCTCGTCATAATTCGGGATTATGACGAGAGTTATTGTCATCATTTTACAGGGAGATCTCGGCACTAATTAAAAAAAAAATCTCGAAACAAATGTTGCGTGTGGCGTGGTAACTACTGACGTGACATCGCCAAATCTTTTGTTGCTTATTGTTTCAAATCTATTTGGAACATCACAGAAAATACACCCCCTGCGCCATCGGCTGAACGTAAAAAACTTTTTGTTGCTTTTACTTTTCCGCTGTCCGCTACAAATTTGTAAATCATCGCTTCCTTCAATATTTGTATGGGGACACACAATGATTTCTATATATAATTTAGATATTGCTTTCATATAAATGGGGGGTCAGTACACAATTGCACCAGTGTATTTAATTCATTTGGCGTCGGATTATATCTTCTACAAAAAATAGGTAATCTAGCTTGCTGGGGTGGGGTGTTCAGTGAGGGACTGCGCACGTATTGTCGTTAACTAGCATTTGCTTTATTTATGGATACGGTTTAGGTTCTTAATCCGGCTGTATTCATTACAAAAACTATAAATTCTTACCCTTTATGTTTTGTTTTTATTTCACCGTTGAGTTAACTCATCATTTAGTACTTTCTATCCCGCACGCATCGCTTCAAACCTTTTTTATTAATCGTTTCGGATTTTTGTAGCATTCATTGAATAATGAAGGGAATAACTCTCACCATAGGGCTTAATTACCAAGCTTGTTTTATTTACCTGGAAATAAAATACTTTGTTTTGTTCTTTTCGAGAGACGACCTTGTCCGCTCCCAATATGAAGCAAGTGACTCCTAAGAGAGTTTATCTCGACAGAAATTTGCTACGAGAACGGCTTGTTATTCAGTTGTTCGACCTCTTTTTCCCTACAGAGAATGTGTAGAAATATTAGGTATAAAGCAGAACTAGTGGTTAGCTAATCGTTCTCGCCTTTAGGATCAAATGGGTGTAGAAGGAAATTTTTCGATAAAAAAATGAAAATGGGATTCGAATCCGCAACTGAAGTCAATGATACTTAAAAAATAGTGTTATCGGTTTTATTTCGAATAGTTTGTATAATGAATTGTATAATGAATTTGATATAATGTTCACATTTAACCTAAGATTACATTTATTTCATGAAAGTTCCGCTTAATATAATCTTATATATAAAACCGAAACGGCGTATGTATGTATGTGGGTCTGTAATTCCCTTTTGCATTATTGTTGCAAGTTCAAACAATCGAATTGATTTCGCTCGCGAAAGTTTCGACGGTAAATTTGTTTCGTTATCAATGTGTGTGTAGAGACTCCAATTACTCGAGTATCGAGTAGTTTCATATGAACCAAAATATCTTATATATAAAACCGAAACGGCGTATGTATGTCTGTGGGTCTGTAATTCCCTTTTGCATTGTTGGTCATTAAGTTGCCATAAAAACGAATATGAAAGAAAAAATGTTTGATTTTTTATCGGCGAAGACATTTAGTCAAAATGTAATAAATTAGTCTTCTACTGAACCTTTCCCGGCTTTTATTAATATAATGTTTTTATTTACTTGAAGGTATTATTTGACATTTATTGACAGCAAATTAGACTTTTTCCTTGAATTTGGACATTTTAATGGGTGAGAATGGGGCTGTTAATATATGAAAGGGGCTGTGAAATGTCAATGCCAGTCCGAAATGTTCATTTTGATTCCATTTTAATTGACCTAGACTTTTGACTTTTAAAAAAAGTTGTTTCAACTTAGCCCGTCTGAATTTACGCGCCTAGGTGAACATAACCCTAAACAGGTCCGAGCGAAGCCGGGTTCGAATACTAGTTAATTTATAAAATACAGGAAAAGAAAATATTCTTGTTAAATGGTTTAATAATTGTACATGCTATTTTAATTTACCAATGTATTTTTAGTAAAAAGTATTAGGTACTTTATTCAGGAAATGAAAGATTTTAATTATATTTTTTTTAGTAGCACTTGTTCAGCAGCGATAGCATTACAGTTGTTAATTAAAAGCGAACTGACTTTTTTTTATCATTTTTCCATGATTGTTATTTAATTTTCTGTGAAGAAAAATCACTATTATCATTATGTCATCAAAGAAACACCACTGTAACCGAATAACGCTACACGATGTTGACTCTCCGTTTAACTGTGTAAACAAGCGGAACTTGATAATTTTCCACCAGTCAAATACAATATACCAATTCAAACTAAGCTGAAGGAAATTGTTTTCTCTCTTTCCGTCTTCGCAAATAAAAGCAGTACATGATATTATGAACAGATCGTGTGAATTGGTAATTAGCGACGTGTTCAGGTGTGCGTTTTCTCGCAAGGTGAACTTGTTTGTGAAGTAGTTTTATGCTAAAGACATGACTTCTGCATTTAACCGTTTGGGTGTGCTGTTTTTTTGCTTTGTGCTATAAAGTATAAACAGTTACATATAAAATTAAAACGTCACCGTGTTTATTCCAAGTTAGTGTTACAAAAAGTGACACATGTTTTATCTTTTTAAGAAGCATCTTCAGACTTACTATCGCATGGCTATTTTGATAATTGTTCATTCAATTGAACTTTTCCTCCGAATTACCGCCGAATAAATCGATTAAGTATTAATTCTATATATATTACACATGCAAATATATATATTCCAAACGACTAGCAAACTTATGTATTTTAAAAATTGTATACTTGAATACAACAGGGGCGGAATAATAATGAATTTAATAATTTTGTAGCGTCGTTAGAAGAGCGAGATGATATAAACCACGGGCTCCCAACCCATGGGTCGTGACCAGTGACGGCTGGAGACGGGCAGTTGGGGGATGCAAATGAAGATTAAACCGTTTTTGCAAGAGTTCTTTCCTATTTATTGGATTTTAAAACACTTCTATAGCATGGACTTTCAATTCAGATGTTCGCAATACCAACTGTTTCTCTTCCGTAGTACGGAAAAATAGTTGAATCTTTCTTTTGCACCCCCCAACACTCCGTCACCACTGTCACTGGTCGTGACCCCCAAAGAGGTCGCGGCAGGTTTTCTGTGGCGTCACCAACTTATACAGACAACTAAAAAATACATTCACTTTCATGCATCATCGTTGTTTTATTTAAAATAACTTAGTGAAAAATGCCATTTTCAATTCCATCGGGGTCGCGGGTTACATGGCTTTAATAAAAAGGGGTCGCTTCTCAAAAACGGTTGGGAGTTGGGAGCCTATGATATAAACTCTATCAAAGTCTTGGTAACTACTTTTAAAACGCTCCAGGTAGTCATTCTAATGAGCTTAATCCTGCTGTGTGGTAGTGGGAAGCTCGTTTAATATAGATTTTAAAATATAATACTGACCTTGTTGCATTTGTATTTAAGAAATGCGTCTCCAATGAATTTTAATGAACCATTTTTTACCGTTTTCTTTTTAACGTCTATAATTAGCTTGCTTGAGTATCTATCAATAGGTCAAATTCTCAATCAATATTTATATATTATATAGTAATGAATGAAGAATGTTTCAATTTGGAAACGATATGATCGATCGGTTAGGACGGCATAGTCATTACGCCAGACGCGTTATCCCGGTGTTTTACTCGTGCTGCTGCAAAAGAACGGCTGAACATTTTGTACTATAAATCGGATTACTGGTACATACTATGATATCAATAAAATTGTCGTTCAATCATCATTAATATTTATTTGAACTAGTCCGGAAAATATTATCTTGACTAAAACAAATATTTGATTATTGAATTTAATGTTAAATGGAATCATTTATTCTGGTCTTAATTTGTTTATACTTGACTTGACATAGCATCCAAAGCAACCTCACAGATCCAGGTGCTAATGAGATGATTCATAAACCTGTAGGTGGTTTGACATGTGAACCCGAACATAAAACTGTTTTTGCACTTGTGAAGCCATAAGTGGGTCAATTGGTGTCAAAATTCCGGAAGCTGACACTTTTAAATTAGACTAACTCGATAACATTACCATACCGACAAGTCTGTTGCTGACAAGCTCGCCAAATGCCATTACGGCTGTGTTATCAATATCTAGATGAACACTGAAGATCCAAAGTTTTGTCGTTCAGGGTTGAACTGGTGCAGTTCTCAACTGCTCGTTATCAGTTGAAGACATTGTACGGAATGCAGACTGCACATACTAATATGCCATATTTTAGAGTTTTAAAAATTAAATGTTAGAATGATTGCGTTAATGATCATAAAGTCAGTGTAGACTAGAGACTCCAATTCGAGTATCGAGTACTCGATACTCGAGTATACTCGTCCATTTTTCTAGTACTCGAAACTCGAGTATTTAGAAAAATACTCGAGTAATACTCGTAATTTATAAATGAAGATTTATTTCCAATATTTTATTTACTTATTTGAAAAAAAATATTGGTGTCTTACGCGTGAATTTTACTGTCAGGTAATATATATTTTTGAATGGTTTTGCCGTTGACTATGTATGCTATGCGAAAATTTCTTTTATAACTCCTGATATATTCCTTACCCAACTTAACAGATTTATGATACGACACAAAATAAAATATTGAAAAAAAATCTTTCGATACGCCTTTTATTTTGTTAAAGTCATTAAGTATCAGTCATAAACCAAAATCTTAATCCCTGAAAAAATATTGTAGGCAAAGTAAAAAAAAAGGTTTCACAAAGTCATTTAAGCACCAGACTAAAATAACAGATGCCCTATTTTAATTCATTGAAAAAGCCGACGTTCAACTGAGAGTTTTTTCTTCCGTGGGAATTATAAAAACAAAACTTCGAACCAATTTAAAATTTGAGATGTTTAACACTCTATTATTTTTGAAATATATGTTTTATAAATTGAAATAAATGTATTAATGCAATTTAATAACCTTCTTTATTTTTTTATATACATACATTTCAATTATTAATATATATTTAGCTATAGAATAATAAATATATATCTAGCCCGGGATCGATTGCCGGTACGAGATAAATCGTTTTTGCTGAGGCAATGGGTGTATGTGTTGTTTAAAATACCTTCCCACCATAGTGACAGCGATTAGCTAACCACTAGTCCTATCCTAGTCTTCGTATCCTTTCCATTCCCCCTTTTTTCGAAAAAGAGAGGTTGAGTAACGGATTAACAATCAATTCTCGTAAAAAAACATGGTATTAAAAAAATGGTACATCTGTAACTACTCGAGTATACTCGAGTACTCGAGTATTTTTAAATTTTGCTACTCGATACTCGAGTAGTTGAGATGTCGAGTAATTGGAGTCCCTAGTGTAGACTGATAAATAAATTAAATGTTATTTTGTGGAGAAGCATCTATCGGTCTTTAGTGCATCCGTTCTAAGTGGCCGTGGCCTGGAATGTCAAGCGACGAAATCAAGGAATGTGATGACGGCATTATACTTAGTCTGGGCTTTATATAGGTGAATGCATATTTATCTTCTTCTTCTCTGTGATTAATAAATCCGTGCTTGCTCTAAATGTGGAGTAAATGGCCTCCTAATGGAGGTATCTCAACATATCTCTTTACTCAGACGCTTAACCTGTCTTAAGCCTGACGAGAGTAGGGACAGAAAGCAAAAACAACAAAAATAGGGTGAAATTTGAAGACTATACAAACACCCATTAGAACGGAAAATCGACGGAAAAAAAATGTTCGTACTGGGACTTGAATCGTTCGTTTCGTCACTAAAGCCAACGACGTTGACCACAGCACCACGGACCTGACACTCACTGATAATTTCAATAAATTGAATTGACAATTTTAGCACAATACTCATTTATATTTGGAATCGGAGTCGTCCGATGGAAGTATGTATACAAATTTGATATAGTTAAATATACCAACATTCAAGTATGAGTTTGTAATAATGTTGTGTTTTCATAAACCAGATGCTTAATGATGAATTAGAAAATACATACAATATTTCTTTCATTTAACCCCTTCCTTGATATTTTCTTTTATAGTATCTCGCCATCAAAAGTTAAATCATGAGCAATGTGGCCATTCCTGAAGTAAAGGGTGCATAAATTGTTCTTCCTTGACAAAATTATTTTTTCAATAAAAATATATGCATAAGGAACATATCCATTTCAATTTAAATACCACATACGCTATCTCAAATAACTAACTGAGTGGGTAATATTTTATTTTTATTTTGTGTCAAGCATGTGTCTTAAAGTTATATCTCTAAAGATTATCGTACGTTTATTTCCTCTCATCTTTTTGCCTGAGATAATCCACAACGAAAATTCTTCACCGTACGTTAGCTAAGTAATACTAAATCACGAAAACCCTATAATAAAAAATACCGAACAAAACCGGGGAGGCTTTGGGAAATCTTTTCGTTTTATTTCTAGATAACTCTCCTCTAAGAGAAGACTCCACCTACAGAATAATATATCCAGGCCAATTCACTGGGGATAATACACCCACGAAAATGAAAAAGACCCTTATCTATTTTTCTTTTGAAAACGTGTTGTGCACGTAATCTTTTGAAAGATTTTCCGGAAGGGTTGCATATTTGTAAGAGAATCCTCATATCTGGTCACGTGTCCCTTTATTCTTTTGTTTTCTTGCGCATACGATCACGTTAGATACTGGAGTACGGGTACCTCCATTATACAGTGCCCTTCCACACGTCGTGCTCAGATTAAAACTATTAACGTGCATACTCCCAGTTTCTATCTCCGTGGTCGTAACCGAAGCCAAACAATTTTTATCAGAAACAGGTTATTTGTGTCACCAGTCACAAGAGCTGTTCGGCTGATCGTGCACTGCCGGTATTTTGTTTTTAAAATAGTTTCTATATAAATAAATGTTGTACCATTCTAGATTGAATAATTATTATTTTATGTACTATGCTGGATAGTAATTTTAAAATGCATGGCGCATTGGCGTCAGCTGTAATGCCATGTATAATTTTCACTCGCAATACGCAATATATGTATATATAATATAGTGTGCGATATCCATAATTGAAATATGAATAGGTCATCATTTTCAGATTTACGAACATCGAAACAGTTCCCTTTTACACATTAAAATGTATGAAACAATAGAAACGCTATCAACATTGTCCTTCTCTTTCTGTACCTTTGACAAAGTCGCCAACACACAATTGTAGTTTAAGTCTAAATCATGGTGAATTTTAAGAGAAATATGTAAGTAAGTTTTTAAAATTTTGCAAAAATATATATTCACTTGCTTCCTTTTCCTCAATTTTACTATCGTTATCACTGATACAGATTCCTTTGTAATTTACTTTGTTACGCGATTACGTGGAAACTTAGTCATAATATATTTGATATCATTGCGCGTTGTTCGCATTATATAATATTTTAATGTCCGTAATTTCGTTACATCAAAATATTTATCCGTCATATTTAGTTTACTTTCTATTTGTAAGACTACAATGTTTAAATCCATTTAAAAAAAATACCTTTTTATTTAAATAAGTATCGGTTTATATAACACACATAAGAATGGAATCCGCGGAATTACCAAAACTTATTACTATTCACCCTACCTTTACTTTTTTTTTTTAATAGATGATTTTATTAATTATTACAATATCTATTTGTTTTGATACATGATTAATGTTCACAACACACGCACACACGCGTAAACTGTAAATTTATATTATCAAATTACATATGTTAGGTAAATGTTAACTTTAAAGGAAGCACTGTCATTTATTAATTTCTATATTCTACCAGTTCAGTTTTTATATTCACTCGACCAGTGTTGAATTTTCAGTGTTCAAGGAAATGTTTGATTCTAATTCATTTGATCTTTTGAGCCCCTATTCATTGAGATTATATTGGGAAGATTTAAGAAGACAATTTCGTTTCAAAAAAATATTTAAATATATGGTAATTATTCTCCATTAACACTTGTGATAACTGTGGATATTTTTATTTGATTATGATTGAGTGGCCAATTTGACTGAATCTTCTTTTGCACTGTTTGCCGTACTCACTAGACGTAAAGTAGGGTCAAAGAACAATAGGCAATTAGCACAACAGCAGTTATAACATCTCCGAGTTCTCGCTTCATTTGGAGTGCCTATGTCTGTTTGAATATATTATGTTCATGTTAACACACTCGCACCTGAACTCTTGAAGAGTGTAGAAAAAAGTTGTTGAGTGAAAAAAATAATGTTTGCATGCTGACTCCACAGTTTATAAGTGAGACTATATTAGAGAAATGATATTTAACTATTGCACTACTTCCACGTATATTGTATAAAGGTCAGGACCGGTTTCGCTCAATATGAACATTTTCAGTGGATATAAATATTATATGTGTAAGTTGTACAAACAAAACGATATTTTATTCATTCATATAAAATACGTTTTCACCAAAAGGCAGTTAAAACATTAAAAGTGATACGGCAAATAAACTCAACTCAATCGTGGCTTAAAGTTTTCTTGTATTTTGTAACCGATAAACTTAATATTTCTTTCGTTTCAGTGTAAGCGATGTAAAGAATACAAACATTTAAATATATGTATATATTAATCAACGGATTATGATTTTTAAAAAATAGTATTTTCATCTTGATTAAAAAAATATGTGAACCTTATTGCATTATGAAATAAAAAAATTTGACGTGGCGTTTTATAACCCCGTAATTAGTTCTGATAGCAAATGCTATGAAAACAATAAAAAAATCCGGTTTCTGAATTATCATGCAAGATATTGTTATTTATAACGGGCGTGCTTAGCTTGACATACCTACTATTTTCTGATTATTTTATGTTAAACAAATATTGTAGTTAAAATTTTCACTGAATCTCAATTGAGAATAAAATCTTTATTATCCTTATTCGTTATATGATCCTTATTTTATAACTGTATATTCATATGCTTAATTATGAATCTATATCCTCGCAAGTAAGCATTACCTCCAAATTGTATAAATTTATTTATTTCATATGATACTCAAAATTCATGTCTATTAATTAGTAGATAGTTTCAAGCACTATCGAAATGTACTATAAAAAAAAAAAACACTTTCCTTTATACCACTTTTAGCCACAGATTATTAAATTTCTTTTGTTATTGTATGCAAATTTTAAATTATCGCACGTCCTCAATAAGTTGACTTTGCCATTTCTCGCGAGTAGGAAACGGGTTAATTTTTACACCTTGATGATTGATGTATATCATGTTTTTGCGAAATTCCTGAGACGCTAAAATAGATTTTTCGTTTTCTAAATTATTATCGGAAAAAAGAATGCTCAAATAACGGAATTTCATTCAAATACGTGTTGGGTTCCTTTTTTTTCATAATTGATTTTCGATTGAAGTTTTCACAATACTTACATAATTATTACTTACATTAAAGTTTTATGAAGAGTAAAAAGTATGCACATTCTAATGTAAATATCGAAGAATTGAAAGCTGTTCTATCAGTTTGCTAACCACTTGACTGCCGTACAAATAAATGACAGATGTGTCCCAGATACCGCGTGTAAAAATCAAGTAACATGTGGCAGCCCTAAACCAGCGCTGTCTGAGAGAAAATAATATTATTCCCTAATATATATCTGGTCAAATTCGATGTTTAAAAAACTTCTATTGACTCAGTAAAAATGGGACAACGCATATTTATTAAAATATTTCATATATTTCATTGAGATACCGAGTAATTATTTGTATATTCTATGGATACCGTTGTCCGCTTGGGATTGGTGTCTAGGTTCAGGACACGGGTGTCCGCCAATGAGATCCAAGCGGTAAAGGGGTCGTTTCCTCTACATTGAGATACTTATTTAACAACAAAATTTTCTACGTTGTAAGAATAGATGTGATCGTATGAAATATACCGTCTTATGAAATCAATTATTATAAATTCGGGCTTTATATACCACAGTACTTCTACAACACGGCCGATGAATTGTGACATCTGTTTCGAATACATTGTAGTTTTAAAGGAAATTCATATTATAACTTGAAACCGCATGATCAATAATTATAACTTGCCAAGTATTAATTAATATTACCATTAAAGTGTCAATTAAATTAAAATTCACACTTTCATATGAAACAACAGTGCGCACGTACGATTTATGTACCGTCGATTGATTTATCGGTGGAATATCAAAACAAGAAATCTTTCAACATACTTTGTTGAGCGCCGGTGCGTTTTGTTGCCAGCGATTTGTAATCTGTTGCGCGAAACAGGTCGTCGGTGATAACAAGGCGGCGATGCGCCCGCACATTATGGTAATGTCGCAATAGGTTATTTGAATAGCGGGAGCTGAATCGTTTTGTTTTTTTATTGAATTTTCGTCGAAGATAAACTTGCTAAAATATTTATTCACGGTGCATATATTTTTATAACTGAATTTAAATTTTACCTTGTTCACTAGATTTGCGATTGGCTTTTTTTTCAATATCAGTTTATCCTAAAGCGATCTTCGAAATCTCTCTGCGATCTCGAGTTGTGGAGTCGGGGTATTTTGGCCGGAATCGGAGACGTCGCAGCGTTTTGACCGGAGACGCTGGGTCGGAATTTTGAAGTTTTCATTTAAAATTAAACTTTTTTAGTCGGAAACGGAGTCTGAGTCAGAGTCGTGGTTTTGGTAAATGCTGGAGTCGGAGGCGAACATTTTTTACCGACTTCTCAGCCCTGAAAATAATGATGATCCATGTTTGATTTCATCCCAAATTCCAGCCATTACATCTTCATCGTATAATATGATATTCTACTACCATCTTAACCATTTTTCTTAACGAGGCTTAGCAAATTTTATACATTCAGCACACTTCCTGTTGAAAAACTACGACATGT
Source organism: Himalopsyche kuldschensis (assembly GCA_028554975.1). Classification (NCBI taxonomy): domain Eukaryota; kingdom Metazoa; phylum Arthropoda; class Insecta; order Trichoptera; family Rhyacophilidae; genus Himalopsyche; species Himalopsyche kuldschensis. Next base: position 742,828 of record JAHFWI010000074.1, read on the forward strand.
GATTGCTTATCTGGTTAAACATGTTTAGTTAATATATTTTTATTTTTGATGTTTCAGGTAAGGTTTCAAACACACCAAACTGGCATACACTGACAAAGGGTTCGTATTTAATTTTGAACAATATATATCTATGGTATTGATTTGTCATATTCTTCTAAAAATTGATTAACTATTTTAAAATATATATGTTTCCTTTTCACCTGTTATCGTTTGCAGAGTATTGAATTATGACTGTTTATGATAATACATGGATTTCAATAAACTCAATTTCTATGATCAGGCACGTCTTAAAATATTATATTGTTTTAAATGGAATGAAATATCACACGAATTCAGCAGATATGAGACAGATATTATTTATTTTATCTTTAAAGCCGATGATTTTATACCACTGTTTAGTGATACGGTGTGCCATCCATCACTCATTCCCGACCTGCATTGTCCCAATAACAAGTCATGAGCCAGACTTCCTTATCCTTATTGCAACAAAACTAAATTATCGTGAACTTTAGGATTGTAATCCCTGCCAGTTTTTTCCATGTATTTTAAAATTCATTTATAAGATTGCGAATTATTTTCATATTTTTCTGGCAATTGTTAACGCGAGTGCATTTTGCACATACAATGTTTGAAAACTGCCTAAGTAGTTCCAGAACACCCAACCAAGATTTGGTTAACTGAAGTAGGATTTATAATTAAATATGAAATGTTAAAGTTGTGTACTTGAAATGCCGAAGATCCTGAAAGCCGGGAGCGGGTTTACGCCAGAAAGTTTCGCGGAAGTGTAGTAGAAATTTGTAAAAATTCGATATCAATTTTTGGGGGAGAGGGGGGTTGTTTGGCGGGGTGGGGTTTGGGGGGCGTATGGGGCGGGTATGCCAAAAACCTTCGAAGGTGTGAACTCGAAAAATTCATGAAGTTTAAAAAAATAATTGGGGGGGTGGTGGTTGGGGGGAGGGGTTGGTAGGCCAGAAACCATCGCGGGGGTGCACTCAATAAATTTGTAAAGTTTCACATCGATCGGTCGAGCGGTTTAGTAGTCCATAGCGGACATACATACAGACATTCATTTTTATATATATAGATAAATAGATAGATGTTATAAAAATGGAATAATTTTTGTAATAAATTCGAAGGAGCAAAGGGGTTTGATTTTAGAAGAAAAAAATCTATTTTGCAGTCAATAATTATTGCATTCAAAGCAATTATTTCTTTCTACAGAATATTGTTTATTATTTCGATCGATGAAGATATTAATAACTAATGGGGCAGTATAAAATCCATAAAATGTTCTTCTAAGCTGATAATGACACAGAAATTGTAATATGTAAGTATTCAAATAAAAAAAATGTATATATTCTGGTACCCCACCTATAAACAGTTTATTATATTATTTAGATGTGCAGAGTATTATTCTTAAATAAACCGTTTTTAAAAGCTTTAGCTACGACTCTATTTCATGAAAAAAAATGAAAGCTATCAAATTTAATATTTCCGTGTTCCGATTTACTTAAGATAACACGTGAAATATTTATTACTTATGATTTCTATAACGAGAGTAGGGGAGTTTAGTCGGTTTCAAAGAGGCTTAGAAACATTTTCGTTCATTTTCCCTCAGAGGGCTATTACTAAACAACATAATCTAATCGACTTAATAATAGTTCATAAGGAAATAGCTGGGCAAGCAACCTAGGTATATTCATAGCAATAGGGGTTTCAACGTAAAGATTTCAAACATACTAGTTAACCGGAAGCAAATTATATACAATACCCACATGTTTTTCGTATTTTAAACTGATTGAATGCACTGAAAAAAACACGCTTGCTTATTGTAATATTTTTACAACTGAAATACATTTTTTTCTTTGTTTGAATAAAGTGTTTATGCTATAATGCAAGTTACTGATATTTTTACATACATATTTAGTTTAACTATTGGACATAACCAAAGTTAACTGAATTATAGAATAATCGTTCGGAAATTAATAAGAAAATTAGTACTTTTAGTTGCTATATCATAGCAACGACTACCATGTTATATAAATTATGAATTGAAATTGTTGCTAGTGCTGTATAACGGGAAACACAATTTTAGGTTAGAGAGATGGTACTCAAAAATCATATATCACGTTATATTGTAAATATTATGAATGTAAGCATATTGTGATCACTGAATTAGTATGGGCTTAAGAGGCGAATCGTTTTAGTCATGCGCAAACTTACTGCGAAACAAGACCACAAAACCGCATCCTTTTTTGTTTATAGCGTCAAATAATGCTTGCAGCATTTACCTAACTTCTATATTTATGCATTATGAATACATACATTACAAAATAATTAAACCCGCTTTGTTTGTACTGTAAAAATACTATCGCTGTAAGGGGGAGTTAGCTTAGTTGCAAAGAAAAGAGGAAAACCTTAAATCCATACAATTGAATATAACATCCACAAAATAAACTTTCAATGTTAAGGCGTTGATAATTTAACCGTCGAATGCGATTAACTTAATTAGTACATAGGATATTAATTTTAAGAAGACAAGAGTTAAAATAATTAATTTACTGACCAGTGTACCTATGTACGTATCTTATATTTTATTTTTTATTTAATTGGTATTACTTCTTGTGTATGTTAATACTTTTTTATTTTAACCTGATCATAAAGTATCCTTATCAGCAATTACATTTCAGACCGAAGGGATCTCTGATGTCACTGAAGAAAATCAAAACCATCATTTAATACTCAACAATGTGGCCCGGTATAATTTAGTCAAAAATTCGTCAGATAAGAAGATTTAAAGACATGATGCCATATAAAATTATAATATATACAGTTATTTTAACCACGCTGATCTAATTTGGACTCATCTTCATTTCAATTGCCGGTTGTCAACGTCGTCAGCTTCGTTGCAGAGCTCACGGTCTTGAACTTCAGTACGGGCAGTTTGAATCGAGTTTTCAATTGATTATTGATTTCTGTTCAGAGGCATTGATCTATGTGTTGTTTCTTATTCCCTCCCACACCAACCGATCCTTAAAATACGGCGCACAAGGGAAATCCGCTTACCACTAAAAGCTCGAATAAAAACTTGTGTTGAGACAGGTAATATTAGGAGTTCAACTCACAAACCTTAAAAATACAAATATACAACCGAAGTTGGTGTACGGCATGTCTAAAATGAGCGGACCATCGCTGCAATTACGTTGCGAGAATCGAATTAAATAATGTATTTTAATAATGATTTGGAACAAAATATAAAATGATTATTTATTTTATTTATTTAAGAAAAAGCGAATCATGGCATTACAGCTGACGCCAATGCTCCATGCTTTTGACAAATATAAATACTTGCATTTATATATATATACATACATACATGTAAATATATAATAAAAATCACAAATTAATTAAAAATTAAAAATATGATGAAAACTACAATAGTCATAAAAAAAACAGAGAGGAAAAATTATTATTAACGTCACATTCGAAATTTTCAAAGCAGTCAACCGAGTGAGTTCCGAAAAAATCAACTATAATACATAAAAAACAGTACTCGTCTGAACTCACTCACGTCCATGTGAAATATGTCGACATCCGAAGCAATTTCGTTAAAAATCACTAAAGCTCTTCCCAGTGGCATCCCCATTGGCAAACTGGTTCTACTCTTTGGAAAAACAAACAACTCATGTTCACGATTCCTCAAAAAATTATCAGGGACATTCAATTTAACATTCTCAAGAATGGTAGAATTCTCATTTTGGCCTCGGATAAGTCGAAAGAAATATGTGGCCAGGTACATTTCTCTTCGAGTATTCAAATGATGCGTTTGATGCACTAGTATTTTATACAGTTCCATATTCGTTACACAAATTTTATATGAAAAGTAATCGTCACCGTTTTCTATAAGAGTTGATATTCACACGATGTTACTGTGGTTTTTTTCAAGAGAATGCGGTGTTGTTGGCTTGGTATGGTTTTTGTTAATTAATGATTGTTAATGTTTTTTCATACCGTGATTGCATAACCGTTATGCACGCTATTTATCATTTCCCCCTTACATTTCATGCATAGTAAATTTTTGCGTGTGTTACCCACTTGCCGGTGTATAATATTTTAGAGGTGTTTGACCGCATCATAATATGAAAATTCTCCGTCGGATAGGGTTGAACGCCGACGGGTGTGTTAGCTTAGTTTGTTTAACGATCATCCCTGTTTCACTAGACACTACCCCTTATCACGCGACTGTTTGCGGGATTCTCGGGCAGTTAAAGGTCTGCGGTTAAATAGTATCATCAACGGCCATTTCAAGTCTACTTAAGTCTGGATTAGGACACCGATTTGAGGTCCTTAGGCTCTTATCGTTACTATATACTTAGTAAATAGCAATACCACACTAAGTAGACGTAGGTACTTCACAGTAATATTATCACCCTTCTGCATATATTCATTTCCAGTTTCATTTTTCCGCTGTCGAAATGGAAATTCACTAATTTAATTATTCGCCTATTTGATGCTGACAACACGCCTAGCGTATTAAAACACAAGTCTAGCATTGAATGTGTTGCATATGCTTTAAACAAGTTTTTTTTAACAGGGCGCGTATTTAACTATGGAGACGTTTTTTTGCGTTAGCTTATCCGAGTGCTTTTGCATTAATACATGTTCCATTCCACACTTGTTTAAACCCTCATAGTTATCTTCTATATTTGTTTATAAACCTTCAGCGTTGGTTTTCTTTTATATCGTTCGTCTCGTCTCATTATGGGGTCGAAACTTCTGTTTCATAATGTTGGGAAACCTTTGCTTGAATATTCTAGATTAGTCTTCCAAAATCGTGAGGTAATACGATGCATTCTAGGCTTCGTTTACTGGAAATCATCCCTTAGATTGATAGTGCCTACGATTTGTTATATTCGGGTTACGCACCACGTGTCAGAAGAATACTTTGATTATTTATTTGGGCTTGCTTTCAACGTTCGCAATTTTACCTCGCCGCTGATGTGTAGAATGTTCACCCACATTTCTAAAGCTACAAGTTGTTTGATCGTTGAGTTCGTGGGTTTCCACACCGTACAGGTGGATCGATTTTTAACATTTATTTAATCATTTTAATGGTTTTAAAGTTTTGTCCACACCCTTTGTGTGTCACTGTAGTAGCAATTTAAACGAGGACTATTTGATCGGTAAAACTTTAGCCTTGGCAGTTTACGATGTGCCTTTCTTAGTAATTGTCATTTTAATTCATAAGTATTATATTTGAAACAATTTCACAAACGTAATACGCATTACGATAACGAATGGTATTTTTGTTATTCATATTATACACGTCAATATATGACATATATATTAGCAACAAAGAGTAGTAGAATTGCTTTTAACTGGTTACATTTAACGTCTTTTTAATTATTATGGAGATGATCACTGCAAACTTCTTCAAGGTTTATATATAATGCACCGATGCCAAATTGTTCATTAAAAAAATGGAGAGTTTAAAACATGACATTACAGTTGGTACCAATAAGGACAGTAAATATATTATGTACATGACCTTTTTAACACTACAAAAGAAACACAAACCACTGCTGAAAACTTCGTATCTTTTGTCAGCCAAAAAGCCCTTGTAACTGGCGATCACTCAAATGATCGATGCGAAGAGCAATTTGGAATAACAAAAAAAAAATGGTTTTGTCACGGCAACCTCATTTAAAATTGGGAGCTTGTTGACTTTCAAGAAGAAGATACAAATGTTCAGTATTGAAAAGATCTTCGAGCTTCTCTTGAAGCTGAAACGAAAGAAATTTTAAACGTCCTAGGTTTTCGCCTTCTACATTCTAGGAATGATTATCAACGGTCTTGAAGGATACTGAAAACAAACGTGTCCTTTTCTACACGTATATAAAATGAAATATCCGTTTTATTTTTAATAATGCCTCTGTGTAGTCTCTCCGTCAAATGGCCACAAAGCTTTGTGAGCTTCTAATAACGACCGCTTAATAATGTCGGACTGTGGAAACAAAGCTCAAGCGGGCGGGCGGGTACTGTGAACATTATATGTAGTTCGCCGCATACAGATCATTGCCGGTTACATAATAGGTAGGTTTTACCAGCGCCAAGTTTGCGCCACTTGAAACGACTGCAGTGAACAAACCATTGCGTGCGAAGTTAATGCAAAATTTTCGTAGAACATGGCATTTGAAAATACAACAGTGCAAGTTGCGCATCGCAATATTTAATAATTGATTGAGTTGGCATTTACTTGGTAAAACTCCATTATAAAACGGCTTAATAAGGATTAATAAACTTAATAGAAGCGATATCTATAAGTTGTCCTGAAGAACATGCGATTTTATATACGTCGGTCAGACAGGCAGGAGTATATTGATTCGAGGTAAAGAGCATGTAAGATCATTTAATAATAAAAACAGATTCGAAATTTGCAAACCACCTCATAGAGGGATCACATGACATAAATTCAGTCCCGATTTGTTTACATTTTGGTAATAAGGGCCTTAAGCTAAATGCATTGGAACAACTAGAATTTAAATATTCTACATTATTCTCACCGTATAATATATAATTACTTAGTCAAAATTACTTATGAGTTCAAGCATATTTTTTTAAATGAATAAATAAATACTATAGACATCCGAAAACAGATGCTTGCGGCGAATATTAATAGTACGGTAGTTTAGCTTTGTCAGGAACTCAGAAACCAGCCACTTACTACGTCCAAAATATTTTTTTAAAAAACAACGATGGTCCTGGATGCCCCAGGGGAGCCTGAATCATCTCCTACACCAATCGAAAGAATTCCTGAAAGGCCATCATTGATGGCCATTCATAGGATGTTCTCGGTAGAGCTCCGGGAGGCAGGGATGACCTGGGAGGAAGCTAGGTCGTTTGTATGAGAAAGAATCCTAAATGCTCCGTGTGGCTGTTTCAACGTTTCTCTCTTTCCCAATGATCTTCAATCATTTCAAGTGCACGAATGAACGATTCAAAATCTATAAAAAGTCATAATGTGATCCATATATCTAACAAAAAATACTAACTCTTAGTAGCTTTGGCAATAATATCAACAAAATAATTGAAACAAATATTACGAAAACTTTATCTACCACGTGACTTTTCTCTCTGCCCAATAAATTTAAGTGATAATTGTAATTTCATTGCTGTATCAACAACAGCGGCTTCAAATGAACTCCAATTTACCTTCTTACCCTTCAACGCATAAATATCTTTAGTGTTTTGATCCTTATCATTCCACGGGTTTGGGTTTACTTTGTAAATAATATTATTTTGTTAAGACAGATCTAAGTGCTTTGAGATGTTGTTGATGTTGACCTGTTAGGTGCATGTTTTTTTTTAAATATTCATTTAAAAAAAAAAAATTAACATTTTTTTTGACAATTAGCTGTATACTATTCGAGATTAATTACACTTGAACAAAATAATATGATGTAATGAGTTTGAGATAAAAATACTTTCGGAATTTACACATTAACTTGTAAATGCAATTTTATAAAACCTTTCAACCCTAAACCTTTAAAATTATTTTACACTGTGAATAAATCTGCCGTAACTATGTTTTATTATAAACTAGCTGTACCCTGCGCGCGTTGCTACGCTAGCAACTAAAATAAATTTGAAGGAAATACATTACACAAATATTCAATTTAATTTGCAAGTATTCAATACTCGAGAAATTTGTAAAAATTCGATATCAATTTTTGGGGGAGGGGGTTGTTTGTATGGGGTGGGGTTTGGGGCGTATGCGGGGGGGGTATGCCAAAAACCTTCGAAGAAGTGAACTCGAAAAATTCTTAAAGTTTAAAAAAAAAATTGGGGGGTAGGTTGGGGGTGGTTGGGGGTAGTTGGGGGGTAGTTGGGGGGAGAGGTTGGTAGGCCAGAAACTATCGCGGGGATGCACTCAATAAATTTGTAAAGTTTCACATCGATCGGTCGAGCGGTTTAGTAGTCCATAGCGGACATACATACAGACATTCATTTTTATATATATAGACTAGCTTCATATGATAAAAAAACTAAACTCTTGCTAAGTCAATGTATTTATTGAAAATCTGCATAATTTTAGTTGACATTGGTGTTACGTAGAAACATTTCGACAATTCTTTTAGAAATATTTTCTACGGTGTTACGGCTACGGCTACTGTACATTTATCCCAGAGGCAAAAGATATATTGAAAAAAAATCTACTTATTCCACATATGTTATAAATACGTGTAAGCAAAGAAAAATAATTCACATTTTGAGAAAAAAAATGTCACGCTCACATAAAAATTTCAGCATTCATTTTTGTTTTTGCTAACATAAAAGATGACAAAATCGTGACGCTTATCCTGTGTTATATGCTTTATCTGTTTTCATTCTTTATAAAAAGTTTTTCACTTATATAGGATATTTGATTTATAACAGAACACATTTCGGTTCGGTGAATTTATTTTACTCACAATCCAATCCTCGTGGAGAACGTTAAACGTTACAGAAGCATCTAAATAGTTAAGTGTGTGTGAGATGATGTTAATGGCCGTTTCTGCTTCCGACATTTCGGATGAGATGTTGAACAATTTTATTTGGAAAGCACTTGAGCGGATTTCAGCAATGGTTCCTTTTGTGGCCGTCCCGCGCAACGCAAGTGTTTATTGAAGCTTTTAGCTTTTTGAAGATCAAAAGCTCGCGGTACGATTAAACTTCTATGCGCGTGAAAGCTCGTTCGGTTTGAATTTTTGTTTCTGTTTTAAGTGTCAGTTTAATGAGTGAAAAAGTTTGACTGATTTTTAATGATCATGTTTATTAATTAGTTTCATGGATCTTTTCGAAAAGATTTATAAAAAATAGCAGATCTGGCGTTTCGCGTACTAGTGTTGGCCGATAATTTACCGAATCGGTTGAATAAAAGCTGGTCGCCAAACCTCGAATAGTAGACTCGGCAGGACGATTGTGGCGAGGATAAAAAATACATATTGCGAGGAACGTTTTTCGAACCGAGCAGTGCAGTGCCCTTGATAATGAAATTTGAAGAGTTTTACACGTAGTTCAACGCTATAACTTAACATAGTGATTTGCCGTATAATTCTTAACAATTGACAAGAAATTTGACAGATGTCACTTTAACAACATGGCAGCTATAACCTAACAAATTTCGAGAGTCCCTTTTTGAAAGACCCTTTTTTATCATTGGTTTGTAATCGGCTTAAGGCAAGTAGACTCAAATCTTTTAATCGCAGAGATGTATTGTTTTTTTATACATTGTATCAGTGTGAGTTCATATTTTCCTCGTGAGAATAAGGCTTAAGCAATATAATGTATAAGTTTACATAAAGCACATAAAGCTAATTAATATCCCTACGAATTCATTGATATCTCAGCTATTCTTACGAACTATATCTTATAGAAAGTAATATAAACATTCCCTGCGTTATAAACCGTGCCTTCAGAAGATGTGTTTTCTCAAATTCAACCCCCATGCTTGTCAAGAATGCAAAATGTACTTCCATTCGTCCAAGTTTACTGCCAGACCCAATCTGAAAACTTTCCTTATCAACAAAGCATCTTACTGAATAAATTCTTTCTCGCAAGTGCTCCGTCGCGACCGGGAAACGTGGGTAATATGAATTTCAGACTCGAAGCGTTTACGATATCAGATATTTTTCTGTGCATAAATAGCGTCGTGAATTTTCAGTAGCTACGTTGTACGTTATCGTATACTGCTGATACAAACGTTTTGCAGCCATATTATACAAGCTCTTTTTTTCCGGCGATACATAAAGTTGGAGATAGCGATAGAATGAAATAATTGGTTAATATTCGTGATTTTTGCGGAGTCGGAGCACACTTTGGCATTTCATCATTCCGTTTCAGCGTTACAAATTATCCAGTAGATTTCAAAGATTAAAACGGGAGAAAGTATTTCAATATCGGCGTGACGAAATTCAAATATTAAATAATAATCTCATTTGATGTGCTTGGATTTCAAAATAAGGCGAACTGGCACTAATATATTTAGTGCTATAACACAGTCCAGCAGGGGTGTTTATTAAGTCTTAGAAAGTTCAATATCCATAGGTATCATTCTTTTAATCTTTGAATGAATAGACAAAAGAAAACTTTTTTATATTTAAATATAGAATGTCTGGATTATACCCTTATTATTATAAAAAAATTGACCCATGAAAGCTATGTTATATGGCTTCTCTAACGACAGACGTCTGCTGGTCTATGATGCGAATAATATTCCCGCTTTTTTTTGTTGTTGGATTAAGTAACAGTGTATAAATTGGTTTCATTAGTTATTACAACACTTTTAATAAGTTAAGTAATTATTTCTTTCTCTCTAGATGAAACACGGATGTTAAATTCTGAAGTGCGAATGAAATTTATGTTTTTGGATAAGTGGATCTGTGATTCATATAATATCGAATGGACTATCGCTGTGTTGTACTAACTATTCATTTATCGCATTCATGAAAAGAAAACAGTAATATATGTCACTTTTAATGTGTTCACTGTCAAAACCTGTTAAGGCATTGTACGAAAAAACAATAATATTGTTTTTTGTACTTATTCCACATAAAATTTATTTGGATCAGGACCGGTTTCGCTCCTCGCGAGTATTTTATAAATAAGTTATATAAATAACGCTTTATTGTTGTATTTCTTATCAGTTAAAAATGCTCGTGATTCGTGAAACTGGTCCTGATCCAAATATATATAATGTGGAATAAGTACAAAAAATGTCATACTATTGTTTAAGTTAAATATGAATGTGGTGAATTTTTATATTTGACGTTAGCATTGTAGCTTAATTTACTAAAATTATAAAATTAAAATATATAGAAGCGTACCTACCGATGTGTTTTATTGATCATCCAGCTATATTTTTTTGCGGCTCTAATAAATCCACTACAAAGAAATCATGTGCGAATTTATCTTATTATAACTATTGTCTCGTTCCATAGAATAGAATTTTACAGTTTCACATTTAAAGCGGAATTGATAGACGGAAACCATATTAAATTATTTTCCTTGGTCATGTTGCCATGGATTTCCAACCCATTTATATATTACCCTCTGTATTGCGAGTGACGCGTAATCAGTTGTTTGTGGGCAACTACCGTTTACATTTCAGTATACTTTGTATACTTCTTGTATGACCTTGGAGTAGATGATATCAGATTTGGTATTCATTTTTATAATGAAGATAACAGGTATTAAATTTAATATGCCCAATAACCGTAAAGTAAGACATTGAATTAACGGATGTGGCCAGCAAAAAGTCGTAACTGGCAATACGTCGCAGAGAGGTGAATCATAATAATTCTGTGACATACGCATTCGTTCATTTTTGGCGCGGTTGATATACCAAAATAACCAACACGCCGGTTTTCAATCTGTGCAGCGAGTTTTTTTTTTAAATTAAATGCTTACACGGCAGTTTTGCGGTGAAGACTAATGTAATCGCCATTTCCTGCGTTATTCGCTATAGGCTATCTATTATATTTAAATTTGTAACTGCTAGATTTATGATTTCTTTGTATTAAAATTTGATCTAAAATAAGCCATAAATTTCAAGTTCATCAATGCAAACCACCCCAAGGATGTACAGTAGGCATTATTCAATCTAGGTGCTGATTTCTACAAGGAAAATGATGAACTCTTCCAAGTTTTTTTAATTTGTATGAAGACCTTTTCATAAAAAGTATAAAATTATATATTTTTTTGAGTTGATCCTTAAATATTACTAACAATATATTCTTGACTTTTGCTTTCCGACTTTTCCACCATTTACGATATCCATCATAAAATTTAATTGAGAAATGGTTTGGATTCTATTTTTACTCGATATATTTTTTACTGATTGCTCGAACGAATGTACGCGCCCAATCTTGCTCGAGTGGTTTAATAACTTAATTTTATTAGAGATAACAATTTTAAAAATCTGTAAAAGCAGTAAACGCAGGATATGTAAAAATGTATGCTTCGTGAAAAATGTGAAAAAAAATTAACAATTTCCCTATGGAAAGATCTTAAGAGCCTATTTATTTTTATCTTCATTTTAGAATCTTCCACTTTTATAGCATTCCCGATTTCTTTCCGCGCATCTTACTTTTTGTATAGACAGTAATGGTGGTAATGCGTAACTTCCCACAATATTCACCGCTTCTCGCAATCACGTATAAGATCCAAAGCCAGTTCAGTAATCCACTTCATTTCATTAATGTTCCATTTTTTTTTTAAATATTCTTTAGGCGCACTTGATATATTATATTGCTTCAATGTACGCGATCACAAATCTATTTGATAATATGTATTGGAAAAACCGACTACCAACGTATCGAGTGCGTGCGCTCGCAAACTCTTAACTTTCGCGTAATAATTTCCCGGAGTGTATGAGCACTTCACATAATAATTATATTTTTTGTACGATATCCACATTAGTTTTGGAAAGATCAAGACCAGCATCGCTCATAATTTTTTTTTACTTTTTAATAATACATGTCCTTTCAACCTGAAATTTGAAAAAACTCTTAAAACAAAGGCTTGGAAAGCACTGGCAACATTGAAAAAACAAACTGTCATGCAATGAGCGGAGGCGACGTTTTTAGACTAGTCTATTTCAGCCAAAGTCAAATTAGATTCTCGGGGGTGTGACAACATAGGAGACCTGGAAACACATTAACTAGGATTGATTATAAAACATATCACGCTGAATGAGTTTCAGAAGCGTCGGCCTCTAGTGGTAATTAATTAGTCCACATTTGTGGAATTTGAAACGCAATTAATTTCCTTACGTGTTTGGGCCAACGACAATGAAACTTTAAAATATGGTGTCAATTTAAAGGTATGTCTGCTGCGAAGTATATTAGACAAATTGGCTAGATAATTTACGATTAAGGTTGGATATTACTAGCCTGGATTTTAGCTAGCTTAATCAATTCTCACAGAAAGCGATAAAAAGACACGGATAATTTATTAACGAGGGCTTAGATATACCGATCAGAATTACGAAGCATCTACGATAAGAAATCTGATCACTGTTTAATGTCAATCAAAAGATAAGGTAGATATTATTTATACTTATTACAATGCCACATTTATTTGTATTAAGCTTCTAAGCTCTATGAAATGATTGTGACCCTTATCACTTACAGTAAGTATTTTCATGTTATGAAAAATGATATAGAACACAGTAATTTAGGTTTTTAATAGTCTATTATCGATGGGTTATAAGTAGGTATCCAATTCAAGGATTATAAAAAGAATTTATCGATTCTATAGGAGTTATATAGAAATGAAATTAAATTTTCTGTACAATAAAATCTCTGACTTGTATCGATCAGCGAAGTGAAATGATTGATGGATGCGATAAAACGTATTTGATTCATTTGATGTATTCTGCAGTAACTTTGTGGGAGTTCATTTGAATATAAATTTCAAAATAACTTATTCCCCGTCTTTGAAACGAATGTTTGCTTTTATAAATAAAAATATCTATCACACATGTGTAAACAATTAAATCACATTATGCAATACTATTTTCACATATATTATATTCTTATAAAGATCAAAACCGGTTTCGCTCATTGCGAGGATCGTCAACTGATAACATGAACAATGAAACAATATATGTGTAAATTTATATCGATGTAATTGTGTCTAGATAGTACCATATAATGTGCTTTATTTATTAATTTAAATAATGCTTTTCCACCAATAAGTGACAGCTAACTCCTTTAAAATGATATCACACGTATTGAAAAAAGGTTAATACACGATGATTTTTTTTTTTAATACTCGATTATATAATGTTCATACTGAATAAGTTTCGAATTGTCCCGGTGTGTTTGATCCGTTTTGCTTTATTTAAGCGAATTTCGATTGCTTAATTCAACTCTTGACGTGTTTTACGGCACGTCGTACGCCGCTTCGAACTTTGGGAATACCCTAGCATTTGTTTCGCCCTTACGCTGTTTTGTTTTCCCTGAAGCACCTGACTGCTCATCTCAATTCAAAGCACGAATGCAAGTCCAAATATCACCCAGCAATCGTTAATCATGAACTCGTGTGTCCGAACTTTGGGCCAAGCTCTCCAATTCGCACCATTCTAAACGTGTCGCCCGAAAAAATCTCGTGAAAATTTAACCATATAAAATATCATATATTTACACTTTGCATATTACATATGTATATTGAATGTTGTTTTTGTTACTTTGGACTATATCACACTATTTAAGGCAGTATTCCGGTCTAGAGGCTGAAATTTTAGGTGTTTTTGCAAGTGCTATAGAAAAAAAAGTAATAACAATTTGACCATCCATTTTTTTACCAGATATTTATTAATATTTTAAGAATATACAAAAAAATATTTTAAACAAAAAACTAATAACCTAAAAAGTTTCAGGCTGGTAAAGTAGGCGGTCTTAAAAAAATGACGCTCCATAGTTGCCACGATCCCAACTTTTATAGTCACATGAAATAAAAAAAAAAATATATTCATAATAAGTAAACATGCAATTCTAGTATATACTAGAACCAAATCAAAAAAATATTTTTTCGAAAAATGGTGGAGGTTCGGGGAAAAAAATCTTTTTTTTCCCCGTTTTTTTGATTTTCCGAATTTTTTAAAAATAGTAAAATTGAAATTTTTTTATAATCCTAGTATATACCATAAATGAATGTATGTAAATGTAGGAAATGTAGGAAAATTCACATTAAATTTCATCTAAATCGGATATGTACAACTTGATAGGTACAAAAAAAACTGAAAGTGAACTGAAAACTGAAAAATAATTCCGAGAAAAACATGTTTAAAGTTTCGGGCAAAGTTTAAAACCGCCCAGATTGGATAGATTCTACGCCATTAAAGTAGCTATATCTCTAGCAATAATTACAATTTACACCAAAATCTTGTAAGGGCATATAATATTTTCAAAGATTTAAACATTGAAATTATGCAATAAAAAAAAACGGCTTTTTCAGAATCCTAGACCAGAATACTGCCTTAAATTATCAGTGGAACCGGCTATAGTCCATCTAATTGAAAAAAAAATAGAATTTGTACGATAAATCCGTAGATATATTACCATTTTGTTTGTTAAAGGTAACATTTCAAGAAAAAAACTACTAATTTTGAATTTTTTTAAATTCACTGCATATTAATTTAACTTACCTTTCAATTGAATATGTTAGATGCAGGGCTGTGGAGTCGGGGCTTTTTGGCCGGAGTCAGAGTCCTCGCGGCGATTTGGCCGGAGTCGTACTCGGAGTCGGAAATTTTGAAAAGTTTGAACTTTTTATTTTTGCATATAATATGTCAATGTTGGCAGGATTGTGAGGGTTGATATTTAATTGAATACACAGGAAAATTAGGCAAAAAAAGGGACCATATTCAACTTTTTTAGTCGGAGTCGTGTTTTTGACCGATGCCGGAGTCGGAGTTGGAGTCGTGGTTTTGGTAAATGCTCGAGTCGGAGTCGAACTTTTTCTAACCGTCTCCACGGCCCTGGTTAGATGTAATTTAAATATTAAATTTGAATCGTCTAAATTTAGTACCTTTCCATTTTTCCAGTTTTGTCAGTTAACGTTCACTCGTGTTCTGACAATGCCTGAAGATGGAGAATGGCGAAACCCGGGTTGTTAGCGTCATATGGAAACGTACAAAATTCGTTCAATATAGATATTACAGTTCGCTCCCAACATCGAGCACATGGACTTCTATTGCAGCATCTCATCGATTTTTTCTCTGAAACTGATGGAAAGTCAGTCGCTTAAACTCTCTTGGAGAAGATTTTTCTATGTATGTTTTCCATTTCTCTACACTTTTTTGATAAAGCTAGCCGCTCATTCTACGACCCGTTTTCAGAATAGGATAGCCGGGACTGGAACCACCATATGCATTAATGATTATGAATATAAATCCATACGTCGACAAAGAAATAATGTATGAATGTTACTATTCCAGGATTTGAACCCGTAACTTTACATTTGAGTGAAACAAAGGCATTTGTATAAATAAACAAAATTTACCTCGATATCTTGATTGATCTGATTTTCATTTCAAACATTTTATTGAACAAACCATTATCGCAAATTATTTTATTACAGAGAAATTTCATTATTTGTGGATTGCTTTCTTTGGGCCACAGATAAATGCAAAATTACATTCATATTTTTACGATCGCTCTTCTAAATTATGGCATTTGTTTATTGCATTCATTATTAACAGAATTATAATGACATATTTTACTATTACAGTGGTTTGAAAAGTGGCTTTATTATTGTCATTTATTTTCAATACCACTAAAGTTACTTTATTCAGATACTTCTAAATACTTGTTACGTGATAGTAAAATCAATCACCCCTGGAATATATTATATTAACCTCTGGTGGTCTCCAATCTACTTGACGTTTTCACATTGAGATGTTCTGCGCCTCTCATGAATCGTCTTGTCATGGATATCCGGTTTCCCTGTTCATTTCTCACAGTTAAAGGTTGAAACAGTGGCGTGGAATTCTGAATTCAACTGGGGAGAGAACAAAAACGATGGAAAAATATAATAGTACTTATTTTGGATTCATTTGAAATGCTTTTATTACATATTGAAAATTAGGTATATTGTAGTAATGAATGACTGTATAATGTTAGAACGAGGAAAATATCGCTACCTTCTGCTTGCCCAATGTTGAAATTTGGATAACACATACACAAATTATGATAATGCTGCTAAGAGAACATGATATTGATCATTGTTTGATCTACTTTTTAACGCGAAACTATGAGTCTGTTCATAGGCTACAGACATATATATTAAAAATATGTTTTAAAATTAAATTGAAAAATACACCTGAAAGATGTTAATATACTCAGTAGGTACATCTTCCATTCAAATGTAGAGTGATATAATTTGATATTACTTTACGGTGTTCTTGTAACTTCTTGATGACATCATGTTAAATAAATAAAACAAACTGTATTGAATTAATTCCACATTTATTCTGAAGATCAATATCTGTTTCGCTCATAGTTATACACAGTTTTACTGGTTAGTGAACGGAAAACATACTATTCTTAAATTAAGTAAATTTTATTTTATTTTTTACTTTCAGGTATATTATTAAAAGATATGTGGTGTATAGATAATGTTTGACTATGATACAGTCTTGTACGTAGTAAATTTTATTTTTACTGACATCGTTATCAATCGAAGTATCTTAAAGTAATCTATAAAAGATTCCATTGACATTTTATTCCTTTTTTACGATTCCCTTTTATTTGTGTTCCAAAGTGATTAAAATAAAAAGTCTTGACGTCCTTTTCGATACCCGGCCTTATTTTGGCTCACCTTAGCGTATTGCCTCATGGGAACGCCACTAGCATAAAGAAGATCGACGTCCCTGCCCCCTTCGGAGGCGAGCGCTGAACTGAATACTAAGCGGAAAATTCGGCGCCTGAAAGCTTGTCTTATTTGTTTTTGAGCTTTCTTCCGTAACAAGTACACAAATAGTTAAACTTCCACTTTGACAGACGGTTTATTTTTGGAGCTGTGAAGTTTTTAATTGAGCGATCGTGATCGATGATATTTTTCGTCTTGCAAATTTATTTTTATGCTTTCAAATTATGTTACAAAATTCTTTTTTGTTTTGCAGCTTACTGAAATCGTGACAGTCTTGAAAAGTTTTTTCTTTTAAATAAGAATACCTTTACATAATGATTATAATAAACTTCGTTGATTTTAGAAATTTATCGGCCTACCCCGATACAATAGATTTTGCTAAAAACATGTATATATATTACTTATACTTCTACTAATGGTATGTTAAGCTGAAAAAGGGGGCTAACGTTGCCTTTTCTCAGATTATTGCTACTTCTTTGTGAACTGCTAAATTATGTCATTTAATATATATATATATGAAAATTACTGTAACATCTTGTATACGGATAAATGAATAGCGCCGTGGTGTCATTCAAATTATTTAACGATCTCTCCTCAATTAAAAACATATTTTGTAAATATTCGCTATGAGCTAAGCCAGTCCTGATTTATTTAACGTAATAGTTTTCCCACGAAGAATTGAGATTTAACACCAAAAAAGTAACAAGGAAGTTTTTAAATAACACTTTGAAGAAATTATTTTATAAATCGTGTACTGGATTCTGTAATTCGAAGGTAAATTAATATTGAACTGATTTTAATGCAGAAGAACTCAGGTAACTCAAAGAAATTAACACAGCCGTCTCACAGATCGATAGAGATGCCTAATTTCGTCAACAAGCTAGGCAATCGCCCTATCAATTTATGCAGCGGTTCGCCAAAAGCTACAAATATAGACCTCCTCGGACTTAAAAACGTCTGCAAGAAGGCGTCACGAACCCATTTGAGAAAAAATTGTTTAATATGCCATGCACCCGTAAAATTATAATCATATATGAAATGAGCACGTGTAGCTAACAACGTAAAAAAATATGTTTCCACTCCTAGGTCGACAGCTAATAAATTCATATTTATATATAAGTTTTGTTCATATAATATATTCAATATTGTTCACATGTAAAAATATTACATGAAATCAATGCGAAAGTATGTTATATGATTAATCCTTCTCGTACTTTCACAACACCAATTTGGATCGACGGATTTTGTAAAAAATTGAAATACACGTGGGTTTTTTGGCATTTCGTAATGATCTGTTCCCATTATGGAAAAAGAAGTATCAACTCAAAAAAAATAATAGTTCTGCTTTTTTCTTCTACAAAATGATTTGCTAATGGATATGTATCTGATGCATCTCTTGTTTTTCATATTTCTTTGAGACAATCTTCTACTTTTTCATCATGTTTATTGACTTCTGGTAATCGATCATTTATAAGTCATACAAAGTGTCGGCTTTTGATCGATGCAGAAATTTATTATTTTAACTTTGTATGTACTTGTATTTTATAACGGTAACTAAACCACAAAAGAATTTTTATGTTGTATTAAGAAGTTTTTAAATTGCAGTTGCATACATTATTTTATTTTGTTTTAATGTTGTTATTTTATTGATACTTTTATTATATAAATACCACATTAAAGACGATGATACCACTGCTTGATATTTCAACACATAAAACTACAATGGTTTTATTAAGACGTAAAACAAAATTCTCCTATTAACTGTACTTTTTATCACTGGTGTGCATGCAATAATAATTTGATTTCGATTAAACTTTATGATTATATTCATAGCTGTTAATGTTAAGTTGTTGTTTATGTAGTTGCGAGCTTTGCCCAGTAGGTTAACGAATATATATTAATTAAAAAATAAATCTTTTTATACCATACCTGATACTGAAAAATTCATTAATGATAATCGCCTTATAAATAAATCTTTTCTAAAAATAATTCTACCAACGCCATATAATTTACAATTATCTTTCAAAATAAAGCTTATTAATTTATATCTATCAGAACATTTTAATCAACGAGCGAGTAAGTGTTTTGCTAGTAGACTTGTCCTGTCTATTCTAGTAATATCAGTTATTCTCAATCTTTTATCGCGTCTCATTACCCCAATAAATCGAATCCATGTTTAAATAAGCTCAGCATTAATTATCATTCAATTTTGCTTGATTAAGACTAAAAAAGCCCCATTGAAATGGTCTACTTTAAAAAAAACATTAAATGTATAACTTTGGTATTTCACAAGCTGTGTCACTTGGTGTGATGCGTGTTTCACATCTTCAATAGGCATTCAAATAGTTTTGTAGATTAAATCAAAATTGATAACTTTGTTATCCGACTAATCACTTGTAACTAGCTTACTAACTCAAGAAGAGTTATAGCAAAATTATCTATTTGAATCCATATAGTAGCCGACAAATTCTCAGAAAAAAAGTTTCTTATGAAAAAGGTACGGGTTGCAAGTCTCGCCTATCTAGCTAGGCATATTCGCCAATTTCTATAAGCACTTGTATTTTTTTATAGTATTAACGTCTCTCATCCCCGTGCTGATCTCTAGTGACTGTGCAAACGACCTATATATGGCTTTTATTACATATTATAATATCCCACCTTACATTTTATTTATATAATGTGTTGACCGTAGCGCGTAGCCTACACAATTGGCCACTAAATACTAACTGAATTCGCAAGATAATGGATATAAGCAAAAAAAATCGCCGTTACTGTTATGACTGATTTAAATTTGTATTTGGATAAATGATAAAGTGTTTATAAAAAGTAGTAGGGCGGAGTCTTCTCTGAAACTGGATAATTGACGGAATCGGGATTCAAAATTACTAGCATGGCCTCAATCTACAAAAGAGCCTCCGTTCGGCACCGTGGATGTCTAAATTACTCATGGGACGATTTAAAATAAGAGTTTTGTAATATATTATAGATTTTATATTCACTATGAATGTATCCGCATAGGAAATAGTTCTGACGATGGCGTGATGCTGAAATTAACCAATTCCTGTAATTGAAGGCGTCTAGACATTTTAAAGAGTAGCTCAAATGTGTTGAAACGATCTAAAATATGTTACAGTCGCATATTGTACTAAACAAAAAGTCGACAAATTCTTGCTGTATGATATTTTCCTCGAATATTCTTTCTATACGATTGTTGCCTTGTAGATTTATTTTTTCCTTAACGCATGCATATAACTCATTATGAATATGTTAAGTAATTTACAAATTAATAAAAAAAAAAATTTAGGTGCCTTAATTGATGTGTATGACAAAATATTAAGAACACTTTCACTTAAAGCTAATATTTTTTTTATCTTGATCATACAATGTCTTTCGAAGCGGTGTATTTCTAGTAAGTAAAGCAAAAGGGGTGACTAAACAAACAAAAGTTGAAGGTTTCTGCGAAAGCGGATGAAACAATTAATATAATCTCCGTTTTATAGCTATTTTAGTACTTTCAATTAGAGTAGGCGGCCATTAATCTTGAAATTGTCATGCTTATATTTTTGTTTTATCTTGAGAAGAGTATCGCTGACATGTTTTCGTGTCTTGTTTTGTTTTGCCGTTTTTTTCAATTAAAAAAGAATTGGCTGGTATCGCGATGAAAACCACATTTCAATGTAACACGTTTTTTTATTTAATTGATGGGCATAAGAATAAAAAATGTTAATGTTACGATGTTAGTTGTGTGAGAATTTTTCATACTCTATTTATTTTTGAAACAGCGGAAACCGAGTCAATTAATACAAAGGTTTTTGAACTCTTATTTGTAACTTCTTACAAAGTATAAAAGTTAAATAGCCCAGTTAATAATGATCACGATGAGCCAAACCGGTGCTGACATTCATATTATTATATGTGTAAGTAGTCCAAAAAATATGCTTTATTTATTATAAATAATGCCTTTCAATCAATACGTGACAACACTTTATAAAAGTATGCAAAACCATTTTCTATTCACCTAATGAACCAAGGCGGTCTTTTTCTTTAAACCTTTTAGGTTGGTGGCAAATATACGTGTTATAAAGTGGCACATATATTTACCTCATAACTTTAAGGGTTAAACATATTTTTTGTATAATTATTATTAAATTTCGTTATTTATAAATTTAATATTTTCTACCGTTATCTTTAGTTGAAAGACACGGAAACAATATTATGAAAAAGTAACTAATGCCAAATGTTTTCCAACTACATTTAATTACCGAAGTAACTGGTAACAGTTTCCAGATTTATTTTTATTTGAATATGAATATTCACATTGAATTTAGTAAAACAGAAAATATTTTCATAAATTTCCCCAAGTCCAAATAAATAAACTTTTAATATCCGATATTTTACCGCGGAAAGCGTTCATGCTTCTGTAATAATCTTTTACGGCTCAGACAAAAGACATCGTATTTTTAATCAGAATTTATTCAAAAACTCCACTCTTCTAATCCACTTTAAACTGATTAAAAATACTGTCAAAAGACTTCCCCAAAGAAAAGTGGGAATATTCTTGGCAGTGGATTCATACTTTAATATTGATAGATTAATGTAAGGATTTGCAACATCGAGTAAGCCGCGTCGTCCGCATGATAGGTGGAGTTTGATTTGTACGGCTGCAAAATCGATTGACGTAAATTTTATATGTGCATATTTTGTTTTTTATTAATATTTTTTCAATCTAATTTAAACGGAGTTCTATCATATAATGCCAATTCAATAAGTATAACCCATCTGTATTTATAAATCATACCAGGGCTTTGGAGTCGGAGTCGGAGTCGTTGCGGCGTTTTGGCTGGAGTCTTACTCGGAGTCGGAAATCTTGAAAAGTTGGAACTTTTTATTTATGTACATATATAACATTGAGACGAACTCAATCTCGGCTCTTTCGTTAAATGAAAGGGAGCCTCCGGTCCGACACTCGGGAAGAGGAATTTAGGGATCGGAGTAGGAGAAACAGGATGCACTTTAGTAAAAGTCGATCTCAAAACGTTAACGTAATGCAATTAGCACACACATATTCAATTAAATGAATTTTCATACAGGTTTCACACATTAATTTAAAATACAATAAGCAAGTGGAAGTTAAGATTATACACTGAATTTAGTTTAATAACAAATACTAGCTAGAACGCTTACTTAAGTGGGAGGGTCAGGAGATTGAGAGCTTCTTTCCGTGGCTTACGTTTGGGAAGTTATTTGACCAACACGAAGGCCTATCCGGATCTTAAGAGCTCGATCAAATCTCGCTAATTTCTCACTGAATAATTACTTAAAAAGCGCTGTTAATAAGGCCTGTCATCATCTACCAACCTGTCGTCATCTACCGTTAGAGATGCGCTCGCTGGACCATTTGGTCCAGCGGACTCTGCGTGAAGTACCACGTATCTCATGCACTCAGGCCGTGAAAGAGTCAGATACATTTAAAGCGAGACGTCGGCCGCAATACCGATTTAGGGACGTCGCGCCGAAATGTCTGTTTTACATGAGTTGAAATTACTCTATATTGAATCGCTATAAATCTCAATATAGAGTATTATTAGACTGAATTTACTTCCTGATATCAACTTAAACTCATAGACTGAGGTGATTAATAGATCGTTCGAAAGAGTTCTGATAGCCTACCATATAAGGTGGTATCATCATGTAAAATTTGATATTTGGCCGGATTGGTTGGTTGATGTATAATTTAACGTACATAAATAGGAAAGTAAGGAAAAAAGGTGACAAAATTAAACTATTTTTAGTAGGAGTCAGAGTCGTGTTTTTAGTTAATGTTGAAGTCGTAGTCGGTGTCGTGGTTTTGGTTAATGCTGGAGTCGTAGTCGTGTTTGTAACGACTCCACAGCCTTGAATGATACTACAAGCATATGATATTAAAAAGTTTTTAGAATGAAATGAAACTTCATATTATGTAAATCAAGCTCCCAAAAATATTTAAATACTATCAAATTATAACAAATTTAGTGACATGGCATGTTTCTAATTGAGATATCTATCGAGGTATCGAGATACATATCAGATATCACTAAATATATTACTAGCTGCAACGCATACAAGATTTTATTTATTTTTATTTATTTATTTATTTAAGAAAAAGCAAATCATGGCATTACAGCTGACGCCAATGCGCCATGGATTTGACAAATATAAATACATGCATATATATATATATACATACATACATGTAAATATATAATAAAAATCACAAATTAATTAAAAATTAAAAATAAGATGAAAATTACAATAGTCATAAAAAAACAGAGGAAAAAATATTATTAATATCACATTAGAAATTTTCAAGGCAGTCAACCGAATGAGTTCTGACAAAATCAACTTTTTTTCATAAAATATAGTATTCGTCTGAACTCACTCACGTCAATATGAAATATGTCGACATCCGAAGCAATGCCGTTTAAAATTGTTAAAGCTCTTCCCAGTGACATTCCCATTGGCAGACTGGTTCTACCCCTTGGAAGAACAAACAACTCATGTTCACGATTCCTCAAAAAATTATCAGGGACATTCAATTTAACATTCTCAAGAATGGTGGAATTCTCATTTTGGCCTCGGATAAGTCGAAAGAAATATGTGGCCAGGTACATTTCTCTTCGAGTATTCAAACTATTGAACGTGAGCATGCCTAAAAGAAAATCGGTTGGATAAAGCCATGGGTAGTATCCGTATGTCCTCAAATAGAGAATTCTCAAAAACTTCTTCTGAACCCTCTCCACCATAAGAACATATTTCACACCTCTTGGGGCCCAAACAATCGATCCACTCTCAAGCCGGCTTCGAACTAAAGAATTATACATTAGTATCAAAATTTTTATGTACCATATTTGGTATTTTTTAAAAGAACCGCGGAGACATCCCTTCTGTTTTTATTTCTTCATATTATGCTATTCATTCGGACCTTTTCTTATCCATAATTGAACAGAAATTTGAAGGGCTTTATTCGCACAACGAATAATACTTTTACCATTTTTTCTTCCAACAACATTTTTAGGGAAGGTTTTCAACTCTCCCGGGAACTATTCTGCTACCTTTGAACGGCTATAAAACATTTGTTCTATTTTATTATTGTGAAGAAACACTTTGTTGTAAGGGGTAATTTGTTTTTTTTTTTTAATATTTCCAAGAAAACATATTTCTCGTGTGTTATATTTACATCTCCCGTTCAGTATTTTTGTATTTTCACCGAATATAGATAGCAGCGTTGAAACGGATGTGTGTCATTCCAGAAAGAAATCAACGTGGTGAATTTATTACTCAAAACAAATCACGGTCAATTCTCGGTGGTAAGGCATTATATGTATTTTTTTGTTATATTTCCACATAATTATATTATATTGTGTGGAAGTATAACAACGAAGATTGTCAATTCTAATCTCTTTTCTACACACCGAATAATTGTCTATCATAACATATCTTGTAATTCTCATTTTTAAATAAATATCCCTGTTTCTATTTATATGTCATCAATCGAAAATGATCGCGTTGAGCGAAACCGGTCCTGATCTTCACATATTTTTTGTGAAAGAAGTGCATACAATTGTATTTCACCGGCCTCATTTAGTTTCATGTTCTTATTTCTTTTCAACTGCTGCACTGTCATTAGGGTAGTGGTTTACAGTAAACTTTTAATGATGATTATATAATCGTCAGTGTAGATTCTTTTTTTTCATCTAAATAATGAATTAATTGTAATTTTTCTGGCATTATAATAATTTTATCTCAGCGTGAGGTTTCTGGTGTGTTCGGTGGCTAATTTCCAAGACTCACTTCATCCCTAATCTGGCGAATTAAACGGGTAAGATTTTGGTCGAATTGTAGTATAATGGCAGTAAAATTTACTGAAAACATGAAAAACGTCAGCTTACGAGCTTCTGAACTACCTTTATCACACTTCGTTAAATGAGTGTGCGCGTGCCACTGTCACGACGTGACTCGCGAATGAGCCTCTCTTTCTACCGTTTTGACATTCGTATGTGATCAATCTGCGGCTATAAAAATGAACGGCTATTTCACACTGATGATGTTACTCACTTGGTTTTTTGATTGTATCGGTGTGAATTTATCCTTGAAATACGACAAAATGTTAGTATTATTATTGCTGCTATAATTTTATTCTATCTGTAAATGTATAAGGGAAGAATACCTACTATCTAAGTTCAGAATGTCTTATATTTATAGCGATATTCCAATTATTAGAAGCCATGAGTATTGAAAACAAATCTACATAAGTAAAGGAACTGTTAAACATGTGTATGTGTGTGAGACATCATCTTGCTAAGTTCTATTTTGAATTTACGCATACTTTTTAATGTTTCAGTTATCTCCATGTGATGTGCTGTCTCCAAATGATATCTCGTTAATTTTATTTTACTGTCCGTATGCGCATATTTAATTCTAAAAAGCGCCGCGTCATTTTTTTTACGCATACACGATACATTATGTTTTTATGACACTTCACTGACGGCTGAGGAAGGGTAAACTTGCAATAAAATTTTGCCATTCAAGCTGATGCGTCGGGCTCTTTCAATAAAAATAATACGGTTTCATAAAATATCTACTTTTTTACATAAATGTGTCGCTGTTTTGCGATAAGGATGTCAGCGTGACGGTTGTGAAAGACGTCAAAATATTTTTTCAGTGAGATAATTTTGTTTATTTTAGAACCGTTTATTGTGAAGTCAGCCAAGTATATAAAATGGTAAAAATTGTAATGAATTATTATTGATGATTGTTTTTTTGAAATTCTTAAATGTAAGCAAAAATGCAGCTTTTTGCCATCGTCATATTTTGAGATAATGAACATATCATGTTTTGCCAACTTTTTGAGAGATAAAAAACACAGCATGTCAATTGTTTCTAAGCAGTTATTTTGCTTATGAATCTCAGTATACTACTTTATTTCTTTTAATAACTTAATTCTTAGCTTATTGATTGAGTAGACATTTACTTGGTAGAACTCCATTATAATACGGTAAAAAATATTTTAATTTTACATAAATTATTTTATATATTTGTTGATAGCTATTTCGGCTTACGCCCTCGTCGTAGAATTAAAATACATTGTTATTTTTCTTACCGTATTAATTCTTAGCAATTACTTGAAAAACAGTATATCAATTTTTAGAATTTGTAATAAATTATGTAGATTTTGTTATGCCAATTGGTTCAGAAGTTACCTCCAATAGGATCCTTATATTAGTTTTATTTGTGATTTTTATCAAATTACTTTCTTTTTGCTTACGCTGTTGTGTTAATGTAACCTTGTAATCTTTCAAAAAATCTACATGGTTTTAACTATAGTGATCAAATTACAAAAAAAAACATTGGGAATAAGTGAATGTACCAGTCATATTTTTTTTCTATCACACTGGTGCACGGCTTAATATCAGTTCCGGGCAGCTCTGCTCGGGCCATAATTGTGAGTGGAATACTTATTTTTTTCTGTCGACAGTGTTTTGAAAGTGGCATAGAAAACATTGCATATACCTTGGGTGATGGCAGAAAACCAACTGCCCTTTCTTTATTCAAAAAATGATTATAAGTAGTATGTCGTGGTTGTACATTTTCTATGCATACAATTCTACACAGTTCGCATGCTAATATAACCTGCATCATACCAGATGCATTATTGAAATACATTTTCCAATAATATCACGAAAGCCACCTTCGTATAAAATAATTTAATATGAAAACTTGGTTTACTTCCCCCAGCGTATATTTTTAGTACTCTTCAATGCTCGTTTTCAATACCAGGAGGAGTCCATATATTTCCGTGAAAGCCTCTGAAAGAGGGATGGAAAGTACTATATGGATAATAAAAATATCTTCCGCCCTATAAATGTTTTTCAAGTAATATCTTTATTTATGTTACTGATAAAGTCTCTCGCATTCTTTCTATATTTCGAATATACACATTGAAAGTTTTCTAAAGTATTGCGCTATTATCTGGCACCAAATTATTTACTACCCTTTAGCAAACCTTTTAAAGGCGTTGAAAAAGGTATGAAATTTATATTAATAATTAAATAATATATTATAAAATAAGTTCTTATAAGTACTTGTAAGTGAGCAATGGAAATATTCATACATCAAACAAATCATTGGAACACACGACATCGTTATTAAATACCTTATTCGTATTTTTGATTTCGTTTTTTGACACTTAAAAATACTAGACATTTTTTCCATAAATCTTAGATGCTCGTAAGATGGAAAATATGTCTTTATTCAAATATCCATTACCGTGAACAATGAATGAAGTTGGCTAATTTATCTTGCATGACGACGATACAAATGAAATTAGGCACGTTTTTTGTATTCTATATCTGGTATAGTTGCATATGATTGTATAATGTGATTGTTTTTTTAACGATACTTGACGTCAATGGAATGAATTGTATTCAAAGAACGTATTAAGAGTGAGATGACTTCAATTCTGTCAAATTTATTCTCACTCGGCCATTCGAATTTTATTGACGTTTGCTCCAGCTAATAGGATGACCCACCTGGGAGCATCGCAAACAAGGCACGTTAATTTGCTCAGTCCAATTCATGATATTAGCGTCACTTAAAGAGGCGATAATTCTATTTGCGTTGCAGGCAATGTGACATTGCGCTATTGCACAATCGAATGCTCTGCGATGCGTTGTAAAGTGTTAGGTCATCTGCTCTTTACGTATCAGTTTTTTCTTCATCCACTGTCCATATCAGGGTGTTGTATTCGAAGTGTAGTGGTTTTTTTTTCTATAGTATCTGTAATTACTTTCTTTTTTCAACTAATTTACGTTTCGAGCGTAGAGTATTTTAATTTAAATATATAAGTAAAGCAAATAATAGTAGAACTATCGAATCTTTTAAAGACACAAATTAGACGTGTGGTAACGCATTTCTTAATAAAATTTGCGACATATTTGAATCATTTTCAATGCCGTCATCTATAATTCGGATACAAATGTCTTAAATTAATTTTTAGCGTGCATAATTATTCAAGAGTGTCCTGATAAACCAAATAAGTATCATTTCTAATATATATTGTGTATTTGTGTAACCTTTCAAGGAAATGAAAGTTACTTTTCACTACGCTTCCTTCTATAAATTAAGTATATTGTTATAACAATGCATTTCACCGTACTCACTATAAACCGGTTTCAGTCTAATTTAAGAAACATTCTTTTGGATAATGTAAATTCCAGTTGATAAACAGCTGTTCAACAATAATTGACTCTGTCAGACGATTACGTTTCCGAGCCCGAACCACAAAAAACAGTGTGCACATATCAATAATTCACTACCTATTGAAATAGATTCTCTTGAGTACATTGCGTTATTCAATTTTACGAACAGGTACCAAGTATTGAATAGCCTTAAGACTTTTACCGGAGCAGTTCGAATATTGACCGTTAATTGCTATTCCACTAAGGGAGTCTGGTACCCGGAGAGCGGATGTTGAAGCGGAGGATTTGTCAGCGTATTTTTTCGATCCGGGGATTCCTTATTTGGCAAGAAGTGCGGTGGGATGTCCCCTATCTACTCGAATTGCAGCCCGCCCCAACAGATGTGTAGCAAATTAATCAAGGGGACAGCCGAAGCGAGATTCCGGAGAAATCAGGTGTCTCCAATTATTTTTTCTCGAATTAGTTTCCTTTTAGGATCGCGAAGGTCCGCTCTGCTTACTCAGATTTATCTCGTTTTTGGCTGTGTCAAATTAATCTTGTATTATTTCAAAGTACTTCGCCTTCTGACTACTCTTTCGTCTTTGGATCGATCCTCTTTTTTTGATTAATTCATATTTTACGTGCCGATTTTATGAAGCGATTGTTACCTAGTTGCAATACAGTATTACAAATTCGTGAATCGAGTGTAAAATTTCTTTCCAAAAATAAGATATCCTTAATTGGTCGAGATAGTTTTGTGGCTTATTATCATTTCAACTGCGAGCCATTCGATATCCACTCAGTTTCAAAGAATGGATAAATAGGTACCGACTTATAAAAGATTTTAAAAATACTCATAAGATAGTAAAATTTAAATATCCAAAATAGCTTTTAAAAAAGTACGCAGAATTCGCACACTTCAACAGAGACAGCGCAGATCGGTTTTATTGAGGTGACCAATGTTCCCTTCCACGTTGCGCACACGCACAGCCACGTTAAACCACCAGCAGTAAAACCACCGCGCACTCATTTTAGGCAGGCGCGCACTCTATTAGTTGAAGAATACAAAGACCTGATAAATATTGCTTCAAATATCATAAAGTTATACAAAATAGTGAAGCATAAATTAATCAAACATGTTAAAGACATTTATTTTTCAATACATGATCGCTCCCAATATGGAGTATATGCTCTCTAATGAATCATTTCAATTTAAAATATGCTTATTTGTTGAATTGGCCTGCTCAGCCTTTGAAGTTTCCGCACAGCTAATCTCTAGGCTTAGATCATTGTTGGTGATCGGTGAATAAAACCAAACAACCTGCATATATTTTATTGTAAAAATAGTCGTGGAAAATTTTAAACACGTCCCAATTTGTATTATCAAATATGTTTGTATCATGCAGGTACAAGAGATTAAAGAAAAACAATATTACTTCGTTCGCACTAAACAAATTGTTCATGCATTTTGTTCATAATACAAATAATCACGAATTATATGACAACCTTTTTTCCTGCATAATCACGTCTGTGCTTGGATCACTCCTCGTCCATTAACCAACCCTGATTCTCTGTATGAGGAAAACATCTCTATGTAGGATAATAAATAACTGCAAGCAGCCAAACTCGAACAAGTGGATGATATCCGCAAACGGAAAAGCTTCCGGAAATATGAAGCTACTTTCCTCAAAATAATTCGATTGCTGATGGCCATTCCTAGAATAATCGACTAACGTTTCCTGTCGCGGCAGACATATCGAAAACAATGCGATGAAAAATGGCAGGAAAATGATACCAATACGATATCAAGGCAGATAGTACTATAAATTGATTGCAGTAGGCGGACAAGTGGGTATTTTTTATCAATGTATACTGAAGATATATCTCCTTACACCATTATCGTTCTAAGAGAAGTTTTGATTAGTTATGGGTTATAGTTTTATGATCCATGTGTTTGAATGAATTGATAAGTTTCTTCTGTTACAAAATTGTTATAGTAAATGCATCGGAGCAGAGTTTTATTGATGGATGTATCGATAAACCCTGCGTGGGAGTGACGATCGATGGCGAAAATTAGCAATTGAAAATCACGTAGTGTAGTAATTGCTATAATTAATAAACTAATTATTTTTATTCCATTTTCTGTTTAATATTTTTTTAATGTTTTATTATATAATAAGTCAAATGTATGGCACATTAGTGTAATGTCATGTATTGTATTGTTTTCGGATTTTAAAACCAATTACGTCATTTTGAACCGATAAAGAAATTAAGCATTTATGAATAATCCCTCTTGATTATGCTAGATTGGTTTAGTTTCAATATAGAATTTGGATCGTTTGAATTGTGTACTTTTCCATGAGTTTTGTTGCTAACGTCCCGGGTTTCGCCTTTCGGCATCTTCAGGCATTTCAAGTGAGAGAATGAACTTGAACTTCTCATTTCAATTGAAATTCCACCAAGCAGATTCAGTTGAAATCCTCAATCTGTATTTTATATTAAATATTGAAAATTGTTGTCATTTTTTATTATGTACTTTTTCATACGAAAAAAAAAGCTAAATCATTTCGCATGGCAAATAAAACGATGAGCTCATACAGCAAAAGTATCACTTGCACTCAGACAATAGGTACGATGAAATAATAAATAAAAGCAGGGACACTGCGGAAGTCGGCAAATGCAGTTTGTTTTTAATTTGCATAATGTAAACTGCAAACCAATTGGTCGGGCCGCTTCTGATGGTAATTTTGTTTGAAAAATATATCCAAGTGGGGAACTATGAGCGAATGACTAAATCCATTTTCATTGCAGACACCGCCATAACGCTTCGAAAGTTACAATGGATGCGCGTTATAGAGAATTTAGTTAAAATGTGAGAAATATACTAAATCGTTCAGTGAATGATTCAATTTCTCTAGTTGATGCTTTTATTCTTTGACATTTAAAATTTATCAAGTTAAAAAAAATGTGTAATTATAAGATTCTTTTTAAATAAATATAACGCCTAACATAATTTTGATTATTCCACGTTTTGTGTTACTAATTGTGACACACGGAGGCGAGGCCAAACAGTTATTTAAAATATTATATTAAAATGAACTCCCACGAAGTTAACGCAGAATCCATCGAAAGTATTCAGTATAGCGCCTTTATAACCAGAATTGGCACTTTACATCTCGTGTTTTGAAGCTTTGATTTATATCACGTCCTTCATCTCACCATCATAACTACAACGTTTCGATGCGCGAGTAAGCTTCTAAAAACTAATCCAAAAGTTACGATTGTACAAACGTCAATGATAACAGACACCGAAAAGATGCATATAAAACACCTTATCTTGTCTTCAGATTTTACCGGTAAAATTTAATCAGTTAATACCGGTTCTGTTGTTCAATACATTTTCAAACACAACAGCTGATTCGGAATAACGAGGATAATGGTATATAAGACCTTGAAATGCTTTGACACTAAAACATCAGAATAAATAAGTCCATCATTATCAGTGTTGTCACAGACACCAATTGTCATGGCTCATATGGATTAAAGCGTTTTTGAATATCTATGATGGGAATGTCCATATACTATACAAAGGTGGCATAGATTGGATGAACGGGTTATAAATTATTTTTTATTTTTAATTTTTTTTATCTGTATGGTCGTCATAATGATATTTTATCTGAAAACTTCTTGTTTCATTCATATTTGAAGCCAGTTGCAAGTGTTTTCACTGTGAAGGGATATTCAGCAATGGCTTTGGTCTCGTTTTACAATTTTAATAAATGCTTGATTGTCTTTTTATATAGCTAAATGATTTGTGTAAAATATTGTAATCCAATACATGGTTCATTGATGTCATTAAATCAATGTATTTTCGTTTTCAAATTGATAAATAAATAAACAATCATTTTGAATTATTGCCTTTGATGGTATGTAGCTTTTGATTCATTCGATGATTATTTTATTACATAAATGCACGTTTTCTCTCTGGTTTAGCTCGAGCAGAACCCTACCGCAATTTATTTATGCACTATGCCACAATTACGAACTAATGCCCAGATACGGCTGCCACTGTGGAAACCAAGCACATGAAATTTATTTTAATCACAAAGTTTACAATTCACATTGAGTTTTCCTACAATATGAAGGGTCACTTCTCATATTAAGAAGTAATCCGACCAAACCTTGCGACCCAAAACTTTTTGATATCCTTCATTCCTCTGGGTTTCGCGTCGCCTTGAGGGCAACTAACGAACTCAAATAATTTTATAATTTCTCGGACGAAAACACTATTTCATTGTTATTTTATCATTTAATTATTTTATGTATGTGTCAGGGGTGTAGATAAAGAAGACCGCTTATAAAATGGAAATAGGGCATATTTATTGTGTAGGACAGGTCGGTCCTCCTATTGCGTGTGACGGGATGTTTAAAATGTACAAAGAACCTACCACATAGTAACGATTATTTTAAATCATGACCGTACCTTATTTAAGACATATGTACTCGTTAGTGTAAATATTCTATGAGAACTTCTTGTTATTAATTGAGGATTTCGACTGAAGGTATTTGATAGAATTTCAATATCAATTTAGAATCGTTTCAATTTAGTACTTTTCCATGAATTTTGTCGCTAACGATACGATTTAACACATTTTACCCATACTTAACTCATTCAGATCAAAACATTCGCTGATTCCTCTAGATAATGAAAGTAACAATTAAACTTAGTGACCTACTTTTATTCATAAATACATATGTATATAAGCAATACAAACTATTTACTATGCGTCGGTTCAAATTCACTCGTTCACTTTTAAAGCCTGAAGATGTCGAAAGGTGAATCCCGGATCGCGAGGAACAAAACTCATAGAAAAGTGCAAAATTAATGCGATATCAAATTTTTTCCTGTTATTTGTTTACTCAACTTACCATTTCAGAAAGAAGCTTAGACAATACTGGCCGACAAACAAGGCAAGCTTGGAGTGATCACAAGCCCTTTATATCAACCTTAAAAAAGATATATTATTAAATAATATTCTTAACAGGACAGGATGCTCGCCTTTATTAACATTATTCCCCATCAATAGAGTAATCACCCAACCTAACTGATTGATTGCAGCTCATTAGTTTATAGTTTATTAGTTTGTAATGTTTAACGTCATTAGAAATATATTTGTTTGCTTTGTTTCGATTCTATAACCCTCTCTTGCGTCCCTTAAAAACGAAAAATCCCAATCTAATTAATTGATTGATTGCACCTTATTAGTATCATTATGTTATTGGATTGTTTTGATTCTATCACCCCTTCCTTGTTTCCTTTAGAAGGAAAAAAACCCGTAATCCATTTTGTAATTTCATAATTTAATATGTTAAAATGTTAGAATTTATCTTGCTTCATTACTTAAGCTAACTTTGCGATAGTAAGTCTGAAGATGCCTCTGAAAGAGGCGAAACACGTGTCACAGTTAGTTTCACAATACGTGGAATAATCAAAGTTATTTTAAACTTTATATTAAATTTTATTGATTTGCGTGGAATATTTATATTGTGGTACCACTCTCTGTTTTATGTTCGAAGCAAGCACTAGGGAAAACATAATGTAAAACAATGAATTCTTTATTTATCTCTCGGGCGATACATGGTATCATACTAATTAAACGCTTATTAAAAATTAATAAATAGCCGCATTATTTTTTGTTGTATGTATTGATAAGATATCTATTATTGTGTACGCAAATAGCTTTATTCATTGAATTAGCGGATGTATTTAGTATCTTATTATTTTACGTTTAACTTAGCCTAGTTATTGACCTATAAATTGCTTTGGTTGACTGTTTATCAGGAGTCATCACCCTCTGATATGGAAAGCATTTCATCAAAATATAATTAATCAATACAGCTTGCACACGATGACAGAAGAGAAAAAGCGTCAGTGGAAGTGGCCAAGCACGTAGCCGAAATTCGTTCAACAAAAGCAAGAAAACGGCAGTGAGGAAAACGCTATCTAACTTACTACCTAGCTTACGTGGATGCTGATACTTAATATCTTTGCACATTATTTTCGAACGCACTCAATGTTTGCCAGTTGCTAGTGAAACTATCAATGAGAGTTGTGTTTATTGTCAGTATTCATGGAGGGCTTTTTCTCAGATTGCCCCTCTCACACTAATCCTCTAGAATCTAAAGTTTACATGACAGAATCTTCAGGTAGAACACATCTTAGATTAAAATACCAAGATATTTGTGTGTCTTGAAATTTCCGTTTCTCAGTATTTCCAAACTTTCAGTCGGAAAACATATTTTTCAAAAAAACAGAAGTTTTCTGTAATAGCATTATTATGATTAGGTACGCGGCCATATTCAACGTGACCCACTTTTATAGATAGCAAATATCGATGTACATACTGCACACAAACAACGCATACAATCTATTTGTGTTACGTTTATCACTGTTGAATCAGTGGCGGGCCTTCCATATTTAGATAGAAGGAACTTTTGAATTTTCCACGCAGAGAAATCACACTTATTCCTCGCATCATTTCTCTTCCGCTTCTGATCCCAATATAAAACCGGGGACCAATTTGCAAAAAAAGATTTCATTAAAAAGAAGAAATACAGTGAGATTATTGGTGGCATAAGGATTGTAACTCAAAGAATAATCGTGTTAAATTAACTTAATCTGTTTATCACAAAAAGTTTTTTATTTAATTTTTGGCTATTGCTAATCGATTTGATCGACGTTTAGAAACTGAAATCTAAACAATGCATCATATATGACCGCCATGGTCGAGCTGTAGTGTTTCATGACCCGTCGCTATCCATAAATGTTAAACCCTAATTGGTATTTCGTACACCAAGATGGCGTAGTTTTGTATTCAAATGCATTTACTGTATTTCTATGTAAAATTGTTGCTACAATATTACTTGAGAAACCATGTAGGATTCTTAATGAAAAGTCATTATAGTTAAACAAATAAAACCCTTTTTTTCTACTTCTTCCACATATATATTTTGTAATGGTCCGGATTGGTTTCACTGATCGCGAGCATTTTCAACTGACATTGCTTATATGACAATTATATGCAAAGTCAACTTTCATTGTTTGAAACATGCAGATAAAACACATTATACATTCAACCGCAAGTTTATACGAAACAGAACGGTAGATGGCCGGAAATACTTTTACGCATTGTAAAGAGACGGATGCCCATATATGTGCTAAGTATTTTTTTTTCAAAGTGCATGACTAAAAAATCGTTTATCTTCCTTTATAAGACACATACATTTTTTCATAAAAAGCAATTTTCGTATAGCAAAAAGTCATTCACTGACATAACAGGGATATTATTATTCAGCAATTTTCTTTAACATATGGAAAACATATTTGTGATGATCGAAACCGGTCCTATTTTTTTTTACAAAATATCTGCGGAAGTAAAATGTGTTATTTATTTAAAGGTACTGAATTTCCACCGTGCAAGTGAGAAGTTATTTTTAACTGGTTGTTATTCTGTCGCTTAACCTCATTCGGAAAGGGTATGCTGAAAAAGGGTTGTGATAGAAAAGAACCAACGAATAGCTTATAGCTTCAGCTGTACCCTGTTTATAAAGTTGGGTGTCTGGAAGGGAATTGAACATTAATTCATGAATCGAATGCAAAATTAACTCATAAAACTGTGCGTTCTGGGATATCATCCCGATGACACCAACCGAATAGAACGAACGCCATATATATTTATGATGTCCTTTCTTTTTTAGGATCTCTATCCGTCATAACACGAATCCTGGGATGAAAATCGTAAAAAAAAATCGCCTTACATTCGAGGAAATACGAAAACTAAGCTAAGCTGTGAAAAGCTTACTTCTGATAATAATACGTAACTTCGTATTGTATACTTATAGATCAGGGTTCCGCAAATTTTCTGCGATGGAACACTTCACGATCCCGGAAAATTTTACGGACACTTTTGAGGTTGGATAGTTCCAAAATAGTTTCTTATATTTATAAGCGTGGTTAACCGTTCTGTCAATCTTAACAACTGTCGTTAAATTGACAAGACTTGTCAGGTAAAACAATATACCCCATTTTTTTACCATGCGTACGGGGTAAGACAAGATGGTCCTTCGTCTGTACATAGATACTTAAAGTCATAAATATTAGTAGATATTGATCATCTCTCGCCTTTTTAATTTGAAGTAGAAGATCTTCCTATAGATTTACCATCATTACTTAACCGCCACCGAATTCGGAACTAAAATATTCCCAATAGCTAGATACACAAAAATAGTCCTCATACACTAGTGATGCACCACCTGCGGCCCTCAATGACATTTCATATGGCCCGCAATGACAAATATCAATCACCTCAGAACTTTTTACGGACGATGGAAGAGCAATATAAAATAATAAAATTTTCAATTTTATATACATTGAAAATATCGATAATTTTATAAGTTTTAATCTTGCGGCCCTCGAACTATCAGAGAATTGATAATCTGGCACTTCTCCCAAAAAGGTAGTGCATCACTGCCTTACAGTATATAAATATAACATCTTCAAAAGCCTTTTAAGTTGTATTGTTTTAATTAAAATATACCTAAATAATTTATATTTGTTCATAACTTGCATATAAACATGTGTAAGTAAATAAACAATTTTGGTTGAGTATTGCATATCAGTCAAGCGATGGTGACGCCCTTGCTATCGGTCAAGTTATAATAGTACATCTATCGATTCTATATGCTATTCTGAGCGTGCTACGTGCGAAATTCCCGTACCATAATGCGTCTGGCAGGGTGGCGCGCTTCAAATATGATAGGAACAATAATATCGTTCCGCTACGTAAATATCAAAACGGCCGCACCTTCCCGCCCCTTGGTTCGCTCCGCACCCTTCCGGATAAGCTTTTGTCGATTTCCGTCGAACTTTTTGAGTGAAACAAATTACTTGCTGGCAAATGGGCTGATTGAAACTGAATATTCGATCATCTGTTATCAATTCTCCTTTCATACGACCTTCACTGTCGCCGAAATAATATCGAGCCGAGAAAGTCGGCAGGTGTTTGTGCTTACTGGCAATCCTTTATTCGGCAGATTATTAGGAAAGTCAATTTCAAGCGACCTGAAATAAAATTTTATGAATTTTCTATATTTCAATATGATTCACCGATTTCTTCATGTTTTGCCGTGAAGCTCAGGCGTCGACAACACTTTTGAATATATGCGTTTAGATCATGGGCTTCCAACCATTTCGGATGGCGACCCATTTTTATCAAAGCCATGTGACCAGCGACCCCGATGAAATTGAAAAAAGCACTTTCAATAATGTAAATAATAAAAACAACGAAAATGCATTCAAGTTAATATTTTGTTACGTTCACTGTAGAAGCTGGCGACCCATGGGTTGGGAACCCGTGGCTTAGATAAATGAAACATTTTTTTTCTACTACTTTCACACAAAATTGTATAAGAATCAGAAGCGGTTTCCCTTATCGCGAACATTTACGCTCTCGTCAAAGCTATATCTAGCCATCGTTCTGACGAAGGCGTAAGCCGAAATAGCCGTCAATTATATATTATATAATTTTTGTTCAACTAAAATATATTGCTATCTTTAAACAGTGTTATAATGGAGCTTTACCAAGTATATGCAAATTCAATCGATCAGCGACTTGTCAACACATTAAAAGTGATGAAAAAACTGATACATTTATTTTGTAATGAACAGGATTGGTCTCCTCATCGTCTTCATTTTCACTGATTTATTTCAATACAATGCCTTTCCACCAAGAATTGCCAGTTAACACCTCAACAGTGATATGCGTGATAAATAATTCCTACCATAATTTTACACAATTAACTTTATTATAATTTATCCTCGGTTTACTTACGATCAGAATATGGATACTTGTTGCGTATACAAAAACAAAACAGTAAAGTCAATGCCGGTTCAGTGAACAGTTTGTCTTATTTGAATCTTTCCGACTGACTTGCGATATTGATCGATTCCCTTTTTCGTTCGAATTGTGAATCATAAAACCATAAACCACAAACCGCACGTCGCAGGTGTCGACCTTTTCTCATTGGTACACAAACCGCACGCGGTTCGTCAACACTGCGAGTGCGAGGCGACGAGCCTTGTCCAAACAAGCACCGTCGATTGGTTTCTTCGCTGAACTCGCACACTGTATTATGATCGGGCTATTGTTTATTGAGCGTATGCTTTGCATATTAATTGTGAACCGAGTCTAGCAATTTTAGACGTGTCTCTGGGGTGATGATAAATTTATTCTTACGGAGTCATAATATTCTTATTAAACAAAGATAATCCTGTCGCCAATTTTGGGTATATTCTGGGAATAATTTTACTGGAACATGCGGCTAACGTTTCCAAAATATTTTCACGCGCTTTATGTCTATTATTTTCTAGTGCTTTCTCTTTCATTTACTTTCAAGTAAATCATTTTTTATAATTCTTACTACGAGTTTGAATAATATATAATAATAAATATGCATACTTTAAAACGTTTGTCAACGTAAACGTATTGCGTATTTCAAAAGTATTTTTTACAACGATTGGTTTGCAGCCAACGTTCTCCCTATAAGCGGAAAAGTTCACTGCGCGGAAATTTTTAAATTTTAATAACCAAGAAAATTTTCTTGAAATGCGTCATTAGGAGACCATATGCTCCACATTGGAGTAGGCATGGATTAAAAAGTCATCAACCTGTTTTATTATTTTTGGTTCTCTTTTTTGTTGATTATTGAGATATGCTAAGGAACATTTGATTAAGTGCTCGTTAAATTCATCAACTTAAATTCATCATCGAGTGCGCGCCAACTTAAGACTAGTGCGTGGTGGTTTTCAAACTGCTGCGTGGCCGCGCGCGCGTTACTTAGACAGAATATTGGTTGAAATGAAATCGAACGAATCTTTTTATTCGAATGTCTCAATCTTGATTGGAACCAAGTACCTTTAGCATAATTGCATATCTACTATAATAGTAATAGCTACAATGCTTTTTGGAAAGCCTTTAATTTTTTTAGCTTAAAATCAAATGATTATTCCGTTATATGATTTTATAATAATGTTTTTCTCGGATTTATTCAGTTATATTAAATGTGTAAATGTCTTTATTTTAATAAAAATGCGGCCAAAAAAAATGTGGACATGCCTTTTCCGAAAACAATCAGTGAAGACATTTATTTTTACATGATTCTGGCATTAAATATTTTCTCACCTATGGCAACATCAATATTCGTTTTATGTTGAGTTACTTTATTTGGCAGTAACCACGAATAGTGAAGATGAAATTTAAATTTCATTTACCTGAAAACGACACTAAGCTATACTTACTACCGTTTCCAATGTGGAGTCCGGGCAATTTTCCAATCCGCTTATTACATTAGATAGCTGGAAGTTTACTGCACTCTACGGGGTATGGTAAATAATAAATTTTATCATTCGACAGCTGATGTCGTATTTTCATATCTCTGAGCCAGCGTGAATAATGCAATAATTTATAAATGTCTCAAGAACTTTCTACGTACTAACAATACAAAGTTGAAAATTTCTTCGTTACTTGCAAAACATGTTTTATATATTTAACTGTTATTACGATAACAACTTTTAACTGTCAGATAATGCAAGTCCTTATTATAAATTTTGATTATCAATGCAAGTTGCCGTCGGTTGATAAGGCATCATATTCTAATAAATATAAAAATGCACAATAAAATGTAGAAAGTAGTAATAATTCTATCAAATCGATTACTTCTTCGTAACCACGCTTGAATCATCGTAGATTTGTTTGTTCTTTTTTTTAAATATTTAATTGATTGTTATAATTATGTGCCAATTCAATAAATGTATTTTTATTATTAAATGTAACATTTTAAGTTTAGCCGTATGCTTCTGCCAAAAACATGAATAGCTCGTTTCCCAATTCCATAATGTTTTTGATGCACGGAGTGGTAATCAATCAGATTTTTGCTGGCATTTCACTTCTCAAATGTTCGTTCAACCCAGTAAGAGGGCAACATTTTTATTTCTACGTATGAAACTTTCCATGCTGACTCAAACACTCCGGAGTGCTTCTTTGTAAAATAAATGCCACACAGAAAAGAATTTGTGAATATTAGAATATTAAACTCAGGAAAAGGCGAAATCATTTTTGCATCTATGCAACCATGCATTACTAGTGCTTTGATATTTTACATGATTGTTTATTATTATTTTTACTCGAGCCATATAAAATATTTCGGTCAATAAATCGATTCTGCTGAGAGGCAAACGGTGTTTGTGTTGTTAAATCCCTTCCCACCTTTCCAATCCCAAGAAGTGACGCATAGTGACAGCGATTAGCTAATCACTAGTCCTGTCCTAGTCCTCGTATATTTTCCTGCCATACTCTCTTCGAAAAAGAGCGGTGGAGCAACTGAATAACAAGCAGTTCTCGTAGAAAAAAACATATATTGAGATGAACTCCGTGAGGAGTCCATATGCTCCAAGTTGGGAGCGGTCATGGTTGAAAAAAATAAATATTAAATACAGCTTTATTGATCACTCTTAAGGTGGTAACTATCACTTCGTGGTGTGAAGACATTGTTTTAAATAAGTAAAACACATTCTTTAATATCACTAATATAACTTTGTAATAAAAATGTGTTTTATTATATTTTACTCCGTTCGTCCATTAAATAATTTTCCAAAAAAAATGTTCACTAAACGCATATATTTTAAAACGAAATCTACTCCCCATCTCAAATATTTTTTGCAAGTCACTGAGAAAGTGAAACAGACAGAATGTATTTTTGTTGTAATTTTATCACTAACTTCACTTTTCATGAAATGTGAGAAAGTAAGTATTGTATTAAGTAAAGGCTCTTTCACGCTTCCTTTCAGTAGATGAAAATTATGAAAATATTACAGAACCTTATGAACACGATTCCATAAATTGATTGAAAAAGCTGATATCTCAGAGAGCTTTTATTTGGATATTCGAAACATGTCATATGTAATCAAAAGTAACGAAACCACAACAAAACGACGTTGTTTAGTGTTTTTTTTCGATAGTATTTATTAACATCCCTGTTCTTCGTTTATAATTAATTTATTCATAATGGAAAAATAAACATAGAAAACAAATATTAATCATTTTAAAGATGTTTTCCCCGTTGAATGAACACCTAATAGATAAATATTAAATTATTTGCTCCACTGCACTAGGTGCACCATTAATATCTCATAGCGCGGCTGCACCCTGGAGACGTGTAGTCACGGAGTCAAGGATATGGCATATTGAAGAAAATTCGCGTCATAAATTATTTAACCCTTCTGTAATGGCAGAAGTTAATTTCCGCAACATCGCAAAGTGAATTTCAACACGGGCATATTTTCACTCCCCTCGGGACTTTAGGGGTTGTAATGCGTTGAATTGGAATATCGTAGATTTACGGACACTGAATATTTTAATTCTGTGGTTTATATTATTATCATATTTGGTTAACCGGCTGATTTCATTTAAATACGAGTCTTGTCTGTCCTATAAAATGATTTGTGATAGTGATAAACGCATTAGATTCATTTGGTCATTTACCTATATTTACGTTTTTGATAAACATAGCACTTTTTTTTAAATTCATTTCTGTTTGATTTAACTATTGATCGCACTTTTCTTTGAATAATTAAGTGTACCAACAGAATCAGCAAAGATGAGATATTTGTAACGAAGTCTGAAAACACTCGGCTTGTTTGTTTTTATGTTGAATGCTGTTTATTTGGTCTCGAAATAAGTTTTGAATGAAAATAAACAGTACATTAAACATCGGTATTTTATTATATTGATGGTCTTAAATGTTTAAAATGATTGAAAACTTCGAATTCGGAAATGAGCAAAAAATACCCCACAGTAATAGTTTGAATGCTCTTGGAACCTCCATTCCTTATGTCACATACATTTTACAAGAAGTTAATTTTTGTACTATCCACGGTTGACACTTTTTGATGTGCAGATCATATTGCTTATACCTTCCTCCTGGCTACTCGTGCAATTTCGATAAAATTATGCGAAACAATTTCCTCATCTCGTTAAAAAAAGGCATAGCGTTTATTATTGTTTTTACTGGAACTAAGTAGTACTTGTTAGTGGTGTTATTTTCCATTAACATACACGTCATTTGGAAAAAAATATACTGTGTCCAAACACAAACACTATTCACGTATAAGCTTTCATGTTTTGTGTAAAATTGAGCTAAAGATATATTTTGTTTCTAAATGTATAAATTATGCAGGATCGCGTTGTTTTTGTTTTACGATCACGTGATATCATCGAAAACGGCTTTCTTCTTGTAGGATAAAAGGGCATCGCCGCACCCTGCGTTATGGACCAAACTGTATGTATTAGTGGCACATA
The DNA here is from genome assembly GCA_028554975.1 of Himalopsyche kuldschensis. NCBI lineage: Eukaryota > Metazoa > Arthropoda > Insecta > Trichoptera > Rhyacophilidae > Himalopsyche > Himalopsyche kuldschensis. The sequence goes on from JAHFWI010000074.1 coordinate 785,873, forward strand.
GGGTATTATATACTTATTTAATTATTTTTCAATAGGTACGGTTTGATATCAAATAACATAATTATTTTTAACCAAAGGTAAACTATCATGATATGGAATTTAATAATCGTATTTGTCTCAGAACGATAGAATGTTTTACAGATGAAATATAATTAAAAGTCTGACCAATCTGAAGGTGATTCTCAAAGATGCGAAACACGTGTCACTTATTGTGACACACTTCACGACATAGAAAAAGTTATCAATTTTCATTTTATATTATAAATGAATTTCCGCAGAATTTCCGGTGAATTTCTCAACTGCTCGTCCTTCCAAAGTTTATTTTTTCCACATCTCATAGAAAAGTAGAGCTACAGACTAACAAAAAGTTCTTGTAAAATATTTTCTTAATTTTATTAGTTAACATAGTCTTTCAGTTTTATTATTTACTATTTCAGCGCATTTTACTAATTTGTTTGAAAAATTTAATATTTTTTGTATTTTGTTCCAGTACGCAACAAAATTTCAAACGTTTTATCAGTGTTTGATAAAAGTAATATTATTAAACCCCTTCTCCCAGTTGTGGATATAAATTGTTTTATTTTACGTGTTTTTTTTTTGTCCTTTTAGGTAATATAATTTTAAGGGACAATGCTCCCCCTGTAAACATTAATTCCAGTGCCGTAACAACTGTCCCCTCTCAGTCGTTAAGGAATTTAGAGTCGTAATATTTAATGATTGTAATAATTGACATTGCAACGCATGTTTTGCACCCTTTAGAAGAATTAACAGATGTTTTTCAGGAGGCCACTTAGAGTGCTAAATTCCCTTTTTAAAAAAATCTTAATCATACCAGAGATTTTGTGCATGCATATAGTAATTTTCTTCATAATATAATAAATAACCACGTTTTAAATGATTATTTTTTCATTTATAATTTTTTTGACTGCACCTCGTTATGGAAGGCGGCCGTGAAACAGTGGCGTCATAAACGGGAGGTGGTGGACCAACCAAATTGCACACTCAAATATAAATATATTTTAAAACAAGTGTCAAGTCATCAAAACGTCACCGTGGATTAATATTAGTTAACAGTGGTGAATCATCATTGAAACCTTATTTAAAAAATCGTTTAAATTTTGTACTTTTCCATGAGTTTTGTCGCTAACGACTCGGGTTTCACCTTTCGGCTTCTTCATGCATTTCAAGTGCACGAATATACTTGAACTGACCTTATTTAAAAATTACAAAATACTAATAAATAATTTAGTTATGATATAAAATTTAAAATAACTTTGATTATTCCACGTATTGTGTAACTAACTGTGACACGTGTTTCGCCTCTTTCTGAGGCATCTTCAGACTTACTATCGCAAAGTTTTCTTAACTTTGTGGAAGTTCATTTTAATATAAAATTTTAAATAATTGATTATTCCACGTATTGTGCTACTAACTGTGCCACGTGTTTCGCCTCTTTCGCCATTACCAACATTGTTTCCAATTAATAGAGTAATCACTAACCTATTTGATTGATTGCAGCTCATTAGTTTATAGTTTAATTGTTTGTAATGTTTAACGTCATTAGAAATATTTTTATTTGTTTGCTTTGTTTCGATTCTATAACCCCCTCTCTTGCTTCCCTTATAAAGGAAAAATCCTAATCTGATTGATTGCACCTCATTAGTATCATTATGTGATTGCTTTGTTTTGATTCTATCACCCCCTTCCTTGTTTCCTTTAGAAGGAAAAAAACCCGTAATCCATTTTGTAATTTCATAATTTAAAATGTTAGAATCAATCTTGCTTCATTACTTAAGCAAACTTTGCGATAGTAAGTCTGAAGATGCCTCTGAAAGAGGCGAAACACGTGTCACAGTTAGTAGCACAATACGTGGAATAATCAAAGTTATTTTAAATTTTATATTAAAATGAACTTCCACAAAGTTACCGCCGAAACCATGGAAAAAATTTAGTTATGCTTGAAAACATATACGTTGTATTATTTTCATTTTAAATTTATTCCTTGCAGTTGCTAACGTTACTGCACGATTGAGCAAGAGTAAACTAGGATTAATGGTAAATAATATAAAAAAATATTTGCTCATATTTTTGACGTGCTTTTCATTTATCCGTGTGAGAGCGGAGCGGGAAAAATATACAAACCCAAATTAAATATAAACTATTTCCTCAAAGGATTTTTACTACCAATAATATTATGCAATTATATACTGTTATGACAAACAAACAAGCGGAGAGAAATTCCGTAAAAAAACAACATTATTTTCATTCATTACGTTTATTATTAAAGGGATATGAACATACCTTCATAATATTGTATGAGGAATGTTCCCTGGTAGACCATTAAGTAAATTACAGCCACCCTGATTGGGTCGGAATTAAGTTTTCATGTAGTAATGGGTATGCATTTATTTATTGAACCGCGCATCCTAAACTTTTTAACGTCAATATTTTGGTTCTTTTTGTCCTAGCATTCTTTTTTTACTAATATGTCGGAGTTTGAAGCAGACAGTACTGAATGATAATAGCGGCAAGAAACTTCATTTGTACGCTAAGTCGCCGCGGGGACTTAAACGGAAATAGAAGAATGCTGAATTATTAGCTGGGAATGTCAAACAAAGATAAAAACGTATCTTCTACTGTGTGATTGTTTCATATACTTTAGGAAAACTTTCTCGCAAATGTGATTTTAAGGATATAATTTTTAATACGTTGGAAAAAAATAACAATGTATTTTAATTCTACAGAATTTTTTAAATATATTTGTTGATAACTATTTCGGCTTACGCCATCTTCCGAACTACATTATGTTATTACGGTGAACTATAACAGAACTATAGTTCTGACAATGGCTTAAGCCGAAATACCTTAAATAAATTAAATAATTTCTGTAGAATTATAATACATTGCAATTTTTTCTACCGTATTATAATGGAGTTAAGTTTAGTTAAGTAATTGCGAATTCAATCGATATATTTTTCATCAGTCATCACACATCATTCACAGATTCATCTAATCAGTTTTAAATTGAAAGGAGAAACAAACTTTTTTAATATAAAATCAAAAATAGTTATTGACACATGTTTCGCCACTTTAAATTCGGAAATGAATTAAATCCTTTCGGTAGCTATCCAGGATCTTCACCGTCGCAATAATTGACGCATTACGGCTTTAGATAAGTTCTATTAAATGTTATGAAAATATCAATGTACGTAATATGAATGAATATAGTTCTTTGATTATATAATATTTTTTCCCCTGTGAGTAATTACTACATTTGTAACACGTTGAGGCATAAGACATTACCCATCATAAAAACTCCAGCTAAAAGCCTGCCTAGGCGCGCCTTCGTTTGAGGATCTCTGTAATCAAGGTAAACTTTTTGTTTCACTGAATATGCTCCTATATGATAGTAAATACCCACGTAATCGTGATTGAAATGTCCACCTACATGCTGTTATAGTCGGTAAGGATATACAATATATTTGTGTTAATATGATGCCTAAGTATACATAGAATCGCGTGATCGGAAGTAAGTAACTCGCAAGGCAACAACCGGGATAATGAATTCGAGCTATTTTAAATGGTTTATAAAGCATCGGAGAGCCTGAAGGAAATTGCCAGTGAATTAATGAACAGGGTTTTATTATAGAAATTACATTTATAATATTACGCGGTATGTGGTATCTTGCGGTGTATTAGATGCAGGTCCCATTGAATCGAGCATTTTGTGCGTTTGGCGATGGTTAAAGAGTATCCACTTTCATTAAACAATTCTACGAAAGAAAAATTCTGGCTGTCAATTCTTAGTGGAAAATAATTATTAAAAAAAACAACTTTCAGGACCGCTTTCGCTCATCGCGAACATTATCGACTGAATTTGGAGCGTAAATGACTTTAAATAACCCCAAACTTGAAAAAATTTCGATACAAAAATGCAAGAAGATGAAAAACAATTATTACATAATTATATTCTTATGCATTTTTTATAAAGATAATCCAGCAATATTAACAATGATTATCATGTTTTTTTTACTTGTATTCGTTCATGTTTATTAAGAGGATATATAATATCTTATATATAAAACCGAAACGGGGGATGTATGTCTGTAATTCCCCTTTGCATTGTTGTTGCAAGTTCAAACGAACGAATTGATTTCGTTCGCGAAATTTTCGACGGGAAATTTGTTTCGTTATCAATGTGTGTGTAGAGACTCCAATTACTCGAGTATCGAGTAGTACATATATAAAACCGAAACGGCGTATGTACGGCTGTGGGTCTGTAATTCCCTTTTGCATTGTTGGTCATTAAGTTGCCATAAAAGCGAATATGAAAGAAAATATGTTTGATTTTTTTTTATCGGCGAAGACATTTAGTCAAAATGTAATAAATTAGTCTTCTACTGAACTTTTCCCGGCTTTTATTAATATAATTATGTTTTTATTTATGTGAAGGTATTATTTGACATTTCTTTGACAGCAAATTAGATTTTTTCTTTGAATTTGGACATTTTAATGGGCGAGAATGTCATCAAATTAAATAAGGTTTGTGATTTAATTTTAACTCTATTTTGGATGTTAGATTTTGTGATTTAATTCTGTCGAATGATATAACATTAAATAATTATTGGTCGCTTAGTCCGAGCGACGCCGGGTAGCAATACTAGTTAATATATAAAATGTACATTCGGGGACTTTTGTTTCACAACCCTAACAATATAATTTTTTATTTCATCTAATATTTCATTAACTTTTCATTGGCAAACCATCATGTTCATGAAATATGTTGAATGAATTTAATATAAGCTCTTAATATATCGTCAATATTATGCCTTTATATTCGAACGCGTTTATACGTTTTATTAATCCTCTTACATTGTATTGACGTCAGTATTCTTATTATCTGATTACCAATTCAGATTAGCTTTTTTAATTCTGCTTAATTCGTGAGTGTGGATGTGCCTTTATGTGCATAACACATACCAATTACTGGGTAGCGTTAGTTAATTAACTTGATAGGGTACATGGTAATAAAGTCATTAATTATCACCGTGTTGGCTAAAATTATCTCACTGAAAACTCACGGCTTACTTGAAAAGAAGAATGATTTCCACCACACAAACTGTTTAAAAGGAAAACTTATCATATTTTAAAAATACCATCGATACCTGAAGATTCTTTTCGTTCCGTTTTTTTTTATGAAGTAAACAGCATTAGTTTTTAGAAAAAGACGTACATCTAATTATCTTGCAGTTATTTTATTGCTGTTAAAATTTGTTTGCAAATACTTAACGGAATCTCATCTCTTCGTTAGTGCGAACCGAATGATTGTTGGTGTGGTATTCTTTATCACGGATTGGAATGACTTCCGATCACGTACCGGCTGCCGGTTATTCAATTGATAGTTTTTTTTATAAAATGCGCCGACTTCGCATAGCATGCCCGGTTGTCTTTCCTGCGCCATTTATTTGCTGTCACACGGAGGAAGTAGAGGTAAACACTTCGGACATAAATGGATTAAGTCAGGATGTTTATTTAACAGCTGTAGTAAGGCCACTTTTTGCGTGATTATATCGCAACACTTTATTCCGTATACGGTTTCCTTATGGTCCGGGCATTTAAATCTGAAGAATAAAACTGTATCGTTGATATTTTTTAATCGATTCCTCTTCTCGTATGGATCTCATAATTATACAGTATACTTTCGATGGTTTCGCCGGTAACTTTGTGGAAGTTCATTTTAATATAAAATTTTAAATAACTGATTATTCCACGTATTGTGCTACTAACTGTGCCACGTGTTTCGCCTCTTTCGCCATTACTAACATTGTTTCCAATTAATAGAGTAATCACTAACCTATCTGATTGATTGCAGCTCATTAGTTTATAGTTTAATTGTTTGTAATGTTTAACGTCATAAGAAACATTTTTATTTGTTTGCTTTGTTTCGATTCTATAACCCCCTCTCTTGCTTCCCTTATAAAGGAAAAATCCTAATCAGATTGATTGCACCTCATTAGTATCATTATGTGATTGCATTGTTTTGATTCTATCACCCCATTCCTTGTTTCCTTTAGAAGGAAAAAAAACCCGTATCCATTTTGTAATTTCATAATTTAAAATGTTAGAATAAATCTTGCTTCATTACTTAAGCAAACTTTGCGATAGTAAGTCTGAAGATGTCTCTGAAAGAGGCGAAACACGTGTCACAGTTAGTAGCACAATACGTGGAATAATCATAATCATAGTTATTTTATATTATACAGTATGTTGACATTTTTAAGTTCAAAAGGATGACTATAGTAATTCAGCTTTGGTTTATCTCTATTTTAAAAGTGTGAAGATATAAAATGACTTGTTCGCTTGCAAGCTTCTGTAACCTATCGTCACTTTGAGCTCCACTAGAAAACCGGTAGGGTCAAGCACTGTCACATACGATATCAAGTGTCGATTCAATCGTTTGAAAACCGATCTTTTGATAGAAAAACTATGAAAAATATCCGCCCTTTTGAAATGAGCAGTTACGGTATATTTTTTTTGTTTTTTTTTTCATATTTTTCTAAATTGAAATACTACATTTCCTATTTTTTCGTTTTTTCTTCTAGGAATATATTTCAGATTTATTTCACAGTCAACATAGCGGTATGAACTAGTCTCAGACCAAATTCATGTTTAGGCCAAGAATCAAATCTTGTTTTTGAATTTAAGATCATGGATGGTTAAATAAATGAAACACAAAACATAATTTTCACCTTGAGAAACTGGTCCTGATCTTTTTCAGAATAAAATAATTTAAATAATGCCTTTCCACCAAGAAATCAGAATATCGAAATGTTTTACTCAAGCGAATGTTACTCAAGTGAATTGAAATTAAAACTATTTGGCAATTATGCGTAATTAAATACCAAAAACAAACACTGCAAAATAGGGTCTTCTTTTAAACAATTCTCTAAGACAATTTAGTTTATAACATAAAAGCTCTTTCGTTGTTGATGACATTGGATTAATATCATGTTACTTACTTGCGTAGACATAAAATACTAAAGATATGTAATCCCTTGTTTTGAAAGAAAGCTTACGTTAGCGAATAGCTTATTGCAAATGAAAGCTAGTATCTCGTTGATATTTTTCTTGAAAATTTGTCGATTTAATCCAATAATGAAATTACACAATGGCCTACCAATGCCACAGTTAGGCACTCCGATTAGGAGGCCATATTCGACACAAAATGTGAAATTAATGTTTCGTTCCAAATGTTCAAGAAGTTATGTACGTATATCTTGGTAATATTTGCATAAATGACCATTGCTTGAGATTGTAATGAAACGTGAATAAAATTTAATATTTTTACATTTTAAATTCACCACATCAATCAGAATATATGGAAAATATTGAATGAAAAAATGGTGAATTAACTTTTCAACTATTCTTACTCGCTGGTGTATTCTTGTGTCGCCAAAAGTTGATGAATGTATCTCGAGAATGTTTTTGACCCTCAAAAAGGATTCGAGTACATGACGAGAATTAATTGATTATTGACCTTTCAGAAAGATAAAGTTATTCTGTAGAATCTAAATAAAATGTAATTTCAGTCACAGAATATTTCCACTTGGAGTAAAAATTTTCTACCAATATTAAGCAAACTACTTAAGTTTGTATTTTGAACTTCCAAATCGTTTTTTGATGCTGCTATTATGGTGTTTGCGTTGAACGAGCGGCACTCGTCGTGAGGCAGAAGTCGTTGACGCCTAACCTCTGCAGACAATGGTCTCGGAAGTTGAATGGGTTTCATAGTCAAGTGGGTAAGTACCAAGACTTGCTGCGAGTGTTGATTATACAAGGTTCGTGCCATAGACGTAGTAAGCTCATTGTGTTTTCCATCATGGCAGAAAACGAGAGCTCAATAGCCTCCATGTAGAAAATTAAGTTTATATTCACTGAATTAAACACTCTTTTTTACAGCTATTATTCGTATAATATTCGCTCGAGCGAGAGCTATTTGAATGTTTCTAGTTGTTTTCTTCGGATATTCATCACCGATTAATCGAAATACTATATAACCTTTAAGCAGCTGATATAATAATGTTATGTTATATATTCCTTTACTTGTCAAATGCAGGGCGCATTGGCGTCAGCTGTAATGCCATGTATTGTATTTTTCCAACACATAAAAAAAATGGAACTGGTTTCGCTCATCAATAGCATTTTAAAATAAAATCAGTATAATTCGTGACTATGAACAATGTGTTACTATTTATTACAAACTTGTCTGAAGTGCCCAGTTTTAATGCACGAGCGTAATACTTATCTATGTAAAACTATACCCACTATAATGGAAATTGAATCAGGAAGGACCGTGATGAAGCGTAGCGGCTTAGATAATCTATTACGTCTGACTCCGATTAGGCGAAAGCTGCTGTTCGAGCATAAGTGCATTATCCAATTATTGGATCGTGAAATAATTCTAAATGAGTTATAATCTATCAGATCAATAAAGGAAATTGATTATTTACGAAGAGGAAGAAGTAGATATTTTTTCCTTCTTTCGTGAAATAATTTGAATAATTCTCAATAAACTTATCAGATCACAATAAAGAAAATTGATCATTTAAGAAGAGGAAAAAGTCGATATGTTTTCGGAGAAAGCCAGACGTTTTCCTTCTTTACTTTCAATATACTTGGCGCTCTTGGACTGTATTTAAAATAATTATGTGATGCAAAAAATAGTAAAACTCTGTTTTTTTGTTTATCTAAAATTTATTTATCTGTTTTATATAATTAACTGAAGTTGTTAGTTTAGTGGCAGGTAAGTAATGGTTAAATTTCTAAAAAAACTAATTTATTGAATTCCCTTTTTTGAACGCACAGATTGTTTTCATGAAAGAACAAAATACAAGCATTACCAAAACTTCTGCTCACGTGGAATATTCGTCTCAACTTTTTACTCTAGCAATTTATTTTATTATTTTCGCCGTTCAGGTAGCGACAATATTGCCGAACTTATGTTCTGGTAAGTGCTCAAGTCATATCCTTCTTATTCGACAAATGACTTTAGTTCATTTCCAAGCGATAAAATCTTTCCAACATTATTTGTCGGTCCATTAAGCGCAGCATTGGATTGTAATCGATTCCCCGCCAGGTTTATTATGATCGGAAACGGAAGTCAGTGCAGCCAACCGTCATAGCTGTCGCGTTTTTCCACATTGTATTACGGCATTTCATTATTGTTATTATCATCAACTATATTGGGTAAAGTTCTAACAGGTGTTTTTCGTATGCCAGTTTCAATAAAGGCAGTGCTCATCAATATGTGATTGAAATATAATTTTAAACAATCATTTACTGAGGTTCTCACCAAATTTCACCATTATCAAAATACGTTTTGACATAAGAGTTCTAGCCCTAATGAAACTTGATAAAAACCGATGTAAAACATTTCGTATAATTTCGGGGATTTTATATTCATTTATACAATGTACATTATCGGTCCCTGTGGTCTAGTGGCAAGAGCTTTGTCCTAGCGATCTGGAGACCCGGGTTCAATTCCCGGCAAGGTCAGATTTTTTCAATTGAAAAAAAAGAGAACTTGGGCTGGGTGTATGTTACTTATCATCGAGTTAATCTCGTATGACTTTCACAAATAAGAATATTTGGCGCATTGGCGTAAGCTGTAATGCCAAATATTGTTTTATTATTTAAAGTTAGTTATAGTCTTATTACAAACCTCACTATTCGCAATGCGAAGAATGATTGAAACTCTGTAAGAAAACGAATAACACTGTAAATTGGCAAAGAAGTCTACCGAGTAAGTTCCTTTGACACATACACTCTTCTGAACTCACTCACGTTCACATGGAATATGTCGACACGTTATTATAAATATAAAAGTCTTATCGGATGGCATACAACTAACTTTCAATACGCTTTACTTATGGTAGATGGTATGTATTATTGAAGATACAGATTTATCATTAATAAGTGATTAATAAATCAAAACTGTCCAGTTGAAAACATCGAACAAGCAGGTTTACTCCCATCCCATCAATAGATACGGAACGAGCATTTGTACGTTTGCTTCTCATTTTTTAAATCTGAGGATGTTTCTCAATAAAGCGAATGACTAACTGACACAACAGCAGAAATGCAATATTTACTTCTAAATGAAAACATAGTTGCTTTATCTGGCTTAGCGAACTAAACTCATTTTGATATATATTTCTTAATTGGTACATTTGTTTGTTTGCTAACAGAACTGTATAATTAAACAATTATATTCTGCGAGTGAATTTATATTCATCGTTGGAATAGTTAGATAATTGACGTAGTGGAAACTAACAGTTGGGCAGATTTCATCATTCAAAAAGAAAACGCCAATCGACCATCCATGATCAATTAGGTATTGTTTGTTATCCATTGAATCGATGAATTCTGTTCAATCATCCAAGAATAGAACAATGATATAACTGGACTTGGACACAAATGACTCAACTGTTTATGAAACACTTAACAGATTCTTGCCTATTTTATGGAAACCCCATTTCCAATATTTATGAATGCTTTCGAGTGAAACCATTTAATTGCTTTTTCTCGTTTGCATAAATAATTGTTATAATAAAACGTCTTTGAATAAAATAAATTTTATACTATTACTGTTTTTGAAGATACGAGTGCCAATTGGACATCATTTGTTTTTTATTGTATTCGTGTGTATTGTTTCATATGTGAATGTAGGCCAAGGCCACGTGAGTTATCTACTTAATAAATATTAAAGAATTTATATAAATGTTTACAGTGGAGACTGAACTCAAAAACGTCATTTTTGTCCGTACATATACGAAAAATTGTACTCTCGAAATTTTTTGATTTGGGTTAGGTTAGGTTAATATAGGAACCAAAATAGAGCTTTTACTTCGTGATTTCTTTGACACAGCATCTTACTTACCTGGCAGTATTAATTTATTTGGCAAGAAGGCTTTTTTTCCGGTAATGGGCAGAGTGAAAAAAAATCTTTTTTTCAACACGTCACGAAATACAGTTAATAGATTATTTATTAAAGAAAACTAAATAACGCACTAATAATAAACGAAAGTAATCTTATATTAACTTCGAATTCACAAAAAAAAAATATTTTTTAAAAGGCTTCCAGATTATTTACCCGAAAATAAATTACCCGAAAAAAACAATTCTGTTATTAGAACAGAATTTATATTATTTGAATAAAATATAGCTTCAATAGAATATTTTGTATAAAAGATTCAATGAATCAGTTAAATTGAGACGAATAGTGTTATACCTTAATAAACAAACTGTCTAACACAATTTATGGTCTTATAAAATCTGTGTGCTTTGAATTATGATTCCCTTTGCCCTGCTATTTTAATTAACTATAGTCATTTAACTGTGTTGGGACTATTTCCATCTGTACAGACCGACCTGAGTCGAAATTATTTTACAGGGAGACTTGCAAAGCTTTTATTTATTTTCTGGCGTGTAACGTGTTTCTTAAAACTCAAAATCAAAATGACTGTCTACTCTATGTCCGGTCCCAACTTGAAGCATATGAACTACTCAATCTCAACATGTTTTTTCTACCAGAACTGCTTGTTAATCAATTGCTCAACCTCACCTTTTCAAAGAGAAAAGGAATTGAAAGGATTTGAAGACTAACACAGAACCAGTGGTTAGCTAATCGCATTCGCTACGCGCCGCTTTGGGGGATCGGAAAAGTTGGAAAATTTTTTTAACAACACAAACACCTTCTCGAAAACACGAATTAATCTTCTCGTACGGGAATCGAACCCGAGCGGTCCGTCACGGAAGCCAACGACGTTGATCACTGCATCACAGACCGGACTACATTAAAATAGAAAGAGTAAACTTTGAAGAATTCAGATATTTTTGGATTTGATAAGTTTACCTCAAACTTTTTATTGACATTTCAGTAAAAACATTCTTTGTTCAAATCCAACAGTTTTTCACACGTGTTGATCGTTTTTTTCCGGAACACATTAATAATCTGGATACATATTATCTTGTGTGAAACTTTCTACATCAAATGAACCCCTTTCGTTGCGAAGCTGTTGTTTTGTTATCCGTTTGTTTACCCTGTCTGAGACGAAAACTTTCTCTTCGTCTTGTTAATACTTATCATTGTCGCTGTGGCAGATTTTGATTATCTTGTTTCCTGGATCGGAAATTTTCCCCATTATGTTTGTGTCACGGTGTTATTAGCACGTCAATTAATCTCCCGATGCTAACAGGGCCGTATGCGGCTTATGATAGCCAACTTGTGAGATACACAATCAATATTGAACTTAACATGAATCACTTTTAAGGTGTTCACTGTCAATACTTGGTGGAAAGGCATTATATTAAAAATAATAATACATTTTTAGTACTTTTTCCACATAAAATTTATTTGATCAGGACCGGTTTCGCTCATGGCGAGCATTGTCAACCCAGCGCCGTGCGCGAAACCGGTCCTGATCAAATAAATTTTATGTGGAAAAGGTACTAAAAATGTATTATTATTTTTACATGAATGCTAACTTAAGGCAAATAAATTAAATATACACGCATTCTTTAAATTACTTTTACTTGCTTGTTCACTGTCAATGTCAATACTTGGTGGAAAGGCATTATAAAAAAATAATTAAAAAAAAATAGTACTTCCACATACAATTTATTAGATCAGGACCGGTTTCGCTCATGGTGAGCATTATCAAATGGCCCTGATTCAATAAATTTAATGTGGAATGAGCGTTAAAAATGTTTTATTATTTTTTTCACTCTTTAGATATTTCAACATGTATTGTAACTAAGATCAGTGCTAGTTTCGCTCATCGCGAGCATTGTCACCTGAAAAGTGTCAGTTAATTCACTTAAAGTGATTCCTTATATTCTTCTCTAATTGTGATGTCTTCTCTAGATGTGAACTAATTGATATGGAACAATTTAGCTCACGATATTATTTGTCGATTGATTGAGCTAGGATAATCAGTACCTACTTGTGCAGTTGTTCTAATTAAAAAATATAAAAATAATAACGGTTTCCGGTTTATATTATTTAGTCCGTAACTGGTTAAAAGGGTTGTTTCTTATTGTCAAATATTGATATAACCAGAACAGAACTGATATATTGTCGCTCCTTTTCACAGTTACTGTGTATGTAATTACTGATAAATATCGTACTTATAAAAAAAATGAAACGAAAAAAAAAATACTTTAAAACTATTTCTGAAATCATGATTATAATATTCTAGATTTTGTCTTCAAGTAACGTGATTAATTGGTTCCAAGTAAGTATTGAAGTAAAATTGATCTACATAGATACATACACTTAAAAAAATCAAAAGCAAATATTATTTATTCAGGTATATGATAAATTGTGCATATTTTATTTCACAAATAGGTATCTATGCGTACATGTATGATTGTATGTTTTGGAATATTACTTAAACAGCTTTATCCAGCTGGATCAAATCTTGTTAATTTCCAAAACTGAATTAACTTTAAATTAACGTCAAATCGCGTAAGTCGCTTTTTTACAATATTCGTATGGTTTCGGTGATTTTTGATTCACTTTAAAATGGCATATGAATTGCAAGTTTTCCGTACATTTGCGCTCATATTTAAAAATATTTTATTTAAGCGAATCAACATTTAATATTGCTATTTATGTGCAAATAGACGGTACGTTTGTATCACTTAATTTGCATAGTGTCACGCCAGCGAAAATTATTAAAATATTATTAAAACAGCCTCTGTGTTTTTTATGTTTACATTTGCATCATTAATGACTTGCAGTGTCGTTTTACGATGAGTTTAAACAGAGGAAAATGTATTACTCTCGTTTCAATTTTAATTAAAAACTTGAACAAACTCGTCCAATTTTGTTATTTTTCTGTTTTGTTTATGCGAGCTGCAATACAACTAAGCTGTGAAAACGCCACCATTGTCAATCTGGAATAATTTTGTTTGATAATATCTTTATAAACTTCAAAACTTTTCTATTTTTTTGTTTCAAAGTGGTATGCGATTACATCACTCGTGTTTATGATAGCATTTGCTTTTTGAAAACAATTCGAGTAAATTATTATTTTAGAACCATCCTTGTGTTTTTTCATTCAAATTTAAAACAATATGATATCTTATCTAGAATATTGTCTTGATTCTTGAAATAATTATGATTTTTGATTATGAGTTTCATTGAAAATATTGTTTACTTAAATAACGAATATGCTAGAACGTTTGCTAGTAAGTTTAATTTTATGACATGGGTTGGCTAAATTCTTTTTAAAAAAAAAAGTTTCACGTTATTTAAAGGAAGCCAATATTATAATTAACGTGTATTATTATCTCTTCCTACCCTTCTGAAATACACCACGATAACGTCGTGTCAATTTTATAAATCCCACTATTATATTGTTTCTTGTTTGCCACCCCCGGCTGAAAGTTTCATAATAACTTTATCCTTTCTGACATGTTTATATAAAGCGGCGGGACGGGATTCGCTTGGTCTTACTACAGAATTACAAACGGTTTTAGACAACTAAACAAGGTGAAAGAAAGTTACCAAAGAACAACGAACGGTTGTTCTTTTGTGCGTTCTACTGTTACTTAAATACCTAAATATCAGAATCATCTTCTTTATTATAAAATTGTTGATATTTCCTTATGGAGCGCATTTGGCGAATTGCGATATTTAAAGTGATAAGTTGACCAATTGACATACAGAGAGCATAACAATACATTTGTGAAAACTCGGGATAGAAATCCACAGATCGATTTAAAAATGTATGAATGTTTTCATTCGAGGCTCGGAATTAACCGCGCAATCGAGTATGATGAATAGCGTAATTGAGTTGACTGTTGTTTTAGGTCTGATTTATTTTATACAATTAAATACGTTGCCCTTTGTCTTTATTACAGTTGAATTGTGGGTATTTGATACGAATTGTTACGCATCGTAATTAAAAGGAATTATTTTCGTAATATCTCTCATAAACACAATACGCGGGAGAAAAGGTGTGTGCTATATTTAAATTTGGCCAAGCGGCGTGAAGTTAACTCTATATAAATATATTAGTTGTCATATAATTTATAGTAGTGTATCTTAGCTTTAGTTTTTTACGTGTTTCAGAATATTATTCATATGTTGAATTCAATTTTTGTACAATTGTTAAAATGATACATTCAGATGGTAAAATTACTTATAAATAATTCTCTCGTAATTCTAATAGACTCATTCTTCAATTTCATTATTCTTCAAGATTCTCGACTAAAACCTCTAATGGTAATTTCATACTCTCAAATATTTAACCTTAAAATAATGGCAGACACTTTTGATAGTTTATTTCGACAACGTACAAGCACTCACTCACTGAATATTAAAGTGTGGGTGTGCACTGCAGTTACAGTCCCACACAGGTGAACGCGTCGGCGAGATATCCGCAAAGTGCATACAAATCTCAGATTAATGCACCGCGGTGAGGTGAGGCGGGCCGTGAAGGAGATTCAATTAGAAGTTACCCTGCTCAAGTGACACTGTAATTAAAACAATCAAAGTAATCACTGGATGCAGCTCAGAACGCTTCACACGTGATTAGATATTAATTTGTTGTCATATCTCTTTCCTGGTCTTGCGCTACGGCGTATTTCAACTACAAAATTGAATTATCGTGATTGAAAAAGAAACTTTAATCTCATAAAAATATAAACAATTGTCGAATTTATATGATACAAATTAAAAGGTACCGTCCGACGTCATTCGTCCAGTGACGCGTTGGCCATTGCAAAAGTAGCACCTCTTATCGAATTCGCGTCAGAGGTATAATTTCATTGTTTGCATAAGTTTTGCATAACCTATTTTGCAATACCGGCACTTAAATTTGTGGCTCCGGTATTAACTATGAAATACCGACTTATTGTCTTTCGGTTGCCCATTCCCTTATATAAACTGTTAAATATTACATTTCATTATATTTTTATTTGTTTTCAGTAGCATTGTTTGCTTAAGTCAATTTACTAATACGTTAAGTATTTCTTTTAATATTATAGTATATTGATTAAAGTTAATCTATTTTAGGCGTTAATATCCAAGTGACGTAAGTAAGGGATGTCTATAAAAGATTTCTATTGAAATGATGACCTATTGTCTATTTTCTTCGATTTGTATATTCCAAATAATCGGGCAAATAGCCAACATAAGAACAACAAAACGCTGAAAGCTTGCCAAAGGTTACTGGAAAAAACAAGTTATTCTTCCACAAGGGTAAATAAAAAATGTAAAACGGTAAAAGGTATATTCGCATAAACTTTGTGTAGATATACTTTTGAAGTCTATGATGCGAGCAATTTGACATTAGATTAATGTGGTTACAAACCAAATCACATTTATTTTTCGTTATAATTTTGCCATTATATAGCTGTAAAGCCATTCGTATAAAGTATATGCAAACAGTATTACATTTACGACGTTGAACATATCTTACTAAATTACGGCGTTTACCGTAATTTTTATCCCAGGAAGCGAACTGTGAAAAACCAACGAGACAATGTAGTGCTACTTCTGAGAGATGAATTATTGTCATCAAAATATTGTTATTGTTATAGAGCTTTGTGTATTATGTTAAAAATGCAAATAATTGGTCTTAATTCAATTTCCTTCATATATGTATGGTCACCTGATATTAATACCTACGATGCCTACACTATTATGTATTATATTACTACAGTATTATGAATGATTGCATAAAAAATACTCTTTGATTGTAAAAGATTGATTTATTTGATTGTAGAATTTTGAGATTAAATATAGTAATGGGCATCGTACAAGAATTATCTTGAAATAATAATCAATGTTTCAGCGTCAGTATTTGCTTATCAAATTTAAAAACAATGACTCATAATTCGGATGAATATTTTTTTCGAAAACCCTTCATTGTCAGTCAGAATTGTAGCAAAAGTACTATTGTGTCTGTGGTGTTATTGTTTGCTAATTAATTTTGAGGATAGAGTTCTTTCAACAAGTTTTTAAGGCTAATGGCACTTTAATACTTATTAAAGCGTTATTTATACAAATTCTATACAAGACTAATGAAAGTATGATACTTAATTGGTACTACGAATATGCAAATAATTCAAAATAAATGAAAACAAAATCGGCATAATAATATCAAATATACTATATTTAAAACATTAAAGACCTCCTCTTTACAATACTAGTTTCTAGCTTAGCTTTTGTAAAATTAATGATGTATTTTTGTTTTTATTCCTGATATTAATAAATCCAATGTGGATTAATTACAAAATATATGTTTATATTTTTTATTATAATGCTATTCCACAAGTATTGACAGTGGACACCTTAAAAATAGCTTCTTTATGTTCTAAAATATTGTGACGTATTTAAATTGCATATATTTATAATACGCATGCTTTATAAAGATGTCACTCATTTTTCACGAGCTAAGAATTAGTAACTGTTCCCACAGTCGAGTCGTAATGTACGAATCGGGTCTACGTGACGAGAGATCGGGGTATCCCCGAAAGAAACTCCGCTCATGTTATGCGGAATCCAAGATTACTGCGATATCTTAAACGTTGCGCGAAATACTCGCTCGTCGTTTCCTCAACATACAAACAGCGAATTTTCACACACGTAGCAGAAATATTTACCCCTTGTTGGATAAAACAAAACCGTTGGGCGGTGCCGGATTTAGAAATATGGTACGGTTAATAAAACACTTGATTCATCGGGAAGGGGGGCTGGACGTGGGTTTTTGGATCGAGGCTGACCGCGATTCAGCGAACCCACTTCATTGAAAAACATTATTGAATCCCTATCTCTTTTTGTTTGCGTATAAAATACGTGACATTATCTAGCGGGGGAAAATATTGAATTATTTCAAATTAATTTTGTAACTAAAATTATGTGTAAATAATATCAGATGAATAATGTGCAAGCATAGCTTATCAATGTAGAAAAGAGTAATCTTGAGGGCAATTCAGTCGAAATAAGATACTTTATATTTAATATTTTTTTTAAAATTTGTGACGTGTTTCGCCTTTTTCAGAGTGACCTTCGGACTGACTATCGCAAAAGTTGGTTAAGTGATAAAGCAAGATTGGTTCTAATATTTTAAAATGATAAATTACAAAATGGAGTTTGGAATTTTTCCTTTTTGCGGGAAACAAGGGTTATGGAATCAACAAAAAAACTGTATAAATTGTACTATTTTAATTTTATTTCCTGGGTACATTTTTCTTCAATATCTTGTACAGCTTTTAGCATTCAACTTAATTGGCTAATTAATTATCTTGCAATGGAAGGAGAACACAATCAGTAAATCCTTTCAAACACCTAGAAAATACTTCCTCAAAGAATCTAGACTTCGCGACCAATTATTTGTCTAGACTCTGAGATCTAGACATCAGTACACTGGGTATTATCTCTTCGCTGCGAAATATTTTGTTAATATACAATATTAAATGTAATTCCTTTTACGGAAAGAGTGTTTTAATCATTGTGTGAATAGAGGGCACAAATTTGATAGCGTCGACGCGTTGAGAAAACTGTAAGGTTATTATTGTTCATCAGTATGGATGGCCACCTTCATTAACAAGTCGTTTCCTTACTTTGATAACGTTCTAATTGTCATTTTTACTAAAATGACCTTTTGGTCGGAAAAGTTTGTATTTACCGCATTCTATTATGTATATGAATTTCAGAATTGTCTATGATTTAATAACGGAGTTAGCAGAATTTCAGAGTTGCACTGCATCTGCACACTTTTTTTACTAACTTTATTTGACAAAGTTCTCATTCATAATTAGATCTTTAAGATCTTTATTCCTCAGTCAGAGTTATGAAAAAATATGCTTAAATTAAGTAATTTGAAACATTTTTACTTGCTTATTGTAGCAAGTGAATTTTAATCAATCGAATTTTCAAACGTTCTTAACTCAAAACAGTGTCAAGAGCAGTTAGGTCCTTTTTCAAGGTAAGGTGTCAAAGTATGGTGCACTGAGGCGTGACTGAAAACAGTTATGATTTGTCAAATCTATGATTAGCTTAGTCGATGCACCATGCTAATTACCGACCATGTGTATTGCGGTTTGTATTTCTAAAACCGTACCGTAACACTGGTTCGCCAAATTATTTTAATTTCAATGATGAATAATAAGTTTTTATTTTGAAATTGTTTGAATTTTCCAATTTTCCTTATTCGTAAAAAATATTCTTGACCTTACTTCATACTTGGTCAGGCAGACAAGGGCTTGTGTAGTCAATAGGGTTTTTTTTTTGCATCAAACAATCCTTTTAAATCATTCGTTAAACATACTCCTGTTTGATAGTTGACTTAGTTGGATGTTGCTGTTTTGATAGCTTCTAAGAATTCCTTATCATTCGTTTGCATTTGTTTTACACAATCTTCTTTTTATTTTGTCAGATTTTTTTTATCTTTCAATAAATATAATCAATGACCGCAATTACAATATAATCAAATAATTCTACTATTTAGTTGCAAAATATTTACTATTCATGATTCACTTTCAACGTTTTATTATGACGTAAAAGCATTGATAAAATAGCTTGAATGATCACTTTTAAATTATATGCACAGATAATTTTAGCTTATCGTTTTACAAAATGACTAAATTAATTTCAGTCATTCGTTTGTCTTTTATTTGAAATATTTTACAAATTGTCGAGTCGTTTTCGTTATTACTGTTCAAAACCTGTCCAATTTACCAAAATAATGACTTTCCCAAGATGCTTTGTTTTATGTAACAACGCAAATGAATTTATCATTGCCATTTTGAAATGAATTCTGGGCCTTTGCGATGATGATCAGTCACGAACGAAATTAATTATCTAGCGAGGCACGGTCGCTCACTGCTCACAGAAGAAAATCGTGAATTAAACTCTGGCATGAGAAATGTATTTTTTTCTTGTAATCAATCAATCAGTATATCACAATTAGGGATAGTTCATTCTGTACCCACAGGATCTTACGAGAGTGCTGAATGGCGTTGGTATTTATCGCCCCTTTAGTAAATATTTTCTCATCAACATTTAGCAAATTGTCTTATTTGCGAAGAAACAATCACATTAAATTTATTTGTTGTCAAAAATACAAAACAACCATATCAATAACTTTTAAGGTTTTAACTGTTACTTCTCAGCGGAAAGGCGTTATTTTAAATACATAAATAAAAGACACATTTTCCAGTACTAATTCCACACATAATTGGGTAAATATCAGTACCAGTTTCGCTTATCTCTAGATTTATCAATTGACGAACTCAGTTGTTAATGGCAATGCTAATGAAATAAACAGTATTTTTTATTTTATTTTTTCTGGCATTGCTTGCCTTATTTTGATTTTAATCATATATATTTAAAAATTAAAACAATGACACATTAAGTGTCTATGCGTCCCGAGCCTATGTTAAAAGATACAGGTTATATTGATAGGGCATTCATTGATTGAATAATATTATATATTTCTGTTTCAATGTCGATTCTCTTTCCAATAGAGATGTAACAACCTGAAATTTGCCGCGAGAAAAGATTTAATCAAATTATAATTAATTAAGCTTTCTATTTAATGTATGCTTTTATGTTTTGTTTGTTTTACTTGTTGAAATCGAAAGCACGGGAGCTGCGTCAAACTTGACTGAAACCATTTTCCATTTAAAAACTTCGATTGTTTTTCTTTGCTTGATAGGTACTTAATATATGTGAATGTGTACGAGTTGGGGGCCATTGGGGGTGGCTTCTCCTCTTGTCAATCAGCCGTAGGGGGCTCGCCGCGAAATAAATTGGATTTTGTGGCCGTTTCGCCATAACACTCACCCCCGACCCGTCACGGCTCTATCGCGTTCACAAAATGTTTTTTTTTATGTTACAATCATGCAATATGAAATAGAGGCTGCACTTCATTAAACTTCACGTGCTTCAATCTGTATAGTTTTATCCCATTAATTCCTTTTTTTGAAATTTATATTTACATATGCCAGCTTAAAATACAGAAGTGCGATGCCCATATATCATGCCCACTATTCGCGAATTCGTTCGTGAAGCCTTTAAAAGTGTCATAAGGCTGTGGGACTTCACAATAACCCAACAATCTCTTGCTTGCAGAATTATGACGAAAAGGCATCAGAGAATCGATAAAGACCGAGAGCTATTCTTCTCGATGACCCTCCATAGATAAAGACGCAATAGTAAGCTGACTTCTCAACTGTAGCGATCGCGCCGTTCTGTCGGCAGCGATGGGAAGGAATGCAAACAATTAATATTTAAAAGTTTAAGCCGTATAGAGAAGAAGGAGACTGGAAAAACTTTGGCGCTAACACGCCTTAAAACTTGATGCTCCGTCAACTTGATATCCAAAAAAAATAATTTCGTAAATTTTAAATTTGTAAAAATCTTTCGAATGTTACTGATTGATTTTTTTTTTTTTACAGGGCATTGGGTTATTCTTTTTACAGTTAATCAGAGTGCACTAGAGCTTGTCATGTAAGTACGAACTACTCGAACTATTAAAATATTCGAATTTATCTTGCTTCATTACTTAAGCAAACTTTGCGATAGTAAGTCTGAAGATGCCTCTGAAAGAGGCGAAACACGGAATAATCAAAAGTTATTTTAAATTTTATATTAAAATGAACTTCCACAAAGTTACCGCCGAAACCATCGAAAATATTAAAATATTCATATTTATTACTCTGCCTCCTAACCTGATAAAAGTATTGGAAGCCCCTGCCGGGTGAAACTGCTCTCACTCATATTGAAATTGGCTTTTAAATGAATATTAACTCATTGTTTACGGGTCCTTTTAATTACTTTTGTAATTAGCATATTATTTCGCATTTGATGATCACTTAGCAATCGCACAAATTTATGCACTCCATAAGCACTGGGCTAAGTCAGTGATGCACAACAATTACATTTCATGCGGCCCGCAATGATACACATAAACCACCATTTTCATCAGAACTTTTTATAGACGATGAAAGAAAAATATAAGACTATAATTTTTTCAATTTTAAATACACTAAAATTGTGATTAATTTCACCAGTCATACGCGAGAGCCTTTCCAACTATTCAAATATCCGACGAAAACGCTTCAAGTGATCCAAATATTCTTTTCAACTAAATTTGCATGTGAGAAAAATATTTTCAGTTCCGAAGTTGAAGATTGTGATATCTGCATTTATCTGTTCACCCCGCGCTGTTGCATCTTGACCCTGTGGGTTGACCTGCGATAGAAACCACTTTCACTTGCACCAAGAAATCTCCTAAGCGACTTGGTATATTTTTAGACGAATTCGGTTGTAAATTTGTGGAAATTCATTTATATATGTTATTAAATTGATTACTTGGTTATTACACTGCTTGTTTTACTAGGTCTGACATGTGTTGTTTTTTTTAAGTAACAAACACACTGATCCTAATTTTTAATCAATGAATGGCAAATTGATTTATCTTTTATTTGGAACCAGTTTGGGACTAGACCTAAACAGTAACAGTACTTACCTACCACAATATTAATGACATGTGTTTGTATGACAAAATAAATAAATAGCGTTCCTTCATATTTTAAATTTTATTTGCTAATATATGTCATTGAATTCAATGAGGATCAAATCAAACTCCAAGAACATTAAGCTTATCAATTTTGAATCGTTTGAATCTTGTACTTTTCTACGAGTTATGTCGCTTACAACCCAGGTTTCGGCATTTAAAGTGCATGGATGAGCTTGAACTGACGCGTAGTAAAAAAATGGAAAGGCGAAAATAAAGCACCTTCAGTCGAAATCCCCCATTACACTATTTGGTAAATTATGGTTATATGGTCACAGGACAGAAGTTTTGTAAAGATTTATGAAAAATAAGCACATTAAATGAAATGATAGTAAGGCTTACGATTATTTTTGATTTTTTTTTAATTAACCCTTTAACAGCCCAGATAGAAACACCAAGTATATAGCCGAGGACCCAAGATTTCATTTATGCTAAAAAATAGAGTCAATTTGTTAAAATATGTTGAACAAGCGCGAACATAAAATAGACATCTATTGAAGCCGTTCTAAATATTTCTTCCTGTCCAATTTCGCGAATATGTTCGAAATTCTTTGCAAAAGTTAAGGCTGTATATTATGTATATTATCTCATGACAGATTAAAATTCAATAGCAAAAAAAAAATAATCTCATTTATATTGCAAATATATAAAGTAACTGATATAGCGTTGCTAACTAACGAGTGTTAGTAAGAGATATTATAATGAAATTCGGAACCCTAATTTTTCCTCTAGGGAAATCCATGTGTTCCAGCGATATATTCTTATTGAAGCTAATGGCATTGCTTGAAATTTAATTGAAAAACAAATATTTCACTCGGAGAAATTACAAAATGGCTGCGCGAACGTGTCTCGTCACGTACTCCTGAAAGGTAATTCATGTTAGATCATGAGTCTACTCTTTCAATCAAACACATATTATTTCGTTTGTATAGAGAATATTAAAGAAGTGTGCGATATGCAGGAATGTTTTTGTGCGGTCATAATTATAAAGAAATATGTACATTAATTCGCCTGATGGTATGTCCTTGACAAAAAAACAGATGTGAGTATTTCCTTTGATAAATGAGCGGAGAGTTAAATATTGTGTTAGATAAGGTAAGTTGCAGAATATTTCCCACACGCTGTTTTAGCACGAAACGTCCTTTATTCTATTTATTTTATTAACATTAATTACACGTTTTATTTAGTGTTTTCTTTCGTGTTTGTTGCCTCTGTAAAAGCGAAAATATTGCGCCAGTTTCCCTTGCATACTTGCCGCTGTCGGTAAATAAGTAAAACACGTTGGCTTTTTATGAGATCGTTTTAAATATTAATGGCTTAATTTGTTGTGGCACGTTTCTCTTTTATATGAAAAATAGAATTAAATAAATTTGAATATGTACTTCCAAGTATTCTCACGCCCTACATTTATTAAGAACGATTGTTTTTTTTCAACTTCCAATTGCTCGCCGTTTTTATTATGTTAAGTAAATTAAAATATATATTTTCTTTAATTAGAACGGAACTTATTTGCAAAGGTGTATTTTATTCTCTAATTGTTATCTAAATTCATTGTAAACATTTTTTAAATGAGCATGTGAACTTACTCAGTAGTAATTATTAAAAATAAGAACACATTTTTAGTACTTAATCCAAATTGAATTTATTGAGATCAGAACCGGTTAAATACATAGAAATGCTTATTAGTTGATAATGCTCGCGGCGAGCGAAACAAGTTCTGATCTCAATAAAATCAATGTGGAATTAGTACTAAAAATGTATTTTAATTTTCATTATAATGCTATTCCACCAAGGAATGACAGTGAACTTTACTAGTACAGTGGAACCCCGATCTTACGTTCTCGCATTATACGTTTTCCCGCGTGGTGCGTTCTTTTTCTAAAGTCCCGGCATTTAGTTCACATATAAAACTTTCCCGCATTCATCGTTTCCCGCATAAATCGTTTGTTTTATACGGTCCCTTGAAAAACGTAGAATCGAGGTTTCACTGTAATGAAGTTTGCAACGAAGTCATGCATCTTATTTTTCAATCGATCCATTAAAATTGAATATCATAACTACTCGGCGACAGGACTGACTTCTCGAAAATTCGTCGGTGCCTTAATTGGTATAAGTTGTTATTTTGAACAATGTTTCCGACTTCAAGTGAATTTTCTTAACTGAAGTTGTTTGACGGGAATTGTTTGTAAGTCAGTTACTCAGTCTTTTTTGAAGACGTTAATTATTAGCATTAATTGTTGTCTTATTTCTATTTCATGATTTACTTTTAATGTTTGTATTGTAGTTAATGTAAGGCTAACATTACAGTCATCCATGTTTTTCTATACAAATCCGTACATATATGAAAGCGTCTGTAGGGAAATTTAAACCCTTGAATGCGCAACTGTATGCAAGAGTTATTAACAGCGTTGACCACTTAAAATGGGATTAGGCATTCGTGAATTAATAACCATTACATGCAATCGCATTATTTAATGCCTTAACTGCGATACGATTTTGAATATGCAGAAAATCTGTTAAAACTTAACGCGTGGAAAGTGTTAGTAAATATTTCAATTTTGTCTAACCTAATATGTACTTTAAGAACGATCTGTTTCGCCATCCGAATAAGCAAGCACTGTCAAACATGTATTTCCATTTAAAATTTCCTGACTATAAACTATTTTCAAAGTCATCTTTTCACGGAGAAAAATGCTGCCCGGTGACCCATATAAAACAGTGTATAGAAGACTTTTGCTTAGAAAACTATCAAATTTTATCATCCAAAAATAAACATCGACTGTGTGATTCAATTATGTAATATTCGATCGGAATCCAACCAGATTGTTGTTACATAATAATATTATAACGAATGAAAAAATTGGGTCAGTTGGTAACATTGGTAAAACTGACTTAATAATAAGTTGGTTTAACCTTATACGTAACCGTCAATATTATTTAACCTTTCGTATCCTTTATTCCTGCGGTATCCGACTTCGGCATGGAATTAGGTCAAAAGGTAACGTTGCAAAAAGTCGCCCTGAAAAAATCGGCGTCGTCTTCCTTAGTGAGCGTATGTTTTTATATCCCCCGAACCGACGCTCGGAAATGTTTTCTTCGTTTTTTTCCATTCTTTGATTGTAAATGCCAGGGCATTTTCGATACTCTTTTCAGGTTACATTTTTTCTCTTGCATACTTTGAAATTGTGTGATTTTCGAACTTCACTTCTGTTGATCAGTGAGTCTCAACCAAACCATGCTGTCTAAAATGTACAAATCACGTAAATTTTCTTGATGAATGAATGAAAAATGAACTGTACAATTTCCGGTAAATTATAGATATATGGTCACGGGACAGAATTTTTGTAAAGATTTATGAAAAATAAGCACATTAAATGAAATGAATGTAACGGGTCGTCTTAGCTGGGCGAATCTAGGCGAGGCGTTCCGGCGCGGCTTTGAAAGCGGCAGAGTTTTAAAATATCAAACGGTCCTCGCCCATGCAAGTGTCATACGTAGGCGAAGCGGTCCGGTCAGGACGGCATATGTCGCAAGTCGCCTCAAGTGCGCACTCGCGAAAATATGAAATAAGACCTTTGATCAACTACGTTTTAAATTGACTGGATTCGCCTAAATTCTCTTGCCGGTTCGCGTCGCTTACCTAAGACACGGGGTAAGGCTTACGATTTTTCGTCTTTAATTTTTAAATTTATTATAATAGAAGATCCCAAAAAATACTTCGCAATAAGTGTGAAATCGAGTTTTAATTTACAGGAGCAAAAATGCAACCACAAACTACACAAATAATAATATTATACAGATAGAGACAGTCACATAAGTTGATTATTTGTTTAAAATAAAAAGTATAATTGTATTATAGGCTAATATCAAAAAACAAATTCTTCTTTCAGAACTCATACAATAATCAGTAATATTCTTCAGATTTAATCATTTTGATTCAAAATTTTATAATACTCCATAAGAACTCAAAGAGTAAAGTCAAAACATAAAATTATAAGCCAGTATGTATAAATTTTTTGAGCTTAGCTCGAGAGGATTGGGATTCTGTCCCGTGACCATATATCCATAATATACCCAATTTTGTTCTAGTGTCTATATTGTTTATAGTGAGTGTATTGCTTATATGTAGAGACTACAATTACTCGACTTTTCAACTACTCGAGTATCGAGTAGTAAAATTTATCTCGAGTACTCAGTATACTAGTAGTTTCAAATGTACAAAAATATATATTTTTAATTCGAATTTGTGTATATTTATAAATGACAAATAATTAAAGAAACTTATTGAATATTACTAATACATTTATTTCCATTTATGCAACATATATTTCAACAATAATAGAGAATTAAGCGACCCAAATTTTAAATTGGTTTGATGTTTTTCTTTATAATTTTCTCGCAGTAGAAAAAACTTCGACGATTATTACTAAAACGAGTATTACTCGAGTATTTTTCAAAATACTCAGTATTCTGAAAAAATGGACGAGTATACTCGAGTATCGAGTACTCGATACTCGAATTGGAGTCTCTAGATATATGACATGTATTTGAGTGTTAGTTAGTTATCCACAAATAATTCAATGTTTAAAATGAAGCAATTACACCACAATTGCTAAAAGTTTATATACGCTTAATGCATATTGTGCCTATAGTTGCATCAGAGTTGCTTGAATGTTATTGATTGAATTGGTATTTAATTAGTAAAACTCCATTTTAACAAGGTGAAAAAATATATCGAACGCCTCGTTTGAATTATATTATACATTGGTTTTTATAAATACAATATCTGTAACCTTCTGTCATATTTTCGGCAGCAATTATATGCAACAAAACCGTAATAGTTTACTGAAAAGTCTATTACAAAAAAAGATGCTTGATAACTGGGAATCTCACAATATTTCACAAAAGATTGTGAGATAAATTTCTTTAGTCATTTTTTCTCCTTTAGCTAGAAGATTCACCTTCGCTTTCACCCATACCTGTGAATTGTATACATTTATAAAATCACTCTGGTTATTAAAATAATTGAATCGTTCGAGTTATCTGTCAATGTGCATTTGTGACAAAGTTTTGACGCCGCACCACAAAAATACCACACGACAAAAATAATCGCATTTCATATATTTAAGGTCAACGATCAAAATTTGAGTGTGGCATACCACGTATGCATTTGGCAATCAGAATATATTGGAATTGGACCGAAAAACTTGGCTCGCAGATTACGCTGCGCTAAAATGCGACAAGTCCAGTGCCGTATATCAGTTTATTTCATTATGGACTTATTTTTTGATGCACACACAATTATCTGCCTATATCATAGTTATCTGCATACTTACATGAGCGGTTGGTTTTCGGTTTCATAGTTTAAATATTATTAAACGATTTTTTTTAATCTACCTTTGTCCACATCCAAGCTATACACGTTTTCAGACGATGATAATTTGAACTGCAACGGATAAATAGAGATTTTGTCACGTGTTTTTTTAAAACTACTTTTCCAAGTATATTTTTTGTTAATTATATTACAACACTATACTTCACTGCTTGATGTTGATGCT
The DNA here is from genome assembly GCA_028554975.1 of Himalopsyche kuldschensis. Taxonomy (NCBI): domain Eukaryota; kingdom Metazoa; phylum Arthropoda; class Insecta; order Trichoptera; family Rhyacophilidae; genus Himalopsyche; species Himalopsyche kuldschensis. Next base: position 814,026 of record JAHFWI010000074.1, read on the forward strand.
TGAAATATTATATTCCAATCAGTTCAAGAGTTGCAATCATAATAAAATTTGTTTGGTTTCCAGATATTGAGGTATTAAACTATTTATAGTTGTTTCCGTGAAAGCTGCTCTCGAGCACGACCCTGCGAAGTGCACCTGATATCAATCAGATGCACTCGCTCTCACTATTTATAGTGGGGCTTCAGTGACGTCATCGCCTGGCCGGCGTCTCGCAAAATTATTGCATTCAAACGATTAAGTCCCGCAGAATCAAAATCAGCATTGGCGGTATTTTGCTCATAGAAATATTGTCAAGGCTTACTAATAAAGTTCACGGTGGATGAATATTGATTCACCGGCGTGTACTGCCGTAGCAGCTGACATTAAAGTAATCTTATAACATCTCATTTTTGTATGTTTCCCTGATAAATTAAAAATGTTTATTGCAAAAATAATTTAAATGCTTGAATTTATTTTTATTATTCATCACCATAGTTTTCTCTTTTATTTTATTCTTATTGATAATCGCGATGAAAGTATTATGACATTGCCTGGGTTATTTAATTTTTTTGAACTTCCTTTAGATTCAAACAAGGAAAAAGACATCACAAACTCATATGCTCAAAATTTTAAATCATTTAATAAAAAGATAAACAAATTTGTATTATTTGAATTTTGTACTTTTCCATAAGCTTTGTCGCTAACGACCCGGGTCTTGCCTTTCGGCATCTTCAGGCATTTCAAGTGCACGGATGAACTTGAAAGTTCAAGAGTTTAGAGAAACCTGGGTCGTTAGCGACAAAACTAATGGAAAAGTACAAAATTCTAATTTGATATTGTATTTCCATCAAGCAACCTCAGTCGAAATCCTTAAAAATAAAAACAATTTGACATTGATTATGTCCCGGTTTGATTAAGCCTGGAACCATTGATATCTATGCGGAGATCCTGCCGCTAGGCAAGATATGCCAACATTCCTTATTTTAAGTCATGAAAAGAGTCGATAAAGGTAAAGGAAAAATAATAATGGATTACAATGTCACTGTTCTTATTGTAACATTGTAGTATTAAATTTCTTGTAATTAAAAAACGAAGGTCATGATTTATTAAGTGTAGTAATTTGCAATTAACTATTACAAGGTATACAATTTCTTCTTAACATTTTAGAGCTATTACTTAATACAAATTCACAACCAGCTGATGTTGGATTAAGATATAATTAATCAAACTAGACGTTATCAAATTACTTCTTTCTACGGTAGAGGTAAGTATACTTGTGGAAGCGTTTACCCGTTTTGACTTACTATTTCTTTTATGTAAATTTATTTTATGTTTAAATAAGCGGCAGTAATTTTAAACAATTTAAATAATTTAAGAAAATTGGCTACACACGCTTTCTGAATTCAAGTCAGTTAATATTTCTAGTGTACCTGAGGTAAATAAATATAATTATGTATCTCAAAATCGATTCTTAGTTATTGGCCTAAAGAAAATTCTTTCCTTGAGTTGCAGCTTCAATAACATATTTTATTTATGACGTAAGCACGAATCAAAGGTAATTCCAGAGTAAGTGTAATTTTCAAATGCCTATCTACCGTGAAAAAGTTGTGCCACGTATTTATGAAATAATTTAACACTGAACGCAACCACAGTGGATAAATTAATGATAACACAATATGACTTGAATATTCGAATATCGAATTCGAGAAAATTTCATTAATTCTATTTATTGATTTACGAATATGTAAACGAATTGATGATTTTATATCTTCCTCCCCTACCTATTTCTGAAATCACTTAGGGAGAGCATTTGCTTACATTCATTATTCCCGAATCGCAAACATGTAAAGAATACATTTTTACTTTCTCAACCATCCTTCAACAAATACCTAGTTTTTAAGTTCTCCGTAAAAGAACTTTTTCAAGTAAGGATCAGGCCTTTGTTCGATATATGACTGAAATAATTTTCAAGTAACCTTATTCAACAGTAAAATATAAATTAGCTATCTTTTTTTTTGTATCCTAAAGAAATGTATTGGATGATGAAAATTATAAACACGAATGTTATTGATATATATGATTTCGCCACACATTCCTAATTGGTTGACACAATCCATTTTATTCAGATTATACTGGATTATAAAAGATGTTAACTAATTTAAAAAGAATTATCTTTGACACCTTCTGTTAATTTTCTCTATGGTATGTGCTCACGTTCCCAACAAAACGTACCAGAGACAAATTATTATCATTTGCAAACCATAGACATGGTGTTCTTACCCATTCTGGCCCATCTAGTATTAGGTACGAGGAATGCGTGAATAACCATCCAAATGCTTAAACACATGTTGCGATCAGTCACTGCAGAAAAAAACTTTTACAATCCAAGTAAAATATTGACTTGGCATCGGTCGCCACCGTTCCATTGGTAACCCTAAAAAAATATATTGACAGGAAAAAATCAACCTCTCGTAATTAGCGGCTCGTCGATTTAAATTGTTTTATTATGATAATATTCACCTTTCGGGCATTTTTATTACATTTTTTGAAAACTGATTTCACAATTCGTTGACATTCAGGGTATGATGTGTCGCTCATATCAAGCATCGGAAAATATCAGTTGAAAATGATTGCGATTAACGTAACCGTCCCTCATCATTTCATAACATAATAATTTTATAAAAATACGCTTCATATATTTTTTTTAATCATATATTTAAATTAGATGAACATGTGTTTATTTAAAATTTGTGCGAGGCATAATTCCCAATTTACATAAAACTCATTTCGTTTTAATTTCCTATGGCGTCCCACTATTTTTTTCGTGTTCGTGTAAAAATCCGCAACATCTTAAAATCCAAATTGTACGTCATTCGTCTTGAATGTAAACTACCATTACCTTAATATAAAATTACATGGAATAAACAAAGTTATTACAAATTTTATATGACAATGAATTTCCACAAAGTTACCGCCGAATCCGTCGATTACCATTGCCTTACCTTTTCTTCTATGCGAAGAGGCTCTGTTCATAAAACGTTATCTGATATTGAATTAAAAGTTCTGCCATAAAAAAGTTATTTCATTACTTTGTCGTTTTGGTAAAATCGTTCGGGTGGTAAAGAGTTAAGTGGCCACAGGGAAGGAGAAATGAGTTTTCACAAGGATGCTTTTAAGCACTCGCAGAGCGGGACTAATTTGAATTACTTTTGCCTTGTGTCAGATTTTCCTCGACTGTTCTTACCACTTGAAGCAACTTCACTATATACAAATGCTGCCTACTTGCCATTCAAAACCTTGTTAATTATTATTATTTTAACCGTTAAGTAGGTACATACTTTTCCTAGTAAATGTATATAATCCGTAAGATTTTGTAAGTATTTTGGCCATATCTATGCAGACTTCATTTGAAATATGCAACTTAGGTTTTTCGCATTTACTTTAGAGTATATACTGAATGTAACTATCAATTTTAAGATTTTAACTGTCGTTTCTTGGTAGAAAGGCATAACTTTAAATAAATAAAACACAATTTTTGTGCTACTGATCAGGACCGGTTTCGCTCACGGCGATAAGTTGAATATGCTCGGGATCAGCAAAACTGGTCCTGATCTAAAGCAATTATATTTGGGAGTATTATCAAAGTAATGTGATTTATTTACTTATCTTATAAAAAAAGAATGCATGTAGTTTACTCTTTTTTCTCGAAAGTTTATAAATTATCGTATATCGATTACATTCGCAATGAAAATTGCTTTATTTATTTAATTATTTGTATCATCAGCTGTAAATTAATATGTAGAAAAATTGAACACTGAGATTGTATGGCTTGTTAATATTATTCATTAATTCGATTTAAAAAAAAACCCGTAATATCGTTTTCTTTTTGTACAACCATTTTCCCAAACTCTTTTATCCTATTACCATGATTTGTTCCTGTACTTAGTTATTTATTATTCTTTACCAGCATATAGCATAGCGCAGTCCAAACTTTTGCGAAATCTTCCATTCTTTTGCAATGTTTTATTTGTTTCTTATATTATCTCTCTACGTTACTTATATAAATAAGAACTTATGTGAAAGAAAGTTTTATTACAAGATAGAGTTACGTAGCGACGGAAAAACATCTGCGCGTTGTACAAGACAATCTGCCACTTCTTCCTTTTTAAGGGCGTCCCCGCTTCCATGGAAAGTCCCAAATTAGGGTTAAACTTTAGCCCCACTTATACTTCGGATTTGTCGGAATGCTTTTCTTGTTTCCAACACAATTCCCTCTGACTTTTTACCTTTCTAGGGCTTAAATAAACTCTTGATTTCTTTATACTTGTGACATAATAATTATTCACGCCATTGTTCCAGTAAACGAGTTACGAGTGTCTTTGAATGTGACAGGTTCCTTTGAACATCTTTTGTTTACGTTTCTTAATCAACACGTTTGGTCTCGATTAGCAATAGGCGAGGCCCTCTCTCAAATATTTTAAATAAACTCTTGATTTTTTATAAATTGTTTTACAATTATTCGAGAAAATTGTTCCAGTAAATAGTTACGTAAGCCTAGTAACATGTTTTCGATGGTTTCGGCGGTAACTTATGTTTACGTTTCTTAATCAACACGTTTGGTCTCGATTAGCAATAGGCGAGACCCTATTCAAATTATTTTCTTCTAAACTATTTGCGATAAATTGTTTTAAAATGCTTCTCGTGAAAAACTGTTATTACATATACTATATGTAATAACTATATTAGTAACATTTTAATTACATATTAGAGAGAAACCTTCTATTCTATTTTTTTCCTTCTGGCAACTCCTAAAAAGATTTAGAAAAATTGATTGATATCGTTAAGAAACCTTAAATAATGAGTTAAAAGAACTAATTACTAAATATACCACATTATGGAATGTTTCAAACTCTATCTAAGACACATTATCCAATATGTACGGGTTTGAAATAAAGATAATTTAAAATTAAGAGTAGATGTTAATATTGTTTTATCGTTTCAACATTATTAGCATCTTTCTTTCAAAAGATTGTGCTGATACAGTGTTTGAATTAAAAATAACCTTTGGAAAAACTGTGCTAAAAAACTTTTACCGTCCGTCCTCACTTATCACCTATCACTAACAGGTCACCAAGTGTTGCACCATCTATCCTGAAATACTTTCTATTTATATTCACCGCACTTAGTCCTCGTTGCAACATATTAACATAATTAACATAATATTTGAAATAAAAATGATTTAAATAAAAGTTACGATATTGTTATACCTCTTAAGGGTATCCAGTCATTACTCACCGTAGGATTGGCATGCACATAATCTAATGCAGCCAGGATACGAAGTTGCATTTGCGATGCGTCTTGACTCATGCATTGTTTTCTTTAACCTCTTATGCGCCATTGCTTTCTATAGCAGTCAATATTTTATCGTTCTCTCGTAAAACCGAAAACCATATCTTTTATATACATTTGTAAATAGATTCTTTTGCTTGAACATTATACTTGGCATTTTTGTTTAACTATGACTGACACGCGGTACGCTCTTGAGAAGCATCTTCAGACTGTAATATTACGAAAAGATTAGCCATCAAATCACTTAAATCTTACTTCATCAACAATATTATGATTCCATTTGCATTTCAATTTGTTATCATTTGCGACAAAGCAGTCTCTAGACGGTTTATCTATCAAAATAAACGTTCACCTAAATGAATAAGTGCACCTAAGGAAAGTATTTTAAGACATTTCTGAATAAACCTTTCAAATTTTTCTTCAGACATACCATTCGCTTTTCTCTGAATCAAATACAGTGTCACCAACAACTTATATCTAAAAGCAGCCCCGGCATAGCTAGAAAGAAGTAGGTGTACCGTGTGTCAAAAGTGCAGCATCAATCAAAATCTCCCTTACCATGCCTCAGCGGCTTCCGCATGCGAGTTTCTTCAACACAAAGGCCGAAAGATAAGAGCTTCGGGCTTTTTTTAGCATCGAAAGCTTTTTTGTAAACTTTTTCACAGTTTGGATAAACGATAAATCGGTTTCTATTGATGTTTTCCCACAATATTTAAAGCTTGCCAATGCTAAGGAAAGTGTTTCTCAAGCTTTTTTTTAAATTCATATCTATACATATTCGCTTTCTCGTCCGTTATCGAAGGCGTTATAAAATTAACAATGACTGAAATGACAAGGTATATGTATTAATTAATTGGTAAAAGATATATTACATTTTTTTACAGATAATCATATAAATTTAAATTAGTTAAAATATCTACATTTTTAATGACATCTTTCATAATATAACTACCAATCTGCAATAAAAAAATAAACCACATTTTAATTTAAAATTATTTTCTAAATATTCATTAGTAAAATTGGAAAATTTCACAGTTAAATTAAGAGTCACTATAATTATTTCCATACAAATGTCCATAGCTAACTAAAAAAACTTCTTGTAATCTGTGTAAAGTTACCTTGCTTTATTTAATATTTATTTAGTGAGGCAATCGGCAGCGTTATTTTATTTTAATATTCCTTCGATTTTTGTTATCACATTAAATAAACACAAACCATGACGTTAAATCCACATTGTTCACTGTTTTATTTCTTTCATTGAATAACATTGTGAGGTTTGATAAAAAAACATGTATATATAATTGAAATTGGGAACCGGCCCTTCCACTAAACTGTGCTAATACTAACCTGTAAATTTCGTTCGGGCTGAATGTAGCATTTCTTAAATGTTTTCCAAGCCAGCGCTCATTTTTTACTGCAGCAATACATCTCGTTTTATTGTAGCAGTTTTCAATGAGAAGTATTGCTGCTGAAAAATTGACGGATGTTGCGATGGAGAAACAGTGGTAATGTAGCTTTTTTGAAACGCGAAAGAAAGGTAATCTATTGTGAAAGCTTTTTCGTTTCAGGCTGTGTGCCAATGCTCAGTATTATTTTCTATAATCTATACAACTCCAGTAACTGGCAAAATCGATTGACAATATTAATAAAGCCACTTTGATTGAAGGCTGAACATCGAAACAATGGAACGTTGTTCACATATTTATTCCGATCGACGATGACAGCTGTGATATAATATTGGAATTTATTTCGCCGGTGGTGGAAAATAGGAATTCATCTCATAATGTATTTAGTGACTCATTTTAGGGCAGACAAAAATTTTCTTGGATTCGATTTTACATTTCGATGAATATTTTTTGTTCATAAGTCATTTTTTCTTGTTAGTCAGTTGTACCCCGAGTGTTTTTTGCCAGGGCTGTGGAGTGAGGTTTTTTAGCCGGAGTCTGAGACGTCGCGGTGTTTTGACCGGAGTCTCGGAGCCGTGAAAACTTTTTCGAAAGATTGAACTTTTTTATTTATGCATATAACATGTCAAATTTGGTTGTATGCCAGATTGGCTAGTTGATTTTTCATTAAATACACCAAACTAGTTGAGGTGGGGAACAAAACGCGGAGTCGTGTTTTTAAACGACTCTACAGCCCTGATTTTTACCTCTTTTATTTTACACATTATGGATGCATATTTATCAGCTACAACCGGATATTGTTAATAATAACTTTTACATATCTATGGTAACAAAAAATCTTGATGAGCAAGAAAATAACTGGATAGTTTTTATTAAGTGACGTTTTCTCTGCTATTCGTTGTGAAAGTATGCGTATACGACCATCCATGAATATTTCTCGGTATTTTAAGCCAAGTTACTAATTTTTACGACCGCCCCAATCGAACACCCACTTTAATCAGAATATCTGTTCAGTATTCACGTAAAACCGCTACAAATGGATTGACATAAAATTTTCCGGTCTACCACTCAATGAATTAATTAAAATAGGCGCGATCAAACCAGACTGACGTACGCCACCAAACATCAAAGTTAAATGAATGACTGAGTTCATTTTCAACGTAGAGCTTTCGATTTTCCCGCTGCGAGATCTGGCCTCTAATTAAATTTCTGCTTTTATCGTTGCATACTTCATTATGGAGTTGTGGACAAAGCACCTCGTTAAGCTTGACACCAGGGCTTTTTAGCAGAGCTTGACGTTTATATACGTTGTGTTTGAAAGCCATGCACAAATTGGTGTGACCGACGACTGCACTTCGAGCAAAGATTTATTGAGCTTTTTTCAACCTTTACGTATTTTTTTTACTGGATTGTGATTTACTAAAATCGTAACTGACACATTTCGAAGACAAATGTCAATGTCAAACAGCAGACTTGGTGTTTATTTTAGAAACAATCAATTGAAGAGGTCTTTAACATTTTAATTATAATCTATTTTTCTTCCAGTTTGCTTCAATTTATTTGCTTAGTTGTAATACCAATTATTTGTCATTCTTACTTAAAATTTATATACATATCACTGTTTCGTTGTATTTCTTATCAGTTGACAATGCTCGCCATGAGTCTTGATCCAATAAATTTTATTTGGAATAAGTACTGAAAATGTTTTTTATAATTTCTTAATGTCTACTATATTATGTGAAATTAGCTAAATCATAGACGAAATGATACTGTTAAATAATAATGTGTTGTGAAAAAAAAAATATAATGATGAAGATGGTATCTGGATGCAGTGCTACACATTTTTTTTTCATTCAACGGCTCCCTATATCTGAAAAAATAATCCGCGGACACCGGAGAAAACCTGCGGGCCTCATTTTGAGAAGCACTGTCTTAATGAACCCAGTCCTGTTGTGAAATATTTATATAGAACCCGTGTTTTTCTATTATTTTATATATCTAAACCTTTGTCGCTTTCTGAACGTGAAATATTCTATCAGTATGTTTCTACATTACTTGTGTGATAGAATTTCATCAAATGGTGCATATGGTGGTTAAAAAAATAATCTCTTTGACTGAGAAAGTTGCCAATGTTGCGATACTTTACGAAGTGAATAAAGATTTAACGCTTAGCAATCTAAAGGCCAATGGGTCTGGCCCGGAAGATTCTGTTAGGAGGCTCCGCGGGCCAACACGCCAGGCCGAGCGTAGGTATAAGTTTACTGACAGATTTCTCATGCATGCAAGTAAATTCTACAAAATTTTATTTTCGATAAAAACAGTGAAACATTGCAACATGCTGGATTAGCCAACATTTTATAATTTAAATCAACCGTTCGCTGGATATCTTCTGAGAAAAATAGGTGCACTATTTTGGTTGTTGAAAAATTTTTCATGTTCAAATATTTTTGTGACAGTCAGTCGTGATCTTGTGTTAATGACGGTTTTCTAAGGCCACTCCCACATATTGCCACCATATTTTTTCGTATTGTGGAACGATTATATTTCTCAACTCCGCGATATTGATCTTAGTAGTTTAACTTATTATAGTAAAAATATTGATTTTCATACGTATATTTATTTAAATAACAATTCTTTGAAAATAATAAAATAATGAAAAATAAGCTTCTGATCTGAAGTATTATAACGAATGTCGATAGTAACTATGAGGAACATTTTATAAGTGTACGTTCATGTAGGTATACACCGCATTCGTTAAATAATGATGATGAAGATGTTACTATTATGACTTTATTATGATTTTTTAGATCTATTTTCAAAGGGGAACGTTTTCTACAAATACATTGGCTGCTACATTTACATTATCATAATCGATTTGTAGGTGAAGCTTTTTAGATCATAGGCTCCCCCAACCTTTTTCAGGGGCGACCCTTTTTTATAAAAGCCATGCGACCCCCGTGCAATTCAAAATGGCATTTTAATAAAGTAATTTAAAATAACCTCAAAAATGCAATATTTTTTTTATTTGGCTATATAGCATGGCGACCCATGGGTTTGGCAACCCGTGATTTAGATGAAAGATTCTGCAAAAATATTATTTCTGGAAGATAAATAAATACTGATGAACCTATATAAATTTCAAACGGAGAATTATCTTCATAGCATACAATCCAAATAAGCCAACTAAATGAAGTATTCGTTATATCTATATACATACATATGTAGCATTTCATAAAACACTGCTAAACACCGTGTAGAATGTTTGTCAACTTACTTGTCCCTTTTACGACATGGGCACTGACCAATCTTTTGTTTTTTAATGAGGGGCAAAATTTTTAACCAAGTAACCAATAAAAAATAAGGTACCATTTTCGGCCTCTAAAACGCGAGCGAATCAATGCTTCACCATTTCAGGTAGCAGCCGGTCGGTCGGGTGCCTTTGAGAAAACAATACAAGACGATTAGAAAGAATCTTTTCCAAGGATTTGCAGTCGAATTTTTGTATATATTTTCTATATTATACAAAATTATTGCTAAGCAATAAATATAAATGATGCAAACAAAACATATTGAAGGCATACGTATTATTTTTAACTCCCTTATGTGTAATTTAACTAATATTTTTATCTTAATGTACCAACCATCCGATGGTCATACGAATGATCAGATAGAGTGTGCCAAGTCTTATGAACCAAAATTATTATTTTTAATAAAAAATACTTTGGTAGTTTTTAATCATGTACTTCATCCAACCCTATTGAAGACTATCACGCACTTGACCATAATTTTTTTTTTTTTGTAAATTCAACATTTTTTTAAGCCAGAGTAGCTTACCAGACATGAGAAAATTTTGTCAGAGTGGACGAGGTTAAAAAATAGCATACAATGAGAACGCTAAGCACTAAAAATGTAAACTCATTCAATGTATCTAACTTTCATTTGTTATACATATAATGGAAAAGGGCGCCATAAATACCTACGTGTAATGTCCCCTGAATTAAGACCTCGAAGGGAAATATTGCGAGATGGTTTAAGCCACATTTAATATCATTGAAAGCGTTTTGAATACAATTTGTAATATGACATTGTATATATTATAACAAAGAATAAAATATACTATGCTTTCATGTTACGTTTATGTCTTTGAAATTGAAAAAAATATGTAATATTCTATGTGTGCTTTGAATATTTTATTTGTATCAATCCTTAATGGTTGATAGGTATTATTTTTAAATCTAGGCATCCAGCGTTTTATATTTGCAAAAAATCTCTGTGTTGTCTCGGCTTTCAACATGTGTGATAAATTGATATGTCAAATATGTATGAATATATTAATTGCTATTTGACTACCATTCGGTCGTCAATTTCTCGACCAGCGACTTGCCCTATAAGTATTTAAAACGTTACAAGTTATTTTATTGAAAATGTTTTTCCATTCCATTGTTCACCAGCTAAATACTACTTTGAGGCTTGTTAAAAGTCAGGCAAACAATATATCGCAAATATTTTACTGCCTGTTTTTAAGTTACCTGCGTCCTAAAATGAAGTCCGCGTGGGTAACTTATAAGGATATACATAATCGAAACTGGTAATATTACGTTACGCATTGTATCGAAACTGCTTTTATCTGATACCTACTAATAATTGTATGTGTCCGATGAGTTAGTGTTAACTGTTAACGCGGAAATCAAATTATGAAACAACTCAATATTGTTGTGTTTTAGTGGTTAAAATCGTTGGAAAGCTGGACATTGGGGTTGTTTGAAAAGCAGTCGATTCCGACTTATACTCCACTCCGATTCCGATGTTCTCAACGCATAATATCATTGCGACGGATAGGGTGAATTTGTAATATACCTGCCCACATTTCATGTAATATACCAGCCCACATTTCATGTAATATAACGTTTACATATATTGATATTATTAGTATGATAGTGTACTTAACTTGCCGATGTACATATGTTTGTTTTATTGGATAGAGTGAGAATCGTCTGACACTAACGGCGTCTAAAATACCACAATCACGACTCCAAAGACCTCACACCCGTTTTTGTAATTTCAAGTTCAATCCGTATTTTGTATCACAATAACTCAATTTTAAATCACTTAGAAAGTGTTAACTGCCACTTCTTGGTGGATTGGTATTATTCTGGGCTGTGGAGTCGGGGTTTTTTGGCCGGAGTCGGAGTCGTCGCGGCGCTTTGGCCGGTGTCGTACTCGGTGTCGGAAATTTTGAAAAGTTTCAACTTTTTATTTTTGCATATAATATGTAAAATGTAGCTATTGGCCGTATTAGTTGGTTGATATATAATTGAATGCACATACATAGGAAAGCTAGGGAAAAACGTGACGAAATAAACTTTTTTTTAGTCGGAGTCGTGTTTTTGGTAAATGATGGTTTCGGATTCGGAGTCGTAATTTTTTGTAACGACTCTACAGCCCTGATATTATTTTAAATAAATTTAACATATTTTTAAGAACAACTTACTACCTCATAAAATTTTTAACAGATCAAGAGCGTTTTCGCTCATCGCAAGTATTATCAACTGATGCAGATCTTTAAAATCAATTATAAAAATATTGTAAACGTATAAAGCCTACACATATTCTTAAACACATTCATGTGTCGGAAAAAGTTTATTGTAAGTTCCAACCTCTTCAAAATCATTTTTTTTGAGCGTGATTAACACAGCGTGTATCTTTTGTTGTAGCTTTGATACGTGACGAAAACTATTTTATGATAGTAATGCCGAAGGTAATTTTCCGAAATGGACGACTTCCATTATCGGGGCGGGGAGTTCACCTCGTGCGTGCTGAAAATTATGATTATCGGTGTACTTTTCGACCTTGATACACACACGCGAACCGCAATGGTGGATCACCTCAACTCGACGCCTGCTGAGTTTTTTTCATTAATGCTTTTGTTTGTTTAGTCTCGGTAACCTCGCGATTGCTTTATGATCATTGTGCGGAATCAAAGTATCCAATTGTTCTATTTTATAAATTATATCTCAATTATTGTAGTGCATTTTCGCAAGATAAAAAATAATAGTTCAATAGTCGAATGAAAATAAACATATTTTAGATACTATTCTTTTCAATGCTTTTATAAAATCGCACCCATGCTGTTTCGCTGTCAATCAGTAATGTACAACCTGCGGCTCGCAATGTAATTTCATGCGACCCAATGTGACAAATATCAATCACCCCTTTTCTTCAGAATTTTATATGGACGATGGAAGCACAATATAAAATAATAAAATTGTATATATGTACACTAAAATAAAGATAAAACTGTCACCCATGCGGCCCTCGAACTATCTGAGAATTGATTATCCGGCTCTTCTCCAAAAAAGGTTGTGTATCACTGTTATAAATAATAATGGGCTCGACTTACTTGACAAGCGAATTTGTTCAGTCGATTTGTCGGTTCAGTGCACGCTATCGGCTAAACACTTTTCCCACCCTAGTCCTCGTATCGTTTCAGTCGCTATTCTCCTAACAAATAAAGGTTGAGCAACTAAGTAACAAGCAGTTCTCGAGTTTTTGTGATTAACGGGCTTCTTCTGCCTGAAGATGCTGCAAGGCAAAAATTCCAACTTTTTTATTTTAATACTTCATTAACAACTTGGGGTGGGGTAGGGTGGTGAAAAACTAACTTGTTGAAAATGGAAAAAAATAAGTTGCGGCGATTTGATGAAATCTTCTAAAAATATATGTTGGAATTTGACTCTGAAGGCTCAGGCCAGTGCAATCCGAGTGCTCAATTTTGAATCTTATTGGTATTTATGAAGTAAGAAACTTTTTTTAATAAGCGTACATAATTATACATTAATGGCTTACGCAAAAGGACCAAATGAAAATGTTTTTTAATGAGTTATCTATGTATGAATGTATGTATATTGTATATTGACGAACCAGATAAAAACGCCATAACTTTAATTTAACTGAGAGTGAATAATGTTTGTACCCAAAATGACTGAAGAGGTAGTTAAAATATAATAAGAAACGCTTCATCAAGTGTTTTTTACTGGATGAGTTAGTGGTCATTAATTTTTTAATACTTCTCCCAAGTAAAGATTTTTAAATATTTTTTAATATCGTGATAATTATGTAGTAGATTAAATAAAATACATGGTATGTTTTATGGTGATTATTCCGTCGTTTTATTGCATATCGTCGGTCTCACGAATAAAATTTAAAAAAATTAGGATGGAAATATTCCGAATCAATTCAAAGTGTTCAATCAAAAATTATTAGTAAGTATTAAGACATGGGTGTTTTTGGAATATTAGGTTATTGGGCAATCCTCATTGTTTAGTTTCAGAATTTAGTGAGAACATTTCATCATTTTTATGTGTTTGCCATCGGTCAAAAAGTATGTTTTACGATCCTTCCGCAAGAACATGTGGCTTAAAATCATTCTTTGTTGCCAAAGGTTGCCGTCGAAGTATCGGCTCAATAATATTCATTAACACCGTGGGTGTTGATGGGTCCACTTATTTTGTAATAAAAAATATTGTGGGCATGCTATCCTACTTTTGTATTTCAGGGCTAATGATATGTTTCAAAAAATTTCAATTAAATACTAAAGTTTTTTGTGGTGATCGAACAATAATATTTAGCCTATTGTATATTTCAGGAGCGGAAATAAGATGCTTTTCATTATTAGATGGTATTATGAAATATATGAAAATTTTGGATTTTCTTGGCACCTCCGGCACCTCTCAACTACACTTTCTTGCGGCGACTTTTATTTTGCTTTAATGTCTCATAAAACGAAACAATGAAAAATACACATCCATAAAGAACTGTTGTTTTTGTTTGCTATTTTATTCTCAAACGAAGTGCCTTTGTTGGTTTAAAAAAAAACAGTTTTCATGGACCCATTTTCTCTAAGATAAATTCGTGCTGCCTTTATTTATCAGGCATAATAAACTAAATAATTTTATGAATTGACATTGCAATAGTTGATTTTATTTATTCATCTCGTGCCATCTTTTTTTAAACAATATATTTAATTTCTCGACCCTGAATACAATTAAAATTATGTTGCGAAATTTATTCACATGCACGAAGTACTCTGTAAACGCCAAACATGAACCATAGTTAAGCTTGCCTAGATCTAAAGAAATAGTACATGCAAATAACAGTTGGTTTTTATTCAAGACTTGGCTTACGGTATGATACATAATTCACATGACTGCATTCACATAATGGGCGCGGCTAGAGTGAAAGAAGACTGAATCAATGTTACTGATACTCACTTGTGTCTTGCCAATATGTGATAATGTTAAAACAGAACACAATTATTGTTAATTCAAAATAAATTTGTTAGGTGTTTTTGATAAAGTTCAATTTCTTTATCATGGCAAATTTAAATAATTTGGCCCATCATAGCCCATTTAAATAATGGCTATAAAAATTTCTTAGCTTTTAAGGTAACAAAGGAATTTAAATATTCGATTTAATACGCATACATGTATATATTACTTAGCAGATATTATTATTACAATATTTGGACGATAAAATTATAAAATTGTACGTTCACTTGTGGAATTTCGTGATTAGCATTTAAGAATTTTGCCTTATCTGTTTTATTAAAAAAATGTATTTGTTACCACTGTTTGTATACAAATAATTCTTGTAACGGTTCTAGAAGATGATATATTTTTCTATGAAGATTTTTCTCAAAAAAACTGTCGGTGTTTCGTTACAATGACAGCTGTTTTTTTATACGTGACTTCCATGCAAGAGTTTTTAGACAGAGGCTATTTATTTCGAAAATACACGAATCAGCTGTGGATAAAACCTGACCTTTTGATTCCAAATATAAATTACCATAAAGCTTATTTAAATTTCATTGCACCTACATATTATAATACCGCATATAAAGCACAATGTGTAGTAAATTTCAATATAAGATCAGAAACGGTATCGCTCGACGAGTGGGCATTATCTACTAAATAAAATACATTTAATTTATAAACATAATTATTTAAAAAAAAATGTATAAACTCTTATGCGCAATAATTTTATCGTGCCTATTTTATTCATCGGCCGATAATGCTGGCCATCTGAGCGAAACCAGTCCAATTCAAATCGGTCAGATTGAGATGCTTTGCAAATAAAATTTCTTTCCGCCAATAATTGAGAATTAACGCGTCGCCCAAATGAACAAATCTTGTCTTTTTTAATAATCAAATGAAATATCGGAATACATTAATAATTATGATAATTTAAACATTATGACTAATCATGTTTTTAAAGATGCAAAATATTTGTAAATAAAATTCAAATTAATAGTCAAGTAGCATTCGCAATAAAGACCGCATTCCGTTCTTGTGAAATGATAAAAACATTTCTTTGTTTTGATGTATTTTTTCTTTTTGTTTCAGGTAAGGATCTCCCAATCTTGTATTTAGTGTTAACTGACCATTTGGAACATCAAATTGAGTTGGCGCGAGACAAACTTGGCCAAACAGTGGCGAAGATCAAATGACGTATGTATATCTTAATTACTTAAAGAAATACAGAATTACAGAAAAAATAACGTAATCTCTGTCCGGAGTCTTTATGAAAGTTTTGAAAACCTTCATTACTTACAACTAACTGAACTAACACATTTACACACCGAAAAAGGATTATATTATAAATATTAACATAGAATTAAGAAAAAAAAACTTAATAAACCAAACGCTGAATATGTTTGTCCACTCAATGTAGTGATCAGCCGGATAGCTGTAGCATATGGCGGCTTATGTAGCCCATACTAAAAGAAAGTTTTAAGAAAAGGTATCAGTAAAAGTAAGTACATATCTGGGATTGAAAACTCTGCCTCGTAAAGGAGCAGAATTTGTTTTGAAATCAAAAGTTATCTTCGACCTTTAAAGATCGATAAGATAACATGCCCGAATAAATTTGGCTGGGTATGAAGTAATCTTTTAATATCGTATGGAAAATATAGATATACATTTAATAAATTCAGGTACTTATTTTAAGGACGTTATAACCTTTTGTATACATATATCGTTACTTATTTATATGCAGCCAATGCCATTGGATGTTAGTAATTTCCATGGAAGACTTCTTAAGCGGAGGTCAACGTGGAAGAGGCTGCTAGCCTTTCAGGCTTTATCTTAACGCCATCAGGGATAAATCTTAAATTACGAGACAGATTCATCTATTCAGCCAGGGACTGGGCATGTCAAATATAAGAATAGTAAAGTCTTCAAGTAAACGCTAACATTATGAACAATTCTTGCTAAGAACCCCACACAAAACCCTCAACTGGCAGAATCTTTTAAGTATTTCAATATTTGAAATAAAATCTATCCCTGTTCATACCTTAGCAAAAATCATAGCCTGGAAACTAAAAGCACGCTTCGAGGACTCCGCATATAGTTTCAATAGGTAAGTAAATGTAGGAAAAAGAAATGAAAGAACTAATATCACTATATCCACGTTCATTCAATTCAGTAGAAAGAAGAAGCTCGCCTTTTTTGAAGTTATATTACACCCTCGTATACTTAGATAATATATGAAGTGACATAACACGTCGATTGGTTAATTTAGTAGCCGACTTGCAAGCATAGTAAAAAAGTTCACTACAAAACAAACATGACATTTTTCGTTAGAAGAGTGCTGTGGGGAAAATACCTCACACAATGTATACAATTTCTTCTTAGTAGCATATGTACCAAGAAAATAGATTTTCTCGATGGAGGACTCTTGAACTTGCTTCCGTGCAATTGTTTATTTTGTTTTACTTTCGCACCAATCAGTAAATCGAACACAATTGAATCTTTTTTATTCGATTAAGAATATTTTACGAGACTACATACCATGGAGTTTTTTTTTTACACATTTCAAAAACAAATTTGAATCGTTTGAATTTTGTACTTTTCTATGATTTTTGTCGCTAACGACCCAGGTTTCGCCTTTTGGCATCTTCAGGCATTGCAAGTGCACGACCGAACTTAAACTGGCCTGTCATTGTGATTGAGGAAATTCTATCAAGCATCTTAAGTCGAAATCCTATATTACAACAAATCATGATGCAAGTCATGACCTTTTAGACTATTTTTTTATGGTCTTCCATGCATGTAACACAAAAAATGTCACACGATCAGAAATTGGTTGTTAAAAAAATATAGTAGATATATTTTTAAGCGTATGGAAACACAAACAAACCACTGTCCCCGATAAATTTTCCGTGATTGTAAAAAACTTATGTACCGTACACACACAGTTAAATATTTATTATCAAATGTAAAACTTTAAACAAACAATTGGTAAAATAGCTTTACGTCTTAGTGTCTCGAAAAAATCTTGACGATTATTTAAATAAATTACTTTCATACCATTTTTCAGTAGCATTCACGCATTGAATTCTTGTCCAGAAATTCAAAGTCCAGTCACGACTGACTGGCGCCGGAGTATGACGCCGACCTACTTTTCCAATAAGCTCTGTGAAAATGTGGCTTTTTTCTTCAAAGATAAACCGAGTTTCCTACAATCTTGTCTTGATTGCTTAGAAGCGCTACGAGTGAACCGCAAATTGATTGCTAAATATTTACTATCCATATCCATTACTTTCTGTATGCATTAGTAATTATTATAATTATATAATTCACTTGGACAAATAATTTTTCTACCAGATGATGGGTTATTTTACTGTACGATGATTTCCCTCGTATCAAATTCATGACAAACAAATATTAAATATTTCATATTACTTACAAATCCATTTGTTGAAAAACTGAAAATGTGAGATATTTTCATTACTTTTTCCTCATAAATTTGTGTTTACTATAAATATTTTTAACACATGTTTTAAATGAAGGAATTACGGATAATGCGTAACAATTCAAACTTTTCCATTGAATGAAAAAGGTCTCAAAAGTTTAATCTTAAACTGGCAGTTGAAAAGGCGGGTATTTTAGAATTGTCCACTTTTGAAAATTAGCTCCTCATTATGCGTTATTCAAAATAATTATTGATTTTTTATTTTTTATTTCGTTCAATTATTGATAATGAGTACTACATTATACATTTATGTCGATTAAAATGATGTTTTAATGAATCCGTTATCGGCCCATACATTTCGAGTCCCTTGGAGAGTTTCTACGAGTTCTACAAATGATATGCGTTTTTAACCGTTAATCTTTGAAATAACCTTAAAATAAATCCAGATATTTAGCAGTTTACATATATGTATACAAAAAAGGAGACCAATTAATTCGCATAGTGTGATAAAGGGCAGAGGTCAGCTTGAAAACCAATATTAACACTTCGCTTGGAAATTGAAAAGTAAAAAACAC
Organism: Himalopsyche kuldschensis; assembly: GCA_028554975.1. NCBI lineage: Eukaryota > Metazoa > Arthropoda > Insecta > Trichoptera > Rhyacophilidae > Himalopsyche > Himalopsyche kuldschensis. The sequence continues at coordinate 833,086 of JAHFWI010000074.1, forward strand.
GTTTCAAAATATTCAAGTCAGTGATCGACATATTGCATATTTTTCTCCACTTTTCGTACTTAAATGTTAAAAACCAAAACTGTGAAATTCATTAGAAATTACATAGCTTTTTTATATTGCGGCGAAATTGAATAAAAGGATTTAGTAAAAAAAAATCTGTGTACGATGTTAACTTTTATATGTTGACATTTTTATTTCGTCTTACTGTTATTGACATAATTTTCTTTTTTTATTATAATAATTTGAGACGTACTTGTATGTCAACTCTAATAAGACGTGTCATAACCACGTCAGACTCCATCGAAGCGTGTAGAGAAAATACAGAAATAACGCAATTCACCTGGTCAATGGGCCACCTTACGTATCCAGGTCTCATCAATAATCCTCTCTTCTTCTGAAAATGCGTGGCAATTCCAGAATTGCCTGGACCGAATGACGAAGAAGAATGTCTCGGGTCCAAGGCAATTTGTCATGCCTGAATATTGAATACACCACGATTCATCAAAGGGTGGCCCGCGGTTATTTAACATAAATTTGGTCGTCATCTGTGGACGCATGCATATACATGATTAAAATCCCCAAATTAGAGTCTATGTTTATGTTAAACATACAGTGTATATCAAATGCCTTATATAGTTCCGCGGCTGAAAGCTATTTAAACCATCTGTTTGTGATTGTCTTAGTGGTTTAATATTCTAAGAGCATAGCATTTATTTCGAAACTTTGTTTGGATTCAAATCGTTAACATTGTTATTCTACTGTGTAATTAGTTGTCACACAATCTTTAGTTGATCAGATTTATTCAGACTCAAACACGTGTCACAACTATTAAAATTATCAGTGGAATAGCAAAAATGACAATTTTAATTATATCGTAAAATCCCACGATAAATTTTGTCTATAGTCCGTCTTACACAAGTTGAATAGCAATGTTACCATCCTTCTACATATTAAATGAATGAATTGAAAAATCGCAGTGACGTATATTTTTTTAAAGTATCAATAAAATAGTATAATTTCAAAACAATAAAATGATTAACTTTTTGCTCGATTCGTGTGTCATAAATATTCAAGCTTTGATTAATTATTCTTTGTATACAAAAGACGTCAATATTTTTTTCTGATAAATCGGATTTTTTAACACACATAATATGTATCATCAGTAAAATTGTATAAAACATTTATCGCAGTTGACTTGCATTGAAAAAGTAGAGTAACACAATATTTTTCCATTATTTATGATATATGGATGACATTATTGATGTTTAATCATCACGATGCCGACAAATAATACATGCGTTATGATGAGATCAGATATGATTGCTGCTTTATTCATTTTTTCCATTACCTTGAGTCAGAAAGTTACTGTTTTTGGTCCGGACGAAATCGATACAATTCATTTTAAATACCTCTCTAAATCTATAGGGTGGTTGTCATCAATGTTTTGTCTCTTGGTCTCATTTTTTGTTTCATTCTGTAAGTCTTTTTTTATTTGCATGCGAGCTTAGACTACCTTATAATTGTAATCAGTGGTTCTCATGTGCGGTCACCAGAGGACTTGGCTGCGGCCACCAACAGCTTTATAGAATATATTGATATTTAAAAAAGTGTGGTTTTACAAATTAGTTTGTCATCAAAGACTCTTTAAATTGAATATTTCGGACGCAATTAATAACAATTGTACATTGACAAGCATGTTTAGGTTCATCTGACATACTTCAAATACAACAGACTAAAACAAAAATTTGGTGAGACCACAGTGCAGTTTTCCGTGAGAACCACTGCTCTCTACTGTTTAATACTTCATACGAATAATGAAGTGAAAATTTTTCCTTATTTATTTGTAAATGTTCTGATGCCTACATCTTGAGAAAAATACACATCGAATCACTCTACCTATTAATTTAGTGATTACATTATGTTAGATTTCGCGAAAGAATATAACAGCCAATCATGTTTTTAGAGATTGACATTCCCTTTTGGAATATCGTAATATTATGACGGATCATAAAACCCGCGCGGATAAAATAAGAAAGACGACTCACACGCCTGCAATTCTATCTCGAGAAGATGGGGGTGGAATGTCTTAAAAAGTTTTACCTCCTGTCCCTCGGGCCACAGTTAACCTGAGGTACGACCACGCTTCGCAATTGTGATGTAATAACACTTCCAGCTCACACAATTTCACTTTTTTCATAATAAAAAATAAGTGTGCAAGTTATATATATCCACAAATTCGAGAGATTTGACGGAGCTTTTAGTGGACCTATAAATAAAAACGTATACACAATTTCACTGAATAAAACGTCGGCATTTGAATTCAGATGCCTGATTATAAATAGATTCACTAAATATTTTGCTGTGTAATTCTGGAGTTTTAATAAGCACACGTGTTGTACGAATACAAATTTTGGTTTTTTAAATGGTGAGGTAGGATGGAATGAAAGGGATTACATATGTACATATATGAACTGGTTGAGTATACTTCAAACGTGTGCCTTATTGACAGTGTCAACTATCACAATGTAATTGCTATAAAACTACATTTTTGTTCAGCTTATATAGAAAAACGTCTGTTATAGCATTGGCAGCTGTACCTTAAAGATTTGACAAACGTATTAATTAACTCTTACGCCGCAACGTGTGCTCATCAACTTATCGTGGTTTTCTTATTACCACGCCGTGCACAACTACTACAATTTTGGCCTGTGCTCGTCCCAATTCTCGGTTTTTATCGATCCAGCTTGGATCTAGGTCCACGTCGTCTAGCCGGTCTTTCCTCGTCTTATGAAAACGTTCTTCGGAATCAAATCGTCTCTAACCGCTTCAGCGCCGCCTGTTTTCCAAATACAAATAATGACATAAATCTTATTACAAACATATTCATTGTCTCACCCATATCTCACCTTGAGTCAATTCAGGTTTGTCATGGTGAGAATTATTTTTGTTTAATATTGAGTTTGTTACCAATATTTAAAATATTATTTTATAAACTCCTTTTTGCTTCTACTTACTTATTATTTACGCTCAAAATTTCTAGTTTTTTGTAAAATGATATCCCGATATTATATTTGACAATCCTCGACACGCTCATTATTTATAATTCATCAGAAAATAATTCTGGGATATTTAAATTTATACAGGTGAGCACAGGTGGGACTAAACGTTCGTATACCAATGATCACCAAAAAGATTACGTGTCTTGCCATCTGAGACCTTAAAGTAGCTCACGCACCCGTTCATATGAGGCACAAGATTGGTTAAAAAGTAAAACTACCGAATTATTGACTCTTAATAGTTGATGCTCCATCGCATATACAATGCGTAGTTTTTTAGTATTGGTTTTATGATTTGCTTTATACGATGTATCTTTGTGAAAACTTCAATAACTCTCAAATCCAAAAAAGGTATTCTTATTTCATTGTGAAAATAACATAAACGTTTATTTGTTTTTTTATTATACCTCTTGTCATCCAATTGTAAAGCCATAAAGATAAGAAAACAAACAAAACTTTCACATCCCATTTCACTCGATAAGGGGCCGTTAAACCGTTGAAAACTGCGTTTATTGCTTGAGGTGACTACCTCCTATGTGACGCCAAATTTTAGATACAAAGTACGAATGAAATAAGATGTTAGTAATATTTAGTATCGAAACTGTATGAAATCATCGATTAAGCATATTGTTTTCTATATTATTTTTAATCAAAAAAAGACAATTCAATTATTAATAGCACCCAGTATATCAGTCAAGATTAAAATCATATTCATAAGTGGTTTATTTCGACAATGGTTTACCACAAATCAATTCCTGTACTCTGAAGTCTGTTGAAGTGCGCTGGAGATAAGTCAATGACGAATTTTTATAATATATATATTTTAGCGTTTACATAACTAGATCGAAAATCTGAAATAAAATAAAATTATGAAAAAATTTGGAAATTGGGGTGGAAAAGTCTCATCGGTAAACCATAAGCATGAAAGTAATTGAAATGAAAAATGATTTTTTGTCATACAATACAATTCTACTATTCATACTTATTTTTTATCAATACATATGTTTAGTGAACACTTTTTTATCAAAACGTTTGAACATAACATCAATGTATAGAGCCTCTATTGTAAGCTAACAAAGACGCCGTTTAGCGTCCTTTATGGATCAGATGCGATATCTGGTTGGAATGATTCTAAACGATTTTTTGTCCTTTGTTTGGATAATATTTCATGAATTGTTATATAGAAGTTATTTGAAGTTTGATATAGCCTTTGTAACGTTATCTTTGGCAGTTTATGAGTTACTGAACTGTGTGGGTGGAAAACTGAACTATCTGTCTCTTCCGCAAGTTTCGGCCGCTAGATGCGCTCTAGTCGATTGTTATTTCCGGCGAGATAGCTAATTTCCGGCTGGACCGTCCGTAGGCAGTCGGGCCAACTGGGCGGTTTCTAGGGGAACCCATGTTATATTTTATTGGTAATAGTATCAATTTTACATTAATGCAATTACACATTTATGTACGTAAGTCGGCTACATAATCTGCCATTACTTGGGCCCAGACCTCCAGAGCGATAAAATGGCACACCATAGTTATTGTGCTAAAATCCCAATCTGTGCTTTCTTTAATGACCCTTATAAAATACATACATAGAAACGTCGTGAAATAAAATAATCACAACCCAAAGAAGCAAAGTTATTTTTTTGTTATAACGTTGTTTAAATTTTCAGCTGATTTGCTTGGTTAATTTTCTTATTTCGAAAACCAATCTATTATTAAAAATATATTTGGAACTGAAAAATTCGCCGGGGCCAAAAAGGTTAAAATTGAAACGCAGGAAGGGTCAGACCAAACAGCTGTTCAGCATATTATCCCTCTATTATTTTTTCTCACCCTTTCATTGCCTCCTCAGAAGGGGATAGGTATTTGTTCTGTTAATGATATAATCACTCAAGAAACTCATTAATAATATAAATATATATTTAGATGTCACGTATAAGAAAGTCAGCCATTTTGTGAGTACAATATCATGATAACCCGTAACCCATCATTACTAGTCGCTCTTTAATAGTCTTCTTTTAAAAGTATTATCAAATCAATATAAACTTGGCGGTTCCATGACAAAACAGAATATGATAAAACATAACATGACAAAAAACCTAACCTAACCTATTTTATCATATTCTGAAAAGTCATGTTCTGTTTTGTCCGGTTATCAAACTTGGCATGATTATGTATGAATATAGTTTCGTCAATAATTTAACAAAAAAGTTTCTAATGCATATATAATGTGTATTCTTAAGGTATGATGCCATAAAAATCAAACCATTAAAACAATTTAGACATGCTAAACTACGCTGAAAATGATAAAGCTATTTTTCACATACCATTTGCTCAAGCGGTAAAATATCTTCCGTCGTTTGTTTTATTCTATTTTCCTTTCGACAGTTTATGTCTCGCTGAATTATCCGAAAACTAGAATGCTATTTTTTTGCTATTTGAATATATTTTAGCTGTCAAATTCGTTTTTTATGACACTTAACACGAATCGTTACGTTTTCGTCTGTCATTTCATGAGACTATTTCTATTATTGGTTTTTGTCATAGACACCCGAGGTGCCAACGATCTTTTTGCGTAGATTATTTTGTTATATTTATAATAAAGGTTATTTATACCTGCCGGGAAATAAAAAAATATTATTTTAATACAAATCTATGATTTAATTCAATGCCAGTTCGAAAATTTTCTAGGCCAAAATGGTATTGAACTAATAAATTTATAGGAAGGCCAATTACTATTACTTTATTTTATTCCAAGTTATAATCAAATTCCTAATCTGAAAACACAAGATTTGGAGTAATTCATAAACTAGTGATTACTTAAGAATAAGTATCTTATATTATGGAACAGAGAAGAAGATGTATAGTGTACCCCGTCTTCAACGGTGTATAAGCATGACTTAATGCAGACTTAAAACATAGTTCTGACGAGGGCGTAAGCCGAAATAGCTATCAACAAATATATAAAATAATTTCTGTAGAATTAAAATACATTGTTATTTTTCTCACCGTATTATAATGGAGTTCTACCAAGTAAATGCTTACTCAATCAATATTTATATTCGTTCATCATTCATTATCAACATGTATGAAGCTATAATGGGTACTGAAATTATAAGAAAACATTTTTTATCAGTACGGACCAAAAAATAAAAACTTATATAAATCATAAAATCACCGTTTGATTTCACTGAATTTTGATCATTTAAACTATCGTAAAAATTATCGATAACCTCACGAAATATATCATAATAGCTTGATGGATATCTTTTATGATGTAGGTATATTGAAAAAAAAATTTGAAGTCAAAATATGTCTATTGTTTTTAATAACACACTGGACCGATTTTTATCTGTGATGATATAATTGTTTCATAATAACCTAGAGTGGATTTTGACCAAAGCTAAACAGTATACAGTGTCAAATTTATGTCGCAAGTTCATCATACATATCTCGCGTTACTTTTCAGTATGTATGTATTTGGAAATAGATCTATCGCAGATTGTAAATACTGATGAAGTATCAAGACGTCTAGTATATAGCTTTGGGATTCCTTTATTTAATAACAGTCGTGTAACAGCTTGTACGAACTAAACGATAAACATACTAAGCATTGCTTTGGCGCCGAGGAAAAGAAACTTTTCTAATCTGAATTAGGTCCAGGGAAGTTTGTTCCCCGCGGAGTGTACGATAAATACGACACCGTTCGTAAAGCTAAGACGCCTAGAAAGTTAATCGAAAAGCGGCAACTATATATACAGCTTTCCTTGTTCAGCCAATTTAACCATTAGTGGCTTTAGTAATTTGCCTTGGGAATACTTCATCCTCGTTTGTGTATTGAGATTTGATTGCAAGTAAATAATTAAACGCATCTTGCTTGGCTCGTTTCAACGCAACTTCTGAGGTAAGATTAGTGTTTTTGTCATGTTAAGATTAAACATCAACTTGATGTACAGTAACCACTACTACCATTATACATTGTCATCAACCGTCCATATTATAGACTTCGTAGCCGTGTTTACACATACAATTTAATATTCATAGATTTTAAAATTGTTGGGGTATTTCACCTGGTTGTAACGCATGATTTTTCTCAGTGAGGTTGAGCTCTGTTTGACTTTTTTTTAGATAAATAGTGACGTCATATTTTGAGCCGCGTAATCTTATATATAAAACCGAAACGGGGGATGTATGTCTGTAATTCCCTTTTGCATTGTTGTTGCAAGTTCAAACAAACGAATTGATTTCGCTCGCGAAAGTTTCGACGGTAAATTTGTTTCGTTATCAATGTGTGTGTAGAGACTCCAATTACTCGAGTATCGAGTAGTACGTATATAAAACCGAAACGGCGTATGTATGTCTGTGGGTCTGTAATTCCCTTTTGCATTGATGGTCATTAAGTTGCCATAAAAACGAATATGAAAGAAAATATGTTTGATTTTTTTATCGTCGAAGACATTTAGTCAAAATGTAATAAATTAGTCTTCTACTGAACTTTTCCCGGCTTTTATTATTAATAATAATGTTTATTATTCACGTGAAGGTATTATTTGACATTTCTTTGACAGCAAATTAGATTTTTTCCTTGAATTTGGACATTTTAATGGGCGAGAATGGGGCTGTCATCAAATTAAATAAAGTTTGTGATTTTATTTTAACTCTATTTTGGATGTTAGATTTTGTGATATAATTATGTCGAATGATATAACATTAAATAATTATTGGTCGCTTAGTCCGAGCGACGCCGGGTAGCAATACTAGTATATAATATTACTTTGATTCAATTATGTCAGGAAATAACATTGTGAAATTCATGAGTTTGATATGGCATTTAATTATTTGTCATATTCATATAATTTAATTTTTTATGCTTCCCTCAGTTGAAATAAATTGTATGGTAAATTTAAAAATAATAACACATTTATTGTACTTATTCCACATTAGATTTATTAGGATCAGGGCCGATCTCGCTCATCGCGACCATTATCAACTAATAAGTTGTACAGTCAGCGTTATTCATACATAAGCTAAGCAAGACTTATAAATGTATCTATGATTTCAGTTGACGATGCTCGCCATGAGCGAAACCGGTCCTGATCAAATAAATTTTATGTGGAGAAAGTACTAGAAATGTATCATTATTTTTATTATAGTGCCTTTACACCAAGTATTGACAGTGAACACCTTAAAAGTGGTATCTATGATTTAATTATGAATTTCGACAGAGGGTGCCTAATGGAATTTAAATATCAAATTTGAATCGTTTGAATTTTGTACTTTTCCATGAGTTTTGTCGCTAAAGACCCGGGTTTCGCCTTTCGGCATCTTCAGGCATTTCAAGTGTACGGATGTATTTGAACTGACTTTGATTACCAATGAACAGAATTCTTCAATTTTCAGTCAGGTAGCTTTTCGATGTCACCTCAATATCGGGTTAGTCGAATGATAATCGCCAATAAAACTCAGTAGGTATATTACCAAAATAATATACATATTTTTTAAACCTTCATATTATACAATAATATTTTCAAACTTAATTATGTTAAACAAAAGATTACCCTAAAATTAACTGAACTAGATATGGATAGGACTTATGTTTAGTTTGTTTAATAATCCTATTAAAATGCTTGACTACAATAGCATATCAAGTTTCACTGGTTCAAGAGAGATAATGAGCATATTTTCAGCTCAGCGCATCGATTTTGACTACACTTATTACCGAATTTAATCCTTTTTTGTGCCACGTTCCGTTTTAAACTATGCCAAATCTAACATGCTATCTTCGCTATAAAATATCTCTCATCACAACGAACATTGTTTGTCCAATTGTCGTGGTATATGCATATTGCATTCATACAAATCGTGGTATATATTGCAAGTGCATAATTTTCCCATTTGAAAATCACAATGGTTGCAAACTTCTTGCTGAGCTAAGTTTTATTCAAATATAAATTCTCTTATCTATTTCCTTTCACAGTTTTCCTGAAACGTCCATAATACAGAAATTCAACGACTTGCTTTTGTAACATCTTGCTTGAATCTGTTTTTCCATTCTGCGTAGGATACTATGAAGTATTGAAGTTCTTTTTTATCATGGGTCGGTTATCAATTTGTATAATGACTTAAGTGTTTTTCTTTTGTTTTTACTTTGCTTATTATGCTTGAATATATGATACACTAGCCGGTACCCGGCCAGCGTTGCAATGGCACTAAAAGGAAGAAAGTGATTGTGTTTATTGAAGTGCTTTCGGATGCACACTATTTTAAATAAATAATTTCGATTTGATTTCACTTACATTGACGTTTGCTGTTTGTCTTTTGCCAATTGTCTATGGGTCGACACACTATAACCTTTGCGCAAGTGCAACAATAAGTTGTCAAAATTAACGGTATGTCAGCGCATAAAATATGACAAAACATTGATTTGTGTATAAAAAAACAACTTTAAGTTGATTTAACTATGCCTTTAACATTCGCGCAAGTGCAAGCAATAAGTTGACAAAGTTTTATCGCAATCGGATGAACGGTATGGCAACGCGTAAAATACGAACAAACAAACATTGATTTTTATATATTAGATTTGTATCACAAATTTATATTTATGTCTATGTTGTTTTGTGGCAAGTATACGCAGCCTAACCATCTTCTTAAATCATTATAAAGATTCTACAAGTCGTTGAAAGATCTTAAATGAATGAACAAATAAAATAAATTAAAGAGATACTTCTTGTGGTATTGAAAGCAAAAACTCTTAGCATCGTCTGGAAAAGTTAACATTAGGAATATAATAGAACCGTCTGGTAACATAGTTTATTCGATATTTATTTTTTGTCCATTATGTTTCGATGTAAACATCCGGAGTGTCGAATTTGATATCCAATTCTAAATTTCGAAAAGCTCTCATCTCTGTTTCAGACTTGAAAGCTTTCGCGGAATTATTTACGAATTATTCGAAGAATTGATGTTTTATTTATCTTTTCTAGAGAATGGGAAATTAGGCCAAATTGAATTATTTGCTGACTGAGCAAAAAGCGTGTTGTTTTTTCATCTCCTTGTGCCAAAGTTGAAAAGTATCATTGAGGAAATTCGCCATAGGATTTTTTTTATTATCGATGGTTATTTTCTTATTTTCTTTGTTGGATAAAGGCGTATTTCTTATATTTGAATTTTTCAACTTTTTACTCGCAATTTGGAATCTATCAGATGTTGAGATAAGCTAGATAGGGATTCCGTAGTATAGCTCTAAAAGAGATTCTTGCTACTCAGTTGCTCAACCTCTCTTTTTGGAGCAAATATGAGTAGAAGGAGATCATTAATGCGAAACTAATGCTAAGCTCATCGCCCTTGCCACGACCTGTTATTAGGGTCAGATGTGTTGAAGAATTTGATTAGTCTCATACACGAATGTCTTTGAACATAAATTTTATAATTTGATAGAAAAATGAAAAAATGAAACTGTCCATACTGTGATTTGATCTTTTGAGTACCGCAGCCGAATCCACTGACCACTTGTTTATGAACCTGGAAATCGAAATCTAATTGGAATGCTTGAATTTTTTTTAACCGTTAGACTTTTATAACGAAGCAGCGATTTAATCGATGGATTGCAGTTGTCTAATTATCTTTATTTTCTAGTCTATAAAGAGGGCTATCGACTGATTGGCCAATTTTTGTTTGTCTTGATTATAAGTACAGTTGACATCGGTGCTGTGGACTCATTAAAAATGTACCGACTCTTATATTACCTTGCGCTGCCACTGATTTTTGGGCTTAGTTCTGATTTCGACAGAAATTTTAATTGTAATTCCACCAATTACTCTAATAATTGAAACCTTTTTTTTTTAAATATATATGAAACAGAACAGAAACATATTACTTACATAAAAAAAATACAAACAAAACATCGAGTTCAAATATTTTCTTGGTGATGCACAATTTGAAGGTAAAAGTGTTAATAGAAAAATACTGATCTCTAATGTTTCACATTTTCGGTAATATTTCCACATATACTCTGATATCGATCAGGGCCGGTTACCCTCATAGCGAGGAGTAATGTTTCGGTTGAAAATATATCATTGCGCGGTGCTTGTGCGAAACCGATCGCAAGATGATCATTCGCTTCGTCTGATAAGGTTTCATGTAATCGACATAAGGTTTTCAGGTTGTACTCGTTATTAAATAAATACCGTTACGTGAAAGGCATAGCGTAACAAATGATAAAAAAAATGCAAATAAAACAATCTGTATTTTTTTCTGCAAAACGTATAAAAATCGATAAAAACTTATTGGTTATTTAAGCTAACCTTTCACAAAAGACTGGTCGGAAAAGGGTTAAGTCGAATAACCGTTAAATTTTACCATAGTAACTAACTGTATACTGTAAACGAATGCATCCCACAACTAAGTATTATTAAATTATATAGACTATTTTAGTATCTATCTCGTATCCATGCGAATCTGGACGATCTCTTGCTGCGTCGAGATCCTGCCCACTTGATCCGTTGAAATGTTTGATGCAAATTTGATCACACCGCCCACTATCAGGTGTCCACCTTCCGTTATTCCGGCGCGTATATTATTTCATTCACGTCCTCCGTATTATGCCATTCCTACGATGAAATGTCATTCTTTTTATTCCATTATTATAATCCATTGCGAAGTATAAGTAGCACTTAAAATTCTGTATTCTTATTGGTAGCGCCACATACGAACCGATGATGCGTCTCAGAATTGCCGATTGTCAGGGCTGCGAGAAAAAATATAAATATATTTCGTAAGTATTTTTGTTGGACGAAACTTGTGTCTGCTCAACATTTCGAATGGGCATGGTTAGAAAAAATGGGACACGGCCATTACCTCATCAACTCATTCAACGCCAACCCTTAACAAAGTGATGCTCAACCTGCGGCTCGAAATGACAGTTCATGCGGCCCAATATGACAAATATCAATCACCTTTTTTCTTCAGAACTTTTCGCGGACGTTGGAAGGTGGACGATGAAAAATCGCGCTCGGCGTGTTCTCTCATCCATTACAATTTCTGATTAATTTAACCTTTCCTTAATATATACACAACCGATCTGGTGACGTCTAATCACTATGCTTCATGCAAAGACGGTGGTTTTATGACTTATTGCATATAAGATATATGCAATAAATCGCTGAAGAGAGGTTGAGCGAGTGAGTAACAAGCAGTTATCGTAGAAAAAATATGTGTACATATACACCTCTATTAGGAGGCCATATGCGCCATATTAGAAGATTACGTGAAAAAAAAGACTGACCGGTTTCGCTTATCTCAAGCATTTTTAACTGAAATCATCAGTTGAAAATGTTACCATGAAGAATTTACAAGTAACGCACTAAAACTGAATAATATAAGACGACGAATGAATGAATTAATTAATTTCAAATAAAAAAATGCAAAAATTATGCACTGTACAAACATCGAATGTTTATAAAGGAGAAAATAATTTTGATAGTTATAACCGAATCCAATAAGGTAATTTTAAAATCTATTAGATGTCCTTGAAATGAATTTTCACTGTGCATAATACGCATCACACATTTCTGTAAAATATGCAAGTTGCTTTGTGGTGATTCATTAATAATTATTTTTATATTATATGCCATCCATAAATTCTGGCACATGATTGGGGGGTAACGCCCCCCTTGTCAGGTTTGACACAAATCTCGCAACCCATTTCAATCACATCCGTCAGTTGCATTGCCGATACATAAAATGATATTATTAGCAAACAAATGTTTTTATTTGTGACGCTGTTTCTTTTACCACCATATCCCACTCGTCACGAATCGTCACATCATTACAGACCCCCGCTGTGTAGTGGAGTATAATGTTAATTCGGTAAATAAACTGCCAGGTGCCCGTGGGAAAGTGAATAGATACAATCTTCTAAGTTCGCAAACATTTTTGTGATAACTTCAAATAACTGTATATTGTATCAAAAGTTTTACTAATATTGTTTGTAGCAATAGTCAGAAATATTTTTAATATTATCTTTAATATCTCGTAGTTATTTACTTACTGTCTTATGATATTTGTACATGACTTATATTTAATGTCGGCAACTCGATCATTTGCGTACTTTCCACTGACTCTCAAAAAGCGATACGCTTCGTTAGTCTTATTTTATATATTTTTTTAGTTTCATCTGACACATTTTTTAGATGACTAACTGTTTCATAAGTATTTGCTGTTGTGTATCATGTCGCTAAGAATATTGTTTTCTCATTGAAAAAATGTTTTAATTAAACTTCATAAAATACGTAGTATGAAATATTCGTTCAAGTTTGTTTATTTATTCATAATATAGAAAACAATTCAACTTTATTATCATTATTTTATTGCTACTGCCATCTATCAAGGATAATATAATCTCGCTAAGCGAAGTATCAATCCTTGTTACCCGTCGTATTTCACTTTTAACTCGTAAGAACTGTCTTAGTAAGAACTGTAGATGGCAACATTGTCAACAATATTATTTTTTATTGTATGCAATAATATTAGTATTTTATTTCACTCATTTTTATTATAAATATAAAATAATTGTTAAAAAAACCCATTTTTAATTTTTTCATTGGTTACAGCGCCTTTTCGTTTTCATTGAATAAGCAAACATCAAGGCATGTCGTATTCGATGCTTTCTAGATATTACTTCCATGTCGATCCGATAGAGCTCGCTGACATGGCAAAAACTAGAAATATTTTTTTTATTTCTACGAAATAATGCAGGGCTGTGGAGTCTGGGCTTTTTCGCCGGAGTGGGAGACGTCGCGGCGATTTGGCCGGAGTCCTACTCGGAGTCGGATGTTTTGAAAAGTTTGAACTTTTTATTTTTGCATATTATAATTCAAATTTGGCTATTGGCCGGATTGGTAGGGTGTATATTTAATTGAATACACATAATTATGAAAATTAGGCAAACAAAAGTGACGATATTAAACATTTTTAGTCGGAGTCGTGTTTTTGGTCAATGTTAGAGTCGGAGTCGTAGTCGTGGTTTTGGTAAATGCTGTAGTCGGAGTCGGTTCGGAGTCAAACGTTTTTTCACCGACTCCATAGCCCTGAAATAATGTCTTGTATTGTCCTTGCATGGTTATACCCTATCGACGTAAATGACTATTTTCTCAAGTAAACTTCATTATTACATTTTATACCCTTTTAGACCATTCACCAGACACGAAAGCGAGCGGGGTGATCTTTTTTTCCATATCCGCTCCCTATTCGGAGTATATGGATATGGCCGCCACGGTGCCTCCAGGATTCTCTATCACCCGTCAACTTTCTCGCTTCTTTCCAGGTCATCCGTAGTTCCCCTGAGAACATCCTATGGATGGTCATCAAAGGGTTCGGGGCGTCGGGAACCACCAGGTTGATAGAAGAGGCAGGCAGGATTCAGGCTCCCTTGGGGCATCCGTAGCACGTCCAAGCCAGGTCCATCGTTGCCTTTTTATTTTGGACTTAATAAGGGGATGGTTTGTCCGCTCACTTACCTCTGTGTTCCTGACAAAGTCAAACCACCGTACTCCTAATATTGGCCGCAGGCATCTGTTTTCAAAGCACAGTATACGGTTACCCTGTGCTTTTGTAGAATACAAGGTATATTCAAATTACGATAAAATTCTTATAATAAAAATAGTCAAAAAAATATTGTTTCCAGTAATCTTTAAGGAATTTTTAATGCGATTAAATAATGAAAAAAGTTATGAGAGGGAGTTATAATTAAAATAATAAAAACCCATTTCTTATTAATATTTACTTAATATAAAATATCGTAATTAATTATTATATTATTCTGCATATTTTACTGTGTATTTGTTGAGTATGCTACATTAAACAAACTTACTAATATACTAGAGAAAAAAATACTGCAAGGGTTTCAATAGAATGAATAAATACCACACTTTGGCACTTCACGAATTTGATTTTGCGAAAATAATTCTCAAACAAAAGCTCTATTGTGTTTCCCTCCTCGAAAATCTATTGTTTCAATTCAAAAAATTGCACCCCGTTGAAGATTTAAAATTTGGCACTTTGTTTGACAGTGTGACCCATTATGAACAGCATTTTTTTACGTCTAACATCTAAATAGAACTATTTTTTTTCTTTACATAAATTGGAATCGTATGTATTTTTAAATATGACATAGCATTAATCATAAAATTACGTTGGAGTATATAACAATAGAATGCTTTCGTAAAAATGCGTTTTTCGTTTCGTTCTATAGATTTTGCAATCGATTTTGAATGTATGAATGGATTTGATGACTAAATTCAAACCTATATAATAATGGGACGCAGTGACAGCGATTTACCAAACAACGATCCTATCTTATAAGCCGTATTCTTCTATCTTTATTTTCTCGAAAAAAGAGAGGTTCAGTTACTCAGTAACTAGAATTCTCGTTGAATAACTCGTGATGAGATTCGTGCCATAATACACATGCTACACATTGGATGAGGCCATGGTAACTATAAAATAATCACTGGTTTGATTAAATTGCATAAATGAATGTGATATCATTTTTGAAGCAATACATTTTGTCCAGCATTTAAAAAAATCGGATCGTTTTTTTCCGGGCCATGCTATCATCATACTGTTTTACAAGGGTAGAAAATTTGATTTTGCTTTATTTCGTGCTGTGTTCATTTGTGACGTGTTCGCTTCATGTTCAATTGTTTTAGATTCGCGTGTGTGTACTCGAATTGTTCGAAAAATTCATCTGCAACCGATTCAATGAAAACCGTTTAAAATTCAAAAATTCACTTGTTAAAAAAAAGATTATATTATTGGGCGTTTATAATATTGAATTCATTTATCACTTTTAAATTGTTCACCGTCAATACTTGGTGGAATGGATCACCAGTATGACCGTTAGTCTGGAAGAGTATTTTTTACCCACTTTGCACCTGACTTCATCACTTGATAATGCTAGCGATGAGCGAAACCGGACCTGATCTTCACAAATCCAATGTGGCATACGTAATAAAAATGTGTGTTATTTTTATTGTATTGATTTGTTTTACCAATCAATATGCTGGTCAAAATCAGGAGAAGGTGATTTGGTGATATAGAAATTTCATTGCGCCATTAAACAAAAAGTTGCTGTGAGCTTTTATAATTCACTTATGACTAAATTTAAATGTATTGATTAACTCCCGTGATTAATTCTGCTATGACAGCTACATCATACTGTTATTATTTATTTATATGTCTACGTCCAACTGCGGCACTGAGAATGATTCAACTTACAAATTACATAATGGCTTACGAAAGCTTTTCTCGGCGAGCTTTATAAAAACATAACAAAGCAGGCAGCTTCCTTTGGCAAATGAAATTTCAATTCATGGGATCGTCTCTTTTTGGCGCGCGGCCAAGGCTCGTGAAAATTTTCACGGTCAACATAAACTTTGCGCCAAATATCTAGAGAAGAGCCAATTTAAATTTGATATTCGAACGAAATTTTGTCCGTGAATTCTCATATAAGTTCCAAGGTTATAATTTAACATTTAAAATAAAATACTTTCTTTTATTTACAATCCTATTTCATACAATTCAGGGTATACAACTTAACGGAGAAATGCTATGGAAAGATTTTAAAATTTAAACGGCATAAATGTATAGCTTAGAATTTTTTGAAATAAATAAAAGTATAAACAGTTAAGAGGTATTATTAAATAATATCCTTAATAGGACTGGTTGTTCGCCGCTGCTTAATCTATTTCCAATGGGATGAATCTTTCCCAATTGATTGCATCTCATTAGTTAATATTTTGTTATTGCTAACGTCATTAGTAGTATAATTATTTGTTTGTTTTGTTTCTATATTTGTTCTTTGCTTCCCGTAAAAAGGAAAAATACCAAACTCCATTTTGTAATTTATCATTTTAAAATATTATAATCAATATTTCTTTATTGCTTAAGAAAACTTTGCGATAGTAATTTAGTTACAATTAGTAACACAATGCGTGGAATAATCAAAGTTATTTTTAATTTAATATTAAAATGAACTTCCACAAAGTTCCCGCCGAATCCATCGAAAATATGTAAAAAATCCTTATTTTGACCATTTTGTTCCGCATAGTAATACATTTCTTTTTGTTGATCTGTCATTAACGATATTAAAAAATATGCCAGGGATTTTTAAAAACGTAAACATTTTTCTTATCAGATTTGGATATTTGGTCAATTTTAGAGGTTTTAGTCACGTTTTTTAACGACCTCAGCCATATATCCTAAAAAGCTTCTATTCGCTAAGTAGTTATTGAAAGTTCTTGCTTACGAAAACAGCCAACCCAACATGCTTCTCTTATATTTGAATAAATACCTTATTCGCTTAAAAGCGTGTTGAAACATTTACGATTCAATTTATTCACCACACACCACCAATTACTTATCTAATAGGGTATCAAAATATGGCCACCACATGCTACCGCTTAAATTTTACAAACTAAATAAAAAAAGTAAATTGAATAAAAAAATTATCAATGTCTTATACGACTGAGCAACGTGCTCAAGGACCGTTTAATTCTCAAGCGTTTGTCTTTGAAAATAATACGGTTATATTACCAAAATAACAACATCTAAGGTAATCAATTAGGGTTAACAAATACCCTTATAAAGTTTTCACGGGAGAATGTAAGGTCTATTACAAAATGTAATTGAAAATTATATCCAGGTGTTTTTGTTTGTGGTCACTAAGTTACGGATATGATGATGTAGTTTATTGTTCTTTAGTCATATTATTTGACAGCTGGGAAAACTTCATAGTAATTTATCTATTGGTGCTTTTTTGCTATTATTTATGTTGATCATTTAACAATATTTTGTTTATTACACAAAATACTCGAACAAAACAACATTGTAATAATCTATTATTTGATATTTATATATTATTAAGTTCTAAGGAATACTTTTCATAAATATGTGTATTGAATAAAAATATATTTTTTTCCGTTAAAAAAAAACGCTTACATAACGATGAATCAAGCCAAGTTTGAAAACGATGGTGTTTATTTGTATCTCATGATTTTCGCACCCCTTGTTCGTTAAGTTTTTTTGTGCCAAATTCATCGGTATTTTTCGTGTTTCTATTGACTATTTTCATCATTTGTAAATAACATTTTCCTTCAAGGCTCAAAACTAAAATTAGCAAATATTAAGTGCCATTTGGATTATTATCACAGGCCTTACGATATCGGCAATTTTTGATTATGAGTAAACATTTTATAAATTTTATTCATATTCACGACTGATATACATATATGGACGAACCGATCCTCGTTCAAAACCAAACATAATACCGACATTATCGACGAATTGACAAATTATAATTATCATTTTTATATTATTGAATTGTTAAAATATTTGCAATAAGTTAAAATACACACGTGCACGTATCTTATCAAAATTGTTTGGTGTGAGTTTCTCTCTACCACAGTCTGTGCTAGCTTAAAGTTTACAGTTTTAGAGTTTTACAGTTATGGGTCCCTGAGGAAAGGTTCGTTGTCGCTTCATATATTTTGCGGTTAATGTAGTGGCTTCTCGAAACCCGTATTGTATATAAAGGAGTATATATCAATGATTCCAAGACAATCATTCTCGTAAGGGGTTTTTCTTAAGTGTTTTCCCCACACAAAGCCCTCAGCTGACAGAATCTTTTAGAAAGTCAATACCTAGCTAGCTCACATGCGGGAAAGGGAAACAAAGACTTAGTCTGTATCCACCCTAGCAATAAAAATAGCTAGGAAACTAGGTAGCCCGCCTAGCGGACTCCACATATAGTTTCAGCAGGAAAGTAAAGGTAGGAAAAAAAAACATGAAAACTGATACTACACTGAACATACCTGATAATTGTAATTGACGCACTTAATTTATTAAAACTCACTTACATCAAAACTTTCGCCAATTCATATAGATTATGTTAATAACAATTAAACCTAGAGGTCTTTTTGTTATATATGTGACAGTGAAACTGTATTGTCAGTGAAAATGTATCAAGTAAAAAAATTGTATGACAACATGATTTCACGATCAGGGAAATTATTGGCCCAAGTCGTTGATTCGCCGGCCTTAAATTTTGGAGAAGAATATATTTAACTGAGAATACAGATTAGCTGTAACATATATAAACGATACGAAATATTTACTACCCGTCTGTTCAAGTTCATTCGTCCACTTGAAATACCTGAGATGCTGAAAGGCGAAACCCGGGCCATTAGTGAAAAAATTGATGGAAAATTACAAAATTCAAACGATTCCAATTCGATATTGAAATTTTTATGAAGCACCTTCCGTCGAAATCCTAAAATAATATAAGGTTACTTCAGAAACATTTGTGAGTAACTACATGATTATGACATATAGATAGTACGCAACGAAGTAGAAACTAATTAATGTTGATACTTTGTTTTCCCCGGGTCGATGAACATCATTTCCATAACGGCTATGGAACGCGCCCTCCTTAAAGGTTATACAACTTTTTTTGTATTGCACTCCGTGTAAGGAATTAACCTTTGAGGCGGGCGGTAGGCGCGTGCGCGGAGGGCAGCCCGCGCGATCTTATCCTTTATTGCGTGTGTAATAATTTTAATTATGCAACGGCGCCCTTGTTTAGAAATGCGAAATACCTGACCCAGCCTAATGCAACGCACCTGGCGCCACGTCAAGTTGGTCACGTGTTTTTTTATTGCATTCATTTAAAATATAATTTTTCGTCCTGGCGTGTGGAAAAAGTATTATGTAACTGTCTGTATATCGATTCTCGTACATCCCGATAAGTCGATGTTTCTTTGATATTTACTAAGAATATTTAATACGATACAATACTTAGTGAGAGGCGTTCGAAGTGTGGTTGTAAAATTATGCATTGAATGAAGGTCTCATATGCTTGAACATGCCAAAAATAAAAAAATAAACAACTTACAATGTAAGGAAAAATAGAGGGAAGCATAGGCTTGAGATGCGAGAGACGTTTGGCTAAACTAAACTAAAACAAACAACTTAACTGAATTAAGCTCAACTCAACCAAACTGAACTTAACTTGAACTTAACTTGAATTCAACTTTGACTCAACTTGAACTCAACTTGAACTCAACTTGAACTCAACTTGAACTCAACTTGAACTTAACTTGAACTCAACTTTAACTCAACTTGAACTAAAATTTAACTCAACTTGAACTCAACTTTAACTTGACTCCAGCAAAACTTAAAATTAAACCAACACAATTGCTCTTGGTGGCGTGCTTGGTGCCGCTGTGCTTTGAAATGCAAAATGGGCCAATATGAGTTTATTTTGCAACCGTCCCTGAAACAGAAAGGATATGGTAAAACATAATAATACTGCGTGTCAGAAACATGCATCTTTCGGCATGTTACACCCTAACTTAAACTATTGCATATTGAAATAAATTATGTATTTTTTTTTATTTGCATAGCAATGAAAAATGAAAAACACCTGGTACATTCCCATCGAAATTTGAATAAAAATGTCGCCACAAAAGATATATACGTATTTCTTTCTTCCACAATTCTCAAATGCTGTCGGATAACAAAATTTGTGGCATTTTTAAAACTAATACTAATTTAGTCCGGGAAAAGACACTATAAAACAATACAATATTTTCCCAGACACACATCTTGGCTCATGTAGTTTGATACATATTGTCGCTTGAATAATAATTTCAATGTTTGTATTGTATTCCGTTCTTCTGGTCAAACAAATTTTTGAAGTGTGAAATAACATTCTCGACACAACATACGGAAGAAAATTTTTGTTAGTACCTATGAACATCGCAAATCGTTTCCATTAAAAATTCCATAACAAATTATAAGAGAACCGCGATGAAACAACTGTCATGGGCTCACAATTCCACACGGAAAGCTCTTTGAGCTGGTTATATAAAATAAAAATATGGACGCGCGTAACATCTGTTGTGGACTTTACCGCACTTGCCCATGTCCTTTCTCTATTCCAATATTGACTTTCCAAATATGCTTGCCAAATGTTTCGTGCCTGCGATTTGAAAGTAGTAATATTATTTGATCTCACCTAGGCTAAAGGCGATTAGTTACGAACTTAAATATATTTAATGTTGTTGTCAATAAATTGTAATGATACCATTATATAAGATATGACTATGACTGAAGACTAAAATAAGCCGGACAATAAATAACCTGGTCATGTTTAGAATTTGCTATTTAGACATATGATTATGTGCCACCTTGATAATGTTGGCCAATTGACATTATAACAGAATATTAAAAAAATAATGTCATTTAATGATACGTAAGTATTATATTTTAATTTATTTTTGAATTCGAATTATCAACACGTGCTTTTCCTCCTTCCACTATCCTCAAGGCTCTCAATATTTTTCTAAGCATATTGATTTTTTATGTTCAGAATTGTGTAATATTTTTGTTGAATAAGTATCCCATTAATGTAAGATACAAATTGTTTTTCGTCAGTAAAGTATTTAAACGGCACGACGCTATCCCTGAAAACGCTCTTGCTCTTTGCGATAGTTAATTGAATGTCAATCATGATCAGCACGTTGCCTTGATTCTGGCTATGCTATTTTCTATAATATGGCACGGTTCGATTTATCAGTTGACTCGTAAATTCAGTCGCCAATATTTTAATATGAAAGGTTAAACGTAAAACTGTAAAATAAGTCACTAAATGAATGATTTTGTTTGTAAGGGTTTCAAAAATGGAACTGAAATATGTATTTTTTTTTACTAGGGCTGTGGAGTCGGTAAAAACAGTTCGACTCCAGCATTTACCAAAACCACGACTCCGACTTAAAAAAGTTTTTTATCGTCACTTTTTTTTCCTAATTTTCCTTTTTATGTCTATTCAATTAAATATCAACCCTACCAATCCGGCCAATAGCCATATTATATGCAAAAATAAAAAGTTCAAATTTCCGACTCCGGCCAAAACGCCGCGACGAATCCGATTTCGGCAAAAAATCCCCAACTCTACGACTCCGACTCCACAGCTCTGATTTTGACAGTCAAACCGACGGCGTCATAAAAAGAGAAATATAACTAAAATCATGGTATATCAACTTTTTAACTGTTATTTCATTAGGGATTTCTTGGGTTACCTGTTAAGTCACATGTTAAGTAAACTGGTTGCACTTCGTATTTTTGTTAGAAGTGTAAAGCAAGTATTTTCAAGAAAATAACTTTTTTGTTGTGATTATTGTGTCACACGTATTTGATTGACTGAAGTGATAAATTTATTTGGAAAATTGTTGATCTCTGATTCTACCTGAAAATATATCCAAATATGATATTTTATATTCAAATATAATCTTCCCGATTTTTGTATTAAGTTATATGGTAAATATGTAACATAATCATGTGTAATAAAATCTACCGTAACTACGATGTAGTACGTAACAGAGAGGTCAACTTTCAAGACGTCATAAAAAAATATACCGATATGTTATTAGATCATGTTTATTTATATCGGCGAAGCAGCGTATCTATAAGCACTAGATCTGTAGATTTTTATGTACTAAAACCACCAATGATAAACTGTCAGAGTATGCATGCTTTTATTTGAGTTACTCTTGTAATAGAGAGCCGTTAACTCGACTAAAATTGTGCAGGACAATCAACCGGATCAATATTGAATGTGGTCATGATTAATGGATACAAATGATGTGACGTAGGTTGGAATTTTGAAAAGTTAAACAACTATTATTGATTCCATTTCAAAATAACTATCCATGCCGTCCGTCAATTAATATATACACAGATTTTAATATTATCAATATTTGAATGACATATTTCAGTCAGTCTTCCTTCCGTGATAATGATCACATAAATATTGATTTATTTTTCGGCTTATGGTTTCTGTTGATTGGAAATTAGCATGGACAAATATTTCCGTTTTATGATTTGTTACTGTGTTACGTTGATATATTCATTATAATGTTATTATAATTAATAGTGAAAATATAACTTTTTTGTTTCATATGAGATGCTGAAAAAGACTACATATTTTTTCACAATCTTTTTATAAATTGGAAAACGTTTATATTGTTAAGTTACCTTTTTAGTGACTATCTTTTATTCCTGTATATACGCGTTAAAAGCGCGTCAGTTATGTTACGCGAAGTATAACGTGCACTTGGAACGTATTTAGATGCCGAAAGGCGAAAGCCATGTAATCAGCGACAAAACTTACGGACAAGTACAAAATTCAAACGATTCAAATTTGATATTGAAATATCATCAAGTACATTCAGTCAAAATCCACAATTATATTCAGGGTCGTTAAAGAGGATCGTGTTCGCTTGGGAAGAAAAAATGAATTGATTCATTATTTAATCTACTCTCGTGTAATATTGATATACCTTAGCTTTTTTAATGCAAATAAGTTCATGTGCGACTAATGTCATCCATCATTTGACCCTTTCACCAAGCCAATTTCAAGAATAACGCTGTGATGACTGAGGATCAAACAGGATGACAGACGCCCAATTAATCCGTCAAGCGGACGTGCGGAGGTCTATGTGACGTCACATACACATCACTAAAGGGGAGTAGTATCACCTTTATGGTTTTTAATTAAACACACAGTTCATCTCCGTGTAGATTCTTTTCATAATGATTTTTAAATTGGAAGCTTGAACTTTCTTTACAGAACAATATTTTCTGGCCATACATTAATGGCTACAACGTAATTTTGTTATACTTTATGACACACGAAGAAAATATGAAACGTTTGATAGTGACAATATTCCAAGAGAGCGTAAAAAAATAACCAACTACGTTCAGTAGCTTGATTATAATATATAGAAAAAGTATAGCAACCTAGACAAATATATTATCAACAGAATCTCAAATATTATCAAAGCAATATTCATAATAGCTAACCTAGTACAGAATTTTTGTAATCAGGACCGATTTACAGTTTATTTTCATGCATTGTTATAATGTCTCTCCATCACATTACCGGTATAATAATATAAAATCTGGTTTTAGAACTTCGTGGACTTATTGAATATTATGGATATCTAGCAGAAAAATACTTTGACGACGCATGTTGGCTGTCTCCCAATAAGAAAATGACGCAAATTCAATTGGAATACTATTAAACTTTAGAAAATCCACATTATTTCTTACGACCCTACTGGAACTAATGTTTAGTTCTTTTACAAACATAACTATTCCTGAAAACTATGTTATAATTTTAGTCAAGGTAGATTCATTTTAAATCTTTCGTAAAATATTGAATATTATTTACGCCAATCGCCCTTGAAGAATACTTTCCTTCTTTCGCGTAACACCAACCCTTCATTCAATTGGCTACTTTATAATCGCCACTCGGTCGGCGATTTTATTATTCATTGCTATCCAGTTTTTTATCCCCGTGTTTTGTTTTTTCCCCGTCCATCCTTATTTACAGAATCTTAGTCACTTCGTTTGGATCCAAACTCAAAAAGACATCTGCCATTTTAAACCACTCGACTGTGTGATCGGCTCAATTTGCGCGTAACCTTTTCTGACACGTCCTCTACATTCAAATACAAAATCAAAGAATATTCGGATTTTTTAGAGCATGTTTTTGTACCCCAATTTTTCTTTCGACATTCGGTGATGTTACGCTTTCATTCGGGTTGGTATGTGATATTATGGCATGCTTAACGATTCCATAATTATTGTATTAAATTTTTTTCAGTTATTGATTTTAAATAAAAAAGAAGCTAGGTGAGCTCACTTATTTCTTGTTTTTTCACTAAGAATTATTTAAATTTCAAGTCATGCGAAGCTTTATTAACATTCTCTTACTGTAGAATGTGTTAAATTAGTTCCCTGATTAATTGATTGCTTAGCTTACAGATACAATTTAAAACAAAGATTATTTACTTCATTTGGTTATGAGTTATGATTTTTCCTTGTCCACCTACCCGTTATTCTGATTCAGACAAATTATGGTTATATATCTTATTTTAAATATAGTAAACTATTGGCAATTTTGTTTTAACTAATTTCCTTTTCATTGGAATCTTATTATTGTCTTTGTTTTTGCTCAAACTGCTATTTAAACATATTTATGTTATGTGTTTTATTTAACATCTAGTTAAAAACTAAATTTGAAACATGTTTTTGTCCTTGAAATAGATTTATTGATATAAGAGTCGTTTTGCTAAATTTATCGGATATTATACGATAAGAAAATAATAGTATTTTAGCTCTAAATAAATTATTTTATATATTTGTTGATAGCTATTTCGGCTTTTATGTTGTTACCGTATTATAATGGAGTTCTACCAAGTAAATGCCTACTCAATCAATTTATCGGATATGGTTATAAAAAAAATCTACAGTATACATATCTCGCTACATACAAAATTTGACTGTCTCAAGAAGATAATCTTCTGATAACTTCGTAAATTATTACGTGAAATATACACAAGTAAACAAATCATAATAATATACTGAAAAACGAATCTTTAAGTAACGAAGACGTAAAAAAACATCATCCAAACTAAAATGATGTAATTACTACTTTTTTGATAGACCACAAGGATAATAATATGGATTCTTTGGCATTATTAGGTACAAAAATTTATGACCGTGTTTTCTTACTTGCATTAGTCGATTAACTGTAAAATTACCCTTATTTGTGTCATAAGTTACCTTTATGACATTTGCCCTTCGATAAATGGCCACGTCCAATCTCAATATCATTCCGGCTTGTAATTTTAAATTTGAATACAGCGATAAGTAGCCGTAGGGCAGTGGGAATACGTTGTGCAATACATTGAAATAGTTCTAATATTTCAGAGCTTAAAATATGGTTCTGTATGAACAATTTTTTTCATGTATTAATAGATGTAAAATTATCGGGAAGAAATTGACTTTGCCTGGACCATGAAGTGAGATACAGCTGAGAGAGTGGTAAAAAGAAAAGAAAACTGTCATCACTTGGGGATTTTCCCACCTCCTCAATATGTAAATGGCATATCTGATTTTATGTTTTAATATACATTAAGGAAGTACTTGAACAACTCTCGAAAATTACAATAATTATATCATTGTTTAAAATCAATACTTTTTAATATGCATTTTTACTTTCCGTGAAAATAATCAATTAGATTAAATTTGTCACTCGATGAAACCCTGCCAAAGTAAGCGAACAAGTTGTTTTCATCACAGGCGATACGCGTTAGCAATACTATCATTCATCCTTTTATTAGCATGAAATTGCAATACAAGACAAGACAAGGCCCCAACAAGCCGAGGTCTCTCTTCTCGGCCTGTTAATTCGCCAGAGGCATGACGCATCTTGTTTTACAACCGGGGGGTGATTTATCGCACATTGCTCTTAAAAGGATTCGCGAAAACTAAAAAAAGCAACAGCGTAAAAGTGTAAAATCAGAACATAATTTTATTCGTCACACCAGTATACGCAGAATTTTCGATCTTAGAAATTAGATATTGAACATTTTTTCATCTAAAGATTTTTGATGTTACCACGAACTATGAAAATACTTTCTGAAATAACGATTTTTGAATATGTAATTCATTGAGTTTGGTTAGTTAGAGTCGGCTCGGCTATGGTATGATCTGCGTGATGTAATATTTAGGTTGTCAGTGTGATAGTATTATAGTTTGATACATACCGTAAACAAAGCTTTAGGGACTAATAGTTTAAGGTGAATGAACGTAGAAAATTATCTCATCAATAATATACGTTGATTTAAACATGTTGTGTCCATAGATTTACATGTAACCGTCGTTGTTCGCGGGGGACGTTCTGGACATGGTCAGGATAAGCGAAATTTCGCGATCAGTAGGGGATAAAAAAACATTTCACGGTATGAAAAAAGCATTTTATTATTAAAATAAATGTCATACGTAACATAAATGCTGGTTTCATAATTTTTGCTAAATATTGTTCGTTCCACGTGAAACGTTTTCGTCTTTTCTAAAACTGAAATTTTTTAACATTTCCGATATAACGAATCCGCACTCGCTGGGGTCTCGAATGAACTGTATTGACAAGCAAAACTATGCGTAGGTCATAAATTATTAAAAAAATCAGTCATATCATGTGTCTTTGAGAACTGAAGTACATAATGATAAGCGAATATCAAAATGAAAAATAATTAATACTTTTTATATTTTTGACATTATGTATTATTATTGGCACACACATATTATCAGATATACAGATCCTGAAAATAAATATTTTATGTTTGATCGAATTGCATTATAAACTGGATACTATGTTCAAGCATACCCTTTCAATTTTATATCAAGTGGTTTCGCGGGTTATGTAACGCGATTTCGCACATATCAAATCTATAATCAAAGACCCCTATCTGCTAACCACACTTATAAATAAATTATTCCCTGTATGCAGAACCACTAGTCGCACTTACGAATTGCTTAGGTTTTTGGTTTGATTTGTTGTTTACTTAATTATATGAGTTTGCTGAAGGTTAGAAAATCAACGTTGGGAAAAGAATGGAAATTTTACAGAACTAACACAAGCAAAACAATGATTTCGTCTACTCCTATTCGAATTATATATTATAATGTCATGTTGATGGTCCTGTCAACTTTTTTAACAGTGCAAAATGAATATATTTAAATCATACCGCTCAATTTTTTTTTTGCCAAAATTTTTTTCTTTTTCTATACAATTGCATACATGATAAATTTTTCAACACAAAATATATGACCGACACCGGTCCTGATCATAATGAAAATGTTGTGTTGTATTGATTGAAAAGCAAAAAAATACTTTCAATTAGTAGTTATTGTTATATAAATCTAAATCGTTTCTATCATTATTCGTTTCTTGAATATGTCTTCTTTAGGTTCTTTATCAGTCAAACATAAAAGCCCTGGCATACGCAATTGAATAAAAAACGAGACTTATCCGAAAATCAATTAAGATCTGTTGGGTCAGAGGTTTTTATTCCATACAATATTATTGTCGTTCTAAATAGTAATATCTTGAAAATATTTCTAAGCCATATTGTTACATTAGGGAAAAAACCCTTCTTTTTTTAAATTGGCATGATGGTCTCGTCTCGTCTTGTATTTTCTTTTGAATGCTAACATTGGTTTATTCATTGCCCTCTCTTTGTGTCATTTCTAAAAGAGTTTGCATGTCGCAAACATTCGGATCATTATAATATGCCACATTATCTGTTTGTATTTGCATACATGCCCGTTCCATTCGTAGTCATTTTTTTCAATCGTTTTTCATAAAGCATCGTCACGTTGCCGGCATTCCCTTGAATATATTGAATAAAAAACAAAATTTAATTGCATATACACTGTCATATGTTTTTTATAAAACAATACTGCTACATCATTTGTCTGAATGAAAGTCTACTATTGATTGAGTTGGCATTTACTTCGTAGAAGTCCATTATAATACGGTGTGAAAAATAACAATGTTTTTTAATCCTACAGAAATTATTTTATATATTTGTTGATAGCTATTTTGGCTTACGCCCTTGTCAAAACTATGTTTGAACGTGCATTAGATCACGTATCTATACCATTTAGACAGGGTACAGAATACATCTTCCTCTCCGTTCCATCATCTTAATTTTAAATGGTAATTGACAAATAGCTTAGTGACAAATTGAATTGATGTATTCTTGAAGTGAAAGCTAATATGGGTTTTTACTAAGTGGAAATAAACGTCTACTATCTGTGTATCTCGACTATTTTTGTAGCTCCAAAATTTTCATGCTTAAAATCATGTCAATTTTCGAGAATGCGATCCGATTGAAATACTATTAAAGAAACGAACTGAAATCAAAATCTTTGTCGGGTATTGCATTCCATATTCCTAATATGTAAAGATTGTTTTTTGTCACCTATAGCCAAAATATTAATAGTAAAGTGAATGAAGCTGCAGTAAAATGCATCTCGCTAAAAATGTTATTGTAGTGCGCTCTGTTTTGATATCATACACAAATACATACATACATCAGTTGACAATGCTACCATGAGCGAAACCGGTCCTGATCTAATAAATTTTATGTGGAAAAAGTACTAAAATTGTATTATTATTTTTATTTTAATGCCTTTCCACCAAGTATTGACAGTGAACACCTTAAAAGTGACAAATACATACATACATTATGGACAGAGGTCGCAGAAAATAAATAAAACACATTTTTTTTTTCAACTTTTTCCATGTACATAAATAAATTATACGTATTATAAAGATCAAGACCGGTTTCGCTTTCTTTAGTTTTAAAGTAATAGGTTTATAAAAAGAATACGTATAATTAAATACTTTATGGAACCCATCATAAAATAATTTGAAATCGATGTCTCTATTTTCGCAGTTAATTATATTATCGAACATATCTTATGATTTTGTATGAGTTAATTGCCCTTTTTTTAGGCTTCTCAAATTTACGCAGGTTTGCAATAAACGCATATACCGCGCTAATTGGGGGAGTATAATACATCTACGTTAAGTTGTCATAATGTACTTGAATGTAGATTTCAGCCGCCACTTGTATATAAATCATCATCAACAGCAATAATATCGCGGGTATTTGCCATGTTTTATAAGACATCTGAAGTGATGGGGTGATTCGACCATAGGGTCAATCCAGTTTTAAGCAAATCGCGAACCGCTAAATAGACTTTAAAGAAATGCAGATGAGCCGTTTTATTGTACCACGAATTCTTTTTTAGCTTCGCGTCAAACATTTTTATTTATGACTGGGATAAAACGTGAATTATTATTTTCACTGGATCGTATTTTGATGTTCATCAGAAACGAGCTCGTTCGTAGTGGTCTAGTAAAGTTTATTACAAATGAATTTCATATACGTGCTTGATTTGATATCTCATTTGCCAGTTTTAATTTTCATTTACGATTTTTTGTTTGCATGCAGTAAAAAAAGCTGCTGTATTTTAACATTTTTTAATAATAAACATAGTTTGAATTTTGTACTTTTCAATTTTTTTTTAAAAAATAAATCTAGGGTTTTATCCGACCTCTCGTTAATGAGTTGATTGATTTCAAGCCTTTGAATTAATATTAACCCGTGGCGGACGAACGTCACAGATGTTGTGTCGGGAAAAGACAAGGCCCGTACGCGACTGTCACGACTTGTGTGACGGGAACTTTCAACTGATGATTAAACGATAAATCTCTTGCACACAGCGGTGATTATTGTTTTAAAATATTGCCTTATCTATCTTGCTACCACAAACTCCTTGAGATTGTCAGAAATAATAGATTTAAATATAAAAACATCGATTTCTCGAACAGCTACAATTTTTCGATTTTACCCGTCAGTGCGCTTATTCGTTTGAAAGTTCGCGCGAACTCTCGCGCCTGCACAGTTCTCATATAATTTCATTCGCGGCTGCGCATATGACGGAACTATTTTACGTCAGACAGGCACTGCGCGGTATTATATTTATTTTTCGTGCGATCTTTATTTAATGTTTTTATACTTCGTATTGTATTGAGGGACACATTTAAATAAAAAACTATCGTGTATTTATTCTAATTGTGTCGACTATTGTGTTTACTAAAAAAAATATTGGGTGTATTCAATATTTAAAAACATTTAGTTCTGATTTGTGATTTGCACAATGCTCAAATGTAATTCAAAGAAAAATTAAAAAAAAACTTTAACAAGTTTCATGTGCAAAGATTGTGATGTATTTGTCGTTATCTTTTCTACAAAATTTATAACTCTTAAAAAGATTTAAAAAAAATCATAAATTATTATCTCTCCCTAGGTGTATGTGTGTTGAACATTTGGTGATAAATTTCTCGATATTAAATTATTTATGTGTTTCCCCGTAATTAAGCGAGTAATATATGTATGTTTCGAAGTGACAACGACCATCGAATGAGTTCGTCGCAGGGCTCTTAATTTGACACGTTCGTAATTAAAGATAATAAATACGTCATGTCGACAAGCATTGCTTTTTTGTTAGAGATTTGTTTGTTTAATGAATTGTGGCTTCATGTGGTATTTCTTTCGGGTTTTTAGTCTTCCGACATATTCTTAATGTGTTTGTCCGCAATCAATATCAATCCAATTATTTTTAATCCCTCTATTTATTACGATATAACGAAAAATAACATCCTTTCATAATTCGAAGAAAGGTGACGCGCACGGTTTTGAATTGAGTGAATATGTCAACGCGTGCGCCGGGTTAATGATAGTAAGTGAATTGATATTTAATAATAGCAATTTAAATATTCTTATGTTATCATCTGGTCATTAATATTTTCAAAAATCCTCATAATTATAACAAACCCACTTAATTCATTAAAAATGTATTCATTCAAATTTCGCTAATTTACATTTTAATAACCTTTTAAGTCAGTGATCTACTTATATTTTTGTATGTAAACGATACAAACTGTTTACTACGCGTCAGTTCAAGTACATCCGAGCACTTGGAATGCCTGAAGATGCCGAAAGGCGAAACCCGGGTCGTTAGCGACAAAACTCATGGAAAAGTTCAAAATTCAAAAAAATCAAATTCGATATTGAAATTGCATCAAGCACCCTCAGTCGAATAACTTAATTATATAAACATAGTTATTTTAATGCAAACATTTTTTTAACCCTTTTATTTGAAAGTGATTGCTTTTCCACACTTTGCTTAATTAAAAAGGGTGTTCAAAAAAGCCTTTAACTTACTTTTAATTGATGCAACATGAATATTAAAGATTTTGGATATCAATGAAACAATAGTAATGTATGTTGGTTCTACAAAATTTATATAACATATACATACAAAGTTGTTCTCGTCTGAACTATGTAGTTTAAACATCACCGTTACTCGAACGATTACAGTAAGCTAAAGTAATTAATAATAAATCAACTTGATTTAAAACTAATTACGTTTATTTGCACTCAATAAACCTAGATTTGCTTTCATTTCAGGAAAAACATTAAATCACTACAGTTGATACTTTATTATTTCAATATAAAATTAGGATATATGAGAAAATGTATTGTGTAACTGTTCTATTCCAGTATATATAGATAGGAAAATATATATGCTAAAACCAGGGCTGTGGAGTCGGAGTCGGAGCTTTTTGGCCGGAGTCGGAGTCGTCGCGGCGTTCTGGCCTGAGTCGTACTAGGAGTCTGAAATTTTGAAAAGTTTGAACTTTTTATTTTGCATTTAATGTGTCAAATTTGGCTTGTGGCCGCATTGATAGGGTTGATATTTAATTGAATACACATAAATTGGAAAATTAGGGGAAAAAAGTGACGATATTAACCTTTTTCTTTAGTCGGAGTCGTGTTTTTGGTCAATGTCGGATTCGGAGTCGGAGTCATGGTTTTGGTAAATGCTCGAGTCGGACTTTTTTTGACCGACTTTACAGCCCTGGTTCAAACATAGTCCTGACGATGGCGTAAGCCGAAGTAGCTATCAACTACATACGATTTGACGACAATATTACATTGGTAGATGAAATATAGAATACAAAATTTCACACCTACATTTTTTCCCAATCCACTCACCATAAAATCAACGTTTTTTTATTATGACCTTAACTTATACAAGCAAAACTATCTTAAGTAATTTAGTAATATTTACTTTATAATTGCCCTCCATAACGGATGCGTTTGGTGTGCCACCCGCAAACCAAAATAAACGCACATTGCATGAATGATAATAGCGGCCAAAAAAACAGGTTTCCATATTTTATTTACTTATTAAAAACAGGAAATGCACATCGTAAATGTCTAATTAGTCGTCTATAAACGACCGGTAGCGACAAAAAACTAGATACATATAGGAGACTTCCTAGAATGAAAAGTGTTGTGTGTTTTAACGTTTTTTGACACCATAGTCCTGTTTGGCTGTTAATATCAATAATTTTACTTTGGTATAGCGTTATTTTAAAGCAAATTAAATCACGCATTCACGCGGTTTTCTCTAATAAGAGTTAGTGGAATTTCGCTTTCCGATTTTTTTTAAAAATTATTAATGACATTAACTTGCCTAAAAACTTGACTTAAAAAGTCAGTTTAATTGATATTACATAATATATGAGTTCACTGGCGTATAAATATTGATGCATAATTTAAATACATACTCAATACATAATTTAAATACATACTCAATACTTTCCGCGAAAGATAGAGAGCTTCAAACTAGACTATTCTAGTAACTATGCAATTCGAACAACGAAACATTTTTGTGATTTGGGCTTTTTTTCATTAACCTAATTGAGAAATATTGTAATCATTGAAACCGTTCAAGCTACACTGCTATCAATCCTTGAATGGAATCATGTCAGCACATTGCTTCCTGCATTAGAAACTGTTTGTTTCCTGCAATTCTTTTTAGTCGTTGTTTATGCCAGCGACCCCTACGCGCCCAAGGGTTGTTGCCGTAGTGTCTGCGGCCTGCGGCGCCCACCCCATGCGATAAAACCTGCGTCGAGGCTCCGTCCGACCATCCCTTTGATGTCTAGAGTCTTCGGCTCATTAACTTTTCAAAGCCTGCCACCGTTTAAGGTTAGCTTTCTGCATATGGCCGTAAAATATACATGCGATAAACAAAAGTGCCGGAAGAATGTGTGTTGTTTTATGTGTTTTTAAACGAGGCGCAAAGAAATAACTTTTTACTAACGACTGAGAAAAAGATTTGCTCCTATGTTCTTCAATAATTGCTTCTCACATTACATATTTGATGTGATCATGAGATTTTCTTAAAATTCTAGTTGCAGTTATTTTCCTGGCTTACTGAAATCACCATGAGTCTATTGTGTGCCCATTCATATAATTCCAGCGAAACTTTCATATTTTCCCCATATAAGTATAGCTATATTTACCTGCAGCAGATTTTTGTCTTTAAGGTTCGTTCGTTTTATTCGTGCGAATAAATCAAAATGAGTTACATATAAACCGTATTTTATTAAGTTTCCTATTGGATTCTTTCAAGAATCCAATGGTATGTTTTTAACGGATTGTAATTAAGAAACTGTTTCGATTATAGGTAGTACTTGCAACGTACACCATAATAAGTTGATACAGTATAAACAAATACACAAAATTATTCATATTTGCGTAGCCTTTTTTTTTTTTGTCTTCACAATATACGGCAAGCACTTGCAAGGTTAGCTTGGCGCAGAACTAGTTGAATATAATTGCATTTTTCGTGCCAGTAAAATAAACGCCAGATTTACCATTTTTGCAATTTTTGCCTTATAACGTTGTCATATTACATACATCGGTGGTCAGCACAGTCGTTCTCCTGCAGTGAACAGCCAATTTTCTCAACGATTCTAGTCCGTCTTTTGGACAAACCAAGAAGCGAATCGTATCTAATACTTACAATATTCAATATTCTTGTTTTCTCAGGTAAGCAATCAGTATTATATCAATATTATATTTAATTATTTACTGTGATAGTAAAAATTTTACTTTTAGTGGTCTGAGTGATACCCAATTTTGAGTTCAATGAATCCTTGGACTGTTTGACCACCACATTGCCATGAACTGTGTACATTTTAAATGTGGGATTTGTTCATTGTTTTTATTGTATTATTTTTTCTTTTTTTTAAAACTTTAATTTCAGAATTTTTAAAATAGTATTGAGTATTGTTTTCATATATAATAAATGAAATGCGATGGATTTAATATCTGTTTACCGCTTTCATTTTATATTGAATATTTTGCCATAGACGCCTATGCATTGATACTATCAATAACCCTTTCTGCATCACTTTCGCATCTCGTCATAGTAACATTTACGACCGTCATAAATGACGTGGCCGCCAATGCATTGGTTGCATGAACGAGAAGAATAATTGGCGAGACGTTGTCTGGTGGTTTTACGATTCTCATAGGAAGCCAATAAAATTTCCACTTCAACCTTCAAGGATTTGGCTGATATCAAAAGCGTATTTACAGGACACTGAACTGAGAACCCGAAAAGGGAAAAACAAATGAACAAAAATCATTTCGCATCAAGTAATACATATTTATTGTTTAGTTGACGATTGATGTCTATTCAATTAAATAATATTCAGCTTTCAATCTAGTAAGAACCCAATTCGATTCTGAAAAAATTATAGGATATTATTTATGACAAGGGTGTTTGACCTTTTGATCACTGGGAGTTACTTTTATATTTTAAATTTGCTTGGGACCGACTTCTAATAAAATTCTTATTAGAAGGATAATTTCCCATCAGTGCCCAACGTTACTTTTTTTTTAATCATGTCCGCACCCAACTTGGAGCATATAGACTTCTCACGGAGTTTATCTCAACATTTGCTTTTTTACGAGAACTGCTTGTTACTCAGTTATTCAGCTCAACCTCTCTTTTTCGAAGAGAGTAGGGATGGAAAGGATACGAGGACTAGGACAGGACCAGTGATTAGCTAATCGTTGTCACTATGCGTCGCTCTTAGGGATCGGCAAGGTGGGAAGGGATTTTCAACAACAAAAACACCCATGCCTTCAAACAGATTTGTCGACTGAAAAAATCCGCTCGTACCGGGAATCGAACCCGGGCGGTCCGGCACGCAAGTCAAAGCCGTTGCCACTGGGCGACGGACCGGGCAAACGTTTTCCAAATTTCAACATTTCAAATAACAAATTTCCTTTACTATTGTGAGATTTGTGCGGTGCTATTACGATACAGCTGTCGCTTAATATCTAAAGAAGTGAATTTTCGAGATGTTTACAAAACTAGTGAAATATCCTGAGAACCGTACCTTAACAATACTGACAGCGCGACAGTCTCCTTTATTTTCACCTTTGGTTAATTTCTTAAATAAGCACGAATCATATCGAGCCAACTGCTTCGACTTTCGGGGTCCAATATAAAAGTATTTCTTTCTTGATGGGTTTCGGGATCGACCAAATTTTGGCTCACGATCGACCGGGTAATACACACATAATTTAGGATCTATACTCAAGCTCCTTGATAGAATTTCAATATCTAATTTGAATCGTTTGAATTTTGTACTTTTACACGAGTTTTGCCATTTAAAGAACTGACCTTAAGCTCAAGTTTATCTGTAGGCTTTAAATGCTCGAAGTTGCTGAAAGGCGAAACCGAGTCGTACCAAATTCAAGCGATTAAAAAATATAAGAGATACTTATTTAAAGTTTCCGCTCAGTAAGTTTTATTACGAAGAATTTGAGATTTTATTGATCTTTAATCGATGTTTTGGTATGCGCATTTTATTGAACGGAGATCAAAAATATACTATATAATCAGACACTGTGATAGTGGATGATCGTTCAAAAGCGTCCGAGCAAGTAAAGCCAATGTGACAGTCATAAATCGCGCCTCCCATACCGCAAGGTCTCTTATGCGTAAATCAGGGATGCCTAATCTAATTGTGGTATTTGTGGTCATGGGCGTATCGGAGATTAAAAAATAAAGGGTATTTCAATAGGGACGCTCAAAATATGTTACTTTGTCCTGCTGAGTAGATTATTCATTGTTTAGTGGCCAAATTTGAGTCAACCAGTTTGGTAAATAATCGGCCAACACCTACCTGTACGTCATCAAAATACAATATCTGGTGAAAACATTGCTGCTGTGTGTGAAAGTTTACAGGAAAACCCAAGGCAGCTTATTTGTCGTTGTTCACAAGAACTTGGCTTTTCTGCGACTTAAACTTGGGGAATTTTGAATCGGGCCTTATGTCTGCACCCGTATAAAACCCAACTAACCAAGGAACTTCAGGTAAACGACCACAGACAACGCCTGATTGGGTTCTGGAGCAGTTGGAAGTTTACCCAAATTTGTCAAAAAAGTCAACTTTAGCGACATGGCCCATTCTATAATGAATGGATATTGGCAGACATTTGATGCTATATTCCATATTTAATGCCGTAAAATATACTTACATATGAAATTAAAATTTAGTCGAAATCTCACAAACAACTTGTTTTATTTACATTTCAAAACTAAGCGTCCTTATAAAAAGACCCTTTATAAGCGACTAGAGCGAACTGGATTTAATAAAAACTAACCAAATGGAAATATAATATAATTTAGAATTTATACTTGATGGAATTTCATATCAAATTTTAATCGTTTGAATTTTATATTTTTCTATGAGCTTTGTCGCCAAAGACCGGGGTTTTTATCATCCAGGCATTACAAGTGCACGAATGAACTTGAAATGCCTGAAGATGCCGAAAGGCGAAACCCGGGTCGATATTAGACTAAAAGGTATGCGAGGGCATTTAAAAATAAGATTGTTTTGTATGCAATGGGCGAACGCAATTTGGTTTAGGACCCCGATAAGTAAAAGTACGCAAAACACTAATATTCGTCTTTTTGGATTATATAATATATAAAGATTTTAAACCAGCGTTGTCCAACAGAAATCATTTAGTGGGCCAAATAAAATATTGCCGGTAAATGGTGAGCCGCAAAACAAAACAAAACAAACGCAATAAAAACAATTTATTAATTAATAATTACAATGACACTTTTTATTTAAAAACAACAAAAAAACATTTTATTTAGTTAATAATTAATGTGACACCTGTTTTATTATACTACTTAAAAAAAAATTATATCGACTGGTAATTTATTCGATGCACATCGCAGTTGATTGACCAAGTTTTCATCGGGCAGCCCACTGCGACATTTCGTTTTTACTATATTTAATTTTGAAAAGAACGACTCGCAGCGATATGTGGTTAATGTACATTGCCAGCTTTTTTAATTTTGGAAATTTAGCGTCGAGGATATATTTCTGACGCCCCTGCTTTGTTTTGTTAGCGGCAGAACATATTAAATTGGGCCGCGTGTTGGACAACACTGTCTTAAACCCTCTCTTTAATGAAAACTTATGACATGGTTCTTTAGTACTTCAGTATAGAGGTTTTATGAACTTATTCAACATATTTTAAAAAATCAGGACGAATTTCGCTGTCGTAAGCGTTCTCGACTAATGAAAAAATGTGTGTTTTTAGTTTCAAAACAATGTCTATCCACCAAGAATTTCAGTTCACATTGAAATTTATAAACTAAAATTAATTAAATCTTGTTATTAAAACATAAAAAAAGTTTTAATTTAAAATGTGGCGATAATTGGACATTGCTTCTTAACTGTTAAAAGAAAAATTTAACTTCATAAATGTCGAAAGTTTCTACTGGTATTTAAAATTTTCTTTAACTACTCAATTAACCTTCCAGTAACCTCTTGAAATATGTTGATACCTTATATTTCTTATATTTTTTATTAGCACTACTAAAACACTTCTTTTCCATGGATATGTTTATAATATGCGTATTTTTTTGTTCAG
The DNA here is from genome assembly GCA_028554975.1 of Himalopsyche kuldschensis. Taxonomy (NCBI): domain Eukaryota; kingdom Metazoa; phylum Arthropoda; class Insecta; order Trichoptera; family Rhyacophilidae; genus Himalopsyche; species Himalopsyche kuldschensis. Next base: position 871,448 of record JAHFWI010000074.1, read on the forward strand.
ACTTCATACGTAAAATCGTCATAAAAGTGGCATATGAGTACAGTTTCTATTGTTGTGTTTGTATCTTCATTATTTTCTTATACTCCGAGATCATTTTAATGCAGTTTCACATAAATTTGGCCTCATCATCACAATTGAAACCGACGCATTAAAATTTTATGGCGAAATATTACAACGGTGTTAATAAACATGGGGACGAATCGTTTGGTGCAACAGTGGCGTTCATTACGAGCCAACAACCCTCGCAAAAATATACTTATCGATTTATTACTTCTGCGGAATAATATTTAAATAGCTTTTGGTTTGTCTATCAATACCGTATATTTATTTCAACCGATTTTTTTTTGTATTGATTATGCATGTAGGACAAATTGATGAATTCTATATATTTTAATACATCATTTAAATGCGTGTTAAGGGGTGAAAATAATTCTTTTTTTTTAATGTTTAGATTGCATTTTGCGATGAGGTAAAAAAAAACTCTTTTATCGATATCCTTGATTATCGATCTTTCAGCATTGTTCGATCTCTGAATTATACTTAAACGGAATTCAATTCATTGTGCGTCAAATGTTTCTCTCTTTAATTCAATTATATTTACTAACAACCAAAGAATACTTTTTTATTTCTATTAAAACCTAATTCATCTAATATACCATACGACGCTTGAGTAAAGATTGCATTTGCGAAAAATGAGTTACATAATATTAAAGGCATGTTTTGATAATGTTTAGGTACAATAATCTTCCATGTCGTCCTATATTACGAAAGGATAATTTTTGAATTGAAATCATATCTTTCGGTCATCTTAGTTTTACGGTCATTGTTAACCTACTTAAATCTAACAAATCAACATGACTTAATCTCGAACGTAACTATATAAATAATTAAGCATGAATATATTACTTCATATCTTTATTTTTTATAATTTGGTGAATACGGAGACGTGAGGTAATTATCGTATTTTGAATAAAATGTACGTTATTTTTAGTAAACCCACAAGGTACTTAGTCATCTACGCCTCTGGCCAGTCGCTGTCTGACGAATCATCCGTCTGAAGATTTTAATGACTTATTTTATGATACCGCTTTGAAAAAATGTCTTATATCCATATTATACTCCTGTTTCACCTCAAGGGGGAGCATAATGGATAGTAATATGTCCTCACTAGCAATGTAAAACGGTCAATATATATATGCCTTTTAAAGAATCATTAATCTTGCAGTGGTGATGTCTTTGCAATGTCATCTTTTGATGCTACGTTTCTCAAACTATGACTATTGAATTTTGATGTAATTTTATCGACATATGAATAAATATTCTACGTCAATCTTCAGAAAGCCAATATGGTCTATATTATTTTTTCACAATGTTGTAATTTTTAATTTCTATGTTACTTCTAGTTGTTGATTGAATTGACATAAACTTGGTAGAACTCCATTATAACACGATGAAAAAATAGCAATGAGTTTTAGTTCACACTTGACATTCTTTGAGACTTGTATTTGGCAAGTATCAATCAACTAATGTTCAAGGGTCGGGGTGATCAGGCCTCAAAAATTGACTTAGACACGAAGCAATCTCAATATCTTATTGAAAACAGTAGTTAATAGAATACTATGCAACGTCATAAATCTTTACTATTCCAATTAACGTATTCTTCGTGTATATTATACAGAAGTTTTAGTCTCGGGAACGAATATTTAGCAATTAAATGGGATACGCATGTAAAATGTAATACTTGAGAACTGTTGCGTTTTTCCAAGTAATCTATCGCGAGTGTCTTCATTAAAACCATGAAACGTTTTTCAATAGATGCGAATATAACGGCATTATTGAAAATTTGGGGTGTTCTATACAATATTCGAACACCTATTACATCATTATTTATTTTCGAAAGATTTTTTTAAATGTCAGAAAAAATGACAATCTGAACGAAATGGACGTAAAAGAGTATTCGACACACTGTTGTAGTGATTGAAATAACGTAGAACTCCATTACGGTATAATAACAGCAATATTTTTTGCTATCCATTAATTCTAAAATATTTTCAAGCAAAAAAAAATATATAAATGTGCTAACTTGAAGAAAGTCCACATTCAATTGTTGGTATTAATCGACGTTTTTTGTTTTTCAATAAAAGTTTTGGTTTATCGATGGTCTATCTATAATATGCATAAAGTTATTAATCAATCAATCGCTCATTGCAACAAATGTAAGCCAAATAAAATTGGACACATCGATTTCTTCGTGTGAGTTCTATTATCCGTGATGTGCGGAAAAGTTTAAATAAGTTTTTTTTATCTTTGAAAATAAAATATATTATTACGTATAATGTGAAATTCAGTAGATTATGTGCGGTTTTCTATTTTTGACGCCGCAAGATTCGATTTACTTTGTCTCAGTATCTGTAAAAAAATAATGCAAATAATATAACATTACAAACATGTTTGCCGTCTTCTTTTTAGTGAAAAGTTCCTTTCTTATTGTGCATTGTCATCATATTTATCATTATTTATATAAATATAGTATTAAATTTCTATACATTGTAACGTGATGACGTTTCACATTTTGTAAATTGAGTCATTTAAATGCTTTGCTAGCAGTTCAAATGGAGCGAAATATTTACCGCGGAATATGCGTAGAGCCAGAAAATTTGATTTTTTACAATTCATTAAAAATATTTGATTAATTTACGAGGCCAATTATAACAGACTGCCTATATTTTTTCATGCTTTATAGTTTATAAATAGCAATTTATACCGTCAAGGGATCGTATACATACACAAATAGAGGGCACGTTGCATATTGTTTGAGAATTTATTTAATATTTTATTTTAATCCACCACGAGGCCAATCTTTATTTTAAACGTTACGTCTTACAAACTTCATTGAACAGACAAATAAATACATATTTGTAAGTCTCTTATATTTTAACAACGTATCATTCAATACGTCAAAAAAAAATAATCCTAATGACATGTTTTGATAATTTCACATTTATATCTCTCGCCTATGCAAAGAGGTTTTTTGTTGTCAGCTAGATAATGAAGGGTTGGGGTTCGGTTCCTCCTTGCGGTATTCAGGAATGATTGTGCTCCTTCATTCCTGTGTGACATGACTTAGAAAAGGGACTAATGCAATATTAATTATAAAGGAAAGTGTTGTTAGGAACACCTTTTGCCCTATCCTTTGAACCGAATGCAAATTGGCTCTGTAGGATTTGACGGTTTAGTTTGCGTTGTGTATTTTTTTTTCGCCGCCGAATATGATTGTAGCTGTCAAAAATGGTTGCATTTTAATTTGCTATGTGATTGTACTCTCAAGTAGTAGACAATTATATGTCCCACACAATATTCGATTTACTAATGCAGAATCACCAAAAAATTACGCACCTGCAAGTACATATTCGACGTATATGTAGGTAAGATATCATAAAAAAAAATGTTGGTTGGTATTATGTTTGATCGGTTGTTGCAGTGTCAATATAAGCTTATGACAAAATCGTTATATTCTGATCGATAAAACATATACTGCAAATTAAAACATATTTTATTTTACAAAATTTCGTTGCTTGATTCTTGTATTTTTATAAATGTTAATGGTCGAAGTGTTCGTTGCTCAAAATATCCGTTTGATTGCTTATGATAAAAGTATGATTCTCTTAAGTCATTTTTATCATGTGAAATGGATAGTTTATTCAGATACATATCATAGATAGAAAATAAAGCTTAATAAATGTATTTTCAACAGTAGTGATCAATTACTGTCCATTGGATTTATTTTATGACCGTTCTATACTATTTTCCATATATAACAAACTGCGGTGTTAGATTTAAATGCAAAAACAACTAAAATTATATTATGCGATCTTTTGTGGGAGCTATTTTTACGTTTAAATATTATTCTGCAAATATTCGATGCACCTAGGGCAAATTACCTAAGAGAAGGAGACGATTTACCTGCGGCTTGGTGTAACCTCTGTCACATTTCGCATCGCCGCTCACCCTACTTCAACATCTCCTTCCTTCGCGAGACCCTCTTTAAAATATCAACCCCCTCTACGAATCTACGAAAAAAATAAAGACATGGCCCGCGATGCGGAAACCGGATTTTAATTTAAGAATTCAATTTAGCGCTACTTTCAGTTGGGGCGAGTACTAACAATACCGTTTGTTATTCAAAATAGACGATGGCAATTCCCTGGGGCGGTCAGTAGTGACGAACTACCGACAAGCGCAACAGCACATATAATATGTATATTATTTTTAAACACAATTCGATATAATCATTGTCTAGCTTCACCTGGATTATTATGGATGATATGTGTTTGTAATATGATACGATTGTAAGATGCGGGTGCAAAGTTAACAACATCATCTTGCTATTTTTAATATAGCTATATTATGCTGCATCCAAAATATCCATCTCTAGTATTATTTATTATTAAATACACCAAACATAAACATAAAAGACTTTAACCCATGTCCGTTCCCAATTTGGCGCATATGGACTGCTCACACAGTTCATCTGAAAATGTTTTTTTTTTTCTAAGAGAACTGCTTCTTACTTAGTTGTCAACCTCTTTTTTTCGAAGAGGGTATGGGTTGAAAGGATACGAGTACTAGCACAGGACCAGTAGTTAGCTAATCGCTCTCGCTACACGGCGATTTTTAAGGATTTTTTTAGACAGCACAAACACCCCCTTGCGTTCGAACAAGATCGATAAAACGACTGAAAAAATCTGCTTGTATAGGGATTTGAACCAGTGGAGTCCGTCACGGACGTTGACCACTGCACCACGAACCCGGCATATCTATACCGAATATTCAACATATCGTTTTGATGGCCGTAAAAACATTAATTAATTTATCACACCGCCATCAGTATTTTGTATATATTCCGAGGTATCCTTCCATAACGCAAAAGTTTTCAAGAATAACAAATATTTTACTAGATCTAGACGGCTCCATCTTTTTTTCTCGCTGATCTTAAAAATAGTTCTTCGTGATTTTTGGCACCCCAATTCGTAGTAGCTGCAATAGTTTGCCGTCACAGTTGTAAAGCAGTTTTTAATATCAATATTTAATTTTGGCTTCTTGATGCCTGATTTATGTAAGGATTTGGCATAATAATGTTTACTGCCAACAAACAGTTTGGAATCGCACTATTTTTGACAGCCCGATATTTTATTCAATAATGAGAACATACCTTTTCCATTTGCATTCAAAATGCACGTTTTTAATATTTTTTTCTTGCAACACAAAACGTTTATGTCTTATCTGGAAATCTGAAATCGGCATTAAATTATTCGCATTGTTAAAATATGGATAGTGAAATTTACTGGCACTAAATTTGTCATGATTAATCGCACACCAGCCCAATTGAATTTGAATATAATGAGAACATACCTTTTCCATAGCAAACACTTCAGATGTTATCATTGCTTTGTTATATTTTAATTTTCCATCGCTCGTTTATGTTTCTGCTTTCAAGGTTACCAGTATCCTTAAATGCACAGAGCGTTAGAGCTCGATCTCCATTGGACAATATTCATCATTCGTATATCATAGTGGTGAACGTAATTTTTACCATCTGAATGCTCGATTTACGAGACATTTGTGGCACTAATTATTGAATAAATATCAAATACTTAAAAATATGTAGGAAAAATTAATGAAGCTTTTATTGTATTCCTTTTGTGATTTAATTTATCAAATTTAAATTGTTTGAATTTTGTACTTTTCCATGAGTTTTGTCGCTGACGACCCGGGTTTTGTTAGTTCGTGTACATCCGTGCACTTGAAATGTCTGAAGATGCCGAAAGGAGAGACCCGGGTCGTAAGCGACAAAACTCATGGAAAACTACAAAATTCCAACAATTCAAATTTGATATTGAAATTCCATCAAGCAACCGTTTGAATTGACACCAATGTCTTATGGCATTTTTTAATTTTAATATTTCAAAAATTAAAGCTATCAAATTTTAAGAAAATCGTTGGCCACGCTCACTGCGGAATAATTTAGGTACACATTGATGTTGCTCCGAAGAGCACATAGATACCGATCAAGATGGTGAATATTTTTTGAAGATGGCTGAAGACACGAGGCTACTATTAAATGAAACATAAATTCCAATGAATGAGATAACACGCCTAGCGCGTTATATTAAAGCTGTGACTATTTTTGATAGTGTACGCGCCAGTCTCGTACGCCGCAGTGAACGAGTTAATGATAACGACCGACAAAAACTAAGACTGATTAATTAATGTATCCATTGAAAGGGTTTGTTATTAAAATACTATTTAATATGTGGACATTATCTGATATATAATAAATACTATTAATGCAGCAGTACCATCAGAGAAACACTTTTTCGCTACTCAAATATTGAATCATTATTAATATTGTTTTTTTTTTCCAACAAAACAAGTATAAGAATACCAGTCAGAAGTTAATATACTCTTGTAAAAATGTGTGTAATAGAAAACGTATACGGTTGTGCAAAACACTTAACAGCCATTATCTCGGAACAAAGATTGTCAGACTATCCTATTGTTGGATTGATGGCAAATATGCTAATGGCAAACATCATAATATGTTATAAACAAGACTTTATATTGATAAAATATTGTATGCTAAAATAAATCCTTGCTTTACGATGGCGAGATATTTTTTAGTTTACGATTATAATTGATAACACGGTCGCGTGAATTTGCACGAAGATTCAGCTGACTCCGTTTAATCAAAAAATCGTGATTGAGTTCGAAATATTTCGGGGTAGCAGATTTTGAAAATTCCCACACTTTTTACAATTGAAATCCAATTGCTACAAATTGAACTTGATTTCAAAGTACAATATTCACACTGTGTACATAATACTGTCGGATTTTTTTGCCGTCAGCATTGTCCGATGTGACGAGAATATTTTTAAATTTTGGATCACAATACCGAGAAAGTTGCTGCTGCAATTTTTCGTTGTTATGTCAGGCATTGTTGCTCTGGATGCTGCCACCAGACGATTCACGATGGTGAAACATAATACTCATTTTATACACAAAAAAAACAAATTTCAAACAAACTTTTATAAACTTCGTTTCTTATTCTGTGGTAACTTTCTTACTCAATCATCATTGAATATAAAAACACACACACATTGTATTTAAATATTTATAATAGAAAAATTATGTTGAACTTATAATATATTATTCCATTTTTTTAACAGCATGAATGTGTTCGCTTAGTTAATCTAACACTTTTATGTGAATCTGTAAAACTATATTGGTATTCAATCTACATTCTACAGTATAAACTTATTGGTGTAGGGAACTTACCAGTTATTTAACCCTGAAGAAATCAATATCTTGGAACAGGAATCGATAGGTTAATCGATTTGTACTGTTCGTACTGGAAGTTTAACTCGTGAGCACCGCAACCAACGACCTTGACCACTCGACCGTAGACCCAAGTAAATCGTAACGAGAGTGATTAACTAACTATAGCCCTGTCCTAGACCCTATCCTTATATCCCATCCCACTCCGGATAAGTGGTTGAGCTACTAAATTACAAGCAGTTCTCGTAGTTAACTTATGTTGAGATAAACTGCGTTATAAGTCAATATGATGCTCATCGGAAGCTAATCATAAAGGCAATTCTCGTGCATAAATTGGTGGGAAAATTTATATTCTTTGCTCATCGAGTGCAAAAATCAAAATCATTTTACTTCCAAGACGTCTTCTCATACACAAAATATAACGTTATTTTATTGGTTTTTGTGTGTATAACTATGTGGAAATGCCTTTTTTTTATATACAATTATAACTGATAGATTTTTCATTTTACTGGTGAAGTTGATAAACATGTTTCGAATTTTCGAGAAACATATTCAGACTTCAGTTCGTTTATCTTCATTCAAAGTTGTATTTCAAAACTAAGCGAATGTTATAACTCAAGTTTTCATCAAAAGCAATCCATTATGTGATACTACGAGACAACAGTGATCTTGAAATTGAAAGACACCGTTTCCTACTTCCGGTTTGACAAATACGACATCTACAAAAGCGCCCCGTCAAACAGATGCACTACACTTGAAAATGAGCAAAGCAACTACGCCAACAACTGGTTTGCAACAATAGCCATCTCATGTCCAGACGTTTTTGACCGTTTTGTCACGGCCGATGACGCTCCACTCCTCAACAATGCCTTCCATTGTGACCGTCTGATCCTGTACCTCGAACATTGTGTCTTTCGTCTCTCCGGGACTTGTTTTTCCGCGCGGGACTGGTTTTCTAACCGTTTCCGTATTGGGAATTAAATCATTGTACCATTTCGCATAACGGATTTTACTAAATTAAAGTTTTTCCTCTTGGGGTAGTCTTCGGTGATGACAATAGCCTCATTCTATTCAGTCTTCGAATATCGACTGTATTCAACTTGAAAACTCTTGTATACCATTGTATTTTATTGTACACATTGTTTTCTGTGTGGTTGGCAGTATTCTATTTACAAGGAAATTTTAGCAAGATCATTGGACATCTGTTCATTTATATTAAATAATACTCAACAAGTTACTGGTATTCTATGGAGAAAACAATGTAAAACGCTGGATAGACACGGTAAGATTAAATACAAAAAAACTATATACCTACTGTCCATATTCCACAAGTTTCAAAATATTCGATTCATAGTTTTTTCTTGATATACATACGTATAAAAATCCTCATTTATTCCGTGCGCCATATTTTAATGTAAACAGCTTACTTGACATATTTTTTTTGGACGACACTATCAAACTGTGTTTTAATGCTCATTAAATATCAATGATATTTTTCCTACAACCAAAACGCTATCGTATAATTTCACGGTTCCCTCTTAAACTTTAAATAACAAGCAAACGTATAGTTCTTTTTATAATGCCAAAAAGAGTCAATCATATTCTGATGAAAATATATCAACATTTTTCAAGTCCAGTATTTTATTACACATATTTAATATCCCCTCACTTTTTTTTATAATATACTGATTATGATTTTCATAACATTTGCCAAATCTCAAATTGCTGGATCCAATACTATTTTCAAATATTACACACAGCTATATACTAGTTAACAATGCGATGATCACACGTCGTATCTCACATGTCCTTATTTTAACAATACTCATCTAGACAAGTTTTATAATCTGTAATAACGTGTAATATTTTTTCATCTTGTAATTCTGTTTCAATTATTGTTCTTCGTATCTGTCTTTTTTATTTATTGCGTTCACCTATGAGTACAATATTTCCAACAATGGCTTTATTTCGTCCTTGTTTTTTTCTCCAATATCCCAATTCCAAAGCCTCGGCAGCGTCTTTTGTTTGGCGGGATTTATCTATTATTTTTCTCAAACACCGGGGCGTTGCTTTCAGTTATTTCTTATTTACTCTCCGAGCCCGAGTTTTGTTATATTTTAATGAGAGATAAATCCTGGGCTGGAATCCGTAGTGAGGACTTATAAAAACATTAAATAAATTGTAACGTCACTCGTACGTCAATACGGGATTCATTGACGAGAGAAATACGGATATGTCTATTGAAGCCATTGTTCCCAAATACCTTTATCCACAATGATCACATTGTGTTTTATCTTTTCAGAAAACATCCCTTGGCTAGTCGCTATGGCGAATATTTCTTTTGCGCAATTTACGTCTTCCTATTGTTTACTATCATCAAATTCTCCCATTACCTGTGTAACTAAAAACATAATTACGCAAAATTAACGATCAAAATAATTATCTACATTTTTAATAATGAATTAAAAGAAAAACTTTCAACAATGTATTTGAAAATCCTTTTTATTAAATGTTCTCAATGAGCTCGAGCTTTTTAACATTTTTAACTCTACTGATCATAGAATGTAATCATAACAATCTTAATTAATACGGTAAGAAAAATATCAATGTATTTTAGTACTACATACATTATTTTATATATTTGTTGATAGCTATTTCGGCTTACGCCTTCGGCAGAACTATATAGTTATATAAAATAATTTATGTAGAACTAAAATACATTGTTATTTTTCTTACCGTATTATAATGGAGTTCTACCAAGTAAATGCCTACTCAATCAATAATCTTAATTAACATTGAACGTAATTATTCGATACAGTAATATAACAGGGACAGGTAAATGAAATATTTGTAGAAACCTGTAACAAAAATGAATAACACTTAAAGGTGTCCACTGTTAATACTTGGTGGAATGGGATAGTGAAAAAAATAATAACACATTATTAGTACTTATTCCACATTGGATTTATTGAGATCAAGACCGGTTACGATAATGCTCGCGATGAGCGGAAATGTTTTATTATTTTTATTAATTAATGAACAGTGTGATTTTTATAATCTATTTTATGTGATTCAAAAATGTGCTTTTCGATCGGAGTCCGAGCCGACATGCACTAGAAATGCACGCATATTACGATGTTATATCATATGCTTATAACGTATAGACGATTATTGAATCTTCTTAATTTATTATATGTATATTATTAAGAACCGGTTTTAGTCACACCCGAATAAACATTCTAGAAATGTATATAACAATACAATAGCAAGCATATTCAATCAATCTAGAATACGTCGATGGAATAAAAGCCATCACAATAGATTTGAGATATTTATACTCAATATTTGCTTAAAACTTTGCGAAAACGAATACTTTAAACAAACAATATCTGAGCGTAGAAATAATATTTTTCTTCCTTACACTTATTATGTTCTATCGGTGTGTGATGTTTCCAACACCAACGTCCCAAGTTTTCTTCCCTTGCAATATATTTCAATAATTATTTCTCTAATATTGAATGGGCCGACTGGGATTTCGTTTTTTTCGCTGCTCTTTCTAACCCCTGTCGGTTTTCTATTGCATTGTTTTGCATTTCTTGTCTCCGTGTACTTTTTGGCAAGCCAGTTATCTTTCAACTCTAGTTGGAGATTTATGTCATCTTGTTTCGAAACATGGTTAATCGCATCCATACATTTGATGTATGGAAGTGTTCGTTCGTTCACAAATCCGTGGCCGCCACGACCGAATGTGGCTTCGGCGTCGGCAAATCGTTCACAAGCCATATTTTTGTTTATCTTTTTTGTCGTATGTTATAATATATATAGGCGACCCTCGACTTTTTCACATACTTGATTTCTGAAAAATTGTGCGAATGTCGAATGTTCGTAAGTAGAGGGATGTAAAAAAACATCAATAATTGTCTTGATTAAGTTAACGACGCTTTTCGAACGTTTCTTTTCAACTTGTCAAGAGTTTTTCTATTCTTGATAAAGAGTACTAAAAAATGCTGTGTCTTTCTATATCACCCTACGCACTTGAGAAAAATGTTTTCCATTGGATAAAATTCTGCCATGATCGTGAAAAAATTATCAAAATGCATGAAGCATTCATATATTTGATTTTAAAAGTGTTGTCGATTTTATTAGATTCTGTTTTCCATTTTGTATGTCATTTGACTCTTCTGCTCAATTTAGTATACATTTGATAGGTTTGAGCGGTTCTGAGTGAGATTCAATCATCCCATTTACATCATTGGTGTTGACATTCAAATTTCGCTTAATCATTTCATCTGTCATAGCTTCCAGAGTTGAATCCAGACCAATATCTTAAAATATGTGCGAAAGTCGAGGGCCACCTGTAATTTTTTTATCTGGTGAAATCGCTCGAAGTAAGCGAAAACGGACAATGTCATGTCAACATTTTGGAATTAGTACACAATATTATTTTTTTAGTATAATACTTTTCCACTTAGTACCGGCAATTATCCTCAGTGTCTGTACGTACGCACAAAACTATGTTTTAAACTTAAAACCGTATTTGTTGGTCTCTATAGAAATTATCAAAGGCCAAAGTCGTTTCTATGGTTCCGCTCTCATTACCGTATTATAAAAATCTGCTCCACATTCATTACTCTCAATTTCATCAAATGTTATTGGAACACCGATCCCAAAAGCGTGTCATTTTCAATGCACAATGTACGGCCATCGATACAATATATTTGTAGGTGTGCTCTAGCATCGCCAGACAAATTGAAATGCGTGGTCAAAAGTATTCTTTCAAAAAATAACATAGAAAACATCTGCATAAAAATGGTCTCAAATATTCATTTGCTCCTCATTGTATAATATATCGTGGGCTACCTTTCTTCCGTGTTTTGTATGTAAGTATTTGCCAAAGGAATACGTATCTACTGATCTAGTTTTAAATTTAAATCGTTTTGCTAAAACGAGGGTCCCATTGTCGAGCATTGTGCCGTGTATTAAATTTCGACGAGATTCAATACGTTTTTTTTGTTCTCGCTGTTAAATTTTATTTTGGATTATTTTAAAGTTCAATATAGAATCAAAAAAACTTTACAATTGATTTTCTAGCTATATTTATATTGCAATTTACTTTATATGTAGTATCAAAAATCTGCTTTTCCACTTTTTTCATGTTATTGATTCATTTAATATCATAAAAATCTTTGTATTTTAGTTATTATGGATTATCCAATCGAGAATTTCGGGTCTTGGGAATTTTCAACAGGTTATTCTATTTATTGATTGAGTAGGCATTTACTTGGTAGAACTCCATTATAATACGGTGAGAAAAATAACAATGTATTTTAATACTACAGAAATTATTTTATATATTTGTTGATAGCTATTTCGGCTTACGCCCTCGTCAGAACTAGTTATTCTATTACTAAGTTGTTTTCAGTAATTCCAAAAGTGTATCTGCAATAGTTTAAATCGACTCATCAAGAATCATACTAATGTTGATTATTTAAAATAAATATTTTATTTTAGTATCATCATTTATTTCGCTTTCACTTGAGTAGTATAATTTTTTTTCACCGTGTTATAATGAAATTCTACAAAGTAAATGCTGATTCTATCTTGATTCTGTCTTAATATTTACACAAAAGTGACTGAAGTATAATTAAGTCCGTGTTTATTCATTTTTTTTTTAAATTTGTGTATAAACCACAAACCATTATTATTTATTAAATCAATTTATTTATTTGTATTTTTCTGCTTGTTTATACTCATTAAATTCCGAGATCATTGTTCCGATATTCTGAATCAAGCGCTTAACCTGTTTTATTTAGGATGCTGGCTGAACCTTCTACCTTACCTTGATATATTACGGGATATGTAGAACACAATTTTTAACGACATTTTCACCACACTTATTTCGCATTAAAAATGTTTCATACCCAATTGCAATCCTAACCAAACACACTAAAACCTGAGTACTAATTTTAAATTACGATATACATTATTCTGTACATGCGATAAATTATACCTTTCTTTTCATATTCAATAAGCCTAGTTTTTGTGCGTACTTCTGTTTCGTATAATTATATTTTTCTATTTTAAATTGAAGTCATGAGCTAGCGGATACCAACCCCATGATTATCGCCAGAAAAAGGTTCAAAACGATTGCAAAAAAAATCCTCCCTTGAAAATAATTCCATTGGCAAGTCTCTCATCTTAAGGGTCGTAAATTTGCGACCCCTTTCAAATCTTATTCGCCAAAATAAGCCCATCCCCCTCTTGTAATATTGCTCCAGAAGCACGCCTTTTCAATGCGATTTATCAAAAAGGCCAGAATCCCCCCATGAATCAAAAACGTTTAATAAATTTATGTATATTTAGCTTCCTCGAGTGTATTTATTACATTTTCCAGGTGATTCAATTTGAAAATATCGTAATGTTGGCTTGGCTATGAAGTCATCTTTTATTTAATAAAGTAATTTTATTAAAATCTAGATCAATTGATAACATTAAAAAGGCATGTTTCACTAAGTAACGAAGCATTGTCAACCTTATGCTCTATGGCGCATGTGAAACTATTACGCAACATAAACCTTTTGATTGACTATTGATAAAATTTTAATTATTATATATATATATTAATTTATTATATACAATAGATTGAAGATGAGATAATGAATGACTTCGTTAAACCCAAACTTTGACATGATTAAAAAAAACTATCACATTTATTAAATCAAATACAGTTAAATCTCTTTAGCTATGTATGAAAAAAAAATACTTTTGAATAAAATGACGAAACGATAATATTAGTTAACATTTTTGTATAGTGGAAACTGTAGAATGGGTTTAGAATTAAGTGTGTTTGGTATCTTCCAAATACCATCTTTAAGGCAGTTTTACGGTTAAGTTAATCAACGAACTTTTTTTTGGATTAAAAATTTTCATTTTCGTTCTATTTTTGGTGAACTATGGATCAAAAAATCTAAATTAAAATTTTCATTTATTATATCAATAATGCTGACCTTCTGTAGAGAACTATCAATTACGAGGCGTGATGAAAAGGAGAGGTCCATACAGTAATGGGCAATATCTAAGAAAGATGGTTTATTAATTCGTAACATTACTTTATAATATTTAGTGTGCCTACTTTTTATATTGATGGAATAGCGGTATCTGAGAACAAAGGTGCATTTGTTGATTGATGACTCTTAGTTTCAATGTATGACTGACACCATTAAGAAAGTATTCAGGTAAAACCCGCATTATGTTGTACAGCTATACCATTAATTACATTCATAATATTTGAACTTCTTGATTTTCCTACTTTTTAATTATACGTCAAATCACCAAATTTCCAAAACAACAATCTGTTTTTTTTGTTGTTATTAATTAATTTTATGATTAATCTTTACTAAGATTAAACTCTACATTATAACTAGCACAAAATCTTCCACTGTGGTTGGCTATAGTTTTGCACATGAATGTGTGTTCTTGTCGTAATTGCCTTACGGTAGGCTGCCGTTTAAACTAATTTAACTTCTAAATTATTACTAAATCAACCTTTGCGATAGATAGTCTCATGATGCATCTGGAAGAGGCGAAACACGTGTCACTGTATATAATATTATCACACAATACATGGAAGTTGTTTTTAATTTTATATTATTTATCAACTTCGTCTCTCATCTTTTTTAATTCTATGGATAACCATTTAATGATTTTTCGGTTTTATTTGATGGTTGATGTGATCTTAATTTGAATCTTTAATTTTATTTTCAGGTAAGCAACATTTGATATATCAAAAAATCTCAAAACTACTGAATATTCTACCGTATTCGCGAAAGACAACCTCCTACATGCAAGAAACCAGGTAAGATAATTATATCGATTACAACGACCACTCCATTTATTCCATTGATGTTGATCTAAACGAATCAAATATCAAGTTTCATGGAAATCGATTGATATTAATTTTGAAATATGGATATAAAGAATCACTATAATGGTGTGCAGAATTTGTGCTAATTATTTTGAATATTTTTGCATACCATTGTGTCCCAGTTCCACCGCAGATTCAGCGTTTCGTCTTAAAAGCTCTGTTAACTTGTTAACTGCAACTAGTTATCTCATCCATTACAATTTCTGTTACATTTAATAGCTGAGTATTGATTCCTCGTGTGAAAAAAATATTTTCCATCTTGGTCTATACATATTGTATATAATATGTGAACTTCTGAGCAACATCAATTCATGCCGAAATTTTTCTGTAGTGAATGTGTTAACCCACTGAGCCATATTTAGATATAAGATATAAGAGCCGTATTTTATTAATCTGCCAATGGTACCTACTTGACATGCGCATGTTTATACATATATATATGTGTCGTATTTACAAAGCCAAAAGAGTGTTAGTAACATTTTAGTGATCCAAGATGAGTTAAATATAAGGATATGTTCACAAAAAAATATGCACAGACTGCCAAACGAATGTTCTCTCAATAAAAAACTCGGAAAAGTTCTAATTGACACAATATTTCTTGACTCTTTTTGCTCTTTTGAAAAGTAGCGATTTGTCACTATCGACGTTTTGGCTTGGAGGGGTGATCAATAGATAAAAAATAGATCTGTATACGATATGTATTATAAAAATAATTGCCACAATTTACAGACCCGATTCTTTGACTCTGATAGATTCCAAAGAAGATATTCAAAATTGCAGTATTTACTAAACATTTATCAGAAATTTCTCATTTCAACATTATTCTTTACATTGCCTACTTTATGAATTACTTATATTGCTACCCGGCGTCGCTCGGACTAAGCGACCAATAATTATTTAATGTTATATCATTCGACATAATTATATCACAAAATCTAACATCCAAAATAGAGTTAAAATAAAATCACAAACTTTATTTAATTTGATGACAGCCCCATTCTCGCCCATTAAAATGTCCAAATTCAAGGAAAAATTCTAATTTGCTGTCAAAGAAATGTCAAATAATACCTTCACGTAAATAATAAACATTATTATTAATAATAAAAGCCGGGAAAAGTTCTGTAGAAGACTAATTTATTACATTTTGACTAAATGTCTTCGCCGATAAAAATTCAAACATATTTTCTTTCATATTCGTTTTTATGGCAACTTGCAACAACAATGCAAAAGGGAATTATAGACATACAAACATACATACGCTGTTCGGTTTTATATATAAGATTATAAATTCTATGGAATATGCCCCGAAGTGTATACAAACGCAGCTTGCACAAAATCATCACTGTTTTTGATGAATCTGATACAAAGTGAATCAAATATTTACAAAGAGCGGTTACGCAGCACATTGTGATCATTATTAATACTGCTCCAAATGTCGAATGATTGCTTGACGCCTTTGCCCTCCTGCGGGGGGGCGCATGCCAACCCCGTCCCCGTGCGTCACACCAGGGTGTCTTTCAAACACATTGGATTGAAGATTATAATTACTATATTAAATAAATAAACCATTAACCATACAGGAACATTATGAATGTTTCGCTTTTGCAAACGTAATTGCAGATGTCGACAGGAGATATTTGAAACTATCATTATCACCGCGTGATACTGAAGTACATAATCAATAATGATATCACACTCATTGTTGTATTTTTTCTCTCCATAATATAACTTTTCTAACATTGTACAAAAATTACTGACGTCGGAATATTTTCGTAAAAAAATGTAGCCTCGTTGAAGTCCATCATAAAGATACGTGAGTTTTCGAAAATATCAGATCATTACAGTCGCCCAGAGAAAGGAGAAATTAAGCATTCCATACGACTGATATTCGATTAACTATAATTTATTTTTTCTGCTTGTCTCGAGTCGGCTTGGTGAAGTCTCATGTTCACGCTATATTTCCATGCGTTTTGTTACTAACGAACCGGGTTTCACCATTCGGCATCCGCAGGCATTGAAGTGAAAGGATGCACTTGAACGCTGCGTCGCGTTTTAAGAATCGACGGTTGCGGGATTCGATTGAAAAAATGGCACCAATCAAAGTCGACGACGTTGACACTCGACCAAGTTTGAGGCATCAATGCGAGCGTATGGCGCTGCTACGGTCGTTACGTAGCAAATGTTTCAGTTGTCGAGACTCTATACCAATAAAACAGTCGCTACGCCAATAGTAGCGCTGTACGCTTTCACTGAGGCCTCACAGTTACGGTTTCCGGCAAAGGCGTAATTTGCAATGAATTATTGAAAGCTTTGTGCCTATGACGCATATCATTCGATGATTATATATGATGAATAAAATAAATTATTTAAATAAGATTATTCAATTACGATAGTGTTTATGCAAGTGTGACATATTTGCTTCGATTTAATTGAATGGCAACCCCTATTTATCTCGTTTCTAATTAAGGCGACATGTGCATAACGCGTTTAGTCAATTCGTCACACACTTGTATCACTCATCCAGGAATTGCAATAAAGGAACCCTCATACATTATTTTATTACTCACGCTTTTTTTTGGCCCACATTAATTAATAGCGGGGGCTTCGTTCAATTTTCGTCTTACTAATTACAATCCGTATTTATACAAGACTTTGAGTGGTTATATTTCATTTGAATAAAGAATTACCCGTCGTTAATTAAAAATAAGTTGTCTTAATTACACTTGTAAATAATTGAATAATCAATTTTTTCGTGTCTATAAATTCTATTGTGTATTTTTTATGCTTATGATAAACTAATCAACCATTCTCTTATTCCATTTCAACATAAAATCGTGTTTGTGTATAGCGACCTGAGTAAATTATTCATTTTCACATTTCGCAATCACTAACGATAATGAGTAATTAACTATAATTTGCAAATGAATTAAATCAGTGATTTATGCAAAATGATCTATTATCGCTGTCACTAGTAGTTGTAATAAATACCACACGAGTAAAATACGTTGTGTCATAATAACTTAGTCGCACCATGGAATGAAAAATGTGCCGTGTGATTTTCAGTTTGAATTTTCTCCAAAACTTATTAATTCTTTTATCGTAGATTTTTTTTGCAAATGATTGGTTCCGGGTCTTGTTGTTGCTCAATTATTTGATGTGTTAGTTGAGAAAAAGTAACGAATATACATACATAATTACGTATTAACACAACACAAGAAAATAGTAAATGACGTAGTTAGTGTAGGTCTGACGATGCCTTAAGCCGAAATAGTTATCAACTATATACATACAGTGTAATCCCGATTCTACGTTTTTCAAGGGACCGTATAAAACAAACGTTAAATGCGGGAAAGTTTTATATATGAACTAAATGCCGGGACTATAAAAAATGAACGCACCACGCGGGAAAACGTATAATGCGAGAACGTAAGATCGGGGTTCCACTGAACATACGTAAATTATAATTTTTGTAGAACTATAATACATTGCTACCTTTTTACCAAGCTATAATGGAGTACTTCCAATAAAAAACCAATTCAATCAATAAGTAATTGATTACATGATCTTACTGAGTACCTGTCGATCGATGGTGCCAAACTATATTGAAGCGAGCTTGAATCCCAAATGAATTAATTTATATTTTTTTTATCTCTAAAATGTTATCTTACTTTCCTTCCCGAACCAATACTGAAGACTGGACACTGATAACGATTAGTAGGTATCTTGTTGACGGCTTACACAGCAGCTTAGCAGTACTATGGTTACTTCTAATGGAACATCTTCTCAATAAAAAAATCAATAACCCAGTTCATTTCACGAATTGTGTGACTAATAGTGATACGTGTTTCGCCTGTTTCAGAAGTATCATTAGACCGCATCAGAATTATCTTCTACTAAACCACTTTACATATATTGCATAACCTTTAACTTTGGAGTGAACTTGATGAAAAATTCCGTCTTTTATTATAAATTCATATCTTGTTTTATGAACATTTAATATTAATTAAAAAATACGCTTTAGTAATGTATCTTTATAAGTTCATTCAACCTTTATGACATTATCGCGAAACCTATAAATGAAGTAACTATAAATCTTTTATCCGTTGAAGTAATTGTATTCTCAGATGTAAGATCGTTAACTCAGGATTTTTTTTATCATAAAAAAAATCGAAAGAAACGATTGCGAAAATTTGTGTTTATTATTCATACAATAATTATGCACGACATCTCAAGAGGTTGGGCATGTCTCGGGGCAATAAAATTATAATGTTAAGGGAGTTCAAATTCAACCAATTGTTAGACCTATTTAATTAATAAGAATTATTAGACCCACCCGTAAAAAAAATCCAGCAAGAAAGATTTTTTGATTGAGGGTTGTTCTATTAAAAAAATCATCTTCTTTTCTTTATTTTATTTGCATTTGCATTATAAATACAGATTTCTCTAAGCCAATTTTAAATTTAAAAGTACTACGGCTGAAATTTGAAAGTAACAAATAATAAAAAATATCGACGATAATGCGGCCATTAGAGCAAAATCTTCTTTTACATTATGCGAATGTTTTTACACATAAATTTTCTGTGGAAAAATATAATATGTATTTGATTAGATGAACAATTTTTTCATTTGTAATTATGATAAAAACAAGTTATGTATATGAAAGCATAATTTATTTTAACTTGTTGAAAAAATATCAATGTTTTTTAATGATTCAAAAATTATATAATACATGGCTGTCAAATATATATTACATATATTTTTGTAGAACTAAAATATATTTATATTTTTTCATCGTGTTGTAATGAAGTTCTACCAAGTAAATGCCAATTCAATCAATAATTTATTTTGTTAATACTAGACATAAGAGTTGTTTTTTTACTGTGCCATTTAAACGAGAATTTTTGTGTATAACGCGAATGTTAGCCACAATTATTATTTTGAATAATTCAGTTTTTCGCTAAATATCATCAGCCAAACTCCCACATGTTGCTTAATACAAATAAACATTGCATGGTATGGATGTCATATGTTTCATGTTGATTCACACATATACCGTCCTTAATGGAAGATTAGATGAATCACAGTTCCCAAGGATAATGATGACGTTTCCATCTGACACGATCCTTTTAATCGGCGCCAGCGAAGAAGAGGCGTGATTTTTGTTTACAATGGTGTGTGTGTGTAACGGCGGTGTGTGTACGATCATCTGTGAAATGGCAGCATTAGCCGTCAAATAACGCCTGCCGAATTGTGCTTTCTTGCACATGTTTTTTTATGAAGCTGAGATCATAGTCTTATACGTTTCGCTATCGTATGATTATTCGAATTTATAGCTGGATTATTATTTATGAACATGGCGATGTAAATACGAGAAGCCTTTTCCATTTCGTCAGACGACAAATCCTGTTACGCTACTAATAAATGTTTATTGTGATATGCGTTATCACAAATATATTGTATGAATTATCTATTATAAATTATAGTCATTGTACAACTATGGAGATTCATCTCTGTTATAATTAAATTGGGTATGGATATTAATTTTAGTTTAATAAAAGTAAACTGCATTTAATTATACTTTCGATGGACTCGGCGGTAACTATGTGGAAATTAATTTTAAAAATAATATTTAAAATGACTTAGTTTATTCTACGTATTATGTGAAAAATAATGACACGCGTTTCCTCTCTTTCAGATGAGTCTCCAGACCTTCTTTTGCACGGTTGTTTTAATAATAAAGAAAGAGTCATACTATTATTCTTTCATGATAAATTTAAAAGGGAGATAGGGATTTTCCTTCTATAAATCTATTGGACGTTGGTTTTAAAATTTTAAATACACATCAAATTCTAGTTTGAAATACGAATAGTAAAAGTTTTTTTTTAAATTAAGTTAATTCAATGTTAATAATTTCAACTGTAACTAATTCACTTTACTTATTTTGTTTCGGAGATAGAAAATATGTGTATTTTGTTTTTTCGTAAAAATCACTGATAATATAACGAAGCTTTAAAAAACAAACAATAAGTTTATAAATACAATTCCTTTTCAACCAGCATTGAGTTATCTGATTTTATATGGTTCGCATATGTAAACTTAGGTTTGTTACCAAAATTTTCAATGACAGCAGATGACTGTATTGTAGTGAAGTGGAGAGAAATCATAACTAAATTGCTTCTGAGATATTTTTGACAATCATTGGATGAAGAACACTGGCTGTAAAAATGCTTCAAAATCGGTAACTGTTTTCTGTTGATATATTTATCGATATCACTATAAGGTTTTATATTTTTATTTTAATATATCAGAACTAGAGCGAGATATTACTTATGTGCATGATTTATGAAGATATCGAACCCCCTAATAAATAACTGGTAAAGGGGTAAAACAACCCGATGACATGCACCAAATTCAATATGCTTTGGTATTAAAATCGATATAACGATTTACTTACTAATTCTCCCAACCGACCGATACGGGGGTGACACATATACCACACTTAAGTAAAACGGAAGCAAACATTTTAAGTTTTTTTTATTCAGTGGCGTCGGCAAATTATTTCAACATTCAAACATAAACAAGCATTCTTTTTTTTTATCATCAGATGTGAACCTTTTTAAAAATTATGACAATTTTTTCTACATATCTAACAATTAATTTGTTTTATAAATAATACATTTCCACCAGATTGGCATTGCACACCTTTAAAGGTATAATTTTTGTGTAGATAAAATATTCAATACTTCATACATTCTGTCAACAATAGCTATATATTTTATTTAGTTGTACGAGATTAGACAAATATTGTTGATAGCTATTTCGGCATCATGTCATCGTTAGAAATTCTTTGTATTGCCTGTCAGCTAGTTATCGGAAACATTTTTCAGATATTGTAGAACTGAGTTACATAAAAAAAATATTGCATCAATGTAGATTTTATATCGAGTAAATTACAAGTCAGTCTTCTTTTAATATAAAATTTAAAATAACTTTCATTATTCCAAGTATTGTGCTACTAACTGTGACACGTGTTTTGCTTCTTTCAGAGGCATCTTCCGACTTACTATCGCAAAGTTTCCTTCAGTAATGAAGCAAGAATGATTCTAACATTTAGATCAGAAAATCTTCTTTTCTACATTGTTATACATAGCGCTTACAATTGACGACATCCTAATAAGTGATGATTTACAATTCGGTATCACACATATTGTATAGTATAAAAGAGATAACAAGATTACAGTGTCAACAAGATTACAGTGTAAACAATACACTTTTAATATTAAATCAAGATTCAGCGAAAGCACAATTTTAACGCGTTGTAAATTTTTTTCCACAGAAATCCTCTATATCTCCTATGTATATAAGCAACTTCAGCACACTTTATCAGACACCATATAAAATAATTTGCAGATTCGTTGACATTTTATTTTATTTTCATTCTACTGCACGCTACTGTTCTTGCCAACCATTTGACACGAATATTATGCCACCAGGTGTTTTCATTGAATTGTCCAGTGGTGGCGTGAGGTGTTCCGCTCGAAGGAATAGAGAGGGCAAGTAAGCTCTGTTAAAAGCTCGCCGGCTGCAACAATGGCCCTCCTCTTAAAACACAACAGAGTGCATACGATATTTTGAACGCATTTCAAAAAAGTACATGTTTTAACATCTGTATCTATAAGCACCACTTCAAACCGAAATGTGATGGTTCTTTCTGCTATTGTAGCAAAGTTTATCAACCTCTCTGCGATAAGGTTAGCTCAAGAGGTTGGACGACTGAGTAACAAGCAATACTCGTAAACAATCTGTCGATATAGTGTATACAATAACTGTCTGACAAGAACTCTAAATATTGATATTTTTTTCGCTTTTAATCGCGAGTATTATCATTGTATTCTTTATAGGTTCTGAATCATGCATCCAATAAAGTAAAAAAAATTTTTTTTTTGATTTTCCACATATCGAATTATTAACTTTTGATTGGCTCAATTCATTGAATAACTACTTACTTTAAATAAGTAGTAAAATGCAACCAATGTGCACACCATACCAAAATAATATCGTCACATTTAATATATTTACAACGTGTTTCTTGTGTTTAAAATGAATTACCATTAAAACTGAGATTGTCAGGCTTCCTCTAACGATTTCATAGAAAAATATAAAATAGTTATTTTATAAACCAGGAGTCATTACCAGGGATCAAACTATTTTCAAGTCCTCAAATATCAATATATATGACACAGGCATTGCCATTGCCAAGACTTAAACAGGAAAAAGAGCACTCCCCGTTGGAAAGACACCGAGAGCAAACTTTATTGAAACATATTTTGATAGAATACCGCAAAGTACTATTTCCACATAAATTCTGATAACGATCAGGACCGGTTTCGCTCATCATAAGCACTGCCAATGTCAACTTTTATAACAAAATAAAACAGATTATAACGTCCTGCTTCTGGATAAAACGTTTTATTTAATTAAAAATAATTTTCATTCAAGAAGTGGTAGTAAATAGAAGTTATGTAAAATTAAGTCAAATAAAAATAATAGAACAACTACATTTTCTGTGAAAAATGAGTATTAAAATTTTCTACAAACGATAGTAATTATTCAACTATCTTTGTTTGTTTAGCAATGTGTAAATTTAATGCACACTGATGCACACAAGCACATATTATAATTATATTCATACCATTTCTTTTTGTCCAGTAAATTATTAGTAAATTATTGCTTTCGATCTCAACCCTTTAACGGTGCCCCCATGTCCACAATAGAGGTAGGCGTCACTCAGAAATTGAATTCGACCATTCCTCTTGATACATTAATGATACGTTTTAAAAGAACATATTTTATAGGCACCCAATAAATATTGTAACTTGTAACAATTTATGCATATGTTCGGTACACCCCGACCTGTGTAGGTCGGGACTGAATAGGAACCGGTTTTTTAAATGCTTTTTTTGGGCTCGATGATGAAGTACAGACATCTATGTGTATTGGATATGTGAGAAGCGATGTAAAATTACAGGGGTTCTTATGGTTACTATGAAACTGCCACGAACGGTTTTTGTCTTTCCAGATTCATTTTGTTAGTTATTTTTTTATAAATAATCAGACAAACATATGTAATGTAAACCACGTTTTTCTGCAACGTGGAGATCATCAGGCAACATCTACAAAAATTCCAAAGAATAATTGACGATAAAGTGACGATATTAACCTTTTTTTAGTCGGAGTCGCAGTCGTGTTTTTGGTCAATGTCGGAGTCGGAGTCGTGGTTTTGGTAAATGCTGGAGTCGGAGTCGGACCTTTTTTCACCGACTTCACAGCTCTGGTTTTTTGTTTACCTCTACATTGTTATTTAGTTTTAACGTTTCCTCAATACAAAATCACTAAGAAATTTCTATGTTAAACGATTGGTTCATCATTTATCGTCATAAAATTAGCGCCACTGGTTCTTATCATTATACAAAATTATGGAATTTGTTCTAAGACATTTTGGCTGATTTTTATTAATCTCACGCCTTCCCACTTACAAAAAAAAAGCAAAACATTCAAAAAATTTCATATTTCATATTTTTCTGCAGTAAAAACATTTTCCAGACTAATATTGGCGTAGAAGAAATTTTATAGAATTTTTCATCAAAACATATATTAGTTTAAAATATTTTTTTCCCGTTATAATACATATTGTCTAATACCTTGGTACAATAGTTTGTTTGATGTTTGTGTCTATATACAAAATAGTTTTTATCGCGGTTTTATAGTGTCCCACAGTCGTGAACCCCTGTTATGACTATTATATAATAACTGTAAGTCTTCTTGCTATACCATTGTGATGGTATATGATTCTTGATAGCGTGTGCTTACTATCTGAATATGTACCATTTTTTTTTTAAATTGAGATCCATCAAGATTATCTGTATTAATTTCCGCTGTAAAATGAACGCTACCTCTGGTACTGCTGGTCTATAGTAAATACGTCGTTATAAATTGTATTTGTGTTTGATACTTTATATTGATTACGAATTTCATTCAAGTATTTATTCGTTGAGGAGATTTATGCTATAATACTATCTAGAAAATATTGTTTATTCGAAAATGCTCCTCGTATAATTGTATTAAAAATAGTAAAAACATTATTTATACTTTTCACAACTAACACATTACCTACGGGTAACGCAGAATACGTGTCGAATACGATTGTGCTTTTATTTTCTCCCGTAGGCAATGTGTCAAGATCGAAAAATTGCAAGTTGAAGATGCTCGCTGTGAACAAAACTGTTCATGATCTTAATACATTAATTGTTGAATAAGTACAACAATATATTACTATTTTTTAGTATAATGCTTTTCCAACAAGTCTTGACAGTAATCTCCTTAAAAGTGATCATATTATAATTCTTCTCAAAAACAATGCAACGCAGTATTTTTTTTTTAAATATCGTAGTATATTATTTTATTTCGAACCATACTGTGCTCAAGTTAACCGAATTTTGATATTGTTTTGTATTTTTTCGATGCGTAATAAATTGCACCGTTTTTTAAGACAAAAGGCGAAATAAATTTATAATTGCTACATTCGAACCAAAAATCTTCATAAGGGAATAAGAGTTGTAATCCAACATTCCGGCATCGATTAACTTCTACATTTTTTTACAATATGTATATTTATGTATTGATTGAGTAGGCATTTACTTGGTAGAACTCCATTATAATACGGAAAGAAAAATAACAATGTATTTTAGTTCTACATAAATTATTTTATATATTTGTTGATAGCTATTTCGGCTTACGCCTTCGTCAGAACTATACTATGTTATCTCAATGTATTTATTCTGTTTAGGACGTATAAAAGCATAATTTTCCCACGCCGCATCTGCTGTAGTAATCCTAGATTCAAGCCTCGGGTTGTTTTGTGTGTAGTATAGGAAGTCTTTTTCATCTTCCCATCAATAATATTGTTCCGATACCTTGTATTAATTTACCTTAGGCGATATTGTACGAGTACGATTTTAAAATTATAAATTATAACTTTAAAGACTGCTCAGGGCTTTTGATTTTTCACATCAGGATTTTAAACATAAATACATATATATTAATTAATTGTTGAATGAAGCTAAGGACATATTTCCCTGACTCGAGCATTGAGTGATCGAGCATGTACTGAAACCCACTGTTTCATTATTTATTCTAATAAATCGTGTTTTTAATCATTTACTCGTAATTCTCTTACGACTTTTTTTTGATACTAAAAGATTTTTTTCTTAATGATTCTAATTATACTAGAGATTTTTTACATCTTTCCTTCGCGGAGTATTCAATAACATATCCTTATACAACCTCTTTTCCACTGTAGTTTTGTTGTTCACTAGAAGAAATAGCCGACAATTTCTTACAAAATCACACGAAATTAAATTTTATCCTCAAAATGTAGTATGTAAGTATATTCAATATTTGAACGTAAACGTTATTCAAAACCCTATCCTGAACCGTGTGTAAATTATGCATTGGATATGTAAGTATAGTAGTGTCATCATCTTATTCAAATTCTACAAAGGACAGCATTGATAAATTCTTTTTCACGTAATCATTAAAACATTTTGATTTATCCTGTTTAAAATGTGATCAAATAAAAACAGTGTTTTTTTCTATTACTTTATTTGAGTTCAAGATATGAACATGTGCATGACTCCTATCAAATGAAAAACTACATCATTCCGATTTCGCTATTTTTATTCATCTTATAATGATGATTATTTACAAACGCTACTCAATATAGAATTCAATTAGTGCTCGAGAATAATAATGATTAACGGACACGCGCTGAATGTTGAATAAGAGCATTAATGCTAAGCAGATGGTCATCGAATTTTAATGCAATTGTAGTTAGCCAGTACTTAATACACGGCACGCTCTTAGATTGTATTATTAATCCCTTTAAAATATGCATCGGATGCACCTCTGAGTGTGCAACAACGCCACAATGGAAATAAATGTCCGACAATATTGCGATTAGCTCGGCCGAACGGGTTGCAATGGACAGCTATTTCGCTCATAACAATGATTTAATGAACATACGAATCCCTTTATATGTGTATATTCGGGTTGAACACCCTTACTTCTGTTAGATGATTTTTTTGTATCATCAATGGGTACAGAGCTGGTCAACGGGTGGTTTAATTATTCTCTGTAACAGTGACCTACATTTGCAGGCATGTTCAACGAGGAAAAGCTCTGATATCACGAAATGAAATTGTGTTTTCCTATTGCAAAACCAACTGATGATTTCATACATCATATTCTATATGAAATATGAATGTATTTCTAAAATTAAGTCGCAATTTTTTTATGTTTAACATCGTCATGGTGATCTCTTGTCTGGTCGTTAATCATTATTAGTTTTTACAGTATTTAGTCTTTACAGTATTGAGTCTTATTATACTATAAAATTGAATTACGAAATTACGAAGAATATTTATTAAGTTTGCATGAAACAGTGATCATCATTTTATGAATTAATATATAACAAACAACTTATGCATATTTGGCACTTTTTAATTTCATTACTATAAGTAATAATTTCTACATCCAAATAATGTGAGCGAAAATTATTTTGATGATATTCGTTTAACTCAATGCTGAACATTGATTTTTGAAGAGTGTTTTATAAATTTGCTGTATCTATTTTCAACTTAGCCGATATTACTTTTCCCCAATATATATTGCTGGTAATAAACAGTGGAAGAAGAAAATGGCTTATATGTTGTAAATTATTTTTCAAAAGCCAATACGTAAACACAATTCCATACGTGCTTATTTCTATATCCCTGAAGTAGAGGGTGAAATTCGCACCCCCTTCATCTGACATGCTGATTAGTAAGTCATAATTATATCAGGCTTTCAACGGGGGATGTCCCCCACCCGAAAACATCATTCAGGACCGCTTTATTCTTGTTTTCAATTTACATTGTTGGCAACAGAATAACGTGCGGATTAATAAATAATTCTCAATACAATATAGAGTGGAATGTACTTATTTTATTCAAATGCTTTCTTCTTTGTGCGATACAAAACTGTATTGTTTTCGTGTTTTTAATAACAACGTTTTGCTTCACGCTCGGATAAATTTCTGAATTATATTGATAATAGCTCCCTCGCTTCGTTTGTGTCCGGTGCTTTAGTTTTTTAAGGTTCGAGTAGTACAACGAAGCATTTTTATGAAATATACTTCTATGTAACTGATTCTATTGACACAGTCAATTGAATGATCCAAAAAAGGGTGACCGATTAATGATGATGTTTGCGGATATTACTTTCTAATCAATTTTTATTTTGATACGGTCGATGATTATATCAAGTCCATTTCCAGTCTTATTCGGTGACTTTATCGTTTAATTGATCAAAAAAAAGTTTAGCAATTTTTAACTTAATGTTAATAAAAAGTCCATGCTCATTAAAAAAGACTATGAAAAATTTATACTGACGTCAAAGTAATTTAGTTCTACATAAATTTTATATATTTGTTGAATTTTATATATTTGTTACGCCTTCGCCAGGTTTTCAATACAAATCCACTAGAAATAAATACACGCAGTTGATCTGCTGTTTGTATTTATTTGACTTTTTACTATTATATTTTAACTCATAATACTTTTAATCAATGACATACTCCGAACAATTGATTCTTAAAGTTATATTTGTAATTTTGTTTAGATTTGACGACCGTATTTATCATACGGTGTAAAACATAACACTGTATTTTAATTCTACAGAAATTATTAAATATATTTGTTGATTGCTATTTCGGCTTACGGCATCGTCAGTACTATATTGGTTGTTTAATGTCCGTAACGATTAACCATATTTGTATTTGTTTAATGGCTTGTATTAAATAGTTTAATGTGCATAGATATAAAATCTTGACTCACTGAGTCGATATTATCATGAAAAAAATGAAGGTTACACAAATTGCAGTTTATTCATTATAAAATTTGCTAGTTTAGTTCGAGCTACAGATGAAATTATAACTGAAAATACACATGTAAAAAATAAATTGGTTTCAATGATGGGAATCAACAAACTAAAATATACCTGGAATATTATTTCAAACAGCTGATCCACTGATAGAATACTGTTATCGATATTTAGTTCAGTCATGCGTATTGATCTTGCTCTGGATTCAATCGAAACTTGCATTGTAAAAAATCAATATGGACGCAGAAAAAAGGTAATCGCATAAGAACTTATGAAGATAGAATCGTCACCCCTCATCTTCACTACGGCGTTGTCCCATTTGTTACAGTTCCGCCCCAAACCAATGTTCGCGTTTTGATCCTATATTCGATCTTTATTTATAGGTTTATTTGATCCCTTCAAACTTCGTCATACATTGACAGTTTTTTTCTATTATGGAAAAAAAAATCCGCTAGCAAACACTCAATCTAGTTTTCTCAAATGCTTAAATTTAAATGCAACATTGTTATAAACGACCACTAACTAAAGCTCGTATTCACTTTTTTCGTTTTCAATTAATATTGAATTAATAAAAAAACTAAAATTATTGAATATTTTTTAATCTTATTTTCGGATATATTTTTTTCAATTTTCACATCAATAATTATTTGATTGTACTGTTTGTATCGTATTGTATACATTTTTTTTTATCATATCTTGAAATCGAATTAATTGAACGGTCGATTATAGAATTACAAAAAAGATATCAAAAAGTGTCCTGTCATATCACATTAGCTGTAGTTTGGGTTATATAATATATCAATATGACAAGATGCCTAAACTGCATTTAATAATATTTATTATACTTTTGATGGATTCGGCGATAACTTTGTGGAAGTTCATTTTAATATAGAATTTATTATTCTCTTTCCTTACTTACATTGTCAATTTAAAATTATGTCCGGCGTTTCATTTTTCTATCATTTGTACAGAATTGATTTATCTAATATCACATATACATAAAGAATAAGAAAATCATTAAATGTGTCAGTTTACGGAAATAATCATTAATTTTAAGGTCACCGTCATAACTTGGTGGAATGGAATTGTATAAAAAGTGTATTTTTATTTTTTAAGAAAATAATCTTTGTTGGTATGATTTTGCTATAAAATAGAGCAAACTTAATTTATAAAATCGAAGACAGTTTTGTTCATGGAAACTATTTTTCATCCGATGTGTTTAGGGATAGTGTTTGGCACAGTCAGTGTATGTATATAAATTGTGTCTATTATTAGTCTGTACATACTAAAGAATATCCTCTTTTGTATGTGAACCATTATCCCGGTAATTTGGTACTGGGCCGGATTCCGACCACACTTTCCCAGGTTCACCGACGTCGTGTTGTCGCTCGTAAAGCACTCGGTCCTCCGTTAAACGGCACACATCCTCCCCTCAGCCCAGCCATAACGACGAGTAACGATTTGCAACGATGACGTTATTTATTGCGAGCGTGACGCATTCAATCGTTCGGCACAAATTGCTATTTTACAATTCTACAGCTTGGTGTTGATTGAATGGCTTCCTCATATGCGATAGCCGTTTTCTATGTTATTCTTCTCAACCAGATATGCCCGCTCTTAGATGCTGTTTATATTTTTGGAAATCTGATTGAAATACGAACCGCGAAAATAAATCTACAAAAATGATCGCAGAATAAAATCAAAAAATTAATGCTGAAATATCATGATCAATATTGAGCCGCATTTCAATTTGAAAAATAAATAAATATTAAAGTAAATACAAAAAGCACCGCATCAAAGGTAAATAGATCGTAAAGTAGCAAAAGTAGAACCATCCACTTTTAGACTTTTCGAGAAAAACACGAAAAACCTTTAGTTGGCTTTTTGAGCCTTATTTATATTTTTTTCAATTTTACAAACAGCCTACCCATAAAAGCCTGAACTATTAAAATAATATGAACAGCAACATTGCAACATCACTTAGGATAACTCTGCGATTGGTCGAAAGTACGATTAACCAAACCATTACACTTTTTTAAATCCTGAACCGTTCTTATTGTGACAACAACCATCATTTTCTATTACGTTTTTATACCACGTGTACATGAAGTTCTACATATATTTTATTGCTAGTCATACACTATGGCTAGAAGAATAATGTGACAGCTTTAGTCCAGTTTCGAAAAATATGTGATAGTTTTACTTTTAATACTATACGACTCAAATATCAATTCGATTTTACATGAGTTTGTCAATACAATGTTTTCATTCTATGTTTTGACAAAAATTAAACAAAGCGTAAATAACTCTTTATATGTCAATGCTTCAATTATTATTCTCCAGCTCACTGAGCATATATATTAGCTATGCGGTTTCGACCATAGATACCAAATCTCTGGGCCATGAATAATTTTAATTCAAGATCGTCTTGAAAGATGTAATTTGGTTTGCTATGTATCACGCTTTCTTTATTTCATCAATCCAAAGTAAACTTTTTCATAAATAACAGAATTATGACAAAATTAATCAGGTATTAATTATGATTCAAATACCTAATACTTCTTTGCTATTCATATATTTTATAACAGTGATCGCTTATTATATTATTAACACAACTTTCTGGTTTGTCAAACGATTGGAAAACGGCAGCTTTTTTATTGTTTTACTTAGAGTATGTACTAAAATAACTGGCTATGCTTTTTTTCCGGAAAATTTCCGGAAATGTTTTAAAGACTTGTAAATGTATTGCTGAGGCGAACTGCAGTGAAAGTTTATTATTTTAAATAAATAATGAACATCCATTATTAACTATTAGTGAGATTACGTCGATTGTAATTGAACAGATGACTCAGCTGCTGAAATGAAAAGTTTTTCAATTAAGATTTCACTTTCCTAACGTGGATCTATTATCTTTTTTAATGGCATGCTATTCTTCGTGCGGATTGTTTTTTTAAACCTATTACGTTTCATAAACGTCGAACATATGCTGCGTAAATATAATTATTTATTTCGAGTAAGCATTTAGCTCTACAATAATATATATAACATTTGTGGTGCAACTCGAATTCTTTGAAATAATATTTTTTAAGTATTGTTTCTGGTAAAAGATTTTTGACGCATATGAATTATTAGTGTTTTTATTCTAGATGTGCGAATGAATTTTTCAACAGTTCGACGATGCGTGTAGTCTTCAGTCATCTTTTCAATGTCGGGCGTTCCATTGATGTTGCCCAAATTACGTACACTTCAATAATTATTTATCATTCATTATTGCTCGCGTTTTTTTTCCTAATATTTTTTCCACCGCCGGCATTCGAGCGAAAAGTCTGGGTATCGAGGGGCGAGAACCGATGTCAACTATGCTCATTGTCGCAATTCACCGTTTATAATTGTCATAAATAAATTATATTCCTTTATCCTTGCGGACGAATGGGCAGATTTATGTCCTGGCTTTCGGTTATAAATGATTTATTTGCAATTGAATTATTCCTGGTTGTCCTTATTTAGGCATTTCAGATGTATTCAGTAACATTTTTTTTTCAATACTTGGATAAAACATTGTTTTTTGTACTTATATCAACAATTCCCGATATTTATAAAATATGCGAAGTTCGTACAAAAATTACAATGACCTCCCTTAGCCTCTCTCAATCATCTGGATAAACGCCATTGCCATCAATTTCCCCGCATAATAAAAAAGCTGTCTTCTAGAGTTGTTGACCAACGTTCTTCTAGCCTCAGTTATATTACATCCTAGCGCTCGTGCGAGTGAATTTAAGACTGTTTGCAGTTACTCCTTAATAAAAGGAAATACTTTTAATACGTATAGGTAATGAAAGTTAATTCTATTACCTTCTCTACGAGTAATTTTATTTTAAAACACTAACCGCAAATAGAAGGTGATTACTATCGACTACGAAATACGTAATATAAATATATGCAACATGTGTAACACACAATTGAACTAATTTTACACTATTTCATTGGTTTAAATGAACTGTATGCCATTCAATGTAACGAATTAATAAGTCATCTTCATTGGTTTTGAATTCACTCTTCATTGCTTCTGAAACGTAGATATTGGTATATTTCGTATTGTCGTGACGTGTTAACTTGCTCAAAACAGTTTCCCACTAAGTAATATGTATCGCTCGGAACTGATCTATTGTTATTCTTTCCCTTTTAAAAATGTACTAGTTGATTGATTATAATAAAGTAGTGAGTTTTAATATGCTGCATAACCTTTACCTTTTCCAACCTAATTCCTGCATGCTCAGACGCAGAAATGACTGGCACAAATTCACTTTCTTTCGCCGCCCCTCGCGCATTCTTGATGAATTCGAAGACTAGTTTTTATTCTGATGTATTTCCCTCAAACATATCGCGAATAATATTTTCCGGTAAATGGAAAAGCGCGTGAATCAATCATTCGGGAAATGAGATGCGTCGGAGGGAAACACGAGAGGAAGTTGGTGCCGTTGGAATACATTATTTCCGCTGCAGAGCGAGAAAAACAACGTCCATGATGAATATTTATTTTTCGGCTACTTACATATTCTCCGCGAAAACTTATGCCCATTCGTCCTTTGTTGGGAATTGATGTGCCTATATTCATTTTAATATTATATTTCAATATTCGTCCCATCCTAAATTTGTTATGTATTTTCATTTTGCGCTCTAGGACTTATTTTTTGAAAAAAAAAACAAACTCTCACAACATATTTTGCCTCTCATGTTTTTCGGTTTGTCAGTATGAGTATGTAGGAAAACAAAAACACAAATCGCCACTGGATATCATTCAAAATTCGATCGAATAATGAATATAATTATTTCAGTAGTTCGGTCTCCTGAAGGTATTGATTGATATTGGTACGTACGCCTTGTAGATGCAGTAGTTTTAATTAGACTGAGTTCATAGTGTTACTCAGCTAAAAAAACATATCGTAAGTCATCTCAGTACTTTTCCATATACAAGTATCTGTATTAAATTTGATGTAGCAGGGAAGGAAGGATTTCGCTTCAGCTCTTAATCTTAAACATTAAATGCTTCTAAACCAATTCATTTCATTACTGTCAAATCACACTTAACTGCCAGTTAATATTTATGATGCCTATACTTCCACTGTTATCATTCTATGACAGTTCAGTAATATCAACACTAATTTTGCATGCCGTACGATTCTCGCTAACTTTCGTCATAAATTCTGAAACTGTTACGGAATTTAATTAGTAAATACGTACATAATATTAAGTTTTACGAGGTCCCAGCTCTTATTTTGTACAGATTCTCTCAACATTGATTTGATTTAGGTATCTTTTGTATGAAAATATGATACGGCTATTGAGTAGATCACTTGTAATCCAATCTTTATGAACACTTGTTGAATAATAAATATATTTTGTGTTGCTCAATATGAGCTTAAAAAAATATATCTTATTAAATGAAACGTTGATTTTATTCCAATTAAATATCAGTTAATTAACAATAGCTTGTCAAACACGTCACTGACTTTTAACCGTTATTTATTGGTTATTTAATCAATATTATTATATTAATTCCACATATGATTTTATAGAAAGTTTCAGACCGGTTTCACTTATCGCACACATTTCTAAATAATGAATCGGTCGTCATCTTCTTAAAATTATATGTGGAAGTAGTACAAAAAATGGTTTTAAAAACAACAAAAAAATATACAACTGATTTGATGATTGAAGTGAGTAAAATCTAGACTAATGTAATTGATTGACCATTCGTTTATTATTATAATAAAATATTTAAAAACTGAAAATAAATAAAACATATTTTATCAGAACGTTACGTGCTGGATATTCGATCGCGTTTTTAAGTGTTAATTTGAAATCGAAGGTCAGAAAGTTATTTTATTACTATTGTGGCGTATCCTATCAATTTTATTAGTCATATACATCCAACATATCGTATTTAGTTATACTGCTACGATACAAAGTTGTATACTGCTGGCATAAAACGAAAGTCAAACACCTTTAGAGGACATGCATGCAAGGTGTATAATTTTCCGCCATTGAATGTCGAGCGAAACCTCGAGAAGAGCTTTTTACGCTGAACTTAAATGCTATCAGAGCTTAAAAGCACTCAGTTTTAAAACGTTACTTATGCGACTTTGTATTTATGCTTGAAATAAATATATTTCCCTCGAGTAATTTAAGTGATTATGATAACAATATCTTTCGACGCTTCTTATCCTTTACTGAATAAAAGATTGAACTATTTAAATATATATATCCTCATATTTTCGATGGTTTCGGCGGTAACTTTGTGGAAGTTCATTTTAATATAAAATTTAAAATAACTTTGATTATTCCACGTATTGTGTAACTAACTGTGACACGTGTTTCGCCTCTTTCAGAGGCATCTTCAGACTTACTATCGCAAAGTTTGCTTAAGTAACACAATACGTGGAATAATCAAAGTTATTTTAAATTTTATATATATATCCTCTTTGGGCCCCAGCTATCATCTATGATACTCATGGTTTTTATAAAATATCAGCCTGGTTGTAAAATTAAATATACCAAAACCAAAAGTATCACATAATGAAGAAAACTTTCTTACCAACTGAATATATCCGAAAAAAAATCATGTCAGAATAGAAGTCACTGTTTTTGAAGGAAGTTGGTCCTTTTTAGCATTAAAGATGCTTCCACTCTTACATAACAAATACAAAAATATTTTTCTCTACATCATTATTTTTTTTTAAATTTATAGCTTCAATATAAAATACTTAAACATATTGTTTATAATATAGCATGAAAACAAATGCTTTGGTACGTTCAATTCAACAGCCGGGCTGATACTTAATAAAAACCATGAGTATCATAGGTGATACCCGCCCGCGGCCCGTAGAGATATACACAATTATACACAATCTCGCACAGTTTGAAAATTAGGTTTGTTAATTGTAAATTTTTTAAAGATATTTTATTTTGAAGTTAGATGCTTTTTATAAAAAAAAACCAACTTCATAACTTCTTACAGACTCAAATACTTATAATAATAAATTTTGACCATGTTATAATGTAGTCTACCAAGCCAATGTAATGATGGTACTAAGGGGTCCCGCGGCAGTCTTCTCCTATCACTTTTTTTTTTTTTTAGTTAAGCGATGGTGTGATTCATTATCACACCCAACTACTCATCAATATGTTTGTAATGGACGTAAATACATTATGATATAAAATTAACATATGGCTTACTTCCAGCGCCTAATCAATCACACTTAAAAATATTGTTCTAATGAGCTATTCTTTCGATGTTTTATGGATCAAACTAATAGTTTTACACGTTACTTGTTTCTCAACCGAAAATTTTGTAGTTATATTAATAACAGAATTAGTCAATACCAAATACAATAAATTAAACAAGTTTTGAAATGATATCCGGCGCGTACCTTATCAAACATTTTTTTATCCGGTCCAATTTTAACCAGTCGAAGATGTCGCACATTCCGAGAGTAGTAAAGAATCAATGTCCACCACGACAGATCAAAACTTTATCTTTAACAACAGCTACTGATTCTTTTCTTATTTGAACGCCAAATTGCTATGCAGGTACATGATGTCAAAACCGTCAATAAACTTCCAAAAGAGCTCGCGTTGCTAAAGTAAATAGCACTAATAACAGTGTTCAATATTCAGTCATCGATGTATGTATATTATTGTTTCATTCGCAATCCGATGAACTCGCCTGTCTAGTGAGATCATTTTATGTGATGCCATTTCTGAGATCATATCAGCAAGGCGTGAACACGACCGTGTCAAATGAAGGTCGTGTCAAGCGCTATTAATTGATGTTTGCGACTTTATTGTGCAGCGATTCACTATTTTAAACAACGTTAACAATTCCAGCATTATGAAATTACGCTTCGTTGTATTGTGTCGAATGGAGAGTGATTATTTTCAAAGGTTATAAGCGTATGCACATTTTCACTCCTTGGCATATTTTATTCTTTGTCAATTATTGAAACCGAAGCTGTAAAAATGCTATGCGAAATCTTGTTTGGTCTTGGAATCCTCCAAAAAACAAACCGGGTTCGTGAAGAAAAGGTTTTTTTAAATACGCACACGATTTAAAGTGCCAAACTTTACTTTCCACGTGTAATTCAAATAAATCAGGCAATTTTTCATACTGATTTTAATTGCTTTCTCAAAGTCCACGTTTGAAGTTGATTTCTTTTCAATTCTGTAAATTGATTACATGATAAGAAACAGATAGTTTTATTGGCTGATTTATTATTGATTAAAACCTACATTACTGTTTTATTTTATCAAATGTGATCTTTTTTGGAATTGAAAATTCACACTCGTAGATTGATAACTGCGAAATTATTTCTACACATTGTTATGCATATTATTCTTAATCGTCGAATATAATCTAGACTCCAAAGCAAGCAAATATTCTTGCATATGCTGTCGAAGGAAAAACTTGTTTTCACACTGTATTTACATATCTACTCTACATAATTTCAATAATTCGCACATTCAGTTCGCTCTCATTTTATACGGAGGCAAAAAAAAACTTCATACAATAGTATCTAGTGCAGTTTCAAACTACATTTATAAATTTTCATTAAAAATAATGCACGAAACATGCACCCGTGGTATACAATTTCACTATAATCCACGGTCGCTCGAATTCATGAAACTTGAATATTTCAGGGAGCGCGATGCCGAGCTAGGCGAGGTCACGTAGATGCGGACCATTGTTTACGTCCCCATATGTTGTAGCAACTGGAAGTTCGCTTTAGAAATAATCCAAAAACACAAACGCGAAACTGTAGTTAAATTCTCAATGCGAGTCATTGAGTAATGTGATAAAATAATGATAATACTAACTCTAAGTGTAGATTTAAAGTTTTACAGAACTCAAGATAAAGGTAAATTGACAATTTCAAATATGTGCTAAAGAATAGAATTACATATCAGTAGCGATTTGAGTATGTTAAATCAAAATGTTCATTCATTCAATTTCTATTGTCTGGCAAAGCATACAAGTATATTATAATTAAAATTTTACATCATACGTTGACCGCCGTTCAAATTCGGAACTAAAATTGTTCCCATATAGTAACATTTAAAAGCATTCGATATATACAGAAAGATTTTGTTTCATTTATAGCTTGCATATTAAAAATGTGTTAGTAAATATAAAAATTTGATTGAGTATTGCAGACTTTTTACGCGATGGTGAGCCCTCACACGCGGTCAAGTTATAATGGTACATCTATAGTAAAAAACATTAACATGTAAAATCTGAATCGTTTAAATTTTGTACGCATCCCTAAACATTATTTAAAAGCTAACCAACAACACACAGTCGGTATCTTTAATCGAAATATTTAATGAAAAAAGCAGTATTTGACACATAATAAACAAAGGAATAAATTATATGAAAACTATACTATAGATGTCTAGTTATGTATATTACTTTGATACACAAAAAGAGCTTATATTTACGGTTCGTGAAAAATCTAGAAACAATGCTAACATTAATTTATCTCCTTTTTTACCTTCAGCTTTGTTTCGCTTATCAGTTTATTTCCCTTAGCAGTAGTTACACCAGATGAAAAATAACTCACGTGACACTGAGCGATAGCAGTATCGCAATATTGCTTCTCCATATAAACACGTACTTAGTTTGCACGAATTCTCGATATTGTTTTTACCATCTTTATTCAAAAATAATGTCAAATATACATTTTTAATCAGATTAACAATGAGTCGACACTATTTTCTTAATATGGGTATTTAGTCGCAATATATGAACTTATTGAATATGTTGCCGCGCAAAACTTATGATTAGTCATCGTCTTTGATTTAATAATAAATTATATACTTTTTGTGGAGGTGACTTTAGTGGGTGAGGCTCGACTTTCAATTGTTGCTAGTAAATTTTCACCATTTGTAGGTGACTCATACTTATATATTCGCGTGTTCTTAAAGCAGGTATTAGGTACTGCGTACTGTATTACCGTCTTACGTTTCATTTTTTCTCCATTCCTCCACTTTACAGTTGTAAAAAAAACCATCAAATAAATGACAAACGACACGTACCTCACTATTATTAACCCTTTCTATGACCATTCGTTTTTGAAGGATTAGCCAAAATAACAAAACGGTTTTTACTGGTTTTTATATGTTGTGGAAAAACTACAGCTTAGTGATCTTAATTTTTTTTTTGTAGTTTTACTAATGCCTAATATTTTCTTTAAATGAATAGAACAACCTGAAAACCTGGGGATGATTTCATGGAGTGTTATCAGACGAAGCGAATAATTATCGCGCGGCCATTTACGTATAACCCCGTGTCTTAGGTAAGCGACGCGAACCGGCAAGAGAATTTAGGCGAATCCAGTCAATTTAAAACGTAGTTGATCAAAGGTCTTATGTGCCATCGCTCGGCCAGACGCAATTAACGCTCTGGTGAGCTTGGACCGTTTCATATTTTCAAGCGATTCGCGTGCGCCATGAGTGCGCACTTGAGGCGACTTGCGACATATGCCGTCCTGACCGGATCCTTCGCCTACATATGACACTTGCATGGGCGAGGACCGTTTGATATTTTAAAACTCTGCCGCTTTCAAAGCTGCGCCGGATCGCCTCGCCCAGATTCGCCCAGCTAAGACGACCCGTAAGCACCGCGCGATGACTTTTCGCTCCGCTGTCATAAGGATTAAGAAGGTATTGGACACATAGTTTATAAGACAAAATGTATTCTAGAAGTTATGCTTGTTTCGAAAGGTTTCACGCTAAAATATTTTAATTTTTCACAATAAACCTGCTCTATATGATATAAGGTAATAAGGAAAAATGTTATCCTTGAAACTCTGAGAAATAATTGTTTCCATGTACGTTGATTATACAGTCAAGTCAGTTGTATCGAAAACCTATTATTTCCTATATGATGTATGTATGCACTACCACATGTTTTTATTTCATTATTGACAGTAAAATATATTTAAACGGCGATAAAGCATACCAGGGTTCTGATACCAGCATGAAAAATTCAACTGAGCCAACAAATTTTAAATTTTAGTTTACTTATTTATGATTCACAAACATTATTTATTCAATAAAAAATAATAATACATTTTTAGTACTTTTTCCACATAAAATTTATTTGATCAGGATATTCCTTATCAGTTGACAATGCTCGCCATGAGCGAAACCGGTACTGATCAAATAAATTTTATGTGGAAAAAGTACTTAAAATGTATTATTATTTTTAATTTAATGCCTTTCCACCAAGTATTGACAGTGAACACCTTAAAAGTGATTATTTATTTAACTCTCGCTGAAAAAAAATTGATGTTCATTCTAATTAAAAAAAAATCAATAGCTATCTTACTGGTTGTGTATTCATCTTCAGTATTTTATCAGCAGAGATTTAATTCACAGAGAAGGAGCACAACCTGTGGAGTAACAAAATCATCAAGTTTTTTTTTCGACCTTGGAAATCGAAATCGATCGAAAACCAACAAACAAACTATCAACAAAAAAAAATCGAACTGTAAAATTGCTGAATATTAAATAACACCTAGGGCGATTAAAAAATATATTAACATACCCTGTTGGGCGTCAGAAATTATTATGCGTGTTTTCATTTTATCAATAACTAGACGGTACCCGGCAAGCGTTGCAATGCTACTCAAAGAAAGAATGTGCTTGTGTTTATTAAAGTGCTTTCGGATGCACAACAATTTATATACATAATTTCGATTTAATTTCACTACCATTGATCGGTATCGATGACATTTGCCGTTTGAAGCTTGCTGTTTGTCTTTTGTCGATTGTCTATGGGTTGACACACGCGCCACCTACTGAAAGTTAATTGTACTATGCCTATAATCTTTGCGCAAGTGCAACAATAAGTTGTCAAAATAAACGGTATGTCAGCGCATAAAATATAAAAAACATTATTTTTATTTAAAAGACAAACTGTAAATTGATTTTACTATGCTTATAACCTTCGCGCAAATGTAAGCAATAAGTTGACAGAGTTTTATCGAAATCGGATGAACGGTATCGCAACGCATAAAATACGAACAAACATTGATTTTTATATATAGAAGATTTGTAAAATTCCTTGACCTTGGGAATCTATTCAGATCTTCAGATTCATTACTTAAGGAAACTTTGCGATAGTAAGTCTGAAGATGCCTCTGAAAGAGGCGAAACACGTGTCACAGTTAGTAGCAAAATACGTGGAATAATCAAAGTTATTTTAAATTTTATACTATTCAGATCTATTCTTTGTTTAATTTTTGTATCAAAGAATGTTTTTCATTGCACGCGAGACCTGTCGACCTACCGGGAATTCTCCCGTTTTCCCGGCGGGCCTATCCGCCCTTGCATTTTACCAACCTTGCCTGCATGAAGAATATGAAGTAATAATTCAAGTGTTAGCTAGTACAGCCATCCATACTTATGCGCGCGATGTTATATTATTTTTATTCTCTTCGCTGAACAATAATATCGAACGGAAATATTATAGCACCTGCCTTCGAGTTTTGCTGGCAGATGCTCTATTTGTGCGACCACATCTAGATTCTAGAACTGTGCTTCTCAACTTTCCGAGGAAATTGCCGCCTTGGGATTTTTTCAATGAATAATCATGTCGAAAATTTTGAGGTTTTTTGATCTGGTACAGTGGAACCGCGATCTTACGTTCTCGCATTATACGTTTTTCCGCGTGGAGCGTTCATTTTCTATAGTCCCGGCATTTAGTTCATATATAAAACTTTCCCGCATTAATCGTTTGTTTTATACGGTCCCTTGAAAAACGTAGAATCGGGGCTTCACTGTTATGTAATGTGATTAATAAACAAAATACTTTATTACCAAATTGAGTGGTTTATCGAAGATAAAATGATAATCAGTTAGTCCTTGGTAGGATGATTTTATACGCCCCATAATTTGTATTTTAACTGTACATGTTACATTAGTGTTGCTTTGTTTTTGTATACATAATTGTATATCAAATTTGGCTTTTGGCCACATTGATAGGGTTGATATTTAATTGGATACACATAAATAGGAAATTAAGGGGAAAAAAAGTGACGATATTAACCTTTTTTTAGTCGGAGTCGGAGTCGTGGTTTTGGTAAATGCTGGAGTCAGAGTCGGACTTTTTTCTACCGACTCCACAGCCCTGGTATAAATAATTGTATATCTGTTTTGATGTATCAGTTGAAAACAGGGTTGTGGAGTCGGAGTCGTAGCGGCGTTTTGGCCGGAGTCGTACTCGGAGTCGGAAATTTTGAAAAGTTTGAACTTTTTATTTTTGTACTTAATATGTAAAATTTGTCTATTGGTCGAATTGGTAGGGTTGATATTTAATTGAATTGACATAAATAG
This sequence comes from Himalopsyche kuldschensis, assembly GCA_028554975.1. NCBI lineage: Eukaryota > Metazoa > Arthropoda > Insecta > Trichoptera > Rhyacophilidae > Himalopsyche > Himalopsyche kuldschensis. The sequence continues at coordinate 914,079 of JAHFWI010000074.1, forward strand.
GAAAATTAGAAAAAAAAGTGACGATATTAACCTTTTTTTAGTCGGAGTCGGAGTCGAACCCTTTTTTTACCGACTCCACAGCCTTGGTTGAAAATGTTCACGATGAGCGAAACCGGTCCTGATTTTAATAAATTAATTGTAGAATAAGTACAAAAAATATTTTTAATATTTTTTGTAAAATGCCTTTCCACCAAGAAGTGACGGTGAAAGTTTTAAAACTGTACCTGCTTCGTTTTGATTCAACTCTAAATGACAGCGGAAAAGGGGCTTTATAGTTTTTTTTATTGTATTATAATGAAATAATATATTATTTTAATATATCCCTAGTGTTTGAGCGATATATTTTCTTGAATACAATAACATGTTATATTATAAGTCAATTCATATAACCATAACAAAATATTTGACCGAGTGAGATCGTTAAAAATTTATTTTTCAATTTGGTATCATAAATAATACTTTGCTATTCGTCTTAATAAAACTTATCTTTAAATAACATCTTTGACCGCATCTTCCCAGTTTGGTGACCACCGTTACGTAATGTTTGCTGTCAGTTTATATTATGAAGCCTCAAGCGGTATGGCCCTATTTCTGTTTTCTCAGGCTGGTACCATTTATCTGCAAAATGAACGTGATTCGTTGCACGACGACTTAGATTCCTCTTCACATTGTTCAATGTTTTAAATACTCAGAAATATTCACGCGTCATCTTAATAATCGAATATTTCTTTGGTGGTGCATAGAAAAATACAATAGGTCTTCTTATTGCGACAAAAAATTATTAACTTTCGTTTTTCTTTCATTATTAATATCGATTTCCTAAAAAAATGTGCATTCATTTATTAAGACATTCCCTAGTTCGAAAAGAGTGTCAGCGTGGAATGATACGGAAATTGTTGCATTGGAATTATTTATCAAAAAGATCATTGATCTCCCACAAATTATGATTCTTTATTACAATTAATTTGGACACGAAAAAAAGTATCATAATGCATTTTAAAATAAATACGAAATATTTCCATTTTGTAATTAAGTATTTTTTTAAAGTTTTATTTAACTGTAAATTCTTGTCGGAAAAGAATAACAAAACCAACTTATACGACATTTTGTGAACATGAATTTATTTTACGGAAAGAAAAATAACAATGTATTTTAGTTCTACATAAATATGTTCTACATAAATTTATGTAGAACTAAAATACATTGTTATTTTTCTTTCCGTATTATACGAGTTCTACCAAGTAAATGCCTACTAAATCAATGAATTTATTTCTTTGGTTTAAACTGACGATGCTTCAAGAAAAAGCAAAGCACGTGCCACAGCTATTGAAACCAGTGCTTCCCAAACTGTTTCGTGTCATGCCCCTTCTGAGCAAAAACATGTTTTGTGCGGTACCTAATTACATAACCAATGAAATAAAAAAATCACACTACATTGAAAATATTTAACCCCAATTCGTTGGAAATTTAATGTTTTTTTATTATCCTATTTTTATTTATTATGTAATATTATGTTATTTTTTAATAGTAATATTAAATTTTATCCTATTTTTGTCCTTCCACCATGGATGATAAATGATGAAATCTAGAGAGACAAATCGTTCATTTATTATTTTTCCTATTTTAACATGAGTATATTTTCTTGAGAAACTTAGTACAATGGCCCCAGAATACAAGTTAAGTGCTAACAAATTTACTAATATGATATGCAAATGAAGTCAGTTTGTACTATGCTCGAATACAAAATGTTCTTGGTTGACATATTTTTTATCTTTATTCCGTCTCTCCGTATTCAATTAAGTCAAATATCTTTATCCAATAATGTTTATCTATATATATAGATAAACTCAAGTGTTAAGATTAGAATAATTGACAAAACCAATTCAATTTAAAAGGGTTTTTTTCCGTTTCCTGATTCAGCTATGACTTAATGAAAGAGGATATATTCAAAGTAGGTTTGATTTGACGTTCAATAGATACGGTTTTTTTTTGTAATTATTTAAAAAAATATATAGATGTTTTCGGTATGTAGCGAGAATTTTGTATCTCATTACACGACGATCACACATGACTAATTTGTAATGAGATAACATATAATGTTTTAATATGCATTTGTATGTATGTATTATAGTAATATAAAATTTCTTGAATTATTCCACGTATTCCACATACAATACGTGGAATAATCTAATCTATTTCAAATTTTATAATTGAATAATCTTCCGCAATGTTACCGCCGAATCCATCGGAAGTCGTACAGTAGCTCAGTACTGATAAAATTGCATTGCTACGTATGTACATGCCGAGTTCTTCTTTTTTAATTCGCGCACAGTTTATATTTGCGCACATATTAAGTTTGTGCATACTGTGTAAACGTTTGACGCTACAAACAGACAGATAGATTACTTGACTTAAATTGCCTTGGCACATATGTATTATTGAATCGAATAATTCATAATATTTATGTCTCACGTCTTTGAAAATCAATGTCACATACATATTTGAGTTTTTTTTTACAGAATACCGGCTTAATAAAGGAGTTTGAAAATTACTACCTTTTATACTTATAGGACAGAAAGTGATATCCCACAGGCCTTCTAGGTCCTCAAGTGCGGTCAATTTCAGTAGGTAGAATCCAAATGAAATATTTCACAAATTTCAATAATTTACAAAATGTATACACATTGTTTAATTTTATCTTCTTCTTGAATTAAGCCTTGTTAGACTACAGAAAAGTAAATACCATCGATCCAAAAAGGTTCCTTATCATCCCTTAGAATGTGTAGTCTTAACACATATGCTAAGGGGGAAATCAAAACCCATAGAGAAACAATTTTGGATTGAGACTGATGTGCTTGATAAAATTTCAATATTAAATATGAGCATATCATGTTCAAGTACAGTCGTGCACTTTAAATTCCTGATGATGCCAAAAAAGCGAAATCCAGGTCGTAAGCAACAAAATTCATGGAAAAGTACAAAATTCAAACGATCAAATTTTACATAGAGAAACGACGCGTATTCCACGTTCCCGTAGCAAATATGCTAAAACTCTTGCTTTATTATATGTATATATTACTAAATGCTTAGTTATTATTTTTGACGATAAATTATGCATATATGCTTTCCACTTTTGAAATACTAAGTTAACCTAATAATATTTATTATATCCTCGGTCTCTGATCCTGCTAGTATGAATATCGTACGAGACAAACGTATTTGTTTGCTTTTGTGCCACTGAGCCTGACCATCTTTGTATAATGTATACATTCACCAGGGCTCAAGTCGGATCGTGATGCACTTTGAATTCCACTTGGATTACACAGCGAGCGTGTAGTTGTTCCAGCAAGTATCTTAAGCCGAGTCGTTGATAGGGAGGTTATGCGACAGGCTTGTCTTTTAATGTTTCTACGTGCGCCACTCGCCAGCTAACTCCTTATAAGGTTTCCACTCAAGTGGGTTAAGGTGACGATCGCTGAAATAGCACCTATTAAGAAAAATACATTGACATTTAGACCGCGCAAACAATAACTCAACGGTATCATACATTGCGTGCGAATATGTCGGAAGAAAATGTTCCATTCAAACAAAAACCGGTTAAAATATAATATGAAAAAACAAACCGGTTTCGATTTCAATGTTTCTATAATTCAACATTAATAATTATCGATCTGACCAGGTGAATATAGCAAAGTATTAGAGTTGATGACGACTTTCTATTGAGCTCAGTGCTTAAAGAAAACTTTGGCGACTGATTGTTTTTAGATTCACAGTGTTAGCTACCATTTTACCGAACTACTGAATAGTTTATAATGCTCGCGAAAAGCGAAGCCGGTCCTGGTCTTTGCCAAATTAGGGGTGGCAGGTGCACTAACAGTACAATTTTTATGGTTTGAATTTTGTACTTTTCCATGAGTTTTGTCGCTAGCTAGTAAACTTTACTACGCGTGATTTCAAGTTCATTCGCGCATTTGAAATGCCCGTATATGCCGAAAGGCGAAACTTAGGTCGTTACTCGCTAGCGACAAAACTCGTGGAAAAGTATAAAATTCAAACGATTTAAATTTGATTTTGAAATTCAAACACCTTCAGTCAAAATCTTAAAGTAGTGCTTGCTAAACATAGTATTTTATTTATTCAAAATATTGTTTTCCCACCATATGACAGTCAATACCTTTAAAGTGACCGAATACTAATTTAAGATTTTTTTCCACGTGACATCGGTTATATCTATTGTAAATCGAAAATATATTTTATAAATATTTCGTTATTTGAAAAGAAGTTGATATCCCTCTTAGATAGGTTAACATTAACTATATAAAATTTATTCATATATTATTTTCTTAAATCATAACAGATATACCCATTTAATACGGAAAAAAACATTTACACTTATGTAAGATGACTTGATAATTGACTAGACAAATTCGACATTTGAAATATTTATTTCCATCAAAAAGTTTATATTTGTCTCATTTTCTTTTCATTGGTCCATTAAAACTCTCACAATCATATATCAATCCGTTTTTACGCCAAGCCTTGAGCAAACTTCATTTTATGCCAAGTTTTTTTTATCGACTTTGGACACGGCGAGGTATTGCGTGATTGTTCAGTTAATGAAGTCAAGTAAATTACACGTATCGGAATGTTGTAAAAATGTATTTAGAATGAAACAAGTACTTCGCTTTGATATTTTTTGCCTATAACATAAGCAAACTTGTGTTTGTAAATACCACAAAGAGATCCTATAATATATCCCGTATTAACAATTCGAAAAGGTGATTCTATCAAAGTTTGCGAAAAAGTCATTTGCAATCCTTTTTTCCGAGAAAAACTTTTTTGATTGATGTATTTATTGCTGCCATATAGCTGAGATAATAATTTGGAATTATCTTTTATTTTTTTCCTATCAATATTTTATTCTGAAACTATGTAGAGCCTGCAAAGCGATCTGTCCGTCTCCTGGGCAATTTATTTATTGGATGGTCACTCACCTTCTCCTAACATTCCTTCCTTGCATGTGTATTCATAATAACGAAATAACCCTTGTTTTGATATTTGAAACATAAAGCGGTTTCTTGTTTTAAAAAGTCCCTGGTTGGCCTTCAAAAGTAGATAGGTAGACCTTCTCCCAAAAGTCAGCACCCACGACTTATTTAATTAATGGATTGAAAGTTATTTCCCGAAGCATCGATATCATCGTCGACAACTTGCATCATGGAAGTTGTTCCTATTATTGAAGGGTTTTTTTCTTGAATTTTCTTTGAATAATATTCAAACTTTCGATTTGATATTTTTCACAATACAATTTCGTATATCTACAATTATATACATGTACATTACTCGATGATTTATTATTATAACTGAATTAGACAGCGGAAACTTGGGAAAGTGTGCAATGCGATTAAACCAACATCATAATTTTTAATTGTCTTGAACTAGGCTCTATAATTTTCCTGGGAATAACAGAAGCAATAACACCGATATATAGCTACGTGTGAAATTTCATTCGAATAATTAATTTTAGCTTTAATTTTATCGGTTTCTGAGACATTTGTTTGATCGCAGGTGGATTCCCTGACCTTTGTTGCGACTCTCTACTTTCGAATAATTTACGATATTTTATGTTGTGAGATGACCTACCTCTGTGATGAAAATAAATCAAACTGTATCATAGGATTTAAGAGAAATGAATCTACTTCAGTAAATTAATCTGCGATCGTGATTTAGTAAAATACTTTGAACGTAACTGATAAATAATTATTTCCATCAGTATCTCATAGGGTAATGGTAACTTGAGCAAAATTCATAATCAATATGTTTTCTGTACCCATCAGAAAAAATTATCTTTCGCGAATTTGTCAAATTGTGAAATAATAATAAATTATAATCAACGATAATCTAGTAAAATTATTCAGCCTGGAAGATATTTTGTAAGTTATAGGAAATATTAAATAAACGACAGCTGGGTCTTTCGTGAAGTGGTCAACGTATTTAGCGTTTTCACTGCGTCAGTCATATGGTCAAAACCTAGTTCGGGAAGTTTGCATGGTTTTTCTGGCCGAACGGATAGATCTCTTCGATCTCTTCCGTGATACCCAGCACCTTTAAAATCTGCGTATTGAGAGCGATTAGCTTATAACTAGTCCTATCATTTTTTTTTAGTTCCACAGTTTTCGTCGAAAAACTAGTGTTGAGTTGAATTTTAAAAAAGACACTGGAGATGAACTCGTAGAAAAAACTCATCAAACATACCATTTCAAACTAGATTCTAGAATATAAAATGAATGAAATATTTAATTGCAGCATGCCATGATTAAGCCTGGATCTTTCTGATCGCTAAGCTGACATTTTACTGATTGAGTAAGCATTTACTTGGTAGAACTCCATTATAATACGGTTAGAAAAATAACAATGTATTTTAATTCTACATAAATTATTTTATATATTTGTTGATAGCTATTTCGGCTTACGCCTTCGTCTTCTTTCTTACCGTATGACATTTTACTGATAGCGTATGTATGTATGTTACACCAGGAACAGCTTGTAGTTCCTCATAAAATGTAAAAATAAGTACGGTATTAATTTGCAAAACTAATATTGATTGAAAAAGAATACGAAATATAACTGTAAAATTACTGGCTTATTCGTGTCCTAATTAAATTATCACGAACTCCAATATTGAATTATTATGAAATGACGTAAGCTTCAAAATATATCTTGAAAAAAATCCAGACAACTTAGATAAATTATTGATGAGGCAACCCAGCTTTTGAATCATTTCTTATAGATTAAAAAATCGTAGTCTTTTCAATAATGTCCCTTTTGTGACAGACAGTAAATAAAATAAAAACAATATACATGAAATACATGTTTTATTGCGTGTAAACTAAAGTCATCGACCACTTGATTTTGCTACATTGTCGTGGTACTTGTAGTAAAATGTAGCAAAAAATGTTTGTTTTCATTTACTTTCTCATCATTTTCTTGACCGGCACGAACACTGTGTTTGTAAACTCATTGCCGTAAATGTATTATTATATTAATTTGTGAATAAAGCAATTTTTTCTACCAGACTTTTTACTCGCGCAAATAAATATAATCTAGTCAGAGCAACACTCATTTTAAATATATCGACAATAATCGTTTGCAAATTTGTACGACAATAACGTCATCACTAAATAATGCATCTCTATTTTAATATCTTTTTAGACATTTTTAACACTTTATCTTTACCATTAAGACAATATGTAATTGCCTTTACCCAACTATTCAATGCCCGTATCTTTTTCAGCACGAAAGGACGCGATATTAAAATTCCACATATTTGTATATACGTATATGTATAAAGCATATTCCTTCAAATAGCTTCCCGAATATGAAAATTCAAATGCTCTTGAATATTAGATTATTATGTATAAAATTAATTAATCTTGTTAAATATTGATTGTTTTACTATGTGGCAAGTGTTTCGCCTGTTAAAAAGCATCTTCAGAAAACTTTTATCGTAAACTGTTTTTTTTTCAGTTCTACACCATTATATTTAAAAATAATAATACATTTTTAGTACTTTTTCCACGTAAAATTTATTAGATCTACTATATTTAGTATGATAAAATCATTGTGATATGTGTGTATATTTCAATAATATTTGGAAAAATTTAACATTTTACGATCGCTTATAAGATTTTTTTTTGATCTATGATCTTTGTTTTAAGAAATCGTGCAATTATGTGAAATATCTTTTCCATAGCTTTTCATAATATTCTACTATCGCTGTTAAAATATATCCAGACCTTAAATATACAGATCAGAGTGAACCGTCTTATATTACACCGTGGATACGTCTTACGTCCGTGACTCTGTAAAGGTAACATTATAGTGTTTCCCATTTTATTTAGACTTTTCTTATTTCCCGAAAATTCAGGTCATTCTTTTATCTTTAACATACGAATTTTGGTCAAATAAGTTTAAGTAGTAGGTCATCAGAAAGTTTTCGTCAAAAAACTCGAATGATACCAAATTAATTTACAGTGATTTTTTGACTCAAGATAATGTCGATGTTTCTAATGTGCTTTTAAGTTTCATTTCTTAAAAAAATACCATACTATATAATTTGTAAATTTGGCAATCTTGATAATGTATTTTCACAGTATTCAACTGTGAAATTGTGACCAAAACAATAGATTTATCTTATGTCTTCAGCGTTAAATTTGTATAATTATTTGTCATACACTACGGCGCAATAGTTTTAAAACATCACGTAAAGCGATTATGTATTTTTTAAATACTCCAATTATAATGTAGTTATGTTGTGGATACGTTAAATTTAGCATGTAATTTTAGTGTATTAACTCTTCTGTGCTGTACATAATCTTTGTTATTTGTAGTGCATTTAAATGTTCGAAGAAAACAAACACAGGTCATTACGAATTTTCTCTTTTCCCGCATATTGTTTGTTTGGTTACGCCGCTATGTTTTTATCTTTATCGAAATAAGTTTTTTATTACAAAAAAAATATATCTGCTTTACTCACGATCTGTCTCTAAAAACAAATGCAATCATTTTTTCTTACAAAAATTTCTACCTATAAAAAATCAGAGCTATCGCTGTTGCCCTGACTCAACCCTGACCGTGTTAAAAATATATTTTTACCCCGTGCATATTATTATCATCTTATTGTCAACATTTTAAATTATTTGTGCTGTATTTCAATCTGGAGTATAAAAGAGTAAATGGACAATGGATGTGTAACGAGAAAAGATAAGAATTTATTAATTCAACCTCTCCTTTTTTATCGGTTTCTCTACGCTGAGACTTGCAGGATAATAAAAAGGGTGGGTGGGAAGAAATGAAAACATATGCCTCACAATGCCTTCGAATCAAATCCTGATATAGTTTGTAAAATCAATCTTTAACCATATCCATTTGGTTACTCTTGATTTTACAGCGAGTAGACCACCATGTTATTACAATTTGTTTTTTTTTTTAAAATTAATCTTTACTATATTATTAATATTATCATTCCAAATTATTTTAGTGGATATAATCGTTCGATGATATCAGTCTGAAGTGAAAAGTGCTTCTGAAAAAAAAGGAAAAAAAATATTGTTTATACAGAACTGTCCACTGATACATTTTCTTATGGTATTCCAAGATGATTGATTGATGGTCTCTAAAGAAGCAATTGATTGCTTCTAAGCATCATGGTATCATTCTCATATGTAACGGTTTTGTCGAGCAAACCATAGTTGCATATAAAATATGATGTAGCTATTAAAATCTAATCTGGTAGAAGTCATCAATCACGGTTCAAAATTATTACATACAGGTAGTTGGTTACACATTCGACATGATTGTTATTCACCCAATTACATCTAACACGCATTCACTTCTTCCGATGAATAATAAAAAAACTCGAATCGTTAAATTATTCTATTAGGTACTATTACTAGCTTACGTAGTAAAATCACGATGTCTTCTTTTATATCCGTTACTTTTGACAGCATTATATTTAAGTGCATCTCGAATGTTATATAAGTTGAAAAGTAAAAATTCAACTTTGATTAATAAATAGTACATACTGTTTTAACTGACTCCACATTGATAACGTCGATATCCAAATAAAATACTGTTAAACAGTGTTGTAATTAAGTGCCATCTCTATATGCATTATGTTATGTGACAGTTAACTTAATTTCGAAGATGATGTATTTTTCCGCCATATATATTTTCACATTGTTTTGATTGAAGAGAAAATTCAGCAATCAAACATTCTCTAGTTGAAAACCCGATGGTGGAAAATCTTTAATTTAAAAACTTAATATTGATATTTCATCCAGCCTTAGATCAAATTCAAAACATCTGTCAAGTGAGAAAAAAGATATTTTTCCACGACTTATACGTGTATATTAGTGTTGAGTCGTGGAGTCACGGTTTTTGACCGGAGTCGTAGTCGTCGCGGCGTTTTGGCCGCAGTCGATCTTGTACTAGAAAATTTTGAAAAGTTCAAACTTTTTATTTATGCATATAATATGTAAAACTTGGCAATTGGCCGGATTGGTTGGTTGATATTTGATTGATTAAACATGAATAGGAAAGGTCGAAAAAGAAACTTGACAAAATTAAGCTTTTTTAATTCGGAGTCGGACTCGTGTTTTTGGTCAATGTTGGAGTCGGAGTCTTCTTTTTGGTCAATGCTGGACCTGAAGTGGAGTCGTTATTTTTTTTAACGACTCCACAGCCCTGTTTTTAAGCATTCTTAGCTTCTGATACGTAATATCCATCGAATTTGAATATTTGTATTTCCTACAACTTGAAAAATGATACTTATTTAGAAATAAATTAAAACTCCCATTATTTGTATTTTATATAGCATTTCCTCATTGTTAAATAATTTTGTAGTATTTATCATTTGAGTGTTCTTTTATAATTTATGTTGAGAAGTAGTTTCTAGCCAAGGATGCATTAATTTATTCACAGTGAATAAAACAAATTATCATTTGTTCGCATAATGTTGGTGATTTAATTTACATTACTAAATTTGCTATAGCAATAAAATTATCCTTCTTATATTTATTCTGCAACTTTCATAATACTTTCGTTTCGATTATCGAGTGGGCATTTTTTTTCAGTCCAAAACGCTTATCGGCTGAGCGAAGTCGGTCCTCAGCATATTGTAAAATGGTGGTAAAAAAAGGTAAAAAAAAAATATTTTACTCTTTGAAATACACATTATCTTTTCTACCAAGATGTTTAATATCACTACTTTTATATTGCGATATAATAGCGTGTAATTATAGCTTCCAATTGAAAACGTTCATGAAACCTATATAAGTTAAACCGCTAAGAGATTGTGATAATTCCACCTAAAAAGCGAAAATTTTAATTTATTATGTTTCACTATTTTATAAGAATGCTTTGTATTTCATCGAAACATGTGGTAAACTTTTTGAAGAATCAAATATTGCAATGTATGTATAACAATCCTGCACACATTACCACTTCTGATAAAACTACTCGCCGATAGTGTTGGTATGCTTTCACGCATACATTGAAACTTCTGTTTTTTTACGGTGAAGTTTGCCGCGCATGTTTAGTTTGCTTCAGTTAGCTTTCGCGGTAGGACGGCTGCGCGCGCACTCGTCGAGTGTTACCGTTCCTAATTCAAAATCGCGAAATTCAAATATTAATTCGCAAGGGATGTGGATAACCACGTCCGCCGGAAGTTGAAAAAAAAACTTTTTCCGAACACGTGATTGAAAGTGAAAGGAAAATTCGACAAATGTTTTCATCAGTGATATCCTTCGTTTGAATGGATAACGTTTAGTTTTATCGTAAGATTTTAAACAACATATTAAAATATTAACAAACAGTGATGTGATTATTTTGCCGAATCGACTTTGGGATTATTTATTTTCTAATTTACTTTCGCACAACTAATGTAAACATTAATTTTATTGATAGATTATATATTTAATTTGCTGTACAAATCCTGCAAAAACAATCAAAACTCTCTTGAAAATACATAGTTGAAAAAACTGTACACAACTTTTATAATGACTGAATATCATTCGTATTTTAACATTTGTTGAAGAGTATTGATATTATTTTTACAATATAAACGTTTTATTAAAAAAGAATCAATTGACACATTGACTTCTGAATTAAACAACAGATTAAATATCTTTTGCCAAATAAATACTGCCATTATTTTTTGTAAGCTCGTCTTGGTTGAATCAGCAAAATAAATTAAACCAAAAGATATTTTATCATAAACCGGTTTTTTGTTTTTATCCGAATTTTGTTTTGATTGCAAAATATTTTTTGCCCTCGACCATTGCTATTGTGTCTTTTTCATACTGTTGATGTTTTTTTTTTGTTTGAAAAATCCTTGAATAATGTGTATCATTGACAAATACAAAATACTTGCATTTGGAATTGTTATTTACGTATTATGTATGCAGCTGATAAAAAAACTCAGTGGTTATATTTTATCATATTCAGTTCAAGCGTATGTTGCGCGCGTTATCAAATATTGGAAGGTCAGACATGGTCATCTTGTCACACAAAATTGCAATATTGTGTAGATATAGAAGCAAAGGTACATTATCTTTTTATTGTATTCGGTATGCTGCTAAACAAAATCACTTAACGATAATAATTATACAGAATAAACACTCTAAATTAAGTATAATATATATATAGAAATGAGTTGTATAGAGACATGCTTTTGTACATACATATCCCACAATAATCACAAAACGACTATTATTGTGTCTTAATCCATATAAGAATATAATTCGGTTTCTGTGGTCTAGTGACAAGAGCTAATTGCCTCAGCGATCAGGTGGGTCTGGGTTCAAGTCCCGGAAACTCAGATTTTGATTGATTTATAAAATTTCTTATCGAGTTTTTATCGTTTGTCTTTCATAATAACAAATATTTGTCGCATTGGCTTTAGCTGTAATGCCAAATATTTTTTTCAATATTTTTAATATAAAAAATATTCTAACGATTGAGTCACCACGCGTGACACGTGTTTCGTCTCTTTAGATGGATCTTCAGACGAATCTAATTTTTTTTTTACTTTTACGGGAAAATTGATTCTTATTATTTATTTATTTTACAGTTTTGATATTTTCAATATTGTACTACCAAAATTACCCTTATATAATTACCTGTATCTACAGAGAAATTAAATATGTGGTAAATCCATCAGTTTATCAACCATACTTTCACGTTGTCAGTCAAAATTCTCTTTGCTCTCAAAATGTTTGAATGTAAATTTTTATTGGTTTTCAATAATTTTATTTAGTAGTTAATTATGCTTTTTATTTGGGTTTTTATCTCGCTTCTCCATCTCATTAAATATGCTACCGGCATACCTACGTTTCGATTTCAATTCAGTAATTCTGGTTTTGGTTGATTCAAAAGGCATGGAACCCTCTTAGTTAATGAGTCGAGTACATGTTATTTCGGGTGTTGTGGGAGATAGCATGACATCTCGCTATATTCAAATTCACGACACGAAGGTGCCTATAAAGGCATATATATTAAGTAAGCTTTCGTATCATTCTTGATGTTTTTTTCTATATATTCAAAACCGAAGTAAATTATAATGCATTACCTTAGCATTGTATCCCCCACACTATTGTTTCAATCAATAGTTTTCGATTTACTCAATACCAATTGTTTCTCCGACTATTTCATACTACTAAATAAGTGTCAGTCTTACGAATATTGCAGATTAATTATATTATATCTCCATATACTGTAGTCATAACTGATTACTATGACAACTTTGTAATTTGAATAATCTGGATACAGGTATTCTAATTTGTGTTACAAAACAAGATTTTATATTAACATATTGAACACCGTTGAAAATTCTAAATCATAGCCTTGCAATAAACAAAACTAATAATAATATTTCGTTATATATTTTAGAAAACATATCTTAAAAAATAAGAATTAACTGTCTTTACTAAAGCAGTAATATTGGACAATAGATACATATAAATAATAATTATAGTTCTAAGATGAAAAACGAATCATTTCGTCTTGTTGGTCATTTATATATTTCGCATTGTGTCTCTTGGGTTTGCGTTCATTTATTTTCATTGTTTTCCCCTACGATAAACAATGGTCAGTGTTGAAAAGTTTTATATTGTGATTTATTATGGATATTGTCATAGTTTCTCGAACTATAAAGAGCCACTTCACGTGTTAAACTTAACTTTGTACAGTGCGACAGGTCCCGGTGTTGCTATTTAACATATATGTTATGAAAAATAAAATAACTGAAAAATCATTTTTTACACAAATATTAATTACACAGCACTTTACCTGGGCTAATAACTAATTAGCAACCTGTAACGTAGGATAAATGAACTCAGTCTCACGTGGGTAAACGCATTCAATTCGTTGCGGAAAAAAGTATTAACCTCGATACATTAAAGAGTCTTTTGTCCAATTTGTATTAGCTCACTTGAGTCGATTAATAAAGTTTTTTCGCGGCATATATGGCATGAAAAAATATGCTTACGTTGTTATCTATGTAATCTTATCTAATCGATTATAGCATTGCTTATATTTTTGATATTGTTTTGATGAACGTCATACAAAGATTTCCCGATATTTACTGTAATATAACACTTAAAATTACTCATTTATAAGTAAACGCACTCATATACGTAAAATTCGGACTACTGGAAACATCAAAAATGATTAGTTAATTTAATCTTAAACTAAGTTTCCCACTCTTATTCTTTTTGACAGTGTAACGTGCATTTCTAGGGATGTTTAAAATTTTAAGAAAAGAATATTAAATTGAAAGATGTCGTATGGTATAGTAACATTTACTCAATTTTGACTCGCTTGAACAATCTTATATATAAAACCGAAACGGCGTATGTATGTCTGTGGGTCTGTAATTCCCTTTTGCATTGTTGGTCATTAGTTGCCATAAAAACGAATATGAAAGAAAATATGTTTGAATTTTTATCGGCGAAGACATTTAGTCAAAATGTAATAAATTAGTCTTCTACCAACCTTTTCCGGCTTTTATTAATATAATAATGTTTATTATTAACGTGAAGGTATTATTTGACATTTCTTTGACAGCAAATTAGATTTTTTCCTTGAATTTGGACATTTTAATGGGCGAGAATGGGGCTGTCATCAAATTAAATAAAGTTTGTGATTTTATTTTAACTCTATTTTGGATGTTAGATTTTGTGATATAATTATGTCGAATGATATAATATTAAATAATTATAGGTCGCTTAGTCCGAGCGACGCCGGGTAGCAATACTAGTTTTATCATAAACAAAACAACAACATAACCATTTAAAATTGATGTATTTTTTGTTTGTTTATAACAATACATATTTTAAGAGGGTACCGATATCTTATATAGTTTAGAAACATTGTTTTGAAATATAAAAAAACATAATCTAACCATAGCACATTTACAACACAATATTATCACACATTAAATCTGACATACTATTATTTTTTGAATTTACGTTTTGAAAAACTATCTGCATCCCATTTGGTTTTTGATTTAAAAATAAGCAAAGAAACAAGACAGTATAGCTATATGTAACGGTATCATAAAATATTATTGATTTTTAAAAACCGGTTTCTATAGTATTGTCGTTAGAAACGTTTCAATATCTCAAAATTGAAATTAATTCTATAGTTTTCAATAGATTGAAAATGTGGGGGCGAGAGGCGGTAGGTTCAGCACTTTATTTATATTGAACCGTTCTATAGTAAACTATCTGTTATCATTCTACTCTACTAGTAGGCGATCAATTTACTATTGGAACACCACTAGCTCGGCGATCAGATTGCGTCTTGCTTAAATCCTTGTTGATTTAAAAACTTTTCATCCTACTAGTATTCATACATGTATAATTCAATCAGCACCAACTAAAAAGTCCTGGCTGTCTTTCGTAAATCTATATTGACTGACAAAATTTGATTTCATTTTTGATATTCCATTCGATGGCATGTGAGCATCAGACATACTGGCAACCGTTACCTATATCCTTACACAAAATGTTAATTGGTAATTTGCGGCTAGATCAGTCAAGATTTTATCAAAAGAAATTTCGCATCAGTAAGATACAAAGACCTTCAATAGTTGATTGAAATAACATTTTCTTGGTAGAACTCCATTATAATACGGTGAAAAAATAAATATTTATTTGAATTCTTCAGAAATCATTTTATATATTTGTTGATAGCTATTTTGGTTTACGCCATCGTCAGAACTATGTTTAAACCAGCATTTACTTATCCTATATATTCCGTTGTAGACAGGGTACAAAATACATAAATACCATTAATAGATTTTCTACATTAGTTTTAGTCGTTACTCTTGTTCTATGAAGCTAAAACACACTTTGTAACGATTTACAGAGTCTAAGCTTGTCAGAGAGATGAAACACGTGTGTACTAACAAAGCTGTCAAATATTATTTTATACATATAGATTCACTATAAATAAGTATTTCGGTATCACGTAAACAATTATTCGCCCATAGAAGCACGCGTGCCGTTTTTTTCATAATAGGTTTTGTTATTCATATGCTGAGTAGCAGACACAGTACAGAAAAATTCCTACAGATTGACCGCTTAGCTGAAAAAAACACGCCATGACCGAAATAATCATCCTTGAAATCCGTATAATTGGCGAAGTAGAAGATTGTTTGGATATCATAATTTACACTTAGCTTCTAGTAACACAGCGGATCGAACGTTGAACGTGAAATGGCAAATGGTATTTTCGAAGCACTCTTCAAATAAAGATAGTTCAGTGATTGCATCTATGATAGTCGCCCCATATTACATTTGAATATTGTATCTAACTAATCTAAAAGTATAACAATACTTTCTCAAACGTATCTTATACATTCTTGTCGATAGAAATGACACATTGCTTTTCGTATCCAATCTTTAACAATATATAGATTCAACTTAATTGCTCTCAAACAACAAGTTGCTATTTTTACGCAGACATGATAACAAAACGATTATACATTTCATTCCATCTCGTAGAAGTATTACAAAATATGCTCCTACGTATCTTTAACTAAATCATATGAATGTATGTTTTAATCACAATTTGTAAACCCCGGTTACTAACTTCGTATTGCTGATGAATGATTAGTCGCTATTTTAATATACGTGAATCAATCGCATAGTGTATGGCTGTTGCAGTCAAAATAATGAATATGACCAATGTACATATCCCGTGAGTCGCAATTAAGTTCCAAAATCAAATTAAACATGACGAGTATCTATATTATCTTGCTTGAAAGTGACATCATCTATTCATATATTGCATCGTGCACAGCGAGCATTATCATCTCTATCAATCTGTCATAATATTATAATTATTAATATTATTAAATATCCTCTTTTATAATAATGCTGTTCCTAGATTTCTCCAAATATTATGTGATCAGCCACTCACTATCCGCTTTTTAATAATCAACTCTCAGCTGTCGTTTCGTTCTAGGAAGTGAGCGCACGATCTTTGAATATAAACTGTGATATACTGTATATTATCGAATAGTCGCGGTAGTGTTAATCGGGAATTAAGACATTTTGAATATTTGTATAGCTTTCACGTCTTTGTGATTTTATTTGTAATGCTTACCGATTTTTGTATTGATAGTTTCGGCATTTGAACAACGAGAACGAACTTCCAAAAATCATTTTTGAATCTGTTACTATTTGCAGACTGAATATTATCGGCACTGTTTTTGCATCAAAACTTAGGAATATTTAAAGTTTTTTAAATGATGTTAACAACGTTGTCGTTATTATAATTGTTTTACTAAAACAATATGTCGTCAACTCGCCTGACGATTATAATGCCAAAGTTCTTAGAATTGTTCCAATACAGAATTTTTAAAAACATAGAATGATTATCTCTCTTCACAGTCTAATACTTTTTTACAGTATAGGCAGTAAGATTATTATTCCATTCAATCATACTACGATTTTTTTTAAATTATACCGCTAATTATCAAATAAAGAAGATATAAAATTGATTTGTTCAATTATATAATACCCATATCAAACTCATTACGTTCAATTGGCATCTACATGACGATTTTTTTGACATTGAAAACGTTTTTCAATGATTTTAACATTCTCTAGTTAAATGGTAATATGGTCGTTTTGTATACACTGTACAGCCTTTAACTATTGTCGTGTCACTACAATACTAAATACCGACATACATACATAAATTCAACTAGTAATTATTCCCATTTATAACGTCAACGTGTAAGTATCTTCTATATTTGTTCATTGATTCAGTTTATTTAATCGTGCTATTTGATTCATATTATTGGTCTTAATATGGATTGTAGAAACAGCTGAAAATTGTATAGATTCTTAATCAAATGCAAAATTAATATTCAGGTCTAGTGACACTTTAAACGAGTATTTAATGCAATTCCTGACATACATTTCACACAAGCCTACCGAAAATATCAATCAACTTTAAATCATTAATATTCTAAAGAAATAAATCTTCAAAAAGTTACTACCTATCAATAACATATGTTAGATAATTAATACTTGAGTATGTACACGATAAATAAACTTGAAAATGTCTTTTTATAATGTTGCCAAGTAACTGTGACATTTTTGTTCTAAATCACATACTGGCATTTACAAACATTGTGTCGACTAATTATAGATTGTAGCTCTTTTTATGTATATTTAACCCACTTACTGCTTGGATATTGTCAAATATCAACAGATTTTTTAATATACATTTTGGTATTTTATAAAAATGTGCTTGATTTCAGCCAAACCAATATTTCAAGTTTATTATTTTATCATGTTGACTATATTAACCTAATATTTAAGACTTCTTGAAATAAATGTTATTGTTTCTTGTAGTTTTTTTCATGAATAATGTTATACATTTGCGCGTCATTAAAATGTGTTATTAGTTATATTTTTATCTACGGCGTTGAAATTGTTATTTTTTCATTACAAAGCTTTCATTTCGTTTTTTGTGACTTTCATGCACTATAGTCTTATGACTCTTGAGTTATTATTGTACTTCTTTGTGATATATTTTTGCGTCGAAATTGTTGGCAATGTATAGATTTAGGCTCGTCATTTTTTTTCACGATGTCACGTAAATTTTACGGTTGAATAAACACTTCACCCATTATATCTCGCCTCAGTTCACAGCTGTGTTCGGTTTGGACGCGAATGTCATCGTTGATTTACCACATCGACCACGAATCATTTCCCGACTAAAAATAAACTCAACGCGTAGGACTCGATGGTTCAGCTATATGTTAAACCTCAAGATTGTGAAGTAATGAAGATTTCACATGCAGAGACGAGAGATAAAACGTTTTCACATTTCTGTTATAATTACTTACTATCAATATCTATCTACAGATTAAGCTGGCAATTATCCTCGCATCAAAAACATTAATACGCTATTCGAATAGGCTTGTATCTAATGATTCTAATACATAACTAAGTGATATTAACGTTTTATTCGTGAAATTCGCTTAGTATTATATTTATATGCCAAGTAAATTTGTTTAAATATATTTCTTATTGATTGAGTAGGCATTCACTTTTACAAGAGGTATATATGCTTGTTCTAATGCACGTTTAAAACATCAACACAAGACGAGGGCGTAAGGCGAAATATCTATCAACAAATATATAAAATAATTTCTGTAGAATTAAAATACATTGTTATTGTTCTTACCGTAATATATTTCTTGGTATTAATTGTTCTAATATTTGGCTAGCAATTTCGTGCTCAGCAAATAGATAACACAGAGATGAAGAACTTTCGTTTTAAGACAGAGTGTAATAGCAATTCAATAATAAGGAAGGGACCGACAGGGGCATTTACGCCTGACCTTAGGAAAAACTTCTACGTTCATGGTACAGCGGATGGACGATGTATTTTATTTGGCTACAATAGCCATGAAAATTAATTTACACGGTTGACTGAGCAGTGGAATTCTTACAATGCTTTACGCGTAATGAGATATTTTTTGTTTTGTATTTCCTCGAAAATAACAATGTTACTATAAATTTCAATCTTTGTTTACGCAGATGTTTGAACGCTTTCAAACTATCCACTACGAAAATTTGCGAATTTTGAAGTGATTTACTTATTTTTACCGCTGTTTACACACCTGCTAAACATTGTTTCACGCCTTACATTGTTTACGAACAAAGTACTTAAATATAATAATTGCCACTATTTTAAAGTTTGTACTGGAAAATCCGCAAAACTTTATCTTAGCATCGCAAATGGTGATA
This sequence comes from Himalopsyche kuldschensis, assembly GCA_028554975.1. NCBI lineage: Eukaryota > Metazoa > Arthropoda > Insecta > Trichoptera > Rhyacophilidae > Himalopsyche > Himalopsyche kuldschensis. The sequence goes on from JAHFWI010000074.1 coordinate 933,914, forward strand.
AAAATACCGTTACTCGCGTATTTTCATTCAACGGGTTAAATTTTTGCATAATCGCTAGCTTCAGTCGTTGTGCGTTCATTGGGATATCAAGACCTCCCCAGGTTTCCTTTGACGTTTTTGTCAAATATAAAAAGGCAATATTTTGTCTTTGTTTTTAAGCAACTTAGTTGATTTGGCAAAATATTATAGGTGCGTATTATCGTCATCCAACAAAAAAAAATAAAGTGTAATTAGGAGTGCTTATATTTGTGTCCGAATACCTAATTTGTTTGAACCTATTCCAAATAAACAATCAATAATAAACACACTTTTCAGTTGTAGGTCGATGATTTCATTCAATTATTAAATATTTGGCATTCCTATTACACTAATAAAGCGAACGATCATTTCTTAAACTAACTGGTTTGAAGAGGTGAGATTTCGTAATTTTTGTTATTGTATGTTAATTGCTTTTCATAATAATAATGAATCAATCAGGTTTCAATCATTAATGTTATGGCACACGTTAATTGTTTTTATTGCATTTTAGATAAAATACGTCTAGACGCTTAGTGTATACCCAAATTATTGATTTATTATTATATGTATACCAAATTATTGACAGTTTAAAAATAAACCCTTAATCATAATTGTGGTGAAGTTTTATCTTACAAAACTTTATGATGGAACGAATCATTTGGTTGACAGTTGTGCTTAAAAAACAGTGCTTCAAATACTTTAAGACATCTGATGATTTGATTCAGAATTGTTTTTAAATTGACAGAATAAATTGAAGTGTCAGTGCTACCAGAAAACCCTTGAATCGATTGGCTTGTAAGAAAGCTGAGACAAAATATTTACCATATATTCAATGGTCACTTGACTCGAAAACGAAATTGTTTTATTTGAATTGCCACAAAAATCTGTTAAATATGACGATGTTAGCCATGAAGAATTTCTTCCTTCCTTCGGACAGAAGGGCACCTGATACACCGAGGTTCTCTCGCATGCCTGAAGCCTTGCTACGATCCGTGCGTAGAAGGTCTCTACGAGCCAAAAGGGCCAAGTCGCTTGTCATTGTCCAGGAAAAGCGGAAATCAGGTGAGGGAGAGTTTTTCATGTCAAATTCTCTATGTTTAAATTTTCCCGGGCTATCCTAATTTTTGTTCTTTATAATAAACTTGTATATATGTTTTCACAATTATAAAGTAATGATATTTATTATTTATGTCGGTAAGTGAAAAAGCCACACTCTGTTTATCATTGTGGGCTGTTGAAATGTGGACCTGTATTTATAGATGTAAACCTTTTAGCTACCAGGTTGATATTGGCTCTTATTTCAAAAATTCTTAGTTGAACTTTAACTGTCTTTAGTTTTGTTTTACTTATTAAATACATCTAATTGCGCATCAAACTTGATGTCTTATCTCATAAAAATGGAAGGTAAATCCGTATTTATTATGGAATCACAGTTTGATATTTATCTGACAACTATACAATTACTCTTGCAGATTGTATTTTAAATTAATGTCACTTTTAATGTCTTTACAACATTTGATTGAATAGCATTATTTTAAAAAAATAACAAATATTTTGTTGAAACTAATTCCACATTAAAATAATGCAACACCAGTTTATAAATAAATAATCAAATTTAAAAAAAAAATATTTGAAAATGCGTGAAATGATTATAAAAATTTAGAATGAGTATTTAAAAAAATATAATGTCTTCCCAACATGCTATGCCCAACATATACAAAATGATCAACATTTGTAATAATGTAAGTGAGGCAATATAATAATCACACTGTACTTTTTTATCAGAAACCACGACACAATATTTATGGCCCTTTATCCTATGATGAATGGAATATTTTAGAGATCAGCGAAGTGATAATGGCAGCGGTTGATTTAGTTTTATACTAAAGGGAAGTCATGTCACAATTCAAAACCATTTTTTTTCAGCAGTTGAAAATGCTCAAGATGAGCGACACTAGATCTGATCATTTTTTATAATAAAATATATATCCTTTGGGTTCATTCATCAAATACCAATAATGAGTGAGTTTGAGCTTTAAATTTAATCACACGGTGAAAAAAGAAGCTAAGTATTTTAGTTCTACAGGAATTATATGATATATGGTTAATTGCTATTTCGGCGTACGCCATCGTCAGAACTATAGTTATGCCGATAACTAAAATACTTTTAATTTTTTTCACCGTGTTATAATGGAGTCCTAACCAAGTTGACTATGCTCGCCATAATCGAAACCGGTCCTGATCCATTAAATTTTATGTGGAATAAGTACTAAAAATGTATTATTAAAGTATGATGTTGAAATAGTAGCGATCAAAATGTGATAATTCTTTTACGGATCCAATACATAGCCATGTTGACAATATAATGAAGTTACGATGCAACTTGTTGATGAATGTACGATAGCCAAAAACACTAATTCTAATTATACGGCCCTTCAACGTGAAAGTATAGTATTTAAATTGGCAGCGCAGATTATATCTGACGGAAGGGGTCGTAAATAAAATGATAATGTAGACATATCACACCACCCCTTTTGCGTAGGACTAATTTGGAACCCCCGCTGCCCGGATCAAAATAACCAAATCCTTATCGGTACTTTTTATGGATATTCTTTGTGCAACGCTGCAAAAATAACTGCAGCTTATAACGCATTCATTGTTGCTATGCGTTTTTATTGTGCAGATAACCATTTTAGGTTGCAGAAAGGACAATGCTTCCGTTTGTTTATGTTTTCCGTTGAAAAAGATTACTAGTGTGTAATATAATATATGACTGGATCGAAATAGTTGTGCCGTTGTATTTTTTATTTTCTCCATAACTGGGACATTGATTCTGCTTTATTATTTCAATCCACTATTCCGATGCTGGATTTTTTTTTTTAATCCACTTTATTTTAGAACATAAACCAGTTGAAATGTTTTCGTAGCTGTATTGTTTGCCGTCATATAAAAAATAAACAGATAGTAGCTGTAAAAATAATATTCTGAATTGAATTAAAAATATACTGCGAAACTAACCAATGCTATTTTATTAATTACTAACTGGTCATCTGCGTCGCAATGCCACTTAAAGAAAGAAAGTGTTTGTGTTTATTGAAGTGCTTCACTAGCACTGATCGGTATTGATGACATTTGCCGTTTGATGGTTGTTATTTGTCTTTTGAAGATTGTCTATGGTACGACACACGCGCCACCTACTGAAAGTTAATTGTACTATGTCTATAACTTTTGTGCAAGTGCAACAATAAGTTGTCAAAATGAACGGTATGGCAGCGCATAAAATATGAAAAAACATTGATTTTTATATAAAAAGACCTACTGTAAGACAATTTTACCATGCCAAAAACCTCCGCGCAAGTGCAAGCACAAAGTTTGTCAATATTTCATTACGATCGGACGAACGGTATAGCAAGGCATACGTTACGAACAAACAAACAATCAAATATTAATTTGTATGTATCATAATATCTCAAATTAAAAAATGATGAGATCGCAGGATATGCAGTTTATATTGAATTGCTTTCAAAACGACGTTAGCGACACCTGTAACCTGTCTAAGGCTATCCAATATTGTTTCCATATAACATATGCAAATTAAATTGCAAGTTCTGTTAATGTTTGCGTTTATTACCAAATTCCACATAAATTTCGTTTATTTAACATTTTGATATTGTAAACATATCCAACCGCCGGGAGTCATGAAAATTTATTTGAAGTTGAATTGTTAGTTGCATTTGGCAACCCAATGCACGCACCTCCACTTATTTTTAAGTCTTACATTTTTTGTGTTTTTTTTATAATCCAATTACGTTAAGCGTACTATATTACATCGCCTTTATATGGGCAATATTTACTGATTGAACTTTTAGTAAATTTATTCCTGGGACGTTGCTTTTTTTTCCCACCCATCGTCATATTTCTAGACAAAATCGTCTATTCCATTTCAAAATCATGACGTTTTTTAACCCCCTCCAAATAAAGTTGTATTATTTAATTCCCGAAATTTATCTTCGAAGATATAACTGACATACATAGTATCTGTCTTTAAAAAATCAGATGCATCAATAACAATATATTGGTTTTGTGATTTTTTGTTGATGTGCTTATTTTTTACTTATTTCATTTTATCCTCTTAAAGAATTACTTTTACGCTGTTAAATGTCAATATTTATCGTGTATGTTCCACATTTACTTAACAATGATCATGAGTAGTTTCACTCGAAATAACCCTTTTAAATACTTCAACAGGTCTGGAAAAACTGCGGCCCATTGTGCAATCATTAAAGTGTTGATTATTGGAGATACACATTTTTTTGTTGAAATTCATTTTTATTTCCTTATGTATTTCTTTAATCAAAAACCTTGTTCTGATCTGTATTATTTTTTTTTCAAATATTCGTCATCAATGTTAATGATTATTTTATATTTGCATTTATGCTTTTACTGAACAAACTCACGTTTATGACTCCGCAAACGTTTCTATTTCCTTCGGACATTTTAATGCCAAGAAAATATGTTAGTACTTAAATACTTACCTTGCTCAATAATATACCTTGTCAGCTGCAAAATTTACTGCTAGTGATATTGACAGTGACTTTCGTTTTGCTCGATGCTTTCATCGGAATTCGCTATTTGAGCCATTATGATGCTTTCAAATAGTGCTCGGTGTTATATGCGTAAATAAATACGAACATCCTGCGCTTTGAATAATCCGTGCCAATGTAATTTTTTCAGCATCCGCCGTTTACTCTGCAACAAGTTAAATCGCTGTCAATAAAATATAATACAGTTGGTTATTTAAGTAATATAAAGATAGTAAGTTAAGATTGGTTTTATTTGTTCAATTCCAATATTAATTTATGAGCTTCGTTTATTTTTTCATGTTTAAAGACTTCCGTTTATATTATTTATTTTTTATTTTATATTATCTTCTCGGGTGATATTTATCTGAAAATATTACGACATCTTTAGTATTTATTCCTCATTAGATTTAATACGATCAGGTCCGGTTTCGCTCTTCTCGAGCATTACAAACTGATTCCACAATTTATTGACAGTGAACACCTTAAAAGTGATATTTATCTATTGGTATGATTTATTTATAGCACATTTCTTTGGAGATTTAAATGAAAAAAAAAATATGTCAAATCAATTGATAAACTCAAAAGAAAATTCGCTAAATCCATTTAAAATGATCTTTGTAAATTCACCAAAATTGATAATACATCATTGTAAAATGAATGCAAAAGATGGACAAATTATTTTACTATGCATTTTTTACTTGTACTCTTGTTATCATATTTACTGCTCGTATTTTGTGATGAGAAGATACTCAAATTAACATATTGCCCACTCATAGAAGAAGTCATTCAGCTACGGTTTTCACTTGAAAATCGAAACTTTTTTTTTATAAATCTTTATAGTTATTAGAGACTCACCCAATCTGATCGTTACAAATCTTACCGTGATAATTGATGAAGACCGTTAATAATAAAGAAATCATAAAACCGTACTGTTAAAATATCATAATTATATTCTCGCCGACAATTTCTAAAATTTTTCTTCTTGAACTTCATTTCCGGTTTCAATTAACCCACTTTTGTTCGCGTTTGCAAAGCTTCCGGTGTTACAGTGACTGTCAAACTTCCGTCATTTTGAACGTTTCAGATTTATATCTTTTTTTACTTTTGAACATTTCACCATAGGAAAACTAATTATTTTTGTCTTTACCATCGAAACAATTACCAACTGAGATTTGAAAATAACGACAGCTAGTGTTTGAAGATAAAATGTATTTATTTTATTTTCTATGATTCAATCTACGTTTGTTGAAGCATTTCATTTTGTATGTAGTTTTAAGTCAAAATATATATTATAGTGGTAAACGCTACTCTATTAAATTGCGTACTATTATTTTTATGTCAGGGGTGGGCACGTATGAGGTCAATGAGATAGAGTAGCATCCAGGATTTTCATATATTATAAAGAACCACATTATAATTATATACATGGTATTAAATTCAATATATTTCTTTTTTCCATTAAACTTTTGAGACCTTTTTACACAGTATATATAATTCTTTAATTTAAAATATATTTTTAAAATATTACTAGTAAACACAAACTTATGAGAAAAACGTAATACAAATATCTAAATTTCTCAGTTTGTCAACAAATGGATTCGTCCAAATTTGAAAATTTCCTTCTGATATAATGGAAAAAAATATATCACATTTAATGAAGATCTGTGGCCAAATCTTTGAAATTTGTCAAAGCTGTTCACAATAGTTATATGAAAACTTACTATTTTGACTTCAATATGAGTCGCCTATATTATGACGTCTACATTGATAAAATCCGTGTGATTGTTAAGCTATACAAATTAAGAAAATTTCGACTTATGATTATTTTTCCATACTTATATTGAAATAGTTGGTACCTAAAATACTGTTTTCATAACTGTATACAAGTCAGCGAAACAACGTGATCTCACGTTGTCGTATCATTTGAGGAGCGCTATCTCTAAAAGTCGTTAACGGTCGGTTAAGTTAGTAGTCTTCACTTTGTCTTTGGTGCTTGACTTTATGGGAAAACAATAGGACGTCGAGACTGGAACGTTATGGTGCCGTGATTCTTCGCGGGAACAATTGAAAATTACAACGGGTTTTTATGCTACTATTAAGTAATTTATATGTGTCGTAGAGGTCGCCGTCCAATTAATTTTCACCGCTCGTCATTGGCTGCTGTTGTCCATCAATTTCTATCTAGCGGTTTTTTTCACAAGTTACGCTTTTTGGGTGATCAGTTGTATTGTTAGTCAATTTTATTTCTGTGACATACTTGCGAAAGTTAAACAGCAAATTGCCATACATATGTAATTGAGGCTCTAACAATTTAATGTTAATATCATCATCATCTTAAGATAATGCTCCATAATTATCGCGGTAATAACCATCTTTAATGCTTTTATTAATCGCTACTTATTTTTAGGATTTCTACTAAAGATACTTGATTGGAATTTTAATTGTCTGAATTTTGTACATTTCAATGAGTTTAGTCTCTACGACCTAGATTTAACCTTTCAGCATCTTCAGGCATTTCAATTGCATATATGTTCAAATCGTATGACAGAAAGCAGCACTCGCCCAAGCTACAATGTCTAGTGCACGGGTTCCCAACCCATGGGTCGCCAACTTATACAGTCAACTAAAAAAATATCCACTATAATGCATTTTCGTTGTATTTTTTAATTACCTTATTAAAATGCCTTTTTGAATTGCACGGGAGTCGCGGGTCGCATGGTTTTATAACAAAGATTGAACCCCCGGAAAAGATTGAAAACCTATGGTATATTGTTTAATTTCACTGGAAAAAATACTAGGTAAACTAGTGGCTATAACATGAAGAGATATAAAACGATGTGAGGTTTTGGTGTTATCTCGATAACATTTAAAAAATTACAAATATGATGTCGAAAGAAAATTGGTTTGACGCCACAAGCATCATCCTATTTTATTTATATGACGGTCAGGAAAATCAGTATCAAACTATATTTATATAACTGTCATAAAAATATGGTAACGCCACCGGTATCCCACCACCCCTTAAATCCATTTATATTTGCTCTACCGATTTAGCGCAAACAGTTCGATATATTTTTTTTGTTGATTTTACATTTTCTGTTTATTTATTTATTTAACCGGCGTGTTTGCTTAGTGCTCATAGACCGCTCGATCGGAATCGAGTGGATTTATTTTCTACGTCTATCAAAGCACCACTAAAAAATTGAACACTTTTTTTTACCTCCACATAAAACACTGTAGATTTTTTTACACATAGTTTGGAATGTTTCCTAAAGAATTCGATGTACTATTTTTAAACTATTGACTAATTAGATTTTCTAGTAACTAACAAGTTTAAATAAATTACTGAACTATTTGCAGCCGAAAGTATTATACTGAACTTTCACTCTGCTCTTTTAACTCATCGACAATCATTCTTTTGAAAATCGCTGCTTCAACTTATAAACAGTAATAAAGCGCATAGTATATTTTTGTCATTCATATGTGTATTTTGAATTAAAGTAAATATAATATTTATTAAAAAAAAAGTCAAGATTTTGACGGAGGGCGGTTGATGAAACTTTAATATCAAACTTAAATTGCTCAAATTGTGTGCACTTCCTCCTTAATTTCTCACAAACAATTTCTTTTTACGACATCTTCAGACATTCAAGTGACTGTTTTCATATTAATGGTAAACAGTTTATGTTAAAAAAAAGATAAATTTATCATTATCATCGTTACATTTATGCTAATGTCAACTGTTAAGTGACAAATTTTGATTTTTTTTAATAGGCTCCGTGATTTATATCATGTGTAATGTCTGATGACATATATTACCCACTAGTAAAACCAGCGCCCATGTTTTGTATGTATTTATTAGTGGCCAAATATAAAGCGATACAGAAAGAAATATACAACGAATTCCGGAACACAAAAAATCTTATTTTCTGGATGTATTTATTTTGTTTTGAATTCCTCACAACGGCAATGCGTGATGTAAACATTTGAATGTTTCCCAGATTCTTCAGGTTTTCGGATATTTAACGTAATACTCAAGATCAAAATATATGGAAAGTTTCAGTCTTGCAAAGAATGTATCGCTATTTTATTTTGAAACATTAATCCTTTATTTTAACTGGCAGAAATATTTTTAATTTTCGTTTAATTATAAATTCTTTAAAGTTGTTCATAAATTACGCAAATAAATGTCTTCAAAAGCTGCATTAGGTTCGTTGACCATTTCTCAGCAAAAAAAAAATACATCAGCTGTTCTAATTTCGATTTTCAAATTTCGAACAAATGTGTTTAACATGATGGTGAATAAAAGCGATACGCTCTATATTTTATTTGTTGACAATGGCCAGCGGAGCATCTTTTCTTTGCGGATATGAGTCTGTTTCTTTTTGTCTCGCGCGGGTAACAATATCAGTTCGGTAAAGCTCCTTCGAAGGTAAAGCTCCTTTTGGTTGAGAGCAGCTGTTAGTGCTATTGTCAAAGCACAGGTAATCTGTAGCAGGATGAAGCTCTTACGCTCTCTCTATAAAGAAACAATAAAACCAGTGATTATCAACGTATCGATACCGCTACAACTCTTGTTTTGTTACACGTGATCTTTTGAATTTGATATCGATTGGTTTTATTTATTCATTTTTCGAACATGAATATTTTCAATAAATACTTATGATAGGTTTTATTTTTTTAGTTAAATATACCCAAAAGACATAATAATACTCAAGTTGAAAAAAATGGCATCTCCCAAGCTTTCATCTTTGTTAATATAATTTAAAAAATCAATTTTAATTATCATTATCGTGGTTGTGTTGCTATATGTACAATTATGAGATGAGAAGTTTCAACTGTACTCACTTGCAGGCTATTTACGCTTGTCTTTTGTTCATTCGTGCACTTGAAATGTCTAAAGATGCCGTAAAGTGAAACCCGGGTCGTAAGCGACAAAACTTATCGAAAGGTACAAAATTCAATCGTTTCAAATTTTATATTGAAATTATATCAAGTACCTCTGTCGAAATTCTTTATTATATTTCTATTTGTGTTTTTAACAAGACCGTTTGTAAACCTTCCGAATAAAATTTAGTTTTTTTTGTAATTCTGATTTTAAATTAATATGCCGTTTTCTAAAAAAAAATTAGCTCTACAATATGTCAATAGATAATGATCATCAATGCAAAACAAAACCTATTTTTAATACTTGTAAATTTCAGCATTGTGAACGCTCCTCTCTGTTTATCCTTGTATGGCTAAAACCAAAAAAAGCTCCTAATACAGCTGGTTCGTCATTACTGAACCGGTAAGTAAAGCACCGTTGCACCTCACTTGCATAAGTGCAGCGGAGGTTCCCCATGTTTGCCAACTGCATTATGTATAATAATATGTGTTCCTGCGACATGTATTATATTTACACAGAGTATATTATCATTATTCGTGCTCGTTCCGTCAGAACTCGTGACTGAAAAACTTTTAATGATCATGAACAGACATTAAGTTGAAATTGTTCTCAGAGATAACAATTCGCAGATAAAAGTACAAAATATTCTAGTCTCGATTATATTATTATCAACTCCTTTGTGTAAATGAAATACTTACTGTCCATTTTCAATGTAATATAATAATTTTTAACTTTTACGTATAGATATGATGGATTCAGATAAACTTCATATTTAGTAAAGATCAGCTAATTCTATTTTCACAACTGTGTTACTTTTGTTAGGTGCTGTCTAATTTTATGAAAATTAAAATACTTTGCTATAATATAATCTACGTATTGTATACTTTTGTATAAAAAATAAATATTTGTTACTGTGCTGGAATGAAATAAACAAAACACGTGTCACAGAAAGTGATATTTATGCAGTAATCAATTTAAATAATATATGCCGTATGAACAATTCTGGTCAAAAGAAGTTGTGTATTGTTAATCTAGAATTGATTTTATATCATACTTGCCGATACCGGGCAAGCATTGCAAAGCCATCCAAAGGAAGAAAGTGTTTGTGTTTATTAAAGTGCTTTCGGATGCACAATATTTTGGACAAATAATTTCACTGATCGGTATCGATGATATTTGCCTTTTGTTGATTTTCTATGGTACGACACACGCGCCACCTACTGAAAAATAATTTTACTTTTCCTATAACCTTTGCGCAAGTGGAAAGATATGTTGTCAAAATGAACGGTATGTCAGCGCATAAAATATGAAAAAACTTTGATTTGTATATAAAAGACCTACTGTAGGCTAACTTTACTATGCCAAAAACCTCCGCGCAAGTGCAAGCAAAAAGTTTGTCAAAGTTTCATTGCGATCGGATATCCGAACGGTATGGCAGGACATATGGTGTCAAAAAACAAACAAACATATATTGATTTTATATGTTAGATATAAAGATTAAATTATGTTAGACTCAAAAATTACCTTATAATCACCGTAAAGGATTTCAGTTATTTGATATCATTGATGATGTTTTAATTATCATTTTTTGGTTGCCTGTTTTATTTTTACGGAACAGTATTCGCAAGTATATTATATATTTTTAAATAAACAGTATATTTTATTGTGATTGCATTAGTATGTTGATTCTCCTTATTTATTTCGCAATCAATTATTATTATCAATTTTCAACAAGGGATGCCGCTGCCTTAATGTATGAGTGATTTAAATGACATGACGCTTGATAAAGAAAAGTGTTGGAGCCTTTTTTGGCCCATTTCAATGGCAGTGGGCGGACGTGAATTGCGTGCATTTTTTTCTTCTCCCGGCACGTGCCTTTTCAGGCTCATCCACTGACGAAGGTCGGCACGGAGTTTCTTTCAGTATGGGCATACAAATAATAAAAATAATTGATTCTAATAACATGACCGAGCGTCAAATCAGAACGGTATTGTCCGATGCTTTTTTATGACTCACTTTACTCAGACACACGAGACGTACTTTTTTTATTCCATGAAGATATTTTTTCTTCGTTTTCCCCGATTTCGTACAAAGTGTATACATTCATTCAACATATCGTTATCTCGTGTACTGATAGTATATGTACCTTACTCAAATTATTTATGATGCCTTTTTATTAGTAATTGTTTTTGTACTTACTTGTATTTGTTTATAATGCTTTCGTCTTTTCCTCTTCTTCGCTTCTTCTACTAACTCAATTAACATATGATTCAAAAAAACGGTGTCCAATAATAGCTCTTCGTCACAAATGCTGTACAGTATATAATTCAATATCAGTATGTCATTTGTAGAACAACCACTTATATCTCTCACTAGTCTACAATCTAAATATCTTCCATACATAATTTTCGATCATCTGAAAAAGCTTATGCGAATAATATTTTTGGTCGTTTATATTATTGGAATCTTCGTATACATTCGACCATCGATAAATCTTTTCGCAAGTATGCTGATTTATATCTTACCATAGGCAAGTAACCTTTAGAATGTCGACAACATGTAAGTAGACGGTAGCATTATGAATTCTTTTTGGTGGTTGGCGAAAATAGTTTAATTAAGTATTATAAATGCATAATAACTGTGAAATATTCGCATAAAAAACAATGCCTTCATTCATAAGAGCTTACAAAATAATCGTTAAATGGGTAATTTTTTCAAATCAAATGTCATCGTTGACCACCATCGAATGATTACATTTATTTGTAACATAACACAAAAGCTTTGAATGTTCACCAAATTTTATTTTTGCGTAATAGAATTTACATCTCGCCTACCCTTACCACTACATCATCTGATTATTATAAGGTAGAAATAAATACATATAATTCAATTTTGTTGTGACCGTTTGCCTCATGAATAACTAGCCTAAGCCTTCACAGATCGAACTTAAGCGTTTGTATAAATTCAATCTCTCTAGAAAATTACAGTGAATTTAATGCTTTTAGGTTTACCGCTCTCTAACGTTGATATTTAAATTCATATGCTTTCCAATGATAATTATTTTTAAAGAGATCTGACTTGCTCAACTTCTTCAAAATATGTTTTAAATACATCCCAATTTTGCCTATTAAAGGAGATCTCCATATTTTATTTCAAGCACTAGGTATCCCTTTACATTACATATTCAAATTGTAACTCTGAGTATTCCCGAAATCGGCTCATTTTATTTTACTGGAATCGGAATCGATTGACATTAGATATAATAAGCTTTTATAAATAAATCAAACGCATACGTGTTGTTACATACAGATTTGGGATCGATCTATCCAATACCATCTCGCGCAATGTTTGTGATCACTGACCAAGCTACTCAGCTGTTAAGTCCATTTTGCGTACCTGAGTGTGAAAACCTTCTCAAAGGCAAACGTGTAAATTTTACGAATTTTACAGTTACGCATGTCAAATTTCATAACCGAAAAGCTGATATATATTTTTGTATATTAACTTTTTGAAGATTTTATTATCCATCCACTGGCAAAAAGATGAGCCAAGACGTTTTGAGTAAGTTTAGGCACACATAAATATTTCATCATTATTGGCTCAATATTAATTCAATGTGGGTTTTAGCCATTAACTATCTATTAAATAATTCAAAAAATATTCCTCTTATTGCTCTTGACAAATTTATTGAGATTTTTTCCATCGTGAGCCAAACATATATTATTAATCAATCTTCATATTTAAATGTAGCTTAAATAAGCGAATGTTATTAAATGCGATGAATTTAATAACCCGTGTATATTAAAATATATCGTCACCTACACATTCCAGTATTTTTTCATCGACTTATTTACTGAAATATAATACCATAAAACACGTATTTCTGTACGATCTACCAATATTATGGATATTATTCTTGTGTTATAGTTTTTCATAAAGGGCTGTGAAAGCATTGACATTTCGGGGTATTTTTATTGGTTTCAAATAGAGCCGGTTCGTAATATAACATAACATTATCCATGAATATAAAAACTACCCTTTACAAATTTTCATTCTCGAAGTGTCCCATCCCTGAATGTCGTGTAGCCGACTCGTAAAATTATTTTATATCATTTTTATTGCTGACGTAGTTGGTGGTGTATTCATGACAATTGATGGATGACTTTTTATTAAAAATAAAACATTTTTTTCTTACTGTTATTAAACTTGTGTTGTGTAAATTATTTGACGTGAGCTGTGTTGAAATAAAACGTATTTTAGAATAGTTCTTAATATTTAAATAATGTCAGTATTGATATATGTGTATTATAAGTATCAAAAAAGATGAAATAAAAATAATACATAGCCAAATCGGTATTTTTATTGAACAAATCATTGGACGATAAATAGTTTTATTTTACTTCTTTATATCACGGAACAATAATAATTTCTGTTTTAATGTGAAATATACGAATTAACACTACCTATGTTATTACAAACAGTTATGCTATTTATTAAATTTGCATTTACTTGGTAGAACTCCATTATAACGATGAAAAAATAGCAAATACAATAATCATATATTATATAGTTTGTAGCTATTAAGGCAAACGCCCTCTTCAGAACTTGCCTGTGGATCTGGCGACGAAATAGACATCACCTATATATTATATATTTTTTGTAGAACTAAAATACATTGATATTTATCACTGGGAAATAGTTACGTGTTTACACTTAAAATGGTGTAAGGACTTCCCAAAACCACAGAACTAAGTGGGTAGTCAACAAAATCACATAAGTACCACAAACGTAGGGAGTGTCCAAATAACCATACAATTTTCTTTTCTCATCATAAAGAATAATCAAAACCATGTTTATTTGGTTATTAGATGCTATTATAATAATGATCTAAAAAAACAATATGTATAAAGCTATAGCTCTTTTATTGTCACGCAACCTTTACCGTAATAATATTTTGGGGTAGGTTTGTCTAGTTATTTTGCAATTAGCTCGTTCGTATTTTTACGACTCTTCTATCCCAGACGCAATAACTTTCAAGTGGTCACCGCTGCTTATTTAATGTTTGATTCACGCATTCTAGAGTCAGGTTTATTATGTTAATTGTGTTTGCTCAGCGAGTGTATGCCCATGGATTGTGGTTTTCTTTGCCTAGATGCGTAAGGAGGGATGCTGAGGTCGTGCGCTGTGATCTATGGCTACTCGTTTTTTTAATGATCGTTATATTTACGTAATATTTTTTACAGCATGCTTAATTTTTATCACCACGTGAATAAATTATCATACAAATGTCTCCTGATTATGATTTCAATATTTTTTACGAGTAAAATAATATAAAAAAATGTTTTTATTATAATGCGATGAACATTTTCGCTTGGCGAGTGAGTATCAATTGATAAGTGACCACCATACAAACTATTTAATTCTTTTCGGAAGGTGTATAGATCTTAAAAATGAGCACACCAATATTGACCACCACCTTTACCTATACAATTACGGAAGGTTAATGCAATTTGACTGAATCAATTTAATACAATACTTAAAAGATCAAAGATTTTCCCCACTCAATTAAAACCCAAATTAACCTTAAACAGATATAGAAAAACAGATTCGCAATTTGCAAACCATCTCATAAAGGAATCACATAACATACATCTTTGTAGTAAAGGCTAAATGCATTGATACATTATGAAATTAATAGGTATCATCAATCCAATCAAAACTTAATTACATTCCTTTTTTTACCGTGTATAGATCTTTTCAATAATAAATCAATTGTTGCTTTATCCCAACCGCTCTTTGGTATGGCATGGCTATCGAGAATTTCCACCACGGCTCGGTGATTGCTTTTATGTCGATTACTTGTGGTAAGTTATCAAAAGCAACTGGAAAAAGTGATTTCAATGCTCGTGGTTCGTCAATAGTTTGTCAATACTGCAAAGTGTTTAAGTTTATTTGAAACCTGTCGCACAGTACAAGTTAAAAAATAATAAAATCTACCAGTCGCGTAAACAAATCGCGTAGCAACGAGTAAATCGCGTAAAAGGGGTAATGCTTTTATCCAAAAATTCGCCTGTAAAGAGGACGGGCTGAACACTATTATATTATGATAATAAGCTCCGACTCGTATACATCGGAACATGCCCTAATTATTTTGTCAAACCTTGATGTCATGTAGATGTTTATTTTATTGATAAATTAAAAAAATTCAAGGCGTTCCCGTTAAATCTATTCATACAGTTAAAAGAATAATCGTGATTTGATAAATCAAACAATACAAGATCAGATGCTTTGGTACAGCGTCTTTTGATCAGATAATTTCAGCCTTTGGCGATTCATATAAAATAAGCTCACGACAGAGACGTTGTAGCTATATTGTTTGTATTATTTCCTGGGATGAAGACGTTTCAATATACATACAGCTTTATATTGTTGGGTCAAATTTTGAGTCGTGTCAAAAGTAGACTCACGCTCAAATAAAAAGAATGTCAGAACAAACTTCAGAACTAAGCTAAGTCACTCTTCTATTGACATTGATTCTTTCAATCATCTCACTTATGTTATTAAAAGGACTGATTGTTATATAATTGCTGAAACCGTAAGTAGGTGTGAAAGAACAAGACAGCGTTTTTATTCATTTATTCAATTAAAAATGATGTCTACATTTTGCGCATGCTACAAATTGTGAATCTTTTCGACTGACGTAGCGATATTAAATTGTGGTGTAGTTTTATAAAATATAAATTGATACCGCATGCGAAAATTTCAGGTATATCTTTTTCTACGTAGTGTCTTAGTACATCCTCTTGTAGGTGATGTAAAAATAATGGAGACTTTTATGTTGAGAGTGCGTTATCATAAGAAAATTATATGTCTATAGTCAGTATCTGATTGAAAGTTTTAGACCCAGCCACTAGCACCAATTATTATACATGCACTAATTTGAACATTATTAATTTATCAATCATCCTAGTTTGATTCTCGAATTGCTTAAAACTTTCGTTATAGTAAAAAATTATAAATAATCATCAATATGTTGTCATTTGCACATGCCTGACACACCTAGCTAATTAGAAGTTATAAAGATACTATTCGATGAGACTATACTAGACCACATAGCTTTTGTATTCGCAGTATTTATTTGCACGATAATTTCGTCACGACTGACCGACAATATTAATGACTGCCATTTCGATCATCCTACCATAGAATTGTATAAGCATTGTTATGAAGTATGTTTATTACAATTTTAAATTCTAAACATACGTAGCCACACGAGTGTAGCTAAATAACGGTGCCAATGAACCTTTTGCTAAGCCGAAATTTATATATGTTTTTTAGAAAATCTGTACCAATGTGACGCATTTCAACAAAAGATGCTTCAGCGAGAAATGGTTTGAGGTTTGGTACAACTATTTTCTTACTTCAACAGTAAACCCTCCTTGGGAGTTCCCTGCAATATAACGGTTTTCCCTTAGCGCGTGTGAGAGTCCTTCCTATACCGCTATTTTCTAAAGAAAACCAAAAAAATCCATGATCCAATTACTATACAGAAATCTTATACATAATAAAAAAAGTCACATGTAAGTACGGGTCAATATACTTAAATCAAAGTTAGTCATTTCAAACTATCGCAAGGTTACATTAATAATGATTTAGTAACGAGCAATTAATTACGGATTACGGAATGAATTACGGATGGATTCCCACGTATGGTCTGGGAGGAAGCAAGGAGGTTGGCGGGTGTCGAGAATCTAGAAATCTCGATTAATTAGGAATCTGCATATGCTCCGAATAGGGAGAAGATATAGATAAATATGGAACTACTCACGTCACCTTGCAATTTAAGTATGATGATGCTTCTTACACAAGACGTGGAATAAACAAAGTTATGCTTAAAGAGATTACTCAAGCAAACTTTGCGATAGTAAGTCTGAAGATGCCTCTGAAAGAGGCGAAACACGTGCCACAGTTAGTTACACAATACGTGGAATAAGTTATTTTAAATTTTATATTAAAATGAAGTTCCACAAAGTTACCGCCGAAACCATCGAAAATATTAAAGTTATGCTTAATTGTATGTTGAAATAAACTTCTACAAAGCTTCCGCCGAATCTATCGAATGTTTTATTTACCACTTATATTACAAAATACTTTTGCACACTTTTATGTTGCATTGTCCTAGTGTTTTGTGAAAATAATTTATTTATTCAAGACGTGTTGGAAAGACACGAGAGATTGCACTATTTCCATATTACTTGGTGACCATACTGCGCTTCTATACTATGATTAAATACGTTTTTACTACAGCATGCCATGGGTAGTGCTTTCAAAGGTCAGACACGTCTTAAACCCTTATGTTCCTCCCCTTTTCTTCGGTATTTTGTAGTGCCGACTCGTGTCAGACTATTTTCTTAAGTTGAAGAGGTACGTACTAAATACTTGATGTATTTTGTATCTTAAGATTTAAATATACACACACAGGTATGTATCTAAAGAATGCCTCCAGGAAAGATAAAATTCTTTGACATTAATCTTAATTTATTTAGTTTTTAAACAACATGGTATTTCTTGTGTGTAGCTTCAATTGTTGACTGTCAATCCTGTATAACTTTACCAAAGAAATTTTGAAGGAAATTGATATAAATTTAAATCTCGTATCGTGTTTCTTAAACAGAGCTACTCAAACATTTCTCAAACTGATCCCGTAGCGCCACTCGCCTGCATGAATAATTAAAAAAAATACCAACAAAACCAAAATATTCGCACGTCTCTAAATACCGGTCATTGTTTTTGTTTTTATTTTTTGTTAGCTCGAGACATCTCACGGGATGCGATAAAAGCTTCCTGCCGAGCATGCGCACGTGTGTCTCTTCCGGTTTAGGCCGTCACCTATTTCGTGGACTGAATTTTAAAGATAGATTTTAATCTAGCTAGCCATTAGTCACAACTAACGCTATCATTATAAATTGAATTGTTTTATTACGGACACTACGAAGCTCATATTTGTTTGATCAATTAATTATTGAATACTCCAATTATGTTATTTGTATGAAATAGTTAATTTCCTAGTTGCCATTCCTGGCAAATTCTGTTCAATTTGCTTTATTTAGTTTGCGTATTCTATGCATAGATGTAGAGATCTTAGCTCCAGTGACTGTTTCTCTTTTTTTTAATGTTTACATTATTATTTCATGCTTCAATGGATGACATCCTCGAATCACGAGTTGTGGGATTAATTATCTGCGATTTTTCATTATTCTTAAGAAATTGATCTGAAAGGCTAAAGCTTAATGGTTTTTTGTCTCGTTTTGTTGAAAAAAATACAGTCAATTCCTTACGCACGCTTGGTCATGCCAGGATAAAGCTCTTTCAAAATCGCTTCGGCTTTAATTTGCTTTTCGTGCGTTTAGGTGGCGTTTGGTAATACAGGTCTTTATACGTTTATACTGGCGAGTGTTTAGACTTACCTTCATTTCCACACTTATTTACAGTCATACCATTGTACTAAAAAACTATTCTTAGCATTGTATATACGTTTAAGATACGAGTAAGTTAATAATTATTCTTTAGTTAACCAAATTCAATTGCCGTGCGGCTAGTGAATTTTCTACTTAGTACCGAAGCTTATCTGGTTTGCGGCCTGTTTTATAGAGCTGTTAGCCGAGAATATCCGAAAGGATGTGACACGTGGGCGTCACAAATTGCGCACGTGACATCCCCTATGCCGCCTCTTCCTCTTGGCCACCGGAAATCCCAAAGCCTCCGTTAAACTTTCGCGGCTGTCGTTAACTTTGAAACAAACGGAAAATACATTTCCTGGTATCAACTTAAATTATCGTTAGCGATAGAGATTAATTGCCAAGATATGCTTTAGTGTTTTGTGCTGTTACCAATTATTCTTCTGACTTGCGTGTCATATGAAAAATGTCGCATTAAAAACCTATTTTATTCGGTTTGGTTATAGCATTGTTGAACAAAAAGTTAAAGTGACTTAATGCATGGTTTTTTATAATACTTAGTAAGAAGTACTTATTGAATATTGGCAATTTGAATAAGTACGTTAAGTCATTGATGAATATGAGACATAATTATTTTGAATGTAGAAGAAATTTTGTAGCAAATCTAGTAATTCTACATTGTTTCTCACATTATTTTCTAAAAATATTGCATGAATTTCAGCTTATCAATCTTTATTTCAGTACAATGGAAAGAAAAGGTTCAATGGTTATTATGTATAAATTATGGTTCACTCAAAAGATCAGTCACCATTTATATCACTAGCTTAACCAACCAATTTGAAGTAATCTTAGAAACGTTTAAATCTAAGATTTATCTCCGGATATCGTGTAATATAATGTAGTCATCATCACTCTTACAGCTTTTACAATGTTATCTATCCATTTTGTTTAAGCTGTTTTTGCAAAACACTTTAAACAGATTAATAACGCTTACCACACTAATTAAGTTTTGACATTCGCAGTTCGCTGGCATCTCGGCTACTTCTACGCTTCTCCCGAGAGAATAAATTTGTTGTGAAGGCTTGATAACCTTATCAAAATTAATTATGAGACTGATGCCGTGAATACCCGATCACGTTTATTAACCCCGGCATTAATAACTGCTTTATAAGTTATCGTTTAGCTTTACACGTCTTAAATGTTTTTAACGTGTATATACATAGAAGTGTGAAAAGATAATTAACTCGCTCAGTTGTATGATACAATTTAATCAGGTATATTCAACAATAACTCCGATATCGTCTAGGAAATTGAGTTCTCCTTATGCCTTCGTTATTTATTTAATTTTCCCCACAAATTAATCAAATGGACCAAATGAATACGCATTCACGAATTTGTTTAAATGCACTGGTTTTTTAATAAATTATCGCTATCATACCCAAAAACGAATAGAAAAAAATAAATACCTTCTGCCATTAATTTTTTAATTCTACCATTGAATATTGCAAATTAAAAGCTTACAAATCTATATCATCATTAACTTATCTATATGAGCACTGCGAACTGTTATTCGTTATGAAATCAATTCGGGGCGCTTTCATAAAATTCGTTTTTAAAAATCTCTTTCTTATTTCAAACCATTTATCTTTTTTGTGGCTTAGGTAAATGATTCATATTTTGATATTCATTTTTAGAATCGTATTTTTTTCGTCTATATTTCTCTATTTATTATGAATTAATAAACTTTTTCGCTTAACGACTGATCATTTGTTAAAAAAAATAAAATCGTTTGGCTTGTCTGGCCCGTTCAAAAGCGAAAATAGGTGATCTGTCATACGTACGTAATAATACTTTCGATATAGTTGAATTTAAGTTTTCAATAGCCAAACGGACATGAGTGTGGTTTCTTAAATTTCAATAAACGATCATCGTATCAATTTTGACATGCTTAGATGACGAATGAAGTGTTAGTGAAAAAATATGTCTGTATCATCAAACCATAAATATTAACTACAGCCTATTATTTGTCTGCAGAACGAATATCAAAAAGGGCGTCGTATTGAAGCTTTCTCCCCAGAATAATAATTTGATTGATCGATCATATGCCACGTAGCTGGCGCCTATAGAAAATTGACACAAAATGGATATGAAATCAAGTACCTATCTAGTTCTTTATGGCAAAATAATACTTGACTCACTTAACTTTGAATTCTTGATGAAAAGCTTTTATATTTTGATTTTGAAAAAAGTATACATGATGACCGCAAACAAAATGTTGTTGTTTAGTTGTTCCAGACATCAAAATAAGTAAATAATTAAGTTCATTTCATCCCTTCGTCCTACCTAACCCATACTACTTAATGAACCACGTTTCACACATTTACACACAACTAGTGGAATGTCTATGTTTATAATCAACATTCATTTAATATTGGTATTTATTTGTTAAAGTTGTATTCTAACAAGCTAAAAAATATGTATGTACTTTAAAATCGATAATATCAATTCGTATACTATAGAAATTATTTTGGCTTCCATTTTAATTACGCTCAATACACTGCCATCTATGTATCAGTTACCGAGTAAATTTAAACGAAAAATATCGGGAGGCTCACAAACTTTGTTGATTCAAAAAACCCCCATTAAAATCATTATTGTGAATAAGGTATGCTCCATAAATAAATAGTGGTTTTATACGATCGCATAATGTCTTTCCACAGAGCATTTACAACAAACAACATTGAATTTAATTTATTGATTGAGTAGGCATTTACTTGGTAGAACTCCATTATAATACGGAAAGAAAAATAACAATGTATTTTAATTCTACATAAAATTTATGTAGAATTAAAATACATTGTTATTTTTCTTTCCGTATTGAATTTAATTTATTAATGATGATTATTCACCCGATTCGTATTCACATATTAAATATAGTACTTGAGTGGTATGTTTAGAAGTCTTTTGGGAAATTATATTTGAAATTATTTCTGTGTGTATAACTTTGAAGCATTTATATTTTATAACATAATAGCCTGACGACGTAATTCACATTACGACAAAAAAGCTGTTTTCATTCAGAAAGTTGGATAATACGCAGCGAGCAGTGTTCTAAAATCTAATTAAAATACTCATTAAAAGCAAAACGTATCCCTTGTCCAAAATTACTTTGATATAATTATATGCGTAGGTAAATATTGTTTAGGGTCGCTTGCTATCACTCTCCATGCGTGTAATATGTAATTCAAGAAACCTGAGTAATGAATGTAATGTTAGAATGTTGGTTTCAATGAAACATATTTAAAAACATAATAACACAATTTGTGTACTTTTTCCAACTGATCATCAGAGTATAATGCCCGCGATTAGCGAAACCGGCCCTGATCCCAATAAATCTTATATGGACAAAGTACAAAAAGTATGTTATTTTTTTTTAAATATATCGCTACCCCATCAAGTATTGAAAGTGAACACATTAAAATTGAAACATATTTTGTTTGGTTTTACAATTGACTCCAGGGCTGTGGAGTCGGTAAAAAAAGTCCGACTCCGACTCCGACATTGACCAAAAACACGACTCCGACTCCGACTAAAAAAAGGTTAATATAGTCACTTTTTTCCCTAATTTTCCTATGTATGTGTATTCAATTAAATATCAACCATATCAATGCGGCCAAAAGCCAAATCTGACATATTAAACGCAAAAATAAAAAGTTTAAACTTTTCAAAATTTCCGACTCCGAGTACGACTCCAGCCACAACGCCGCGCCGACTCCGACTCCGGCCAAAAAGCTCCGACTTCACGACTCCGATTCCACAGCCCTGATTGACTCTAATCAACAAATTGGTAATGTTTAGGTTGGCAACATTTACCTATAGGAATAATCCTCGTATTACATTGTTATACCAATGGTTGAAATTGTCAAAAATTGAAGGAAATTATACACACACATGACATCGCTACAATATACACCAAGTGGAAGTGCCACCTGTCAATTACCTTCCCAAAACTATCTGTTTACGCATCGTGCGTTGTGCGTTACAGACAGACAATTAAATCAAGACACCTATAGTGTAATATTAAATAAATATTAGTATCACAGGTTATTTAACTTATTTAATTCGCTCTCACCACCTTTCGTTGATTGTACAAAACAAAACAATATACACCCCTCTTTATAGTATGGTATTATTTAAGTAATTTCAAACTCACCCATCAAAGGTAATTTTGAAATAGATGCTATATCAAACGGCTTTACAATCAAAAACATAATCCCTAGAGTCAATTACAGAAGCTGTACTTTTAATTCTGACGTTGCATGATTATCAACATAAAACGTAATAAATAACTATATTGATCCTTACAAAGTCACTACAGTACAAAAAATAAAGAGGTTACGTTACTAGAAAAGGTTTAAATAACAAAGTATAACGTTGGCTAATTCGATTGTTTTTCTGTTCGTTTGTAGTTAGTCATACTGTACTCAAATTGACCCATGTACACTGATTGACCGATGAGCTCTCCATTTATTACATAATATGAAATGAAAAACAACTGACTAATTTAAATAAATTTGCTCAACATTTTAAATAATTTATTCGTCATCACTAAATATTTGCATTGCTGTGGAATTTACGTTTTTTTCTTTTGCAATTAAAATTACATACCTCGTGAGTTGATTTGACGGTGCGAGTAACTTAATTGTCAAATGGTGCACATATTTTTAATTGTCATGCCTACAAACCATTGTAAATAGTAATATTGTTGAGTATGCACTATTTCAACCACTAGATAGCTCACAATATCTAAAATTGAGAACTTTTTTCATAAACTAAAACGATACAGGTCCACATGAATATTTGTCTCAATACTTAAGCTAGTGAATGTTCTTTCTCCTATTGCTTCAATAGCACAATGTATCTTCTAAATTTGTTTTCAATTAATTAATGGACATTTTTTTTTCTTTACAGACTCTTTCGTCAACAGTCAAGAATGGACAATGTCAAGAGCAGTGCCAGACCTTCGGCTGGGTATCGTCGGATCCCTTTCATCTGGAAAATCCGCCCTCGTACATCGATACTTGACAGGATCTTATATGCAAGAGGAAAGTCCAGAAGGAGGAAGATTTAAAAAAGAAGTTATGGTCGACGGACAGAGCTTCCTTCTGCTCATTAGAGACGAAGGCGGACCACCAGAAATGCAGGTAAGAATGACGAGTTGATTTAATTCAGGATATTTTGATATGCAGTAGGAATACGCGAAGAATAGGCTTTTCACTTAGTAAAACCCCAGATTAGCTTTAACTTCGAGAAATACATCAAATCAATGTGCCAAGTTGAATAACTTATTATAACCATATAAAACTAGGATAGTGGAACAGAGAAGAAGATGCATTGTGTTCCCTGTCTACAACGGTCTATAAGGATGAGTAAATGCAGGCTTTTAACATAGTTCTTACGATGGCGTAAGCCGAAATAGCTATCAACAAGTATATACAATAATTTCTGTATAATTAATATACATTGTTATTTTTTCACCGTATTATAATGGAGTTCTACCAAGTAAATGCCAACTCAATCACTCAATGAATAGGCTTTTAATTGCGTAGTATTCAAAACACATATGAAAACAATGACAATCAATTTATACAACGTATTTTATTTACTTTTCTACAAACATTTCAAAATGTTAAAGCTTTTGTGATGGACATAAGTTTGTTTTTGATTATTATTGTGATAATTTGAACGAAGATATGTTGCACTGAAGTATTGGCGCTGTACTTAATCCTTGTAGGATAAAAAAAAATGCAAGCTGAGATAGTGATGTCACATGGCCTCGCACCCTTTGTGATCTTTTACACACTTGTATATGCGCTCGTCCAATCAAGCCTCGGCCCCCTTTCTGCGCCCGTAGTATCTCCTTTCATAAAAACCTCTCAAAGCCTCCCACACTTCCGGTGGACTTTGCTGAGAGGATTTCTTTGTTTTCGCCCTCATGTTGTGATGCGTCTATAAAACTACCCCATTAGATAAGCGCTAGCAGAAAAAACCATCGTATAATATATAATGTTACGAAAGCTGCGTGATTCGCAAAGCTTCAAGATGTCTTCGCTTTGCTTATTTTGCTACTTAGATATCACAATGTCTGAAATTTATTGCACGAAGAAGTTTTTATCTAATTTCTCAATTATGTACGTATGCGTTGAACCATCTGGGTATTGAGTATATTAGCAATGAACTTTATAACCTTCGGACGATATTTGAATAATCAGTGTACAAGAAAGAATTCATTTCTTATGATTTTATCGCCACAGTGTATAATTAATAAATGTTCACGATCTTTATCTGTCCTTTATTATCATTTTAGCAGTTGAACTTTTAAATATCATTATCTTAAGATGTCTTCGAACGTTCTATGTTTTTTAAATTTGTACTTTAATGTACTGATGTAAAATAATTCGGAAACAAAAATGGCTACAATAAATGTGCCAACGCAGCGATGGCTTCTTTTCAAGAATCATACGCAACCAGATTTTATTAAAAATAAGCTCATTACTTTTAGGGTAATGAGTGGACATGTGAATGCTTTTATATATAAGAATATAAGTCAAAAAAAATCGCAGTACAAAAATAATTTCTCTTGACATTTCTATTACATATTGTTCAATTTGAAATTTCATTATTTTATTAATCATACACATTGTAATTTTTTTTATTAAATGTTACTATATGTACGTCCCTTTTTATATGAAACATTTCGTCCTTGAATTACACTTGTCCTTGTATTTCGTCTGTCCTCGAGACGCCGACAGCCTCTGAGTCTATTCATCTCGGATTGAGGGCGAGTACCTTAAATCTGGAGTCTGGGACCCCCGCCCACTGCGCTCTAAAAACTTACTGGAATTAATGATTTTGCTATGAACTTTATAATAATCTCTCCGACCTTCTGATTTATAACGGGCGTCGTTAAAAGTTCAATAGGTGTAGTTATGAATAATGTATCAGCGCGGATTTTAACAAGAAGTCTATCCAGTGTCAGTTTTAAAATTTCACTCTGGACTTTTAACTATACTATATAAATTAAAACTGTTCAGCGATTGTCAAACATAATTTTTCATTATAAACGTATTGTTATTTTGTACTGTTGTAAAAATAAAAACATTCCTGTGCTTGATTATTAAAGATATGTTCTTCTCTTTAATTCAAACAGTATACTGTATTTTTTTATAATAACTTCTCAAGACTAAATTTTTCATTGGATTAATAAGTATATATATATATATTGTATATGTATGATAAAATTTATGGTTACAAATACAAAAGTCTAAACAATGACGATGACATGATGCCGAAATAGCTACAAAGTATTAAACATTCTTGTAGAAATAAGTATTTTATACAACTTCGAATTTCGCCTAAACTTTTTTATGAAATTTTTACATCAAATTTGAATCGTTTGAATATTTCTCTTTTCTGTGAGTTTTTTCACTATCGTCCCGGGATTGGCCTTTTGGCATCTTCATGCCTTTCAAGTGTACGTTCAGGTTCACGTTCACATTTCAAGTGCAAGCTGAAGATTCAGAAAGGCGAAACCCAGGTCGTTAACGAAAAAACTCTTTATATTTTAATATTTAACGTAGATATGCATTACTTACTAGTTAACCAAGGGCTTAGTTCTGTTATTAACAAACGTCAGAAACCCTGTCAATAATTACAAAAAATACCGAAATGGCTTCACATCATTATGATCATATTAAATCAATATTTTTTCACATACAAAATTGTTTTAACCTTTCTGACATAGGTTAAACTATCATCGGTTTTATAATAAATTATTTCATTTCTTGAATTGCTGATTAACAAATAAATGTCAACCTTTTAAAATGTCATTTTACTTTTATCACTTTCATCACTCGGACATGAATAAAAATGAAACTAGTCATTCATTTGATATTACATTTGTTTTGTATCATAACATATAATTATTACAGATACCATCATACATATCTTTTGTTTTGTTTTAATATGAACACGATTTGTAATAGCGATTGATTGTCGATTAATAAATTATCCGCATGGTCATGTTCATGCAATTTACCTGGACATCAGTAGCTCATGCGTATTCACATGTATGCGAAATACCCCTGAACTCCGTTGTCAGTCAGAATAGGGGAGAGGTATAACTAGCCAGGTTCTTTGAACCCTTTTCCACCCTTTATCGGTCTGCTCACTTTCATATTCAGGCTTCGCTATATCGACAGCTTTAAAAGCAAACTTGCTATCATCATTACGTTTTATTTATTCCCATTGGAAATATCAATAACGGCGAATGAAAATGATAAAAGCATTCGTATTCACATTGTAATGGATGGAAAACTCTTTTTAAAACATTAAGCTCCGTGTGTACTTCGGTGCTTGCATATATGTATACTGTCATAGACTTTGTATTAAGAATAGCCATGCAATATGAATTTTCTGTCATTTTGAAGGCAAATATTTTTCATTTTTGAAAAATGACAAAGCAATACAATGTTCAAATATGTAAATTTAAAAAGCAATAAAAGTATCTTCCAGCACTTCTAATTAAGCTTCGAACCTCATGTTGCTTACGTGATCATGTCATGATTGCGCTCGCTGTTCATTTTATATTGAAAAACAATGTTTTCAAGATTCATTTTTTGTATATTTTTAAGGTACGTTGTAAGCGTGTTACATATAGATTGCTGCATAATCTGCTGCACGATGACGCGCAAAAGTGTCACATACTTATTATTATTATAAATTATTCATATGGATCATATCCTGTTATGCCCAATACAAAAATCATTGTTAATAATTATATACACCGGCCACTTAGAAACCGAAACCAAACTCATTTTCTTCTTCTTTTCAGGAGAGTAAAAAAGCAGGTTTCTCTAGTAATTAATTTTACCATTTTTTTTTTAAATCATTTTTTTCATTATCTTTAACGGCAGTGCTGCGGCTCTCTGATTGATTTGTGAAATATAAAATAATATACACTTTTCCTATTGAGATGTCTTTTTGACACATATGATTTTGTATGGAGTGGCATTCATAACTCAATACCAGCAAACAAATACATTTATTTCATCCTAAGGGCAGATATATAATATTATATATATATATATATCATTGAAAATGAAATAGGAGTGTAGTGCTGAAAATTTATATTAGAAATCCCTGCGCTTAGTGGTTGTTTCATTCGAATACATGTAAGTGAAAATCCTTTGTATTTCCATGCTAAATAGCATTATTGACAACCATTATTCAAAGCTGACATTATGTTTGGGCTTGATTAAAGTATAACTGAGTACTCAAAGATTGATTACACCTGCCTACAGTCTGGGCCCTTTCCCCTGGTCGCAGCAATAATAATAATAATTGCAGGGTTGCGGAGTGTCGAGCCGCGATACCCGCGGGGCTCGTGTCAGGCCTGTCAAGTGGCGGCCTGTGGTCTACTCGAAGTAGATCTCGGCGGCTGCTCTCGATTTATTTTCATTCAGTCATTTGCAGTAAAGTGTAGTGTTTGATTTGTTTATTTGCCGAACTTGGATAAATGAGTTTTTATCGTCGACTTGGAATATTTAAAACGCAATTATTATTGCTAGCCAACAATTTCAATTGATAATTAAAAAAACAATATTTTTTGAATTTATTACCATATCAATGAACGGTTTGGCTTTCCACTATGCTTTGGCAAATATCAAATGATGTAAAATGGTTGAAATATTTTATGTTGGACTATTCTTTAAGATCAATATTTTTTTCTAATGACGTATACATAATAAACAATTTGTGAGAGTTCGATATCAGTTAAGAAGTTCGTCGTTGCTGTAACCATATAGCTTTGAAGTATTTTACTTCATCAACTCATTGCTTGTCAAATCAGCTGATTTAAGGATAGTAGAAGAATTCTAAGTATTTACTTTTTGCCAAACTTTTCGCAACATTATGAAATGCAATTGTTGATGTAGGTTCATTATTATATCACAGCCATCATAAATACAAAAATCAATATCTTTCGTTTTATAAAATTCAAATATTTATCTTTATTTAGTTTCACACATTATATTGTCATATAAACAAGTGCAATTTACAATTAATCGTATTTTCTAACACCGAGTACTTGGATGTTTCTGTTTCTTTACTGAATTGTTATGTTTATTTCACACATTATAATTTAATTAAATTCCTGTTATTCTTAGTTGATTACCGTGACATTTAAGTGATGTGCGAATTACCTTCCCGGTATTATCTCACAGTTGCCACACCGCAAATTCGTTCAAAAACGTGACGCTGACATCTAACATGATCCTCCGTCTTTCTCAATATGACAAGCTCATCGCATTTCCCACTTTTGACTCGTCTCCGCATCAGAGACTAGACCCATCGCAGCCACCGTCCTACGCGTGAGTTCAACACGGCAAAGTCGCTAATTAGTAATCGTTACCTGCGGTTTGCTTAGCCGCAGATCGTGTTGGAATTCGTACTCGCAATGATGAGTTCTCACATCTACAAACCGGCGGTTTTTTTTCTTCCAGTGTGTATTTTTTACAACGTCATAACAAACACTAAGTCGTGTTAAAGAATACGACTACTGTATTGTTGTATTGCCATGCTTTCGAAAAATACCCAACAATAATACGTAGGTTGCGTTGTTTTATTTGCGACACAGTATTAATGATCACAATTAGTCACACTCAAAGATGTTTCGCTATAAAGTTGCTAAATGTCACCTTGACATTGAAATATTCTTTTTTCAAAAATAATGCGTTAAGACAGTTGTCATTTGTGTCTCTGTGTACATACATACATATATGTTGCCATCGGTATCTTACAGAAAAAATCTAAAAACATAAAATTGTTTCCACTAACGCATATCGGCCCAATTCTCATACATCTATCTATGCATAAATAAAATAATACACCATTTAATATGTTCGCAATATTAAAAAATGTTGAACAAAAAGTATTTAAGAAAATACAATGATTTATTTAAGTTATAATTGATGAAAGAGAGATACAGGATCGCGAAAAAAGTAATATTAGTCCGATCTACAACGGTATCGCATGATACTAATTTATGTGTCAATTATTCATTAGATACAATAATTCTCACCTATCATATAAGGATATTGGTCAAACATATATCAACTCAGTTTGATGGTATGTGGTATGTTAATTGGAAACGCAATGATACTAAGGTTGGCTTTCAGCATACTTTATTTTGACATTGAAATCATGATTGAATAAATTTATTTTGATAGTGAAAAATTTGTATATTTGACAACTTGACAACAGCAAAGAAAGAAGAATTAATCTGAAAACAATATAAACATCAAATGAATAGAATCGTATTCAGTTTCCTCTATACCTAATATTAGATACGTTCAATGATATATCAATAAACAATCTATAATAAACAGTGCAGCGTAAATTTCATTAATGTTCTCCTACTTTGAAAATTATTCTTCACGCAGCCGAGTAGTGGTTTTCTCACGACCTTGCTAAGGTCAGCCGTCTGGGAAATTCGGTACAATACACTCGATTGTTTTTTACTTTTTATGTTCTTGAATACAATTTAGTTGCGTAAAACTCGCAAAAACTGTGTCAAGATTATGAAACGAAGCGTTCATAAAAAAATCGACTACAGCTCTAATTCAATGCGAAATCGGGTTGTTAAACTTTAGTACTTTGAACATGGCTGTGTTGATTTTGCGTACCCATCTCTTTTAATGCGATGTTTTTGGTTTAATCATACCGTTTTCTATAAGATTATAGGTTTTGTTTATTTTAACTATCAGTAGAGAAAATTTTCGTCGAATACTTTTTCATGCATAAAATACATTATGTGTATTTAAAATAAACAAAACTCAATTTCATAAAGTCTTAATCCGTATTATATTTGCGATAATATAGGTTAATCGTTTTGATTAAAAATACACACACGTACGTACAATTTTCGATTACTCGAAAATTAGGTTAAGTGTTACGAACAAATATTTTTTCTAAGAACCATTTCGTGGAATAATAATTTTATTCAGTTATGAATATTTATCGATATAAGTCAGCAACGTAGATTTTTTCCATAAAATATAAAAATCTAGCGTTTTTGCTGAATGCTTATAAGAAAATGTATTGCTTGATATTTGTGAAATGCAATTAACACGCAGATACCTTATAACCCGAACAACATACTGTGGGTATATTCAGCAAAATTTATCACTTAAATTAGTTTAAAAAGTTTTCTAAATATCGTTACCAAATTCTGTCAGCTTTATGACTTATTTTACTATACGGAAAGAAAAATAACAATGTATTTTAGTTCTACATAAATTATTTTATATATTTGTTGATAGCTATTTCGGCTTACGCCTAGAACTATATAGTTCTGACGAAGGCGTAAGCCGAAATAGCTATCAACAAATATATAAAATAATTTATGTAGAACTAAAATACATTGTTATTTTTCTTACCGTAAAATATAAGTAGATCACTAATTTCAATTATTAAAATTTAAATTGGTACAATTTGTATGTAAACAAGTTGCAATGAATTGAAATTCCTGAAGATGCCGAAAGACAAATCCGTATCGGGTTAGTGACAAAACTCATGGAAAAATACAAAATTCAAACAATTCAAATTTGATTTTGAAATTCCATCAAGCACCCTCAGTCGAAATCCTTAATTACATACTTATTTTACTTTTTCAATTTGACTTGGTGGTTTGTTAGCAATTTAAATCAAAATTGACAATAGCAATAACTAACCGTTCATTGACATCGTCAGAATTGTTTATTTGTGAAACTACTAAATTATTATATGTATGGTGAGTGATAATATATTTGTTGTATGATAATCAAATCGATATAAATAAGATATATTTTATTATTTAGAAGCAATTTTCGCATTGCAAACCTAAAATAGAAGTAAATTTTTCCTTACATTTTCTGCAGAATCCCCTTGAAAGCAATTTCACGTCATACAATTTCACCCGGTAAGATGATACTGGTAGGCGCATTTCTGCTTTCCCGCAGAAATCCCCCGAGGTGACGTCATTTTACGAGAACCATGTTACTTTGGCGAAGTGCATGCTTCTGTTTTCTTTTAGTGCAAGCTTAAACCGTACATAAACCCGAAAAACCCGCACAGAAAACTCGTAAAACATACGCGCCGACACTGGATAGTTATTATAAAACCCCTTTATACATTTAGTCAATCCCATTGAAAACGAATGTTAACAAAAAGTTTTCCTTTACATCAGATCACTCCGCATTTTTGGTATGGAAAAAGTTTCATGTTAAAATATTTCAAAAGCTTTTTTCCCGCTACATAGAGAATATAGCGTATCGCGATTTTACTATGAAACCAAAGGAAAAGCTTTTTGAATAATAATATTTTCATAGCTAACATAAGTACATCATTTAAATGCATCATACATAGTTCGCAGGACATAAAAATTATTTCCATTAAAAATATTTTATTATTCATGTGATTATTTTTATTCACAATTTAATAATAAACATTAATGTTTGAGCATACAGGTGAAGTATAGAAAATATACTTATCATTACTTGGTGGAGTAAAATGTCAAGGTTTTTTTAGTTTAGTTATAATAAATTTACTATTTTTCTTTTCGTGACAATCTTTTTTAATTTGTTTTATTGCTTCGATAGCAAAGTTGCTGTGCATTTTCTTTCCTGTATTCGTTAGCAACTATATTGATTTTGGTATTATTTTTCCAGTTTTATGTGAATAATAAAGTATGTGCACCGTTCGATTTTCCTCCCCCGACGTCCCCTGCAATATCGTGTCTTGTATGCATCTTGGTGCCTTAACGGACGGAGTATACGAATGAATTATTAACCGATGCTTGTATTGAAGTATCGATTTTAACGTTATCGATATAAAGTTCTGCGAATCAAACATTATTCAATTACGGTGACTGTTACAGAGAGTTGGACCGCTATAGTTATTTGACGCTTCGACTTTAACCATTTAAAATAAGAATTAGCTTATAATTATTAAACCTTATGTACATTTGTCTTCTTCACACCGACGGGAATGCTAAGCTAATCCTTATTTTGTATGGTTAAAGTTGAAGTGTCAAATAACTATAGCCGTCCAACTCACTATAGCAGCCACCCTACTTCTCTGAATATTCGTGTATACTTCAATTTGAGCAAACTTTATAACTGGGACGAAGAAATTGCTTTTACCAAACTAATTTGTAAAACTAGGTTAAAAAAATAGTTAACGATTTCAAAAATAAGTCAAAACCCTTGTTGGTATTCCATCGTCATTAATGTATTGGCCATTCGAACTACTTCCACATAATAATCAATACAATTTCTATGACAAATCATACAAAACACATCGATCATCATATTTGAGTTATAGTGGTTATTGAAAACGTCGTTAATGTTACATCAGGAAATCAATTATTAAGTTTTAAATTATAGATATCTATCTACCAACAAATCTATAATGGAAATTTCGCTTACATCAAAGCATGCAAATATATTTCATACAGAAACAATCAATACTAAAAATCTTATATTTATTCTGATTATTAACTGATTTTTTTCACGACGAAACAATCTGCGTTGCTTGAAAGGTTTCTAATCGATATTTGTTGTGTCGTATGAAAGGTGCATATATAATATAAAAAAATAATGCAGAGTACTTTTACATTCTGCATAACTCATAAACTTTCTCCCACGCGTTATAATACTAGTGTGTGTTTGGTTTGGTATCGTTATCGATTTAGTAATCAATATCGATCCGTTAGTTCAAACACCACTCTAAACTGTTTAATTTTTTAGAATATGATCATAACTGAACCAAAACTTTTAAATCTTGTTGCCGTTATCATTTTTATAGTTATACAATTATCTTTTGTTATACTAATAAAATATGATTTGATGCAATGTCTTATCTTTTTGTGCAATTTTATTAAGACAGCTTCTAATGTAATTAGATTTTTTTAAATATAAATTAAAGTGCATTTTTCGCCTATAAATATACATGTAATAATAATATACATACATATCAGTTTTAAACGAATACTATTTATTGAAATCAAAAGATATCAACCATATTTTAACTGCTTTAGTATTCGACTACGTGCAGTAGTATGTCGTTTTTCACAAGAGGGTTGTGATTTTCTTTTGTTATTTAGCATGCATGGGTAATTAAATCTGTTTTTTTTTTAAATTGGGAAAATCTATAACCAAATATAGCGAACATTTACGTAATTACAATTGAAACGGACATTTGTTTACTTAACCACTATCTTTTTGAACGATCTGTTTGCCTTCCTACCTTGTCGTCTAAGGCTCTTGCCGTGGGGCGTCACGATGGCGCCCCAACGCCGCTGTCGTGGGGCGCCGATGCCTTTTCCGAAGCGGCGTCTGGCTTTCGCACCCTCCGTCCTCGGGGGCGCAAGCTGAGGCCATCGCGTTGACGTGCTTCAACAAATCACAAAGATTGATCGGTTGAACATTGCATGGTCCCCTTCGCCCCCCAGCGTACTTGTTTTTTCCCTGTCGCGCTAAGTGTAACAGTGGCATGCCATAGGTTTTACGGAAATACCAGTGATCATATGTATAATTTAATTCATCCTAAACATAGATACTTATATTGTTGATGAGACACTTAACTTCTGAAACGTATTACATAATCAAATTATACAATAATATATATAATTTTAAGTTAATATTATTTTGTGGAAATAGTCCAAAAAGGGAAATATTTGAGATGTGTATTTTAGAAAAATTTTTGCAATCTATTAATCCAATCCAATTGCTGTACAAATGTTAAAATATATAAATAATTATAACTTTCTAAAATTTTCATTGTACACTTTTTTGGTTTGTAAAATTGCATGTAAATTTATAAATTAATTATTTCTGTCCAATTATATAATTTTCGACGAGAGAGTTTTATTTATCATACGATTCTTGGTATTTATCAAGATTTAAACTATTTAGATTTAAACGATTTAAACTATTTTATCAAGAAATCTTAGAGATTAATCGAGCTCAGCTCAACGGTCTGCCAATTTTGAACGCGCAACTTTATTTGCCTAGTTCACCATTGTTGTACCCTTTTAAATAATTGTTAATTTTTATTTATTGTCATTTATTTACAATTCAAGCACTTGCTATTATTAAATATCAATTCACTTACTATCATTAATGTAATATAATAATAAAGGCTTGAAATCAATCAACTCATTAACAAGAGGTCGGATAGGACCCTAGATTTATTTTAAATATTCTTATGTTATCATCTGGTCATTAATATTTTCAAAAATCCCCGTAATTATAACAAACCCACTTAAATCATTGAAACTTGTATTCATTCAAATTTCGCTAATTTACATTTTAATAACCTTTTAACTTAGTGACCTACTTATATTTTTGTATATAAACGATACAAACTGTTTACTACGCGTCAGTTCAAGTACATCCGTGCACTTGGAATGCCTGAAGATGCCGAAAGGCGAAACCCGGGTCGTTAGTAACAAAACTCAAGACAAATGACAAAATTCAAACGATTTCAATTTGATATTTAAATTCAAGCACTCAAGCCTCTTCAGTCTTAATCAATGAGACTCAACCTTTTTTTGTCTTCGGGCCACATTCATATATTTGTAAAGCTACGCGGGCCGCAACACTATACTAGTATGACGAAAAAAATATTAATCCCCCCAACCCCCATTTTTTTGGAAAAAAATTTGAGATTTTAAGTATTATAAACTAAAACAGAATAATTATAATCGTACATATCACTTATCATTACCAGAATACGGTTCCTCAAAAATAACAATAGTGAAAAGGGTAAATCTCAAATGTAACATGTATCCAAGCGTTTA
The DNA here is from genome assembly GCA_028554975.1 of Himalopsyche kuldschensis. Lineage (NCBI taxonomy): Eukaryota > Metazoa > Arthropoda > Insecta > Trichoptera > Rhyacophilidae > Himalopsyche > Himalopsyche kuldschensis. The sequence continues at coordinate 969,761 of JAHFWI010000074.1, forward strand.
TTTCAAAATTAGTGTAATTTTGGACATTGAGGTAAATTTTTAAACAATTTTAGAAAAATCGGGCTTATAATTGCTGCATGCTACCCTCTATACGTCATCAAAGTAAGAATCAGTATGTCGATTCATGTATACGTTTTTTGCATATTTCATTTTGGAATAAGCAAAAAACGTGATGGTTCACAAAGATATGTTGATGCAAACAATGTGAGGAGCAGGAAAGCACAACTTTTTACAGTCTTTTATTTTTCAGGAACTAATTTCCAAAAATGGATGTACTCTTTTCCCTCTCTTTTTTTTCAAAAATAGCTTTCAGATTAGGATCGTTCTTAAATTCGATAAATTACTTATACCAGATCTGATGTTGACACGACAACGACAATCCTCTTTGGGTGACACTATCTATACGTCAAAGTCAAAATTAATCTCAAGAAATACGAAATACAGAAAGCCAGATTTTGTAAATCATGTCCCTGATAATAAATGTGTTTAGGGCCGCACAAACGAGCTAGACGGGCCGCAGGTAGAGTATGGTTGGTCTAAATCCTAAATTGTTGTTTAATATAACTCTGTCATAAAATTGTATTTGTCTTTCGCACTCTGCTGTATTGAAATTAAGTATTTAAATTTATTTGTTTCACAGCATCTATGCTATGATTCACGGCACGCCACTGGACTCCTAAATAGGATTTAAAGAGAAAGCTCGGTGTTATAATACAGCTTATTTATACGTATATTATAAGGTGCATGTTGTTTACGTAAATGGCACAATGAAAGGAAAAAGCTCTTGTTCAGATGTATAGCGTTATGTCGGTTGTGAAATTTCACCATGCACTCACGTAATGGATCGTATTAGATTTTTTTAAACAGCGATTTATCCTTTTTTAATAAGTGAAGTTACTAACCGTTGAATTGTTGTAATATTTACCACATATAAAAAATTTAAAAAATGCTGACACAAATGTGAATGGAATTTTTTTATCAATACGATCGTTTGATCATTCATTTGTAATGGACGAATTATTTTTTTGTTTCATACAATATGTATTTTGTTGTATTTTGTGATTTCGGTCATATGGGCTTCTGTTGAGATTTATTTGCTTTTTATCAGCTGATGGATGCTTCTGATGTCTGCGTAGAATTCTAAACGCGATACAAAATAGTCGGACTTCAAATAAACTTTTTTTTAATTACATGCTATTTATTTACATGGCTTCGTGATAAATCTTTATAATACTGTCGAAAAGAATTATTACGGATCATAAAAATATATAGGTTTTCGTTCTAGCACAGTAATGTACAATGCATTTGCACTTATGTGATTTGCCTGAAGTTTATCTTCTTTTAGTAGTTGCTTTTATAGAACAGCATACAAAAAAATGCTAGTCGGCAAACAAAGCAAGGACTTTTACAAATCGCCGCAAACTTGAGATTAAAACTGCAGTCCCCAGTTGTGCAAAGCTGTGGAAATTGTTTGCGAATCTTTTGCATCGTCGGAACCGATGCTTACAGCAGTATAGCTTTCCCAAGGATTTCCCTGAGAAAACTTTTGCCATCGTCGCAGTGTTTTCTAACACTGCACAATAAATAAGGACAGTTTTTATCGGCCGAGTGGACGCGACACGATGGGACACAGACAAAGTACTTGGCGGTTGGACAACGTACGTATGCCGACATCAAACGTATTTGCTAAATCAAAGAATCTTCTACTTTGCAGTGCCACGTATTAACGATTTCAGTAAAGTGATATTCTGGAAATCCTTTGTTCAACATGTTTTGTAAGGTAGTCGATGCGCAAAGGGAATTCATTCACCTAAAATTGTTTTTTTTTTAAATACTATTAAACTTTGATATAGCGAAAAATATAAACACTGCTAGAATAAGGCAAAGAATAAATACTTATAATGTATTATTTTATAATAAGCACCCCATTAACCATTTAATTCTTATAACAAATCATAAATCTGTTCACTTTGAGGCACTCCTGGCAATCATTTGAAAGCTTTTTACGCTGCTGTGATGCTGTGTGTTTCGGCTAGTAAATCATTTGTCGCACAAGATACCTGAGAATCCATTGAATGGAACAACACCGACTTTATTTATAATAGTATATCATTACAGTGTTTTTGGAAATTTTATTATTGATAAGTTAGTAGAACTTCGTTATTATTGAGCAAGTTTTTTTATTCAGTCATCCTGAAATTTATTATTTCCGAGAAGTGTCATATCAATATAAAATAAAATAAATAACCTTTTAATTCCACTTATTGGATTAATTCTATACGTAGAATAACATCGTTATGAATTTAATTTTATATTCAAATTAACTTCCATAAAGTTACCGCTGATTTCAGCGAAAGTTTTCAAGTATTATATCTAATTCAGGAGCCCTTTGAAAAATTATATTATTTATATGAATATCGGAACTATGTCTTTGTTCATCACTAATAATGGCTGCTCTGAGCATGCGAGGTGATGCTTATTACCATATTTGCACTGTTGCTATTTTTTACCATCGTTAATTCTAGTAATATCAATTCTCATTCTCTTTCGCCACATAAATAAATTGTTTTATCAGCATACAGTCTTATTAATTTTATTGTCAAGTCTGCTGCCTGTCATATTTGCGATTGTAATAATTTATTACTCGTTGACTTTCGTCTATATATGAATTCGTTATCAAGTGAACTTGTCTAGAATTAATGGCGACGTGATATCATTCCAACGTAAATTAATTTGCATCCTTTATATTATATTAAAATGTGTTCATTTTAGTCGAATTGTCTATATTTTAAACATTACCTCATTTATTATCTGTCATTTTTTGAGGCGATAGTTCATCAATATTGTTTAATAGAATACAGAAGTTTATTTATGATGAGAGTGAGCTTGTGCAATGTCTAGGGCTGTGATTCTATGCTCCCAACACGTTTGAATTATTCTTTTCTAGATTCAACTGAAAACAGTATATATCTGAAACTTGATAGATAAACTCTTCTTAGCCCCTACTAAATGTTAATAAATTTAAGTCACTGATTAATTACATACATACCAAGAAAACCTGCTGATGATGGAGACGCATAAATTGCTGTAATAAAATCTCAAAGCCCGCTTTAGCGCTTTATTCAATTAACTTCGATCAATTAATTAATTACTGTATCCATCCCCAGCTGTTAAGCTATTCGTACCTAGGCCTCTTGAAAATAAAATCAAAGAACGGTGTGAATGAACCCGGGACATTTCTGCTCCCATTGAGTACCTTGGTCCGTTATGAGTGGGGCATCAGGGCACGTGGAAGTAGTTCTGAGGAGGGTCCTTTCATCCCTTTCGGCGTCTTAATTCTTTTTTGCCCTCCCCGAAAGCCTGCCTTGTCAAAATACAACGCAGATGCTTTTTCTTTGCTGAATTATTTTCCCCAAGCTTTTGTATCAAATTGCCAACTTTCGTTCATAATTTTCTTTCAGTTTTATGGGCATTCTTACTGTATTATATTTATATTCGTACAGGCACCCTTGTTTACTTCCCTCTTCGAAAAATACGCAATTTGTTTTAATATATCAAATTTAAATATATCATGTTTTCCTACTTTTTCTTTCACTTCTGTAGAGTAGAACTGTGAGTGCTTTTGATAAACTTGATCAGACAAAGTTTAGCGAAAAATAAAGGAAAAGGTTTTGTGAATACATCAATAAATATTTTTAAAAAGCTTGGCTTCGTCACATTCCGTTTTTTAATGCAGGTTTACATCGTATATATGAACAAATTTAAAAGCACTTTTATATCACAATTTTTCTTAATATTATATTTTAAATTTATTTTGTCAAAAGATATAGAATGCAATGCATATATAATTGATGTATGCTTGATCAGGGCCAGTTTCGCTAAGGAAGTTCGCACTATTTCTACTCCTATAGATATAACTCAAGAAATGCTATGTATTCAAATTATAATGACGAGTCAGATAGTTAAGTATATAAATTATATCGATTGGCTTGTCCATAATGCTTAAGCATTTTGCTAATTCTTAGAAAATGAATTCAATTTTACAAAACTAAAAAGATGATCCCGATTTCTTGACAGTTATTAATATCATTAATATAATAATAATACATGATATAAACTCATGGTAATGACTGTGAACATGTTATGCTCAAGGGGAATACATAATGTGCCTACCATCAATAATGCAAAGATACAGTATCACATCATACATTATTATCTCTTGTTTAATTCTGAAGGTTGGAAATACTTTTGGGATTTTTTCATATCCTCTTAATTCTCAGCCTCCACAAAGGTCTTTGCTTCTAGCACTGTAAAAACTTTTCCCTTCTCTCTTTGATTAAAATTTTGACTTAAGCAAAGTTTACCAGAAAACGACCCTCTTTCTTAATAAGGGATAAGAGGTCGTAATGTACGTGACTTATCTACATATTGGAGGTAAATTTATTAATTTTCTTGTCGGAATTTATGTGGCTATATTTTACAATTCATATAGATTTCGCACGATTCCATTATGATTATAATTAATATTGCAAGGATGCCTTTAGAATATTGAAATTACTTATATTTTGATGATACGAGCGTGTTTTAAATGAGCCGTTCAAGCTATTGTATCAGTACATTGTCATGAATTTGTAATAAATTTAATATATATATTGTATTTTTATTAATGTATCTTTGTACAACACGGTGAAAAAATAGCAAAGTATTTTAGTTCTACATAAATTATAATATCTATGGTTGATATATATTTCGGCTTAAGCCATCGTCAGAACTATATATTTTGGTATTTTTTCACTGTGTTATAATGGAGTTCTACCAAATAAATGCCAATTCAATCAGTATTTTTTTTATTATTTATATAAACGCTCAAACTTTGAACTGAATTTCTGACGTGTATTTTGACTTGGTACAAGATTAAGTCAGGGTGCTTCATTAAAGCTTTGAAATATTACAATATATTCTTTATTATCTGATTGTTTTCAAATGACGTGACTGTATACATCGTAGAATAATCGACTTTCTAAGCTTTTAATTGACCAAGATTAGTCCCGGGCAAAGACAGAGCGAACATTCATTTCACTCAAAAGTACTTGGTGTTTGCAATAAAAGCCTATAATATAAATATTTATCGCTAAACTTGCGTCATTGGGTTGCAAGAGCTTCCGCTACATTCTACTCTAGCTTACGAAAATGAATCAGGCGCTTTGAAAAGCTAGCTGACACTTAACTTAAACATAGCCGATAAACCCGCCTGCGGCTATAAAAATGCGGAATTAATTACTCAGCCTTTTCCTGGTGTTTTATCCAATTTTGGTTCTTCGTAAATCTGAATTATCTAGATTCGTTTGTTTCTCATTCCTTCTTATATATATATTTTTACAATATAATGAGTATCGATTTCGATATTACTGGTAAAGAATTTTACGTAAAACATCGTTCTTCCCTTAACGGTGTTTTTACGTAAAGCTATAATTTATATAATTTATTGCAGCCTTAGTGTGCTTACAAAAATATCTTAAAATCAACGTTATGTATTTGATTTTAACAGCAGAATATTGTCGTGCAATATATGAAGAATTCTTTGAATTCAAAATGTGTTTTTGATTAAATAAAACACACTTTTTGGACGACTTCGGGCTATCTAATATAGAATTTCCATGGCATCTTAATATGTCTTACAAACAAGGCTAAAGAAAGACAATATAAGATTTACTTCTAATTAATTTATTTTTTCTTCATCACTCATACTTCATCTTCTTTCGACTGTTATAAAAATTTAATTTGCTGTATTAACGATGCTTTTACCATACAGAAGTAGTCTCTATGTTTTAAATATTTGATGATTAAATATTTATGTTCCTTATTTTTGCCTTACAAAGGCTGGTTTTCTAAAGATTTACTGAGTATAAAAAGAGTATTAAATTCCATACATTCGCCTTAATATTCGCTTATTTATTATTAAGAATCTATTATTATCTCTTGTCTTCATAGATTTAAATTAAGTATTTAATTATTTAAACTTCTTTAAAACTTTTAGAAAATAGTAGACATTGGAATGTTGTCGCTTATTAGTACAAGTGACCGCTTTCTCTATTCTCTATTGTGGAATAAACTTTTAATTACTAACCAGACAAGTTGCATTATGGTAGACTAGATTTCTACTTTTACTCAACGCTTTTTTGGTTTGTTATATTTTTATCAAAATCCCGAAAATACACATCAAATAATTTTTGTGGACACCCAGTTTATTTTTTAATTGCTTTAAAAATAAATCTTGCTGATCCGCAACTAAGATTGCCTGCATAGTGTAAAGACTAGTTTCCTCTATGGATGCACCCCCAAGTGCCGTTGCGTCACGTGCCTCCATTCTCGCACGTGTGTGACACCATGTCGCATCAAATCGTTGTGTGGGGGATATTATTGATTGTAGTAGTGAAACTGGCGCGCACGGGGTGGTGGACTCTTATAAATAACTGTTTGTCAAACTATAACTATATAGATCGTTATTTTTTATCAGACATTATTCCTAGTGACCTTGCCACCTATCAATATTTGCTCAATATTCATGATGAGATCGATACGCACACAAAAATTCACTCAACATCTCACAGCGTTTCATATAATATTTACATTTACTTATATTAATCGAGACTACTTTAATGTTTATTAATGAATAAAAATTGTATTTTTTTATTGAAATTAAAACCGCTTATTTATTTTAATAATTATCCGCTAAAAGAACATTTGTTTATCGTTAGAAAATGATTAGAGAGCTGAGTAATATCTTTTACTTTATGTATAAATTGATCATAGATATTTTAATATGGCAATATTACAAATAATTTATATGTAATGAATTCAATATTCAATATATTTACATTTAATTGTGCCACTATTGAATTTAGATTTGCTTACCTGTAGAACGTGCCTACATTCTTTTTGATAGCTGGATTGCTAATTATTTTGGTTACTACTGGAAAATAATTACAACTGATTTATACTGATAATGAATTACTTTTATGAAACATATATAATTTTGAGAACTCTTTGCTAACCACAAAACCTGACGGGAGTACCCCGTGGGAAAGTATACGCGACATTCAACTAAGTCATGAATCGTGAACGAGAATAGTTAGATTCAAATCCGTTTTGCTGAAATTCCTAGGGAATTCCTTAATGGCTGGATTTCGTTTGCTAATAACTCACTTAGCATACACACATCGATCGGTATATCAGGATAGTTGGATATTATTATCTAAATATCCAACATACTCACTCTTACGTCTTTTTATTATTGATTTTTCGCAATACTTTTATTGTATCCAATATTGAGAGTTAGCATCTAAAAAAGAAATTAAAATATATGTGCATTTGAACTAGGAAATTCTATTTTCAGTATATTGAGGCAATAGAAAAGGAATCATATAACTTTCGGATGAAATCATAGAATGAAGGCAAATTTAAATTGTATTTCTGTGTTTGTATTTTACCCACCAAATTTCTTCTTAATTAAATGTCGTTCGCAGCATTTTAATCTCTCGCCTAAGACTGCCTTGAGAATATCGAATTACCATTTTATCGGGAATACAATTATTATTTACTCGGGATTAACGATTCATTTTTTTCTTATCTACACTCTTACCCCGTGTCTTAGGTAAGCGACGCGAACCGGCAAGAGAATTTAGGCGAATCCAGTCAATTTAAAACGTAGTTGATCAAAGGTCTTATGTGCCATCGCTCGGCCAGACGCAATTAACGCTCTGGTGAGCTTGGACCGTTTCATATTTTCAAGCGATTCGCGTGCGCCATGAGTGCGCACTTGAGGCGACTTGCGACATATGCCGTCCTGACCGGACCGCTTCGCCTACGTATGACACTTGCATGGGCGAGGACCGTTTGATATTTTAAAACTCTGCCGCTTTCAAAGCCGCGCCGGAACGCCTCGCCTAGATTCGCCCAGCTAAGACGACCCGTTATAATGAGATTTTTTTATAATAGTGATGTGATAGTTTTCGTTGGCCATTACACTATATCAAAAAGCCTACGCGATAATTCAATTCCACTACTTCTGAATAGTATTTAATCATTCCAATATTTTTTTGGAGTCCATAAATTTACTTTTTACAATAAAATTTTATTATTTTTACGCATATTTTTCCTTCTTATTTTTAGATATTAAAATAGTTTTGCTTCGTGATGCTTATTTATAAACCAGTTCCGTTTACATCTAAAAAAGCAAGTTATAATTATGTTATTTGATAATCCAATTTTAACTCAGTTATTTAAAAGCGCGGCTGAAAGCTTTTTAGGCAGCAAATATTCGCTCGCTCTCACTGAAAAAAATGTATGCCCTTTATTTTTTTTAAGTTTGAAAATATTTAAAGATTCTTTTTTATTAAAGCAAAACAGTCAAATGATTTTTTTATCTATGTGAAGTCAAAGTATAATACTTTAAGTACAAAGTATTAGAGATTTTCATTTTTTATAGTTTTTATCTTGTTAATGTATTATTTTACACATTTTTAACGCGCTATAAATAAAATGACGTCATAATTATTTCGATATGTCTTAATTTTTCATTTTCTTTTGAATATTTTTCTTTTGCCGACCAACGTATTCATACTTTCGTATAAAATAACGGTCAGTTGTCATATAAATACAATACATGATTAAATAAATGATTTGGGAAGATATACACATTAAAATTGTCATCATGAAATAAAATGATTCAGTTGTGTACCTTCTTCAATTGCACACAATAATTATTACGCCATCAAAAAAATCTTTGAACATGGCTTTATGTGTATTACTTCTCGAAAAATCCACTGATTAGAATGTATGAAGAATACAAAGGCGAAAGGGGTTGAGCAGTACCGTGCGAACGCTGAATATTTTTCCACCCCTACTCGCGAATGTCCTTACTGGGACATATATCCCTGTAGCGCCAGACGCGAGACGCCCTCCCTTAGTTCAGTCCATCCCTCGCCGAGAGAGGACGTGCGATTGAATTTTCTTATATCACAATAGTATTTTCTTATCACTGAGTCAAGTTACTGGCGTAGATTGTCAGCGGGAAACGCTTTTTCATCAACATTGCCTTATCCTTTACCCTACTTCTGTGCAATCTAAGTTTTTCAGACGAAATCTGATGAATTATACATGTGATTAAATATCTATAAATCTTGTCAACTTAATTTATCGTGCAGTACATTTTAATAGTGATTCTTTTGTTTAAACTTTCCGAATACCTATGTGATGGAAATTCATCCCTAACAATGCTGTGATATTTTCCTGAATATATTTGTTGATATTAAAGCTTATATTCTAACAAAGGACCTCTCTGCAAAACACAATTATAAATGTAAGATTCTTTTGAATATATAAATAATAAATGTCTTGTAATCAACACCAGTGTGATAAAAATTTCTTGCTTATTTACTTTGTTTAAGTATTTCGTATCGTTTTAAGATGATGAAGAAATGATATTTTGTATACAAATAATAACCTATACCTTCCATACAATTAAGTTTTCTTCGTTTTTCTTGTGTTGTTTACTGAAATATTCATACTAAAAAAGCTATTTATATAGTATTGTCAACATGTCATATTTTCTTAGCTATCTGAAGGCCACAAAGATCTACCTTATATTGAATGAACGATGGTGTTTCAATTAATCATTTCATTCGTTTATGTGTATTGTACAAAAATCTTTTTTATTGAAATGACTCCATGTCATCGTTGTAAATTTACGTCGGTTACATTTATTTATCTATATTTATTTGAGATATCAGTAAATTTATTGATACAGATTATAGTTGTAAGTAGTTAAAAATAATACTCCAAACGTTTACCACTCGTCAATGGCGTCCAAAATTTTTGCTTTCGTGAACAATAATTTTCTTACCGTATTATAATGGAGTTCTACCAAGTAAATGCCTACTCAATCAATACATAATTTTAAGATTTTGACTGAAGGTGCCTGATGGAATTTCAATATCATATTTGAATCGTTTGTATTTTGTTCTTTTCTATGGGTTTAGTCAGCTTAAGTACATCCGTGCACTTGAAATGCCTGAAGATGCCGAAAGGTGAAACCCTGGCTGTTAGCGACAAAACTCATTTACGTGTCAGAATTCAAACAATTCAAATTTGAGCAAATCATTCATTGTTTGGTTGTTGCATATAATCAATGCCATCGTTTACAAACAGGTATTTAAATCAATTGCTTAATTTTATGTCTTTATGATTCTCTTACTAATTTTAATTTTATTGCGTTATCTTAAACCAATTGTTATATCCAAATTTTTCTTACTCTTACATGCATAACCGCATGTTATTTATCATAATTTTGTAGATACCAATATAACTTTTAATTAAATTTAATCAAATTTTGGTTATCCAATGTCATATATTTGATGTTAAATTAAGATTATTTAAGCCAACATAAGTACATACCAAACTTATATTAATATTATATCAGTTTGGTATACGAAAATCCGTTTACAAATTGATTTAGTCCGCAGCGTTTGCCTTATTTTCCGTGTCCAAATTCACGAGTGCATTAAAAAATACTGCAATTATTGTAAGTCTGACTGATTGCAAATCCGATCGGCAGTATGCCCTGATACAAATTGACTGGTAAATTGGAAAACGCTTGCTGCAATTCTAGCGCAACCTTATCGATCGCGGCTATTTTCGTTATGTTTGCATTTTCTATTTTTGTTTGTCCAACAAATTTTCCACTTTACCGTTCTAGTATGTCGATTTAGTGATCGGGAATCTGACCCGCTAATGCCGCTTTTTTGATATTTCATTTGAAATGAAATCTCACTGTTTGTGGACGCTATTTTGAAAATGTCAATTCCACTTGTTGGCGTTATAATACGTGACACAAGTTTAATTCAATTAACATCTTGAGACTGGCAATATTGTATAAGCACAAGCACATTAGTTATTTTGCAGTAAATTAACATTAGCGGCACGATATCAGTATGTGTGCATCGAACTTATGCAAGCTCTGTATGCAAATTGTTCTGTTAGACGATTAAGCGATCTATAATTGCAGCGATTAATTGTGAGGGTATTTGCATCATTGCTAGATTTGTTAGCTTAATCGTAAAATAATAAGGAACTACGAAAGCATGAGAGACTAACCCTTATTAAAATGATTTCGCCTCGGACTCTGCTGACTTGAACATTTGACCGCGGGCGCGTTAGAACCCAAACATTTCAGGCGAAGGCTGGCAAACTAATTTTAAGCGATTGCCGTTTCCACCCGGTCGCATATTACACCAACCTGCCTGGGTATAATGGAATTATACAACACGCACGTTCGTCCACTTCCTCCAAACATGCTCACAACATTCACCAACGGAAGATACATAATAAGGCTCTACTAATCGTCGTCCAAATTATTGTCAGAAAATTATACAACGCTGAGGCTATCGGGCTGAACGACAATACCAACCTATTTGAAACTTCTAAGATAGTTATATCCAACAATCTGGTAGGGTTGAAGAGGGGATGCAGTCAACGACTTTGCTGACTATATAGATTAAACTATCACAGCCCTTTAATCTAAATTGCTAACTTGGATAAAATCGAACTTGATAGATAGAAGAGTTGTTGTTGGAGACCAACATTCACCACAAGCTGAGATTATGAAGCTTGTTTCAAGAAGTAGACTTTATGTAAGATTAGATTAATTTGATAAAAACACGATCATGGAAGAAAAAATCTATATAATTTACTGATACATTTTATGACATTAAGTACTAGTATAAATCTATTGGTTCGTTGGTTTTTATGCATTGATAACAGGTTAGTTGGCCTGTTCTCTCCTCACCATACTAATTCGAAATAGACAGTTGTTGTTTGCTAGCCATTTACGGTGCAAATTAAAAAATAAAAGCTAGTTTTATAATTATATACAATGCACATAGTATGAAACGTACACTTTCAACTTAATCTACTGTCTTCAATCTCCAGTAAGAGAAAAATGGCTCAAGTGTACTTACCTGGCTATTGTGTTATATACCTTAATAACGATACATTACAATGTTCATTAAATAGTAATAATTATTCTGTATATTATATTTGGTTCGAGGTGAGGAAGAGTTGTCTGTCCACACATAACTCAACCGTAAACCCTCGTCAGTAAAGCTCTCGATAGTTCGCTGCCGTGCCGGAGACTTCGGGCGACACTACTTCCGGATGGTTTTGCGCAAACTTTCACGCTGCGCTTTACGGTTTCCGGGCCTCGCTCGTCTCTTTGATCAGTTGTATGCCTCTCATATAACATAAAAGATTTTAAAGTTAAATTTAGTTTTTATTTTTACTCTATTCCATTGCTCACTAACCTAGTTATATAATCTTTGCAAATTGAGTGAATGCTTCATTTAATATAGGGTAAACAAATTAACACTAATTTTCCATCCTTATGGAGCTTCATTTCACAGTTTTATCGGATAGTATTATGGAACCTTACAAAAATACAGTCACATTTTTTAAAATAAGCTATATTACTCACTGAGCGGTGAAGAATCAATCTTTTTCGCACATAAACGAAAGGGATACAAGGTACTGAATATTCTGTCAATTATAATTTCAAATCGATTAAGTCTAATTAACTGTTTATATATTATCATTAATTTAAGTAATATATTTTATTTTTAATTATTTCATTCGTAGGCGAAGTTTAATTCTTGATAGCAACCATTGTCAAAAAAAGAAAACTAAATCTAACAAAATCTCACTTAACACCATCAATCGAATGAATCAATTTTTTCGAACTCTATTGCATTTTTTTAATTTCCTATACGGCTTTAACTATCTTAATATAGTAAGATGTTGAGAGCTTTAAGGGCAAACAACCCATTATCACAACTTTATATTGTTACGGTTCTAATCCGCTGTCAACATGTACCTCATGTTTGTAGAATTATTGAACGTAACGTTTTTGTTTAACATCAATAATAGAGCTTTTCTACGTGTAAATACGAGGTCAATCAATAACGTATCAAAGAAATGAATTATTTCATCGTATGGCAACGATATCTCATTTCATATACAGCTTTGATTTTTGCAGACACCCTTTTATTTCAGGGGTTATTATTTTCAAATCCTTTATTGTCTTACATCGCACACTAGTAAATAAACTGATGTTTAGTTTAATAGTTATGTTATTCAATATAACGTGTATTATAACTTGACTGCCAATTTATTGAAATTCTTTACGACGTAGGAATATTTATTCAAATTATTCTCATGCAATATTCATAGTAAACATTTTCACATTGACTTTTATTTTATCAGACAGATTCTCGTGTGATTTTATTATGACGTCAGTCTTAGCATGTTCGTGACAGCAGAATCAAAGATCTTATAGATAATAAATTTCTGACTTCGTTTTGTGCTCGTTCGAAATTTTTAAAGGAAGATTACATTTGGGATTATTACAATTTATCAAATTTCGCGTGTGTTTTTGACATTTTTATAATAATTATGGCATACGAAATATAAATGTCGGGCATTTATTGGTTTTTTTATTTATGTCTTTATTTTATGAGGTCTTATAAATATGTATGTAGTGCAAATTACTTGTTTGATTTTTTCACCAGGTTTTTTTCTTATAAATTATTTGTATAACATTTATTATTTATGCGTATAACGTTAACCAGGGACGGCTCGTGTGAAGGAGCAAACGTGCATTAGTCCCCCAAGAATCGAGCTCATCAATTTCAAAATATATATACCAATTTGTTCATTCAAAATTCCAACGATGTATGGTTTCATAAAACGATCTTTCACGCATGCGACCTAAACACACAAATATTATATAAGTAGATTCCCCGAAATAAGCTGATTCCAGATGTTCCTCGATGGTGCATTTCTTGGAAATTCTCGAAATGTCCCATTTGGCATAAAAGTAGGTAGAAAACATGACTTTATTTCATGCAAAAATCTTTGAAATTTCGACTAACCCGGTGCATTAAGACCCAATGCACCAAAATGACTTGTGTAAAGAGATTGAGCGAAAACATATTTATTTGTATTCTGTCATTCAGTATTGGCCCAAATTTTGGCAGATAAGGTCCTTTGACGAACGGAAAATAAAGATATTTTCGGGTGATTTATGTTTGTGACAGTGCATGACTTGATTCACGCAACACGCAACTATAACATTTTTATTATTATTTTTCATACTTGTTTTCATTTCACATCTGTACAAACCCTATTAGCGTATATAATATGAATCTTTGTAAGTTTTGTTTATGGAAGGCTTTGTCTATATAAAACTGTTTAATAACTTTAAATATCCTACTATATAATATTCTACAATATAATTTAACTTTATTATTATATATCTACTATAATATTAACATATATTATAAATAAATATTAACATATATAATAAATTAATATAACAAGTATTATTAATATATGTATTATAGCATTGAATATTATTATATATATTTATTATTTATTAATAATACTAAATAATAATCAATAATGTTTCCTGCAAACTCAGTGTCCTATATCAAAGAAAATCGTCGAGATTTTTCTAAAAGGCTAGAAATAAAAGCAGGAGGACGGCCTTTGCCAGTTTTAAATATAGTTCAAGTGTACGGCCAAAACTAAAGTAGTCAATCGGTATTTTAATGTAGCGATTTATAAAAAGCTCCATGGCTCTGTGGCTGTACTAGCCTTAATAGAGTTTTTGTTTTCCTTGCTTAATTTTCAAGGGCGAGTCGAATTGGTCAGAAAGTGGAATTAAAGATTTAGCACACCTGTCAACAAAATAAAAACATAGTAGCTCTGAAAAGCATATTTTAAACGAAATGCAACTTGCGGTTTAGGATCGTTAGATATTCGATCTCAATTGGATTCTGGATATCGTTCGTCCATGAAACAATTTAATGAACGTGTAGACAAAAATCGTCATATTTTATCAAGATTAATTGACTGTATTAAATTTTGTGGATTATTTGAGTTAGCTTTGAGGGGAAATGATGAATCTGTAGATTCAAATAATCCAGGTGTTTATCGAGGACTCATTGACTTTGTAAGTGAAATTGACAACGCAATGAAACAGCATCTAGAAAGTAATAGTGTTTTTAAGGGTACGTTCCAAAATGATATTCTAGATTCAATTTTGGAGGTGTGTCGAAACGAAATTAAAAATGAAATTTCGCAGAGCAAATTTGTCGCTATACAAGCAGATGAAACCACCGATGTTGCTACTTCGCAACAACTTGTTTTAGTGATACGGTACGAATTGCGCGGGAATATACATGAGCGTTTCTGGAAATTATGACGCCAAAAGATCACACCGCGATAGGTATTGCATCTGAGATTCTTAAAGAACTGTCGACATTAAGCCATGCCAATTAATTGGGCAAAGCTATGATGGTGCAGCAGTGATGAGTGGGCGATTAGGTGGTGTACAGGCTTTGATAAAAGCTTCGTATCCATACGCATATTTCATTCATTGTTATGCGCATCAATTGAATTTGATAATTGCTTCAGGTACATGGTTCGTAATTTTTTGCTAATTTACGGTCATTCCAATTTTTTCGAGATCAGCAAAGAGAGCTGACGTATTGAAAGATATAGTTCATAAAAATACCTTCGGCACCAACAACTAGGTGGAATTTTAATATTAGGACAGTCGTGCACACTTATCGCGAGCAATTGAAAGAGTGCATGGAAAGCATCCTAAAACCGTAAATTTAGACGCCGATACCATCAATCAAGCTGGAATGTTGTTACGATACCTCAACGAAGATAATTTTAATTATTTGATTTCTTTGCCAAAGTAATGCCAAACTGTGATATACTTTTCAAGCAACTTCAATCGAGGTCTAAAGACGTATCAGAGATAAATAATGACATCGAAAAATTTTACGCGTTCAATTCAAAATATTCGGGAAAATAGCCTCGCAAATGTCGAACCTGCAAAAAACGTAGACCGAATGATTTGCCCCATTATGTCATATGCAATGAAGTATGCGATACTATTGTAAATCAAGCAAGATCGTTTCGCATATCATGTCGATGGCAGCTAAATTGTTTTTCAGCGAAAAATTCAATTTTATTTCAATATCAGACTTTAATATCGCAACATCAGCGTACAATTTTATTGACAAGCTCAAACTTAAAAGCGAACTTACTGTCATATACAGTAGGGACGATTTTTACGTCACCGATGGGGCATTGTCCATTCTTCAACTTTTCACAAAGAATAATTTACTCGAAGTCTTTAGCGAAAGCGTTAAAATATTACGAATCATTTGTACAATTCCGATGACTTCAGTTGAAAGTGAACGTTGTTTTTCAACTTTAAATAGAATTAAATCATTTTTAAGAAATACTATGACCCAAGATAGGCTCAATTCCCTTGCCATGCTAAGTATAGAGAAGCAGTTGGTATCGTCAATGTCGGACTTTAATATCCGTGTTATAGATGTATTTTCAAAATCCAAGAATCGGAGGATGGATTTTTTGCATAAATAGGTTGTTTTATTGCACTCCCTAATATTCTGGTCACCGGCCGCCACTGACGTTAACACATCACGCATTACGGTCTATTAGGTAATATTTATCTTATTTTTTTTTTAAATTGACCCATTGTATTCCAGACTACTTTCGAAAGTAAGAAAGAAAAAACGGTCGTCTTTATTCAATTATTTATCTTAGCTAATATTTACTTATCAGCGCTATTTTTTTGTAGTGTAATTTTATGATGTATATATGAATAATTGATTGTTTTAAATATGGCTTAAAAGCACATAAATGAAGAAAAAAAGTAAATGCCGCTAAAACGTGTTCAAAAATTTGGGGCTGATAGTTCGGCCACTGGGATTCTACCCATATATTGGCGGGACCGATAGATCGGATTCGTGGGATTAAAAGGGTTAAATAATGTATGATTCTTATGAAGTCGAAATAACGTATCTTGAATAAAGTCGCTTCTTATTTTGTATTCCTATACAAGGTTAGTAAATTTTATATGTATACCAATTTGAACTCGAAGATTAAGTTTGAAATGTAATCGATGAAACGAAAACTTGTGGAACATATTGTGCCAATCGAAAAAAGACTTTTTTCTATTTAAATATTTTGAAACCAATAGAGAATAAGATAGATCCTGTCAAATCTTAACTGTTTCCAGAATATTTTGGCTATCTTCATCCCGTAAACTCAGTGAATATAAATTTTCTGATACCCGTAATAATTGTATATATTATCTTACCCCGCGGAGCAGTTAGTAGATATGAACGGTTATTTCTTCTATCATGTTTCTTCGCACTTAATCTGATGAGCCTAATATTTTTCCATAGCATTAAATAAATATCACGTCCCATTAGAGCCCTAGCATGCTACGGCGCCGTTGTATTATTCTTTATATAATACATTCATTTTCGTGGTATATTTTATACTCGCTTTTTAAGATTGCAAACCTACGTCTTACTTCTTTCTATACACGTAAAGTACGATCGTTTCCGCTGAAAGATATTTCCGATATTTAACAGTAAGTTGCAAATAGCATGGCTTTTTATCGGCCATCTTATAATGTTACATGCTGCTTCTATTTGATTAGATATGTTATGTTTATATTATTCGGAAGCCTTTATTGACTTTTACAAAACATTGGGAAAATAAATTCGACGTGTTTCGCGTGCGCTTGCTTCCTGACAACTTAATATTGTAGTAGATATCGATTCATAGTGAAGTTTTATATCGTTACCATTACATGGCCTTATAAATTCCACCTTTAGTTTGAAATAATCTGTGACCTGAACCTATCATTTATTTGCAATGTAATGTAGCTACGTGAATTTCTAAGTATGCACACCTGATATCAGCTTCTTGGATGCTGCCATGAAAAAGTTTTTCTTATTGTATATGAAGAAAAAAAATTGTATTCCTTCATGTTTTTAATGTTTCAAATCATTAACCGAAGCTTTTACGATTACATTTCCACTATTTCTTAAATGTATAACTATTTTTCATTAGTTTTTTAATTTAATTATTTTTTTCCTATATATCAACAAATAAGTGATACAATAAAAGCACTTATAAGAGACAATTTTATTCCTAGTATAAAATTTAAAATAACTTTGTTTATTCCACGTATTGTGCTACTAACTGTGACACGTGTTTCGCCTCTTTAAGAGATATTTATTCCTATTTGAAATAAACCCTTACAATAATTACGACTTCCCATAGCTATATTGATCTCGATTTTAATTTCCATATTAATTTCTTTATAATTGATTTACTCTCGATCGACTCGTCGGCTAATTGCATTCATAACCTAAAATTGTTTAAAACAACCCTTGCATCGAGCTTAACATAACCTTTTAAACAATGAATAAATACAGTTGCATTTAAATTCCTCGAATGCCTTATTCCTTGTTTATAATGACTATACTGAAATACCATCATGACATGCTACCAAAAACAGATTCTATTTAGCCTCCCCGAATTGCAAGCTCGGTGGGTCGATGATGCAGAGCTTTCAGATGGGAGGAGCGTCGGAGCTTTTATAGGTCAACTGAATGGGGGCTAATTTTAGAAAGAGCTCATTATTACTTGGATAGCTGGAGTCCTTTGTAATCATTGTTTTATCCAAAAACTTACTTGCAATTATGTTCGGTTCTATTTAGTGTCAATTAATTCTTAACTTTAAAACATTCTATCTCTATGCTTAGCGAATACTCGATTGATCCGGTACATTTTATCTATGGTTTTATTCCCGTATATATTAATTATTTTTTTTCGCCTAATGAAAAATACGACTGAATCCTCCGTTTAAAAATAATCGAAGAGTTTTGAATTATGTTGACTTGGGTCAACGTATAAGATCAGATTCGCCTGTGCAATGTTCTAGTATCTCATTTTGAGATATGGTGCTGATGGGGTGTTACACCGGGTACTGAAAACTTTGTCGTTATTCATCGATATTTGTATTGCTGATTAATAAGGGTCATGGCTTACGCAGCGTTAGATAACTGTATCTTCCATTCGAGGCAAAATGATTTATATTTATGAAGGTTCTGCAGTAACCCATATAGGATTATTATCTTATTTATCTGTCATATGTCATACACTTAAACATCGCGTTTCTTATTTAAGAATAATTAACGTGTAAAATTTTTGAATTAAAATCTATTTTTCCATATACAGATAATGGTGTATAACGAATCTTGCAGTGAAATAACTACCGTTAATAAATGTAATGTAATCAATCATAAAACTTTTGACGCGCAGATGTACTTTTTATATTTTCTAAAGGTTTGAGATCTTCTTCAAGTATTTGTTGGAACAACACAATTTTGTCGTACAGTTTTGCCACAACTATGTATACAATGTGTGTTTCTCACTATTTTGACACTGCTTCCGCGTTGCTTTACAACTTATTTGTGTCAAATATTCCTTTGAACCCTGGTTTTCTTTGATATTTTTTACTCTTTGATGATTAAATTGAATGCTTTATCTCGTGCAATAAAACATAATACCCTTTCGGATATTCGACTAAGGGTTACGGGATTATGGGAAATACTATCTAATCTGAATTGATTTTTACACCAACCACATCATTGCATTAATATTTTCCCAGATAAAACCGATTCTTCTTGATAGCTTCTTTTACACAATATAAAAAAGTAGAATCGCTATATTGTTAAATATTTACTAATACTGCGTTGTCGATTTAGCCGGGATCTTGAAAGATTTTCTTATTAATAGTAAAAATGTGATTATTACATACTTGTAAATGAATAATTACCATCCATACTTTCTCCGTACTGTTGGGGATATTCACGCCCCAAAATGTGAAACCCATACATTATTTAAATAAGACATTATTTTCGTATGTTACTAGTACGTATGCCTCAGTGGTATTGCTAGAATTCAAAAAACGTTTTCTCGTCAAAGTGATGCATTATCCAACATTATTTTGGAGGATTCAATTTTTATAGAAATATCATGGTAACAATTTAGAATGTCATGTATACCTCAGTAATGGTGTTTTCCGCCAAGTTAGAAGAAATGATTTTTCAAAATAATCTTGCTAAAATATGATTGATTTAAAAAAATCAATATTCTATTAATTTAAAAACAGACCGATAGTTTTTATTTATTTATACATACTCCAAAAATATAACATACATTTATAAATACAAACTATAATATACATATTTCAAAACATTATTTTTCTTTTTTTCCAGTTTGCTGCCTGGGTAGATGCGGTCATCTTTGTTTTCAGCTTGGAAAACGAATCCAGCTTTAACGACATCTACGCTTACTACAACAAAATGTCGCACCTGAGAAATTCGACAGAAATTCCTCTTATTCTTGTAGGAACCCAAGGTAACTTGTAGTCAATTTATTACAGATTTTATGATGACCTGTTTAAATCCTAATATGTCTACTTACCTACATTGTCGTGTGATTAATAATATCTAATGCCTTTCAGATACCATTAGTGAGAACAATCCTCGTGTAATTGATGACGTGAAAGCGCGTAAGCTCGCAACGGATTTGAAAAGATGTTCGTATTATGAAACATGTGCTACCTATGGACTGAATGTAGAAAGAGTATTCCAAGATGGTAAGTTTTTCATGTTCGGCGCTTTATTGATATCATTTATCGCGAGTTAATTTGTGGCAAGGTGAAATAAAGTGTCATCTGTACAGTCAACCTGATATCATTCCGTATTAAATTTATTTATCTTCAATCTAATTTTGTTTTCTGATCAAAACGACAAATCAACAAGATAATAATTTTAAATGCATTATAGATTATAAAGTATACTAAATATTATTTCCGCTTCAAAGTCGTGTTTACTGCGCTACTTTATTGCGGAATACACTGTTCGTTATTTTTACGGTGGCTGCCCTGCCAGGTTGTTGTTTACATTCCTGACAGTTGGCAATGGCGTTGTGCGCTTACCAGTAATACTTCAATTATGTTTATCAATTTTTACTTGTTTTAACAAGAATCTTGAATGAAATTATGGATAAAGTTAGTGTATTTGGCGATATGTCGCCTTTGTCTAGTCTCAGAAGAAGAAGTTCCTGTTATAATTTACAAAAAGCTGAAGTACAAGGCCGTCGAACGTCATCTAAATACAAATGTTAGATTTTTTCTGTTTAGTTTTATGACTTAAACCTTTGAAAGTATATTGATTTTCACTAACCAGAATAATATATTGAAATTTGACATTGCATCTGCATTGTAATATCGCAATATTTGCAGCAGATTCTATTGTCCACCGAAATTATTGATTCTTGCCAGTGCTTTGTTTTATCATTTTAAAATGCATTTTATACCGTGAGCCTACTTATAACATTTAAGTACTGTAGATATTATTATTGATTTATTCTATATTTTAAGCACGAATTTTTTTATTTCAGCCTGTCAAAAAATAGTCCAGCAAAGATTATCATCATCTACGTCTTGCCTGACACCGAGCAATTCGCGTCCTTCTACACCTCTAGGACTTCCTCCAGGACCAACTCTTAGACCACAGCCGAATGTATCCTCTCTCCATGGCACACATTCGCCAAGTCACAACCACACCACTTTTGGTCACAAAGTAAGTGTCATCTGATAATTCATTTCATCACACCTGGCCAAAGCATTATTGTTTTCATGAGTAAAAATTTAAGTTTA
Source organism: Himalopsyche kuldschensis (assembly GCA_028554975.1). NCBI lineage: Eukaryota > Metazoa > Arthropoda > Insecta > Trichoptera > Rhyacophilidae > Himalopsyche > Himalopsyche kuldschensis. The sequence goes on from JAHFWI010000074.1 coordinate 991,443, forward strand.
TTATCTTAATGCTCTATTGTACAATGCAGTTAAATTCCTTATAAATAAACAGCCATCAAAGTCAAACTAAGTTTTCTGTAATATATACAAATTTATTACTTACATAGTTCACTTTGAAGGTGTTCACTGTCAATACTTAGTGGAAAGGCATTATAATACTCAGTTGACAATGCTCGCCATGAGCGAAACCGGTCCTGATCAAATAAATTTAATGTGGAAAAAGTACAAAAAATATACTTACATAGTTCTTAAAATTTTCCATTCCTCAAAAATGGACAAAATAAAATATGACAGACAACCATTAATTTCTCTCCAACATCTTCAGAATGAGTGGTTGCATATATCTATTATTTTTATAATTAACTTTTGGAACTGTTAACCAATTTTTCACTTGTTTTACTTGCAGGACACATTATCACGAGGCAATCATCCCCTTTCAGCATCGTCAAATCATCTTCACAGGACAACCGGTGGCTCGAATGATAGCTCTTCGTCATCACACCTTGTCGAAGTTCACGGTCGCAACGGACCAGAGATCACCCGCTGGGGTCCATCTAATGCAAGTCACGCTTCCACCCAAGGGCTTGTCACAATAGCCAATGAGAACAACAACATTGCTAAATTTGCTGCCCCGGCTTGCTTGGACAACCTGCAGCCACCAACAGCTGTCTTTAAAGACCCGAAGGATCTACCCACGCCTTCCTCGACACCAACAACGTCTCGGAAATCCCGTAGAAGATCTAACTTATTTACTCCTTCGAAGAAAGGAGATGACAAATTCAAGAACGGAGAACTGGGATCTGGCAGAGCTATACCTTTGAAACAAGGGTATTTGCATAAAAAAAGTAGTAAAGCCCTGAATAAAGAATGGAAAAAAAAGTATGTCGCCCTTTGTGATGATGGAAAGCTCACGTACCATCCTAGTATTAATGTAAGTTCTCTATTTATGATTCTTAAATGTAGAATTAATAATTCTGAACTGATCATATCCCTTATGTGAATAGTCTTCAATGCTCTTGTTTGAAATCCAATTTACAGATAGCGATTTTAATATTTAACTACTTCAATGTGAGCTAGTTTTTTAATTAAGAGTTTTAATTCAGCTACATCGCGGGAAACTATTGTTTATTTTAAATTCTTGCTTACCTTATAATTCATAAATTTACCCAGTGCTCAGTGATGTAGTTTTTCTTGCTCATTTTATCCATTTAATATTTTTTTATTTATAGGATTATATGGAGAATGTGCATGGAAAAGAAATTTCACTTCAATATGTGACTGTAAAGGTGCCAGGACAGAAACCTAGAGGATCTAAATCAATCATTACCACTCTTCCGGGTGGTCACCAGGCTTATAATGGGAGTAGTCTACATGACAGCATTGGTGGACTCTCACTTAGTGGTAAGAAACTTAATTTTAAACAGAAAAATTTAATTCCAAAATTACAATTCACTTTTTTACTAGTATGCACTATTGTTATTCAGAAATAATCTGATTGCAAACAAGTAGGGTCAAACACTCCTTTCGTTGAGTTGCACGTCTCATAAAATTGCATGTTATGCATCTTCACAATCTCAATTCATTTCGGTATCATCTGAGACAAACGAAAGCGGTCTACGTTAATTTGCAGGATACCAGTCGAAAGATAGTAAATTGCAAAGACTCACTGACAAAGTACTCCTAACAGCTTACGAGGTGCTGAAGGAGCCCGGAGGCAGGAGTCTACTGGGAGGACCAAACGCAATGCAGGACGATGTGACGTCTGCCAATAGTCTTGTTCTGTCAACTAATGGCGATGCAGTTTCTTCCGGTGCTAAACTGGAGACTCCCCATGTCAAGAAAAGACACCGGCGCATGAAGAGCAGTGGTATGAAGAAGGATGGAGATGGTGACGGTAATTATGATGTTTCTCTTTCTTATTATGTCAGACAGGAACAGTTATGCTAAGATGTTTGTTTATTGAGATGTCTTTATTACAAATACTTAAGTTAACTTGACCAAACTAACTTCTATTGGATATTATTGGCAGTCACTTTATAAAAAAATATTTTTATCACAGATATCTTCTTATTCAAATTCCCTTTGAGCTCTTCAATAGCCTCATATTACGTCCAAAATAAAAAGGCAGCAATGGGTCTGGCTTTTGGAGCTGTACTGCAAATATTCCAAAGATGAATTCCGAATCCTACCGTATACCGTGTTTATTAATCAATATATATTTGTCTAATTTCCAGATCAAGAAGTTTATGAATTCTGTATTGTGTCACTGGACGGAAAGAAATGGAGATTCGATGCAGGAAATTGTGAAGAGAGGGACGCATGGGTGGCGGCTGTAGAGAAGCAAATTCTAGCTTCACTTCAAGGACCAGGGGGAGCTGAGGCTGCTCTTTCCAGACATTTCCATTTGGTTCCTGGAAACAACACCTGTGTGGACTGTGATGCTGCCGGTATGTTTGCATTTAATCTGATAGATTCATATCTTATCCCACCACTAGAAGCCATTCAAATATTTTCATGATTCTCATTAATTATTACAATTTATATGTTATGTACACAATCATGCTTACAAATGATATCGAAATGATTAAACTGTAGTGACATTTGACAAGAATGGTAGGATTAAAAATTGGTTACTTCTAAAGAAATTAGGCTTTTCTTACATACTTAGAACCTGTTATTTCTTGTTTCAGATCCTGGCTGGGCAAGCCTCAATCTCGGTGTGTTGATGTGCATCGAGTGTTCAGGCGTCCACAGAAATTTAGGATCACACATTTCACGAGTGAGATCATTGGAATTGGATGAGTGGCCGTAAGTTTTATATATTGGCTATTTTATCTTCTTTCTAGTGATTTAAATTACTTCAGCTTATACTATAGCACTTCAAAAACATTTGATACTAATACCTATATGTTTCTGATATTATATATTTATGTATTATGTTTACTTATGTTTCCATTATTTAATTTTAGGGCTGGCCATCTAAGTGTAATGTTATCTATTGGAAATTCATTGGCTAATTCTGTATGGGAATCAGACGTCAGAGGACATAGTAAACCGGTCCCGACATCATCTAGAGAAGATAAAGAAAGGTAAATTAGCCAAATAAAAATTTGAATCTAAATATGTCAAGTATGTATTCTTAAGTTCCATAATATAAATATATCAAACGTTAATGTAATTGAAACTAGTTTTCCACGTTGACGATGTTTATGGTAATTGAGAGGAAAAAAAGTTATAAATATTGTATTCCCTGTATCTGTGTGTCATGTGTGAAAATATTATAATTATCATTTCAGGTGGATTAGACTGAAATACCAGTCTAAAGCATTTTTGGGCTCCGTTGAGTGCGAAGAATCTATCGGTGACGCTTGCAACATTGCTCTCGTGAGCGGTGGACTCCAACCTTTGCTTGCAGCCCTCGCCAGGTCAGAACCGGCAGATGTGAATCACCCGCGACCACTGCATCGGGCCTGTGCGGCGGGAGACCTACCTGTTGCGCAGCTGCTAATTTGGGTAAATTACAATGTCAAGTGATTTTACATTTTATGATTTTATGACCACCTATATCCATGTCACTGTATCTACAAAGAAAAATAAAAAAAATACAATTTAGGTTTAGTTGATTCAATAATAATAACATATTGGTTTTGATCTTTTCAGAATAATGCGAATCCTAACTTACTAAACGTTGATAATATTTGCTGCCTGGAATTAGCGCAAATGGCTGCCACTCAAGTGTCAGTATCACCCGCTCACCGGCCCTCTCACCTGCAGGTCACGTGCCCAGTGCATCACATACAGAGCACTTCGGGAACCAACTCAACGAGCAGCTCCACGGGGTCTACCAAAAACCAGCAAGCATCCTCGTCGCCTTCTCAATTATCTACTTGCATCTGTTCCCTTCTCAAGATGCTCTCTCCCGCTAACTCTGCCAAATCCCTCATAGACTTATTAATAGCGCTTCAGAATAATTCCATAGCCAATTCGATATCCAATAACGCTTTCGCCAGTCAGAACATAGCCGTGTCCAACACACCGCTTAACGCCTCTCAGAATACTCTCTTCGGAATGGGTCACGATTCGCATGGCAGCGGAACAAGTCTGAACAGTAACAATGGAGCGTTCGTTGGATTCTTGGTGCCCAGCAGTAACAGTACCATCGGCAGACACACTTCACAGGGTAACAATTTAGCATTAGGGAACGGAAGATGTCATCAGCCTCCAGTCGGCGGTAGTGTAGTTTAATAGCGCTCTCCGCTTGTTGATATCTTCATTTATTGCTCTCGAGCCAATTGAAAAGATTCCCTTCTGTTTCCGTGTATTCTGTGCAGCTGTTATATTGTTTTGTTTGTTAAACCTGAATTTCACTTGGACATGCTGTGCATTTTGTCGAGTGTTATATTTTTATGTGATAAATACTATAAATTCTATTGTTTTTATTCATTAGGTTGTATTATTTGTTAATTTTGTCAAATACACAGCGTCGCATATGAGGTGTCTAGTATCATAACTCACAAAATCCGTCAATGCTTGTTTTTGATAAACCAACATGATTTCATGCTACATTTACAAATAAACTGTTAAGTTATAGTTACACTGGATGGATGATCGATAAAGTAATAAAACAAATATTATTTTTCGTCAGACATACAAGATTTAAACTTAGAGATTCTCATATGTATACACTAAGAGTTTTGAAACAACATTTTGAGAATGGTATCTAAATGGATTGGTATTCGAGTTAAAGCAAATTGTGTGTTTTCGGATATACTGGTAAGTTTTTTATACTAGACCCCTCATATTAAACATTAGATGAAACGGGCGATGATGGCTATAGTATTCTTATTATTGTTATAAACAACACGAAAATGGAAATACAGTGAAATCCTAATCTTAAGTTTCTGAATGAACTGATATAAAAAATTGATTTAGTGACTTCAACTTATATAATAATATATATATCATCAATTTTACTATATTAACTAAATATGTTTAAACTACATCTTTTTATTGGATTTTGATTGATTCAGTTCAATGATTGGCATGCATGGCACGTTAATTTAATTTTAAAAATTTCAGACATGAAATGCTAGATCAAATAAAAATGAAACAGGGTGATAATGTACTAAAAAAATTGCAGACAACCAACCAATGGGAAAAGATCAAACTCAAATGTGTAATCTGGGTTTCACTGTATATACCAAAATCAACTTAACCCTATTACCGCGGAAGAGTGCTCAACAAGTCATGAACACTGTATGAAGGATTGTGCATGATTGTGCATGATTGCAGCTGTTTTGAGAAGGCGTATTTGAAAATATAGCTTGAGTTACATGAATTGTTATTATTTTAAAGATATTAAAGTGCCAATTAACATTTTTGGTTACTTGAAAAAATATTCAGACATGTATAAAGTAGGAACAAATCCATTGAATATCCAAGAATTTGATGCGGGTAAAAAGGTTAATGAAATTCTGTCAAAAATCACCGTATCTCATTTGACCGAAGCCAATATTTCATTAATTTGAGCTTATTTGAATGCAATATTTTCATAATAAAATAATTTTTGATTAAATCATATTATGTATGAAAATTTATAAGGCAGTTAAATTGATTTAAGTAATTTTAATGTAAATAAGATTTACGTTAGCCGAAAGTTGAACAGTAAGAAAGATGCAGGTTTCATTTTTTTACTTTTACTTTAGAATGCATGATGTGTTTCGAATCTCATTCACAAAAAATAAAGTGTTGTATATTTTTTTCATAAATCACGAAAGTTGGGAGTGATTCTAAAATTATAATAACATGTATGAAACCACAAATTTTATTATATCTTTTTCTTTCCATACATTCCAAGCGTTTGCAGTTCAAAACAAAAATTTTGAACTATATCTTAAACATACATAGAATATCAATGTTTCCATAAATTATTAAAACTTAATAAATAGTTTTCATGTGTGAATTTTTTAAATGATTCTTTTATATTAACATTCATTTTGTAAATATGTTATTTTAGGACATCATTCTAATTTTATTGAAATGTCCCAACAAGGATGTTGTATATGAAAATTTTATTTTGCAATTTTTTCAGTTATAACTTGAGTTAAAAGATATATACATACTTTAAAAAACAGTAGTCTACATTGTTATTGCTTTGCTGTAATAAAATTATCTCAAACTTTTCATTGTTTTTATTTGCAAATATAATAAAAAGGCAATGAAAATTGAATGTTCGTCTTAATTTATATCAATTTTTAAATTACACTTTTAAATTTGTCTATTTTCTATATCTAGCTTAGAAAAATATTCAGTGAACGACTGCTATTGCTACTGATGTAGTGACGTGATAGTGGTGTCCTTTAATAGAAAATATTGTAATGAAAATGATCAATTAAATATACGTATTGCACAGACGCTGCGTTTAAAGTTCAGACTGATTGACTAAATTTTGATGTAGGACCATTTAGGAAAACGTGGTTCGATGTTGAATAGAAAATTAATTTAAAAAATATTCTAGCTTCTAGAATAAATCATATTATAACTATAAATTGTCAGCTGAAAGGTAAAATTTATATCATTTCAATTGATTTTGGATATTGATTCAACTTTTCATTTTTGTAAATGCAATCGTATTGCCACATACATACATAGACAGTTGTAATTTCACTAAAAACTGCAATGAATATGCTACTTCTTATCTTTGCAGAACATTAACTGACATATTCAAAGAATCTTAGCATTAATTGATTAATGCTGATTTTACTCAAAATACTATGAATCCTCGCTCTAGCTGATTTAACAGCCCTGCTTTGAATGCATGTATAACTAACTATTTTTATAATGTCCCTCATTTTAATTCTTCCTATTATACTGAATTTACTTTCGCAAACTAATTTATCTTTTGTTCGTAGTTTCATCTGAACACATAATACTTTTATGAAGTATTCATATGAGAGGATGTATGATATTTAATTATTATATATAAAGGCTGTTTAGATTTAATTTTAAATAAACAGTATGGTATTATAAATTAATAATATATACCTCTGCTCTGAGCTTTGACACTACTGTCACCTCTAAAGAATTTAGTTTTTAAATATTATCTTTACCACATTATAATATAAGCTAATGCACTTTCATTGTAATATTAGTTACACTGCTTTTGGAAAATACAATATATTTAATTTTTGTCATACAAAATTATGATCTAAATCATTTGAAATGATTTCTATTTACAATAATTCACAAGGCTTCATATTAAACAATGTTATAATTTAAAAAAAGGAAAAAACCTTTCTAGGCAGCGAATTCTGTTTTTGTCTAACACTTTTAGAAAAATATCCATTTTAACAATTATAATTTCTCAATCTGTTTCTATAAAAAAAATATTTGTGCTACTCTGTTAAGAGAAATAAATGTACACATCTGGTTGTCTTAAAAACTCACATACATACGTAATTAATTAAGTATAGCACTGATATAAAGGTTTACAAATAAAACCTTCCTATTTTTGTAGCTACATTTATTCCTTCGACTCTTGCTCTGTTTCATTGTAAGTAGCATCTGCAATAACATGGCTTCATCTCTATTTTGAATCAATCACATAAAACTGATTTCATACTGTGACATATTTGTAGTATAATGTAAAATTCTTATGAATATTGGCGCCTTACGTTGAAATACTATACAATTAATCCACTGGTTAAATTGTTTTCTCATCTCATAATTTAAAGAAATGATTTAACAGTTTCCTCCATTATCGTTATTCTAAACTCTTTTGCATAACAAAAGATGTCACTATTTTCAGTTTTATTTTGATTTTTAACTCAAGTTAAAGGACAATTTTCTTAGTGTGATTGTGAAGAAAATGTTAACTTTAGATGATAAATAGGCAAATTTGGAAAAATGCTGTTCTTTAATTTATTTTATTCTTAGAATATTTCCGCATATTTTCTATAACAGCAATGGCAATTGGTTGAAGATATAAGTATTTAACAGTCATTTAATTTAATTTCTATCTATTCTATTGTATTTTATCTTTTTTATGATTTCAATAATAAAAGAAGACTAGATTATTTAAAATACTTATATCACCGCATGCCTTTTAGGAATTTTCTACTTAATATTTTTGTTATTTAATAATTAAGCTCTGCAATTATTTTTTGAATAAATTAAAGTGATTCGGTACTTAATAAATGGGTGTTAAACTTCATTTAGTTGAATATCTATTCAAATAAAAATTCTTTATTAAATTTATATAAATTATCTTTGGCAAACGTAAATATAATTTTTATCATGTATTTATTCAAATTTGCTTTAATTTTAATATTTAAAATTTTTTTAGTAAACACACTTTCATCTCACCGCAACTGGAATATTAAAAAAAATGCATCACAGTTGAGCTAATTTGAGTCTTAAAATTTAAATTGCAGCGTATATGTCTTAAGCCAATATATTCATATTTATCAAATTTACTTTTGCAACTTTTCAGAAATTATTTTGACCTTTCGTATGAATTATATATCGTGAAAGTACACTTTTTGTAAATTTAAGATTTAGATAAATGTAAAATTATTTTATTTGTTTTAAGCTGTTGAATTAATTTTAATGAATATTTATGAAATAATTAATTTATGTGTTGAAATTATGATGAGTACAAAAAATCTTCTTTGTACATTGAGTTTGGTCGTCTTCATTTGTTCTTGTAAAAATTACTGTTTGCAACATTCATTTTTTTTCTGAAAAATAGTAAAAAAAAGTATTGGTAAGGTAACATTTTTTCCTTTGTGTATAGGCCAAAGAGTGAGTTTTGTGTATATTGTATGTACGTACTGCATAGACAATTTTTGTAAATATTTGTTCTTATTAAAGTATTCTATATATTTGTTGATGTTCTACCATACATGGAAATAAAAATAATTTAATGTAACAATCATTGTTTTTTTAATTTCGGTACCTCACAGTGAAAACATTACATCCCTTAACCCATAGGCTCCCAACCTTTTTCGGGTGGCGACCCCTATTTATGAAAGCCATTTGACCTACGAATCCCAAGGCCAAATTGAAAAAGGCAATGTTTATAAGTTAATTAAAAAAATGCATTAAAGTGAATATTTTTTTGTTGACTGTATAAGTTGGTGACCCCACAGAAAACCCTTCAGAGTGGCGACCCATGGGTTGGGAACCTATGCCTTAACCACTTCAGTACCATAAGGCCACTGGTGGCCGCCACTTAGGGACGTCATGAATAAAGTCTCAAATATGTATTACCAAATATATTAAAAAATCTATGATATTTTTATTTTCATAGCTGGTGACATCTAGGAAAAAATGGTTTTTCTTGTCATCAGTCAATCTTATTGAAACAAGGAGATTTTAGAAGTCAGGCGGTAGATGTGTGTAATGTGACCATTTTGATCAGTACTGAAGCTGTTTACTGGATTTCTCAATCTCCCTTAAAAACAATGCAAGGACAATGTGGTAATTTAATGAATTTGCAGCTTTGAAAAGATATTGACTTCAAATCATTATCAACTTGAGCTTTACAGTAAAAATTTTCATTTTATGTTCTCATTCCTACTGCTACTATTTTATCCTTTTTTATGTTGGCGGTATTGTTATCTTCTTTACATAAGAAAAAGCTTTCTGCTTACTTAAACAGATGGCAACATCATTTATGAAACATTATACAATATATATCATAAAAATAGTACGTATTTTATACAATAATTACTTATAAAAGATATGTATTATATCTGGATAAATTACTTTTCGACTTAAGTTTCGAGTTGTATAAAAAAATATTATTTCACGTAAGAATATACCAATAAAAGAGATTGAGAATAATAACATACATATGTATACATCCGATTATTCCGGATGTATTTATACATTTAACAAATATTATAATGTTATGAGTAAATATTAAATTATTTTAAATAAATAAATTAAACTTTCGTTTGAAAAAACTCTCGGGCTCGAGTCGGGTTCGGGTAAGGTATTCGGGAATGCGCCTCGGGCTTGGGCCGGGTCGATTCGGAGATTTTCGGGTGTAATTTTTAAATTTCGGCCCGTGCAGACAGACCTCTTGCAAGAGAAATAGCTAGGAAACTAGTAGACTCCACATATAGTTAAAGTAGAAAATGAAAGTAGGAATACAAAATAATTTAATAACCCATGTATACTTCAAAGGGAAATAAATGACAATTAACCAATTCTGTGCCGGGCGGGATTAGTATGGCCTTGTATGGAGGGCTGTGATTTTCTCTTAAGAAATAAAACCTTTTTGCACATAATATGTATATTAATAGTACACTGCACACATTTCCCCCCCCATAAATAGACGTCTCGGTCATAGAATGAGAAATAACTCCGTTTAGAATGTGATGAGAGTCATGCAGTAAAATCGGTTTGGGCCCAAACATGTAAGTTTTAATGATGAATAATTGAATTTTTTTTTATCAAATAGGCAGTTATCATATGGTGAAATAAAAATGATTCATGAATTTGTTTTTTTACTGTTTTTACACACCGGAAAATTAGAGTCATTTTCAAAATGCAAATAAATATTTAAAATAGTAATAAAACATTTTTTGTACTTATTCTACAATACATGAAGTGAATCAAAGTCATTTAAAATTATATGTGCTATGCGCTAATGTCCCGCACGCTAACGTCGCTGCACCAAATCAAAATATAAAACATCAAATTTGAATTGTTTTGTACTTTTCCATGAGTGTCGCTAACGACCCGGGTTTCGCCTTTCGGCATCTTCAGACATGTCATGTGCATGAACTGACAAAATTTAAACGATCCAAATTTGATATTGAAATTCCATCAATCACCCTCAGTCGAAATTCTTAATTATAAAAACATTGCATTGACAAGTAGCATGTCACCCGATTTCCAAAAACATTACATAAATGCAAATGGTTTCCATCGGCTGGTCCTTTGATATCCATTATGGCTATAAATCCTTCCAAGCGGTGAGTGAAATCCTCTAATTACGTGTGATAAGCTCTAAGCCACTGAAGCTCAGCATTTATGTGGTGACTTAATTATGGCCATCTTTTATGGGCACAATATAATAGTGATAGTTTTGTGTGAAACTCTGTATACAAATTACATAGTGCTAATTCAATTCCAGTCATTAATTATATATTATTTCTCGTAAAATTATCAGCCTTATTTGACGTCAGTATTAAATCATTATGAATAGTATCAATATAAACCATAAAAGGTTTGAATAATCAAAAGATTTTAGTTTAATATGAGAAGAAGTTACATTAGTGGATCAAACAATACTTAGCAAGAGTAAAAATGTTTTTGCTTAGCCATTAACTTTTTAACCCCGATGTTGACTATTGATTGACATCGTATAGATAACGCGCAGCTCCAAACTCAAATTGTAAAACTTGGTTCGAAAATTATTTTTTATTAATTTTCAAAAACCGTATTTATTGGCTTGCCGTATTTAGTTAAAGTTTGTAATGTGTCATAATGTGGTTTATTTTTCGGTATTTCGTTTTACCATGCTAATAAATACGCAGGCCCTGTTATATCAATCAATTTCTAAAATCGATTGAGGAGTTTCTGGAAGGAAAAATAATATATATATTAAATAGTGCAGAGCGTTAAGAAAATGCATAATTTTCTTTTTGATATATTATCACACATTTTTTTGGGAATATAATAGCTTTACTCTTATAAATCTGGAAGAAAATTTTCATATGTGAAGCATTTTTTTTATTTTGCATTCTAGCGACTCATTGTTTGTTCTCGTATTTAAATCTTCTGTTTTTTCTTTGTAGTTTTTGAACATCAATAATAATAATTCATATTCAAGTTGTCTTTTTTCTGATACATCCAACTTAAACATAATTTAGAAATATGCATTACTTAAATCATGTTAAGCGAATCTTGCCATATTGTAAGGAATTTGGTGTCTACAAAAGTATATTGTTTTTCAAATAAAATGAATACTAATTTTAGAATCGTTTATGAAAATCAGGCACGTAAATATAATTGCGAGAATTTTTAAATTTCAAAAAAACATGTCAAAAACAAAGCGCCAACGTTAATATATTATTTTCGTTTATATTTCGTTAATTTTAATATATTACAACGTTAATATTTGATATCTTACATATATGTTTTCTCATAAGGGAGAAACTTCATATGAGAAGTTAATACCAAAAGTTATCGTTTGACAAGCACGTTCTTTGGAGATCCGGACTTCATTAGTCTGAATTTCAGGATATTATGTAGTCATTCATGGTGGTATAACAGCAAAAGGCGTCTTTCACAATAGAAGGCAAATATCATATTATGATATTGCATATTTTATCAAATATTTTGTCTAGAAATAACTTAAAACTTTTAATGGTTTACATGTCTTAATCGGTTTCGTTATTGATCCTTGTAGTAAAACAGTAAAAACTAAAAATTTCTTAAACAATTGTTTTGATCATAAAATATCTTATATGTAAAACCGAAACGGCGTATGTATGTCTGTGGGTCTGTAATTCCCTTTTGCATTGTTGGTCATTAAGTTGCCATAAAAACGAATATGAAAGAAAATATGTTTGAATTTTTATAGGCGATGACATTTAGTCAAAATGTAATAAATTAGTCTTCTACTGAACTTTTCCCGGCTTTTATTATTAATAATAATGTTTATTATTTACTTGAAGGTATTATTTGACATTTCTTTGACAGCAAATTAGATTTTTTCCTTGAATTTGGACATTTTAATGGGCGAGAATGGGGCGGGGCTGTCATCAAATTAAATAAAGTTTGTGATTTTATTTTAACTCTATTTTGGATGTTAGATTTTGTGATATAATTATGTCGAATGATATAATATTAAATAATTATTGGTCGCTTAGTCCGAGCGACGCCGGGTAGCAATACTAGTTATTTATAAGAATTGAACGTTTTATATAATTGGTTGATTCATCGAAACGGTTTGATTGAATTGAAAAATTTGTCCTTACAAGCGTAAATTATTAAAAAAACAACGCTGTTTTCTTGCCCGCGAAAGGCCTATTTATATTTTTACAATCTCTTAGATTTACATAAATTACACTAAAAGTACACAACAATAGTCTTTTTTACGATAAGTTTATTTGAAGAGCAAATCTCTTCAACGATACTTTATCGGGTAGATTTATAAAAGAGAAACAATGAAGAATAGTAGAATTACAATTGGTAAACAATTTCTCCAATAAAAATAAACTTTAACTACAAAATGGCTATGATAATTGTTATTTCAATATAATGTTCAACTATTTCTAAAGCTTTTACGAAGTGAAGTTTTCAACTTTTATTTTTTTCTTCTACACGAAAAAAGCTCCGAACGTCAGTGGCTGTGTATACGCTAATGGTTATAATGAGCACGCCAGTTGACTAGAAAGGAGGGTTCAGAAGGCTTCGGACACCATTACCTCACATAAAGTCCGCAAACAGTTCGCCTTGAATGCAGAGCTTATCAGTATGTAGGTCGCGATCCAAAAAGCGATGGTTAATAATAGTGCACTCCATGATTAAGAGAAATTGTCAACATTGCTTGGATTATGTATTTCAGTTTGTGCAATGCAACTGAATTGTATCACGCAACCACACTTACAATATATTTCAACCAATAAACATGATTGCACAGATAGAAAAAAATACATTTTTCTTGGAACAAAGGCAATCAGAGCTGTGGAGTCGGAGTCAGAGTCTTTTGTCAAAGGAAATTTTGATAAGTTTGAACTATTTATTTTTGCATATACTACATATGTAAAATTTTGCTATTGACCGGATTGGTTTGTTGATATTTAATTGATTACACACAAATAGGAAAGGTATGAAAAAACGTGACGAAAATTAAACGTTTTTGAGTAGGAGTCGGGGTCGTGTTTTTGGTCAATGTTGGAGTTGGAGTCGTGTTTTTGGGAAATCCTGGAGTCGTAGTTAGAGTTGTGTTTTTATTAAAGGACTCCACAGCCCTAAAGATAATAAATAGTTTATATAGATGAAATACTACAAGTAATGTCGTAAAAATATGTTCTGAATCAGATCAATTGTCTATTTTAATTGGACTATAATAATCATTTAATCACGGATCTTTAAATAACTAGTTATATTATACACCAGCTGACAGTGTCATTTCTCAAAAATTTCTCTCTTTCTTTCACATAAACTTCATCTGTGTTTGCTATCACGCATCGTGCGCAAACGCAGTATTTTAAAGACACACAGTGAAAGTCAAGCATAGTATAATTATATGGTAATAAACGAAAAATAATGTGCTGTAATTTAAATAAAATATCTTTTTTAAATGAACGGATAAAAAATAGTAAAAAAACGGTCCATCATATATATTGCACTGCTTTGTAAAAAATCGTTCCTGTGTATTTAAAAAAAACAAATGCAGAATATGAACGATGCATCTTTAAGTTAAATTGAATATGATAATACCGAATTAAATTGTATGTTGTTCCAAATGTGTTAATACGTGGTTCCAAAGTTATTCAAAGCTTGACAAGGCCTGAAAAGAATCGTTGTTGAACTTTTCCCTCATGTTTGCTGAAGAATCGCGCTTCCACATTGGTCTCTCACTCTAATGACCTTTATTAGTATGCTTGTTAGCTTCGGATCTGAAATACCCTTTTTTATTGTCAGCTTTCATACCAAAAGAGCTTTTATCATCATTCCGTAAAACATCATTAGCCGTTTGTGTTCCACACCTTATATCCAAGCAAATATAATGTTTTCTTACTAAATTGTCTCTAACTTAAGCTGGAATGGTAACCCAAAAATGATTTACAAAAATACTAGTTGCATCCGTTATTATAAACAAAATCGCAAGAAAAATACATTGGTATAAATCTAGTAAAATAATAACTACCGGTCACGTGGCCGATTTGTAACACTTGAGAAATTGGTTTTCTTTATTTGTTTCCAAGACATGAGTTTCTGTGCTATTATAATATCCTTACACATAGGGTGTGATAATATTATATATATTATATTCTGTGGTCGATTGTCAACATCGTCGGCTTCGTTTGCTGTCTTAAACTCCTCCCACATTACAAACGACATCCTCAAATCCTCAAATCCTTATCCTATCCTTTTTATTCAAAAAGAGAGTTAGAACATCTTTTGTAGAGATAAACTCCATTATAAGACCAAATGCTTTTTTTCTTTTTAATTTGGAGCGAAAACTGTTTTAAATAATATATAGGTACCATATCAAGTACTAAAAAAATAGCGTGGGCGTAGAAAAAGCGCTTATTCGTATCCAAAAAACAAGCTGACAGACATTTTAAAGAAAATTAGTAATTTGGCCAGTAAGGTTACAAAAGCTTTTCAAATTGTGAAATAGAGAATAACGAACAAATGCCGAAGATTAGAAAAAAATCAATATATCCTTATATGTTGTGTTATTTTATAACATTGGTATTTTTTTTCCTTTTGGGAAATTTTCATGTACAAAAATCACATCGACAAATATAGCAGTAATTTTTTTTTACTTAATTTTAAATTTGTAAATCAACTGTTATTTTAAGTAAAGATAGCAACGGAAAATTTGTTTTTATTTTATCTCGCCCTCCTGAAACGTTTCGTAATGAAGCATACGACATTTTGGCTTTTCATTCTCAATATACACAGTGCTCAATTAATTAAAGTTGGCAGGTAAATATAAGCGCACCTTTGTTGATATGTGTCCATATTTGTTCATTCACTAGCGACGCGTTATGCGCATATATTCCTAGTTCAATTAATTATTCTGTTTTTATCTTTGATTCACCACAAAAATAACGAAGGCAAATCGGCGACATTCTGGAGAGTGATTTTTACGCGAGTGAGGCACGGCGACGGTGCATAAGGATTTCAAGCCCATTAGACGCTTTAATAACGAGATTAATAACTGACAATGGTCACTTAGTTTTTAAGCTTTTAAGTTGTAGTCAGTTAGTTGATAGTCCACTACATTTAACATTACAATTTTCTGCACACTAGACTAGAATTTCATCTCTGACAATATAACGTTTTAAATATCTTTGATTATTCCAAGTAGTATGTTACTTATTGTGACAAAATTTTCAGGTCGTTTTGCAGGCATCTTCGGACATACTATTGCAAAAGCTGATTTAGTAATCAAGCAAGATTGATTCACATATTCTAAAATGATGAATCACAAAAACGAATTTTTCCTTTTTACGGGAAGCAAGGAGGAGAGGCTTGAAACTTAACAAACAATAATTATACTACTAATGAGGTTAATATTTTAAAAATATTATCTAATGAGATACAATCAATTGGGAAGGGCTAAGAATATTGGAAATAAATTTAGCAGTGGCAAACAACCTGTCCTATTTAGGACTATTAATTAATAAAACTCCAAATAAAAAGTGGAAACATAAAGAGCCGTTTATATAAATGGTTCTGATCTTTGAAAAAATATTTGTGTTCATAGTACGGTAAAATGTGTTACGTGTATTTAAAATAGTGCCTATCCACCGAGAAGTGACAGTTAACACCTTACAAAGTGATTAATGATTATCGCTGTTACGTTGCAGAATATATTCTGAATTTATTGTTTCTTTTATTATACATACAGTAACACCAATATCCATACACCATACATTCCATATCATTCCTTAAAATATAGCTATTCAATATATAATTTGTTCATGGCCAATTCATCAGCCTACATTATTATACAACGGAATTTCTGCTTTATCGTAGACCCCATCGCTTGCATTAGTTCTTTTTATCAAGGTTTAATTGAATCATTGTATTCTCGTCGAAATGAACTATTGGGTATATAAAGTGGTGCGTTCTTTTTCCAAGTTGTTAATGGATTGTCAAACGTGCAACCCCATGTGTCTACTACGAAGGGTCAGAAGAGGAAAAAATAACAAGCTTTGAAAGCTCTTTATAAGCTCTTGGTCAGCGTTTTTCCTTTTAAGAAGAGGTAATAAAAGATAGGGGAAATATTGATAGAATAACATGCTTAGAAATAAATCCATGTTTGAATGATATTTAATAATAGCTAACGACTATATTGAAAAGTTATTTTGGTTTGATTTTAGAGTGACTATAAATATATATAAATTTTGCTAGCTATTAAACTAGTTAATATCTTTCTACCACAATGAATAATTTTATGCATTTTTAACAATCAAGAATACGTAATTTTTAACCATTCCAAAGTTATTCGGCGTTATCAAAATTCTTTTCCCAGAATGGCAGTCTATGACAAAACATTATGTAATGGTGGCTGTAGCTTCTTATGTAAATTGGTTCACATGTTGTACGTGCATACAATGCATCATTACAAGCGCAATTTCCTGTAGCTTTAGTGTATAACACACACATGTACTAGTGGGCACGCCCAACAAGACCTTAATTACGTTCTATGTGACTGTCCTCATGAGAATTCCGAACGAGCAGACCTGTTTGCCGCGGTCTGTCCTCACACGGGTCCAATAGGCCATTCTGACTTGATTAAAACCATGACTTACTTCATCGCTTTTAAAATTTTACCGATTTATTTGGGATCGATATAACCCCGATTATTCACTAGATTCAATAAGCTCTTCTTATACGACAGGCTCTTCGTAAACAGATTATACGTATGGTACTATATATCAGCTTGATTTACGTGTCTTAACTGGTCACTTAAATTAAAAAAAAACTATTTTTTTCAAGGGCATTAATGCATGATTCAAAATCAGTCCCGTGCAACTCTGCTCTGGTCATGAATGTCAGGGGTAGACACTTTTATCTGTCAATAGCGTTGTGAAAAGCTGCCATGAAACATTAGCTGTATAAACACAACGGAAGGTGGTGGGAAACCATTATTATAAAACACATTTACGTATTTAAAAAAGTATATATTTATAAATTATCGATACCTTGTACCAGCAACAATGGTATGAATCTTATTTCTATTGACAACGAACAAATCTATAATATACAATGTATATTGCTGAAAAGTTTTTTTTTCTTAGTGAGTATTTAGAAACATTTATCTTGCAGTATTTGATGGTTCAATGAAAATAAAGTCAACACAGCCATTAAAGATTACCAATTGGATACGGTGATTGGTTTCTTATAGATGCTTAAATATAGAAAGTACAATATCATTATATTAAGATGCAAGCCTCCTGTATGAAAAGATATGCAGCCTTGAATAAATAACGAGACGCCTCGGTTTTAAAGCAAAAAAATAAACAAAAAATGTGATAAAATGACACGTCGACTATTTTTGTATGCGGTATAATAAAAATACAATGCAGCTATTCGCTGGGTGGACTATTTCAAATCAGCTTGTTATTGTTGATTTTTCATCTCTGTTTTTATTGATGCTGATCAAATTTTAATTCGATTTTTTGCCATGATACTCAACGCTTAATATCTACCACTACACAGCTTCACAATTTCCTTTTGAACGTAGTCTATGATAATTTTTCAAAATTAGTACAAAGAGTATAAAAATAAATGCAGACATCTACTTGCTCTCCATAGGGTGCTTTTAAAAAAATAAAATCGTGTGTTGATGAAGGCGACCAACTTGGCATTATAGCTGACTTGTGGTTTTACCCGGCTTGGCGATGTATTTTTAATATGTAATATATTATTATAATGAATTAAAATATCTAAAAAATAATTTGAAAATATTTTCTCGTGATACACTTAAAATAAATTCGTTTGCCTTTTTAATAAATTTATTTAAACCGTACGGAAAAAGGATATTTAACACATTAAATCAGAAAAGAATTATGCACATCGGCCATTACAATATAATATAAAAGCATGGACAAAGCGTTTTGCGTCAGCGCGATTTTTTTTATTGAGATCACAATTCATAGTGATATTTATTTTTTTCTACACGATTGAGCTTGTATTTATTCAAAATATTTTTTCATGATTTCATCGATAATTGGTTACGAAGTACCGATGGATATATATTGTTTTACGATGTTAATATATTGTATGTATTGATAATGTATTTTTCTGGTTAGAACCTTTCCCGTATGCAAAGCGTATGACTAAAATAAGAAAATTGAATAAAACCTACACACGTATTTTTAGATTTCTATCTTCCAACTTTGTAGTGTTTTGAGAAAGTGTTGGAAAACTCAAATTTACATATAAGGGTTTTCACAAATAATAATTATATATTGTAACTCTTTTAAAGAAAACTAAAACTTTGCTCAATAAGTAATTCGGTGATGTTATAATAATGATAAACTGAGGTAAACTGTAAACTGTAAACATTTTAACTTTTCTACTTCTCTACAAGCAATATTTCTATTTTGACTTTTCCGAATAATAAGTAAATATTTTTAGTCAAACTAAGTTTAACAAACCAGCCTTTAAATAAATGTTATAATAAAGAATTAATATTTATAATTCAGAATAAGTATTTTAAGCTACTGTCACTCACTGAACAAAACCTGTTGAGATCTTATTATAAACTACTTTGAATTAAAGCTTAAGATGTAGGTTTATAAATATACATCCACTTCATTCAGTCAATTTAGACCTTTCGAATTTATCAGCATATTCAAGATTGATCTGCTAGCAGCTAGAGGTTCACACAATAAGCAATGGAATATTTTTTGTAAATAGAAAATAGTGGCAAAGATTCGTTTATATCTAAACCGATAAAAGTAATATTATTACTGTGGAAATTATTTTTCAGCAATGCAAATTTAAAATAATATCATTTTGTTTGGGGTGGTATCAAAATTTACACGTTGGTTATAAAGTGAGATTGTTTTTGCTGTCTTTACTGCGTCGGAAAAATGTATCACGTTTTCCAATGCAATTATTTGCGGTTGAAAAATTTTCATCGCGTCTGGAAAACAAAAAGCCACAAACCCAAATGCAGCTTTGCTCACCGAGCTGTTCGTAAATTTAATTTGAACCAATTAATGGCTGGAAAACTTTTAAGTCAATTTATCATTTTATTTTGTTGAACTTCTTATTAGTTTTTCTATTGCCCTACTTTTTGCTAATGACTTCATTTATCAGTTAAGTATTTAAGATTTTTTTATGCTCTAGATAATTATTTTATTATTTAACATTGTAATATTCTACCAAAACCACTAACGATCAACAACAACAGATCGAAGTGATTTGAGAACCATCTTTGTATATTCCGTTGGGTATTAACTAAATCTTATTGATTGTGACGTAAACCTGTAAATAATAATTTTATTTCTTCGGTTTGTTTGCTTACTTCAATATTAAGTATGATTGATATATCAATAATTTGGTAATATTATTATATCACAATCAGTCTCGAGGGTCTTCGAAGACTTACTCACAACAACCCACCAGGGTTTTCATTAATTTGGTATAAATATACAAAAGCATAAGAAAAGTTTGGAATTTTACTATACATTATAATGAAAGATTTATGTTTTATATACATTCTACCAAATAATTTTGAAGGAGAACTTGAGTCACCAATAGCCAAGTATAAATGATAATTAAAAAAAAGTTTGGTATATTTTTTACCACTTGTGATTGCGTTGTAAATACATAAATAGTGCCAATTCAATTAATTTATGAACGATAGTTAAAGGTTAGATGTGAAAGATTTAAATCAATCCCTTTTTGTCGCATGCCAAGTTCTTCTTCTTCAATCGTAATTTTGGTTACTAGGATAATTTTATTATCTTACTTGCCAATGACACACATGTAAACCCTCATTTAAAATAACTTCTGTTACGTATGTGCAAAACTTTTTCCTATAAATTTGTTTAAAAAAATCTCCACCGTGACAGTGACTTTCACTGCCGTGACCAGGAGTCGAACCTGGGTTACCACGGCCACAACGTGGGGTCCTAACCACTAGACGATCACGGCTATTGGAGATTGTGGGTATCGATCGAAACGCAAACTGTTTTGATGCGGCTGTTAAGCGGAGCATGAAAAATCTATAGCAGTTGTATTTGAAATAAAAAGAAAAGTACAAGTGGAACATTCACAGAGTCTTTTTGCTTGAGTAGTGACTATTGAAACATATTATAAATGTCAAATTAGAGAATAGCGAATATTGATCATATTTCGTTTCTTTCACTCGATCCAAATGTGCGTACTATATTTCAAATATATTATTAGTTAAAAATATTATCTACCTTATCAATACACTTTTCTCTTGATGTATTTCCATTATTTGAACCGAGTTGAAACTAAGTGAAGACAATAAAAATTGATTGAATTGTTTTAAGGATCAATAAAATATCTCGAGAATCATTGGCAGCGTTTAAAAGCAAGGTAAGGTTTTCATAATATTTGTGAGGAATGTAAATCAAGAAAAGACATTATGGTATAAAATAACATATAAAATTATCTTAAATCTAACGACAAAGAAAAATTCTTTACCAAGAGGTTTTTGCCAGTCATCTCACAATATTTACTTTGCTAATATGTCAATCAAATGTCGAATCTATCGTCTTACTAGGTAGAAAAAAACGGCATTTGGACGTATGCATTTGTACGGAATAATGTATTCTTGTGAAATTAATAACGACATGAGAAATAGAATTTGAATTACTTCTTCGTCTAATTATTATCTGCTTTTTGTATGTTGAATTATAAATTGAATTAATCTTTTAAATGAAATAGTTTATTAAGTCTAACCAATCTGAAATATTTCGCTTTTATGAAATAATAATTAAGCTTTCCGGAATTCAATATTTAATTTATAAAATCCTGGGTTATCTACGTTAAAACTTATTGGAATATTCAAGATTCTAAAAACTTTGTAGGTAATTAAATTATTTTTAAAATCGATCATTTTACGGAAATTGTGCTCAATAATAAAATTGGTTTAAAAGTTTGCTCGATACCAAACAAATTTATGCCGGACTAGATTTTAATTCGTAAAGACTCTTGCGACGGATTTGATAAACTCCCAAAGTTAACTGAATTGAATTTAGTTCGCAATAAATTTAAGCTGTCACGAGATTGGCCAATTTATTCGGTGCATTCATTGTTCAGAGAGATTAATTGTTCTCATTACAGATTTTTCTTGTGGATGCAATGCAAAGTCATTGTATAATATATCAGGAAAATGCAATTATTAAGTTATCATATCGATTTAGTACATTATACCACAGCTTCCTTTCATTCAATTCGAGAAATTACTTTACTTTATAACAACATTTTAAATGTTTTACACAGGAATCTGAATAACCAGTCGTTAATAATTTTGAATTTTTAGATCTTATCCTTTTTTAAATTTATATTGATATCAAATGCTTATTGTTTGTGCATAGAATATTTAATTATATTTATCGTGACAAGGAAAATCTTACTGTTTTCAATGTAGCATTTAAAGTTAAGCAGTCATTAAAGTGGTATAAAATAAATTTTCAAATAAAACCTCAGTCTATTATTTTGACATAAAAGCTAATTGTGCTTAATTAATGACGTTGGGAAGTTTTCATTTGTTGTGGTTGATTTTCGCATTGCTTCAAAAAGTCACTAGGTTTGTATTTCAATAGATTGTACCAGCGTATTGTAGCTGTTAAGTTTGATTGGTTTACAGCTCACTGAGAAATGTTCCGACGATAACATATGTATTCTAAGAATAGGTAAATTAAAAAATTATCTCTAAAAAATAAAAACAAACCATGTAGACATGGCGTCATTCAATTCATTTTTCTAAAATGTACCTGTACTTTTTTCAGAATTAAAAAATAGTGACTACTCACTCTCAATCTCTACCCTCTCTCCACTAACTCTCTCAATGCATACTTTTTGATGTTTACAAACATTATTCATATCTTCATATAACCTTTAACCTTAAAATAAATATCTTTATTTTTGAACAATTTTCTTAGCTGTTATGAAAACAAATTAGTTAAATGTTATCTTCGTAATATCACACATTGTTGCAATCAAAATAAAAACATGTTTCATAAATATTGTTGGTAAAACATAATGTTTTGTTAATAAAATTATATCTGAGTAAAAGCATAAAATAAATACTAAAAGAATTTATTTTCATGAAAATAAATAAATTTAGTTACAAATCAATTAAAACAATTTAACCGGATAAGAAATGAAAATTATCTAGTTAAGACTGAATATGAATGATTTATTATGGAAAAGAGGTTGTATACGACTTTAGGTTAGGGGATCAAGAATGTTTGTGCTATCCAATTTTTGTATTTTATCAAGTGTCATAGGCGTTTCACGAAGTTATCAGTCATGGATGAAAGTCTTTGGTACGCAGCTTTAAGCTTGTAGATTGAAGCGCGTGAAAATGCTTGGGTAAGCTCTATAGTTTCAAAAAGTTTACGGTGGTTGGATCATTAAACGTTGAGACGTGCTCCGATCCAGGGTGAAGTGATCAGTATCACTGGTATTGGCTCAGGGTCGCTCAAACCTTACAAAAAATAATGAAAACGTATTTCGTCTATTTGGCTAAAATAGCATATAATAGCATCACTCACAGATTTTTTCCGCAATTTTAAATAAAAAAATCTGGATGTATTTTTATGCGACACGCAGTATTTAAGAAAAATCACACTCAAACTGATGTTTGTAGGAATTGTGGCTTTTAGTTTATATTCATGAGCAATCCAATCTGCATTATTTAACACCAAGTTCTGAACTGTGTATAATATTGCAAGGCGTCATGTGTCATATCATCACGTGATTTTCATATCCAATATTTCATTTTATAATAACGATACAGCTATTGATGTTAAATATGCCATTTAATAAAACAAATCATTAACCTTGTACCTGTAAGACTATATATGGTAAATATACAAAGGGTAGTAAATGCTATAATGATGTGAACCAAACGTTAATAAGTGAACACAGGTTACACTTGCTTTCAATCTGTATTATATCTGACACACACACATTTATATGTATGTGTAAACTAAATAGCAGCCTTTAAGCTGGAATTGAGATACTTCATGGTAATAACTGTATTTGGATATTTAAAAATATTGCGAGTAAAAATCTGATATTAAATTTCCATCAAGCATCTTCAGAATGCATTTTAAATAATGAAAATACTTCTTTTAATATCATGCAAAAATTAAATGTACCACAGCTAAACACTATGATGATTGTATGTTTTCTGGAATTATTTTTTTGTCATTACGTATTTTTGTACCATATTTTCGATCGTGATGCTAAAAGTACAAAACTATATCATGAAAAGGAACGACCATATACTTGACGTGGGCGCTTAAAGTTTCAGCCCTGATCGAATATAAATAGTGTTTTATCCAACACTTTATTGTTTGAGAAAAGGTTTTCTGGGGAGGTAAACACAACTCGAAAGCTCTGAACGCTTCAAAGAACAATTTTCTACAAGAGATTCATCGAAAAAACTTCGTACTTAACTGAAAAATTGCTGTTCAGCCCAACCAATTAATTCTCAGAAAATATACTCTTATTGGGTTTCATTTAATCGATGTAAACAACCTTAATGGATAATACTTTATGTATTGTATTTAAAAAGTATATCATGAAAGATAAGTTGTTTATGTTGATGATTTTCATTTAAAGAATCATCTATATCAGGGTTGGCTGTAATTTGGTCCTCAATATAATGGCCGTTTGTGGTGATTATTATAATCTGAAAATAAACCACGCAGATATTATTAAACTTAATACCATTTCAGAATAAGGTTGAAACTAAAAATCTGGCAAATTCTAATTGGCATAACGAATTATAATGGCCACTCTCAAGTATATTTAAGCAAATACAGATATAAGACAAATACAGATACAAGACAGAAGAAGATGCCACTATCAAGTAAATTTAAAATGCGCCTCAAACTATTGCTCCATAATTCTGTATCTGTATTTGATGAAAATCATACAAATAGTTGATATTAAATTTAAGTTTCATTATAGGCAAGTTAGTTTCAGGAGAAAATTGTCTATAGAGCAAGAAACAAACGACGCTACTTCGAAATATGATATATACATACGTCGAAGAATTGAATTAAAATAAATTAATTTATATTTTAAGATAAACTTAAATTTATCAACAATGCAGTGTGAAAACCAATCCAAATATAGGCCACATTGCTAGATATTTTGATAATTATAATATATTGAAGGTTTTTTTCACCCAAAGCTTTATGACTAGACAGTAGAGACTCCAATTCAAGTATCGAGTACTCGATACTCGAGTATTTACTCGTTCCTAGCTTATGAACACCTCTTTCCAAATTTTAATTACAAAAAATATATACAATATTTTACCACTGCATTGCCGAACGCGTCGATTTTGCGATCAGGTAATATTTTTTTAACGGTTATCCATTTAGTTGGCTCTAACTTTATAATGACGAGATTTTGTTGCAAGAGAAAAAATAAACCATTCAAAAATAGTCTTTTGATTTACCGCCAAGAAATGCATACATACATATGTGACAAAATAAATTCGGAGAATTTTGCATGCCTTTACTGGTAATCAGGGGTAATCAAGTAAATTCAATTAATTATTATTTAATATATTATATATTTAATATTTTATTAATTAATATACATATTACTTTATCCCGATAAATAAATAATATTATAATCTATAAAAAAAACGATCCGGAAATTCTACCGCGGCACACCGTGGTGGGAAACGGATAAATTTAAAGTAGTGTGCATATATGTATATAATCTCGTAGATAAACAAATTTATAATGCAAATATTAATTGTAGTAAAATAGTTTTTGATAAATTGCATTTTACGCGAACAATTTTGGGAAACCCACCTCGCATCATTTATTTTCATTTTATATTTATCCTAATAGTATATTGCTGAAAATATCATTCTTTTACTGCCTAAATTCATGGCTCGACCCACGACTACAAGTTTTACTACTAACGATAGCGAAGGAGTTTATTCAACTACGGGAATAATTAAAAATAAAACAATTCTTAAATTTGAAACATTTAATTCTTTGTTATTTTTAAAATATGTTTTATGTAAAATGAATTAAATGTATCAATGAAATTAAATAAGCTTATTTATCACCTATTTATTTAAAAAATGTGAATTAATAGAATATATTTTGGTACATCTGAAACTACTCGAGTATATTTTTAACTTTTAATACTCGACACTCGAGTAGTTGAAATGACGAGTAATTGGAGTCCCTACTAGACAGCTAGCTACCTTGCTTATCCCTCCGAGACTATTTATGACGAAGCAAAACATCTCTCCGGTTGTATAATGTTCCCCTTTTGTCTATTAAATACATTATGTTCATGGTTTGTTTCCCAAGATGACGCTATCTCATAAGTTGGATGGATCCTTGGTCTAAGTTGAAGCTCTTACGTAGAAGAATCTGAAGAAAACATCCAAAATTATGACATTATTGTACTTTTAAAATTAGATGACGGCAATCTTTTGTAACTGTTAAAAGCACTACGGCTAAACGTGTGATATTTTAAAAATACTAATAAAATTGAAGCATTGGGAAAAGTCCAAGGGAAAAATAAACAGTATTTGAAAGAATAAACGAGAAAGAAACTCGCTAAGAAAACTACTGATTGAAAAACGTTATTTGTGTAACGGTTTATTAAAAGGATTTTGATTTTCTTAGAATTATAATAATGTAAAATGTACCGTTTCAGCAGTTTGGTTACTATCTGCAAAATATAATTATTATAGAATTGAAAGTGTAAAACAAATGTTATCATTTGAATTAAGGTCCTTTATTTGACAAACAATGCTCTTGTTATACATAAACAAAATTTAGCATAAAACCCATTACTTAAATTGAACTTTTTAATTTAAATTAGATTTGAACCCAATTTCTCAAGCCAAAATTCGAAAAACCACACCGTTCATCATTAATCACGTGACTAAATGCTCGTCACTGTTTTTAACATGTTTGTTTTGGCTAGATCTATGTTTTAAGCTTAAACTAAATGCAGCAGCTTAAAAATAAAAGAAAAACATTAAGTGTAAATAATTTCTTGCGATATTTCTTTTTGTCAGCGTCGCTTTTGAATAAGTATTTTATTTGCGTATTAAAAAACACAATTTCACGATAATTTGTAAATGCTTTAAATAATACCCAAATATTCGATGGTTGCACTGTCAAAATTTATGTATATTGTATACAATAATTAAAAAGTGATTGTTTTTAAAATGTTCGTTATAAATGAAATACTTTTTTATAATATATAAAGCATGCTATAGTAAAATTTCCTAATAATTAACAAAATTGTTTTAAATACCTTTACACGAGGGATCCATTATTAAGTTATAATTTGGTGGATTGTTTTTCTTCATAAGTTGAAAACGTTCCCAACGTGGAACCGGCCCCGACTATTTAATTTAAAGCGTCTACATGGATATAATATCTTACAATCAAAGCATTCGTCATTTTATACAATAATAGATCGGCATTTATTTTTCTCAGAATAAAGACGAATTTGTTCAGTAGGTATATGTTTAGTCAATAATCATACCCATTTAACATAACACGGTTTCATGTTTGAACTATTATAACTGTATTTATTTAACGAAACCTAATCTTTAATCAAATTTCAAATGTTTCTTTCGACAGGAAGGTCTTTACAAAAAAATCACCAAGCAAATGAGGCGGTAAGAACTGTTTACTATCAAATTAATCGACTTATCTTTTTCATTTGTTAATTTGTTAATGAAAAATCAACATGTAAATATAATACCTAGAAAAAAACAGATGTGAAATGTCATACTTGATCGAAGCAAAAATTAATGAAATGGCTTTTTAATTTACCCAGAAATTATTTTGTGGTAAACGCCATTAGTTTAATCCTATGCAATAACATAACTTTTTATCATGGTTATCCTTAGTTATCGTATGTTTTAAATTGATTTGTCATATAAAAGCATTGCCTGATTTATTTGATATACCAATATTGCACGATCATAGAGCACTTATCACTAAAAACCAATCAAAAATATCAAACGAAGCGTTATGATTTGAGCTCTCCGTCGGAAAATTCAAATAACACGTTCACACTCGATATGAACATTACAACTCTTGAATATTTGGATAATAAATTACATAACCTTTTTGGATATGTTATATAATATAATACTTTACTTACAAGACTGGATGAAAGCTGTAATATTGTATAAAGATATTCATTGAGTTGTCACATATCCCTAAAATTGTCAACATTATATTTATATCCAAAGTAAAATATATATAATACAGGCAAATATTTATTGTTTCTCCAATAATAAAATAAAGTTATTGAATATTATTTGAGCATAGGATTTTTTATGATTGACATTTATTTTAGCCGCGGTCACACCTTGTATTGAAAACACGGTCATGTAATGGTGTATGGATGGATATTAGCCATGACTGAGCTTAGTTATGTACTTGGCCACATACTTCTTTCGGATTATCCGATGCCAAAGTGCGAGTTGAGCCATGTCTAAAATGTTGAGTAATTGTGGACACGATTTGATTCTTCTTCCAAAATGCACTAGTATGCTTGGAGTAGGTTAAATAAATTGATTTTTCAATCTTTTTCATGCATTTGTGTCCGAATGTATAGGTGGACGTCTGCAACGTATAAAATTCCGTCCCGCCCATAAAATCTTAAAAATGACCTACCAAGAGCGATTAACTTACCACTGGTCCTGCTTTAGTCCCATTCTACCATAATTCAATATTTGAAAAAAAGAGAGACTAAGCAAATGAATAACAAGTAGTTTTCGTAGAACAACTTCTATTAATTTCAGCTCCGTTAGGAAATAAAATATTCCACATTAAGTGCGGACATGGTCACCAAAATCACCATCCAATTATTCCACGAAAAACGTCTTGCCTTAAAAGCAAAATACTCTTAATGTTAATCAGCCATTATTCAGTTAGTAAAAAATAAAATAAATCTTATAGCTATTTCAACATCACACTATCTCTATAACTAATATGCGAGAAAACATAGAGAAAGGAGAATAATGGTTTTAAATTAAAATTGTAGATTTATATTCACTATGTACCGCCCATTTTCAATTCAAAAGGGAATGTGGGAACAGTACATCCTTTTCATCACTAGATTACCAGATTTAAGTGTGTTGATACGTCGGCCATTCATCGCAGCTACCACGTAGATTCATTACAATCTGCCGTAGAATAAATACAACCAACACAACACTGCATTCTTCTTTACAACACGATTAAATTACTATGTTAAAACTTTTATTTAGAAGCACGTATCTTGAATTTTATGAAACCAGTCAGTTAAAACAATAAATAAACTAGTTCAACAAAAGTAATCTAAACTTGTGTTGCGAAATTATTTCGAGCCAGACGTCTGACAGATGAAAATTTTGAAAACCTATTGTCTTTTGTTTTGCTTTTATTTTCAACGTTGTATAAGCTGTCTGCAATTCAAATTTGGAATTCATTTTTATCACATTGGAAAATTTCAATGCTTTATAGTGATCGCTATATTAGTCGAGGTTAAAAGTTATAATCTATTGAAGTGAAAGTAGATTTTAAATAAAAATGCGGTTCTTTAAAAATTTGTGAGCAAATAAATGAAATAATAATCCTTTTTCAATTCACTTATCACCCATTTTCAACCAACTTAGTATAGTTGTGGCAATACGTAAGATAGTTTATAATACTTACAGCTACAATGTTCTTTATCTGGATGCAGTATGTTTGTTCAGGTTGAATAAAATCTGCACTTCACTAAATCGTGGATTCTTGAATTTTTAACCCTTATTTTTTCCCTGATTCTCCGTTGCTTATACCGTGATGATTAGTTAACTAATTGCTAAGTTTCATTCGAGGTGGATTTGATTACACATAAATATGATTACAGATTTTGGCTATATATTCAAGTATCATCAGTACTGGTTTGTTGATGAATGTAAAAAATATTGACTTGGCCCTTGCAGCACTGGTTTGCCCCGGGACCCAGTATTACAATATTGGAAACAAAGCCACATCGAGCGTTGAATGAACATTTTTTTAATATGAAAAAATTCTCGGAAAATATTTCCAACGGGTGTCATTATATTGAACGGCGTTTTATTCAGCGAGCATCGAATCTAAAAAGAGGTTGCAGCGAGGCTCATCTACAATATTGACAGATACCAACATTAATGAACTAGCCTTTTTGGTGTCATTTTTTTCGCCTATTTGAAAATCAATCTTCTATACTTTTGACTATTTGTATTATGACATATTGAAATAACAGTTTTTATTTATTATTGCCGTATTGCCGTATTGCGTTACCAATAAAACGGACTATTTATGTTTTTGATCGTTTTTATATATTTTACAATACTGAACCAAAGCAAGCGTAGTTCAACCTTCTATAAGGGCATATTTTTGCAATATTAGAATGTTTCAATAAACTACTATCATTTAAATATAGCATTACCGAGATACCTTTTACTTTTGAATTCTGAGCTGTAAAACCATTTATCATTTTTCATATTGAAACAAACATATTATACATTATTATACTAATTCATTTTACACAAAATATTAGTCGACTGCATTAGTATTTACACAGTTTGAAAATGTCGCTAAGATATTCATTAATTAAGTATATTTTCTTTTGAGTTTGCTTCCTATTGTCTATTATTCTCTCCACAGTACAACAAAACATTTTCACCACTTTTGTCTCATCTTAAGATAAGTTAAATGATCAATTCTGGCCAGAAATTGTTTGTAATGAGGCAATTAGCTACAAAAGTTTACTTAGACTTGGTTTGAAAGAGTGATTCAAATGTAAGCACGTAGACTTTCTCCCAGAAAATTAAGTATGTACATAGCCAACTATTTAATTTCTTTTGGGTGTTTTTCTTAAGCGTTGGTTATCTTCTCAGTATTGTAGTGGATTACTTCCGCTGAATAATAAATTATCGAAACATAAAAGAAACCAGGTTTCACATTAAATATCATCGAAGTTATAATACTTACATTGATAATAAAAAAGCAGCATTTCATTGTTATCAGTTAAATGTTTGTATGAATTAAAATTTTGAAATTTAATTAAATAATAAGTTAATAAACAATGAAGTGATTCCAAGCCAGTTATATAATCGCAATATTTCCAACCAATACGAAACACTCCCAATGTTTTAATCTTAATTATGTTATGTATATTTTACACCAGATTTTGTTTCTTAAATAATAATCAATCTGAAGTGATAACTCGTGTTAACCAAGCAGAAAGTTGGTGGCGAAATTGTTTTGAAGTGTTTGTTCACGCTCTGATTAACATTGAATAAGCAATGTTAAATTGTTTATTATTTTGACAATGCACAGTTCTCCAGCAGCCGTGATCGTCTAGTGGTTAGGACCCCACGTTGTGGCCGTGGTAACCCAGGTTCGACTCCTGGTCACGGCAGTGACAGTCACTGTCACGGTGGAGATTTTTTGTAGAAAAAAAGAAGAATAAAATTGGTTGATATTTTTCATTTATGCTACACAAATCAATAGTTATGCATGTTGAGAAAGTATAATTGGCATATAAGTATATGCATATCATGTCTTGGTGCTAGAAGAACCGTCTCATTTCCTAACCAAACTCATTTCTCTCTGCTTTAAAAGAGAGCCAGGAAACTTTAGTAGTGAAAAATAATGGTTGAAGCAAAGTCAAAATTTGACTAATTGTTACCTTTATTCAAGCATTCTTTCCAATAGATGGAAGAAATTTTTCATGGCATAATAATTTCACAAAACAGCAGCTCAATAATATTCGGAGTCTGATTTTTTATTGATAGTGCATTTCTTCTAGAAAATAACTTCCAAGACAAGTGGTTGGCTACAGTATTTTTAATACTCGGGAAACTTTTTTCATAAATAATCTGCGATTAAAAAACTTTTAACTAGAAAATCTACAATGTGTCCAATTCCGTATTTATGTGTTGTTTTACAAACAACATCCACTCTATAAGACGAATAAACTTTTTCCATCTTTTTCACGCGATAAAGAGGGAAAAAGAAAGTTTAATACAATCTCATTTGAAACAGAATGTTTTAAAACAACATTCCGAAAGTTAAATAATACATTTCAATGAATGAATGAATCCAATTTTATCTATACAATTTTCACATTATTAAAACTTTTATAAGACTTCAGTCTACTACGTTTTTAGTATATGGTATATTTATTTAATCTTGTGAAAAATGAAAAAGAAAAAGAAAAATTCGCCGCCTAATATTATTGTGTTTTTGAAAACAGTACCGTTGTTTACTTGAGGTAGTTGATCATCAAGTGTGTATTCGAACAAATACCCTTGAGGACATTAGAGTAAATAGAATTGCAATGAATATTCTGAGAAAAACATTTAAAATACTTGAACACACACGTTCTCAATAGAATGAAATAAATCCTTCATTCATGTTTACAAAGCTTTGCGTAGGTACTAAATAATACAATTTCATTTCACATGTTTTCACGATTTGTAAATATTTTCTTCAACTTCTTTAGCGAAAATATTATTATGTTAACAGAAAAAGCCTGAAGAAAATATTACACTTACGCACTCTTCTGTTTGATTTGAAAATGGAATAGAAAAATATTTATTATTTCGGTTGTAAGTATGAAGGGTCTACTTCAATAGAGTCACCGCTAGAGACACCAATTCTAGTATCGAGTACTCGATACTCGAGTATTTTGAAGAATACTAGACTAATACTCGTACCTTATAAATGAAGATGTCTTTCCAAATTTCATTTACTTATTTAAAAAAAATATGAATATAATGTTTAACCGTTGCGTTTAACCGAGTCTTACGCGTGGATTTTAAAGCAAAACTTCGACCCAATCAAAAATTTGAGACGTTTAATTCCCTATTATTTTTGAAATATATGTATTATAAATTCAAATAAATGTTTAACAAAATAAAATAAGCCGATTTATTTATCTATATATATAAACAAATTTGAGTTAATAATAATCACTTTGGCATATCTGATATTACTCGAGTATTTAAAAAAATTACTACTCGATACTCGAGTAGTTGAGATTTAGAGTAATTGGAGTCTCTAGTCACCTCAATACGATTGATATTTATATATAAACTAGTATTGCTACCCGGCTTCGCTCGGACTAAGCGACCAATAATTATTTAATGTTATATCATTCCCAAAGAATTACAGACCCACATACATACATACATACATATATACGCCGTTTCGGTATTTCTAGTATTGCTACCCGGCTTCGCTCGGACTAAGCGACCAATAATTATTTAATGTTATATCATTCCCAAAGAATTACAGACCCACAGACATACATACATACGCCGTTTCGGTTTTATATATAAGATATCACTGTCTTTTTGTATTTCTTATCAGTTGATAATTTTCGCGATGAGCGATGTGAAATTTGGAATAAGTATTAAACATGTGTTATTAATTTTATTATAATGCCATTCCATCAAGTTTTGACTGTGAACACCTAAAAAGTGATAATATATATCTATCGAATAGTTTCATTCACGTTACCGTGTATTAAAAAAAGTTTCACATTTTTATTTTATACTCAGCATTGAATTGTTTTGAAAAATGTTTTGTAGTTGTATTGCAAAAGCATTGACACATTGATAGTGAACACCTTTAAAGGGACGATTGATATTTATTTAAATTATAAATTCAACAGCATACAATAATTACATTATTACACATTCATTTTCTGTTCAATATCATATTAAATCTTTAATTTGATTACAACAAACTGATGTGTTAATAAAACTCATTTTCAATATGTTGAAGCTTTATATAATTTTCTTTTTCAGAATTTAATTAACTAACAAAAAAAAACAGTTTCTAGAATATCATTTATTTTATATCAATGTTTTTATTGTTTTACATTGTTGCTACTGCAGCTTGCATTTTGATGGCTGCCTAATGAAAAAGTTTCTTTTGTTGAAAGTTTGTTGTTCTTTAATAATTATACACGACAAAGTACGTAAAGTGAAACCCTTAAGTCTACTTGGCGATTGAGCACAATCCTAAAGGTAAAATGATTATGCGCAGCCGAGTTCGTCCTGTTTCGATTTTGTTTCTGACAACAAAGTAAAATAGAGTTACAACTATGACGAGCGTACTATTTAAATGGTAATCTGTACTGCCAGTACTGTATGTCAAATTACCAGCTCTGTAAGGCATGACAATCTAAATAAAAAATGTTCTTTTTAATCCTGAAAATTACTCAAAATAAAAAGTAGAAAAACAAAGCATCGTTTTCTTAAATAAATATTATTTCTTGTTCAAATAAATAAAACACATGCCATAGCTTTTTTTCCACATAGAGATTTCTCTCACCACGACCTATATCGGATATTGCCAGTTATATGACTTATAATCTATTAATTAAATTTAAAAAATAAGTATTTTGCCAAACAGCCACATGCCAAATACTTTTTAAATATGAAATTCGTACGAGATAAATTTGATGATACATTTTATGAATCAGTCAAGAACAACTCTACGAAAAATAGTAAACACCTATGTCCAAGACCTCTTTTTAAATTTAAATCTGACCTTGCTGGGACTTGATTGCTAGGGCAAAACTCTTGTCACTAGACCACAGAGACCGACGAGCTTTTCAGAGAAAGTCACGAGAAATCAACTCAAGCAGAAAAGATATCGCATGTTTCTATGGTGTAAACGGCCAACCCAAAGTAGAAATAAATAAATATTTTTATGAAATTTCGTAAATTTAAGTCATATGGTTATGATATTCAAAGGAAAAGTCTGAAACTTTGTTTCAGTATTTTAAATTTGAATTTCTACCGTTTGATATTCAAGAATGGTACTTCTTTGTTGCAAAAGCAATTGTATGTAATGTTTCAAATTATTTTTGAAGCCGTCGTAATAATAAGAAATATTAGTCGCTGTCCGAATTTACATAGAAATAATCACGGAAAAGAATAAAAACGCTGTTTTTGATTAAGAGAGTCGTTGTAATTTGTTTTCGTTTTGCTTTTACGCCTGATTACTATCTGCGAAAAGGCCCGTGACGAAATTATTTACGAAGAGCTAGGTAAATGAAATTGAAAAAACAATTATTCTTATTCGAAAAATAATTTTCAATTATGATTAACAGTTATTAAAGTATTCAGAACAAAGGTATAAAGTTAATCACTTTTAAGGTGTTCACTGTCAATACTTGGCGGAAAAGCATTATAATAAAAATAATAATACATTTTTAGTACTTTTTCCAAATAAAATTTATTTGATCAGGACCGGTTTCACTCATGGCGAGCATTGTCAACTGATTCAAGTCACGTTTATTTAGATGAGCATACGAGTCGCCGTCCGCTTTCCTAAAACTAGATACATATATCTCGGGTTCAAGATAAATAATCAATCGAAACAAGGGTGTTTTTTAGGTATGTACATATATACATATGTATATTAAATATTGGTCGATACTAGAGACTCCAATTCGAGTATCGAGTACTCGATACTCGAGTATACTCGTTCATTTTCCAAGTACTCGATACTCGAGTCATTTGAAATATACTCGAGTAATACTCGTTTTAGTCATAATCGTCGAAAGTTTTTTCTACTGCGAGAATTTTAAAAACAAAACTTCAAACCAATTTAAAATTTGAGTCGTTTTATTCTCTATTATTGTTGGAATATATGTTGAATAAATGGAAATAAATGTTTTAATGATATTCAATAAGTTTCTTTATTTATTTGTCATATATAAATATACACAAATTCGAATTAAAATATATATATTGGTTCATCTGAAACTACTCGAGTATACTCGAGTACTCGAGTATTTTGAAATTTTACTACTCGATACCCGAGTAGTTGAGATGTCGAGTAATTGGAGTCTCTAGTCGATACCACTGATGTAATCGTAATATTTCCGATAGCTATTCAATAATTCATACAATAAGAGTACTAATTTTCTTATTTTTTACATAGTAGTTTACCTCGCTCAAGTTTACTGTTCTCTACTTGTGTTATTGAAAAACAAATAAACCATTTAAATACAAAAGTGACGATTGCAAAATTCATCCGAAATTAATTGTTTTTTAAACGTACAGTTGAAAATACAAGAATTGAACAACCACGAAGCTGTCCTCATAGTGCCAGATATTTTTTTATCAATTTTGCACTGGATAAATTAACAATTTTGTAGAGCTTTGTCATAGTTAACTCGAAAATTTCAATTTAATTTTCTACGAGCGTCATGTTTCAACCGGTAAAGCGATTTTGTGATCTTATCATATTGTGTAATTTCCACAGTTAAAAAAACCAGTCCAAAGCTTCATTAGAAATTTCAATAATTCAATGACTGTAACAGACCACCTCTAGCAGTCCACCAAAAGCCAATAATATTTGATTTGTGCTACCAAACTATATGTGTAAGATCTCACTGGTATCCTTAATAAAGTATCTATCTCTCATGTAAATTATTCTTCCAAACGGTGACATTATTTCTGTTCACTATAAAAAATGTAACGCGAAAAGGGTGAAAAATATTCACTGCGCCTAAAACACGTGTAATGAATTAATTTACTTACTTCATAAATCCCCATTCACATAATTAGGGAGTTTCCTTACTTCCTGAATAATTTAGTGTATGGGATCGTGGGTAGGTAGGTATTTCCATGTTAACGATAATAATTTGGGAAGGATTTATGATGCTTTAACAAAAAGGGGAGTCTTATCAGAGAGACATAAATTTACTGTGAGATAAAAACATTCCGCTCACTTTAATTTATTTTTTCGTTGAAAGTAGCACAACTGTAGTAATATTTAATGCTAAATATATGAAAACATAAGCGCCGCAAAACCAAAATTTGCTTCTTTTAGTTAAAAAAAAATCAATTCTCACCCCATTCATCCGTGGTATTGAGTCTGATTTATGTCAGTTCTGTTGGCAAGTGGTCAACACTCTGGAATGTTTCCTACTCATTTACAACTGTCTTAAGTTTGAGTCCCTGAACGGATACATTCATAAATTTTCGTGCGTTTTATGAATTTGTGTTTAAAGTCATAGATTTTTTTTAATAAAAGATTCTACTCTCATCCATGCAATCCTAAAAAACAAGATTAAACGGAGGTAGCTCGCCAAGCTCTTTCCTGTCCCGGAAAACATTCTCCGAAAAAGTTAAGTTTAATAATAATGAAAAGAAAACAGTTCTCACAAAAACAAATGGTTTTTTGAAAGGTAACATAATGAACTCATTGAATTACAATATTTGCCTTTTATCGATGAATTGCAAAATTAGTAAATTAAAATGACTTTTTGGGGTTTCCAACTATTGGTCGTTTTTGGCGAACGCTCAAGAGTACCGACCACTTGACTACGTGTCTCATGGAATGGTTTCAAGCTTTTCAATTATTAAAAAAAAACCTAAAAAAGAAGCAATAAGAAATCATATTATCAGATAATTACCACAAAAGTATTCTGGTAACATTAATATGTTGTGCATTTAATATGGATATTACCAACAAGTGTGCAGCCACTGTGTTATTGTGAGTCACTTTAAGTTTGTAAGATGATATTATCTTAAATATTTTTTTTTCAAGAATACCCTATAGTTTTGAATAAAGTCCTTGTTTTATGTATTTTATAGCAACGCTTAAATCAAGCCATTACTTTAGTTTAACACATTAGTTACGAAGTGTCCCAAAGGAATTATTTCTCTTTATTTTTTCGTTTTTGTTTATATATATTTCGTAATTTAGCGTTCTCATTTAGACGTTTTGCAGGTCCCTTTGAGACTTACAATAATAGTTACTATACTTTATTCTCAGGTATTATAAATAAAAGACATACATCTTATCATCAATGGCATAATGATATAATAGGCATAGTTCTAAAAGTATTTTTAATCATGGAAGATATTTCTGTTCAAAATAGTGTTTTACGTAACTACTTGTAAGTCAATAAATTAACCTCTTCTTTTAGATAAAGGGCTAACGTACATGTGTGCGGTTAGTGGGCATAGTTGTACATAATCAGATAAGTTGGATGGGAGACTATCATTGAAATTCATGTCTTTGGATACAATCGATAAAATAATAATCTTGGGTGATACGATGCACAAAACCCGCAGAAATATAATTATAATATTCATTTATTTGAAAAAAAAACTCAAAAATTATTACTATTGAATGAAGGCGTTTCATTAAATTTGGATATTGTTTGAAATATTTCGGTGAATTTTAAGGTAGATATTGCTTAAATTTAAATCGTTTAAATGTCGTAATTTTCTATTAGTTTTGTCACTAACGAACGGGTTTAGTTTTTCTGCATCTTCATGTATTTCATCCAACCGCCAGCCTATCGTTTGTAATATATTATATTTCAAAATAAAAGTAGTATCACTAAGTCTTAAGATTCTTTGCAATTTAAATTAATTAGCTGGTTAGTTACCATTATCCTAGTAAGCTTTTGACTAATTTTAAACCAATTTTAAGCTAGTGATATTTTATACTTTCGATGAATTCGGCGGTTTGAACACCGTGCAAGTTCATACTAAAGAAAAATAAAAATAACTTTGATTATTCCACGTATTGTGCTACTAATTGTGACACAATTCGTGGAATAATCAAAGTTATTTTAAGTTTTATATTAGTGATATTCTATTCAATAAATTAAATTCATTTTATAGTCTTACTTTCACATTTATATTCTTATACTTCCACATGTTGGTATATTATTTTATTATACTACGTTCACATATGTTGATAATGCTCGCGATTAATACAACCGGCCCTGATCTTTATCGGAGTAAATATATGTGTTGGTGGAAGTAATAATATAAAATAATGCCTTACCACCAAGAAATGACAGTTGCCAGTGACAGACTAGTGATTATTGCCTGTAGTAATTTTTATTTAACTTAAAGTAGATCGTGAAATGATTAGAAGTCGATCGCTAGTGATTTGTAATTTGTTTCAAAATTCAGCTTAGTGCGCTGGTTCTTGAAATGAGACTTTGAGTGTTTTACGAAAATCTTGCTATTTCCGGCGAAAACGTTACAAAAATAAAGCCCTTCAGACTGTTATATATATAAGTTTTCCAAGTAATAAAATTTTCATGTTTTTATTTGAAAAGTAAAAACAAATAAACATATATATTACGGACAGATACTGTTATATTTTGCATTAATTATAATAATAATTTCATCATGACCACACGAGTAACTATTATATAAACAGCAATAAACTTGACTTAATAATTTTGGGCGTGGTTAAGCATTCTAATCCTATTCAACCTAGACCGTTAGTACTATGAATTGTATACAGTGATGCTGAACATTTAACTCATGGGACCGATTTTAAAATGATCAATAGTTAAAGCACATCTCATTTTATGAGCGATGGGATATTTAATGAATATACCACTGCTTAACAGTTTGTAAATTAGAAGGTTAATGGATTTTCATAATTTATTTTAAGCGACGAAAAAGTTAATCACATCATATATGTTTTCTATACAGCTACGGCTAATATATAGTTATACAAATCGTTTTATCAAGAGGCAAGATTTTGGAGAATTTATTTACTTTACTTACTTTTGAAAAAGAACTGGAATTTCAATATCAAATTTAAATTGTTTGAATTTTGTACTTTTCCATGAGTTTTGTCGCTAACGACCCGGGTTTCGCCTTTAGGCACTTTCAGTCAGTTCAAGGTCATCCGTGCACTTGAAATGCCTGAAGATGCCGAAAGGCGAAACCCGGTTCGTTAGCGACAAAACTCATGGAAAAGTACAAAATTCAAACAATTCAAATTTGATAGTTTTAAGGAATTGATTATTCGATGAGGTGCATTTGAATCTGACACTCAACGTTCGATTGATCGTATGGGAATTTAAATTATGTAAGTTTAATGAAAATGATATTTTTTATACGTGCAACATAATGCTGTACCCGCTACCATCCACAATGGATTACGAACCAATAATGAGCGTTTCTAGAAACATATTAGTATTGAGCATTTCTTAATGATTACGAGGAATGTCTTTTAGCGTTGATTTGACTATTTTTAACTGAATGAAATGAAGATATTTTGAACTCGCTCTCCATATGACTGCAAAAAACTATAAATGTAATATGGCTAACGATCGCACCGTTTAGCTCTAGGCCGAACCGAGTAGAGTTACTATTCCTTATCATTGTCCGTCTCCAAACAATGCCATAGGATGTAATGAAAATCACATAACATATAAATATGGCGAATTAAAAGTAACCATTTTAGGGCTATCAATAAATTTTAAAAAAACCACAAGAAGATCGCGGAGTATCGGTTGCTCACCACTGATTCGCTACGTCATTCTGCAACTGAACTGGTTTACATTGCAAGTGAAAGTGACATTTCTTGGCACCAATATTATTGAATCAAATTACTTTATTTCTTTGAATTTGTATCAGCTTCGATAGCCGTGATCGTCTAGTGGTTAGGACCCCACGTTGTGGCCGTGGTAACCCAGGTTCGACTCCTGGTCACGGCAGTGTATAGCACTGTCATGGCGAAGCATACTTTTTGCTTTTTTTTTAAATTTATCTTCAAATATTATGCTATCCAACCAATTGATATGAAATTTCATTCTTTGTCCGAGAGAGTTGTCGTCATTTTCAATACATTTTTATCTACAGCCAACTTCTTTGCTTCCTCCAGCAAGCCATCCCAGCATCCGGTACCTCAGCCGAGTACACCATAATATGTATAACAGAGAATCTGGAAGGCAACGTGTGGCGACCATATACTCTGAAAGAAGAGCAGACTTCGTCAGTACATTTTTACAACTGCTAGCAGTGGTGGATCACCACATATGCGCAAGAGGCGCGCACTTGAGGCCTCCAAATCTTGGGGACCTCTGAAATAATAGATACAACCCACATGATATGTTTTGAAAACAGAAAAATATTTTTGACACATGTATTTGCTTTATTATATATTGCGATGTCACACCATAAAAAAATAGGATTTTGGTTGGTAGTAATATTAATACTTTCGATGGATTCGGCGGTAACTTTGTGGTATTTACTTAAGCAAACTTTGCGATAGTAAGTCCGAAGATGCCAATTAAAGAGGCGATACACGTGTCAAAATTTGTTACACATTTCGTGGAATAATCTAACTTATTTTATGTTTGTAATGTTGATTGACCGAAGGAGCATGAATCATGAATAACGGTGTGCGAATGAGCTAGGTAGTCATTCCGAATCGTTTCTAGTGAACTGCATAGAATATTTCACATTGTAAAAATTGGAAATTGAAGTAACGACTCACAATGAAATCAACATTGATAACGAAATATATGTGATTCGTCTAATCTCGAACAAGTTTTTCGACACCTATTTAACATTCGAATAAAGCTTCTAAATTGTATTGCGTATGGGGCCTCCCAAGTGCTTAATCTGCCACTGTCCGCTAGAGTTTTGTTTCGCGGTTTTTAAACTTCTAAACTTTGACTCAATACTGAAAAACCAATTGCGAAAACCACGATTTCCTGGATAGAAGCGATAAGAAAAGCCAACGAAATTATTTCATATGGTCAACAAACAAACAAAAAAATCAAATAAATACGGTACGTTTTCAATCTTGAATATAATCAAAAATATGTAAACATGAATGAATACCAAAGACTGACCTGACGACAAAAATAAACTAAAAATACCCTTGACGACTTCACAAATAAAATTTCTCTCGCCAATATCAGAATTGACAATGTTTTTCTGTGTGTGCGGATTTTTTCGTTGAAAAATATTGTCATAAAATTTATAAAGATACTCGTACTATCTGACCAGACAGATGTTCTTTTTTTAACGAGTCTCAGTCGCATTTTCCCTCGGAAGCAATAAAAAATGTTAGAAATTAATGTAATTTTTACGCAAAAATGTACGAATTCCGGGTCATAAATCAAATCTTAACAATGACTTTTACCCATAGAAATATGAAGCGAAAAATTCCCCTCACCATTTGTCTTTCTATTCAAAAGTTTCTTTCATATTATCTTCTTTTTATTCCGTTTCCAAATTTATA
Organism: Himalopsyche kuldschensis; assembly: GCA_028554975.1. Lineage (NCBI taxonomy): Eukaryota > Metazoa > Arthropoda > Insecta > Trichoptera > Rhyacophilidae > Himalopsyche > Himalopsyche kuldschensis. The sequence continues at coordinate 1,033,436 of JAHFWI010000074.1, forward strand.
ATTATGTAAAATGTATATGAATTTTTGTTCAATTCCAATTTATGATTCCCGATTGCTAATCATTCATTAGCTATTCAAACTTCAGATGAAAATGAACAGTATAATAATTAAAGAATTAAACACCCAAACCTCTTTTTGTGCGATTTTCAAGTTATGCGGATTTTTTCAACGCAATTTTTTTATTTTTTTAAATATATTTTTCAACGTTCATACGGAAAAATGTAGTTAAAAATCCAAATTTTTCACCTGTTTATTACAATGTGACCTTGAAAAGTGCGTCCTTTCACATGTTATGTTCCCATTTTAACTCATAACTTTTTGTGAGGTTTTCCGCGGAACGCATCTACCGCTTGAAATTTTTAAAATTGGTATACAAATATCTTATTGATATTCTTCAGTCCAATTTTATCGATATGCGTTTGAGTTTAGATTTCCAATATGTTCAAATTCTTTCATAACACTCAAAATACTCATGACGGTTTGATGAAGATTTTTGACTTTGTTTCTAGGAGCGGTTCCTTCATTTAAATTACAGTTCTTTGACAATAACTTTGATCTGAAAGGATTTCAGAAATGAGTCACTCAGTCCCTTATTCGATTCGTACTAGGTACTGCGTAATGAAAAAAAGTCGTTTCGACGCTTATTGGAGTCTTCGCGAGTCATCTGTATTCTCTTTTTGCCTATTATTGACAAAGCAGGTCTGAGTGGAAAATGTATTTATTAGTATGAGAAGAATGAGTAAAATATCAATGTATTCAAATAAATAGTCTTCAAATTAGTTAGTTAGTGGCTTTTGAAATAAGTCAAGTTTACTTCTAAATAAGGAGTATTTTAGGTTTTTTTTTGATAAATTTCATACGAACTTTTCGGTATAGATTATGATTTCATTTATGTGAAAGCAAAAAGACTTTGTTTAATTATTTTAATGCACTTTACAGATCAAATATCTCTCATAAAATAATCATGATTATAGAAAAAAATACTATATGTCAGCGGTTTCCAAACTGGGGGGGCGTGGGCTCTTGCCAGGGAAGGCACAAAAAATTATAACAATAATAAAATCATTAAAAATACCATCAATTTTATATGAAATAAATATTTGGAAAAAGGTGAAATTTTTTTTTTAAGGGTGGCTTGTCACACAAAGTTTGAAAACCGCTACTCTATGTGGAAATGGAAAAAAATGTAATGAAAAATATTTAAGAAAAAAATCCCTATAGTCACGTGGAAATCTAATTCTTTTGAAAGCGGAAATAATTATCTTCGAAACGGAATCGTTTATTATTTTGAACGAAATTTCAGAGACATTATGCGTTATTTATATTCTGTACATACAGCCAAGGAAAGTTTCTCAAATTATTTTAATAATAAAGATAGCAATTTGGTATGGATGTTAATTTTTATGAAAGATTTATAATGTGATGTTAATTTGCCATGTTTTCAAAAAATGGTATCTCCGCCATGACAGTGATCATTCACTGCCGTGACCAGGAGTCGAACCTGGGTTACCACGGCCACAACGTGGGGTCCTAACCACTAGACGATCACGGCTATTGGAGCGATTGAAACCGTGGCAATTTTACAGCAATATTATGTATGAAAAATGAATCAATTCATCTTAAACTTAAAAAATATTATTGATAACGATGAAGCGTCAAATATTTTTATAGGTAGAAATGTTCAAAATAAAAAAAAAATTGCTAGGCCATTATATTCCATATATTGTGCTATGAATTGAAAGTCTCTAGATTCTTCTAATAGAGGATAATTAAGTTTTCGTCGCATGCATTAATTTGTATAATCAAAATGTTATTTCAAGTATTTTTCAAGCCGTGTGGAATCTGATTACTAATAATTAAGCTTTTTTAAACGAGAACTGATTGTAAGTTTTTCTTTATTTTATAGTAAAATTGTTAAATCCCTCATTATAAAATATTTTCGTTTTTAAGATTTTTCTGTAAGGTGAATGAATTTTTGTGTACATGTGAAGTTTTTCGTACTCCAGGTTGACGACAAACAACTTCAATCCCACAACCTTTGACTTTTCCCTGTTGTTATCCCAAAAACCAACAAGATTTAATGTTGGAACAACTAAAAGGAACAAAAAGAAATAAATCACATTGAAATCCACAAAGAAAGAAAATGTAAAACTCAGGAATATTTAGCATATGGCATTTATCATTTTTTCTTCAATATATTAAAACTTCAAGTGAATATTAAACAATAAAGCATAGATTCTTTCAATACAAGAAGGAAAGATTTCGACGAATTCAACCTTTTTGTCAGATAGCATAAAATAAAGACGTGAAAATGGTTTTTTCTTCTTTAAAGAAAAACATTTTCATTCATCACGCAAATTTTCATTATAAAGGCTTTTACATATATGCTTGAGACAAACGTTATCGAGGGTTGTATCAAATGATATGTGAACTTAAAAAAATATATAATGCATCTATATATACCTGTCCTATGTATGTATGACATATATATGCCATCTATATACCATATAACAATGGCATGTATGTATATACCATAATAATATATCTGAAGAATACATAGTATTCCAAATGGTGCGTAAAAGACTTCAATGTAATAAAAATTTTCACCAATGGCATTACAGTTTATTTTTTAATATACGTCATTAACCATACATAGCCAAAACCTCTGATGATTATAAATTTGGTTTCTTGTGTAGTCCATTATACAGCTTATGATAACTATGATCAATTGTCCGAGTCTACTAGAATGATTATATGGCCCGCATCATATATATGGAAACAGTGTAAGCGATAGGGTTAGTTTTATTCGGGAAAAGGGTTGCAAAGTCACTGTGTAATTGGAAATGATAGATTTGGGAGAGTCAGATGGTAACCCTCGTGAAATACTTGATGGAATTATTTTCACTTTTTTATTCGTCTCAGCGGGTACAGAATTAGAGCAAATTTGAAGAATGGATAGATGCTCAGTTATGTATGATTTATTTCCTTATTTCACTCAATAATAGATGTGAAATGAATGGCTAACTTTACTCTAAATCTAAGAGACCGTCATTCGGTAGAATTAATATCACATTATGCTTTGATTTTTTAAAGTATTATTTACGTATTTATAATGTGAGAAAACCAACATGCAGTCGTTTCTACAAAATACAGATCGAAGAATACTGAGATACAATTTTTAAGTCAAAGTCTGTACCTGATAAAAAAGAATTTGGTATCGAATAAAAAACTATAATAATTTAAAACAAAATGATTAATAAATCTTTGCTTACTTTATCTATCATATAAATAATAATGCTTCACAATTATGTTTTCTTTGGAATCTCACAATTTGTGACAAAGTGATACACATTAATTTATGGAGGGGATGATAATTACATTCAATTATTTTATATGCTATTTATATAAAAAAGGAATTCTCAAGCTTTATTAAATACACGAGCATTATGTATGAATAATCACAGTAGTAATTCACAGAGGATTACGAAAGAACAATGACTAATGGCGGAATTAAAAATACGGCAAGAAGTATTATTCAAAGCACTTATTAATGAAAACTCAAACAGAAGATACTATACAACTGATTTAGGTACGAACAAAAAACCTCTACGTAATGGATGGAATTTTATCATGTTAAATAGGTTTGACTAACCCATTAGGCAGATTATTGTTCTTTGGGTCCATTATCATTAGAAATTTCTTAGAAATACGACGCACGTAGAGTAAAATTGGAGGTTGGCTCGAAACCGTGTTACAAAAGTTTGGTATTAATTGAATAAATTGTTATACATTCTCTCTGTTAGCCACAAGCACATTATCAACAAAGAGAACTTTAAAAAAATATGATTATGCGTGAGTAAAAGGAAAAGACACTGATTTAGAGACAGTTACATCTAATGTTGAAAATAATACAATAATAATTATTCACTGTTTTTTAAAAAGATATCCACTTCTTGGAGACTCTATACTTTTCAAGAGAGCTTAAAAACGGGTTTCACCAGTAATCGATTTAACCGATATTTAAACAGATTTTTTTTTTTCATTAACTTTGAAAGGGATACTTTGGCATTCTGATTTATTTGTTAAATATAAAATAGTATTGTTTTATAATGTTTTGTTTTAAGGTTTAGTGGAGATATGAACAAGATATCGTAACTAAATATCTTCGTATCCACTTCTACTATTGATTTCTCACTTTGAAACATAGCGTATATTACTATTTTGTATCTAGTGACGTTCATAACTCAAAACCAGGAAATATTTAGATACGTTTCTTTTATCCTAAGGGGCCGAAATAATTCTGAAACAGTTTATCTAAACTGAAATTTTCCGTCAAGACGGCTTGTTACTCAGTTGCTCCATCATCCTTTTTTGAAGATAGTAAGGATGTAAAGGATAGGACTAGGGCATGACTAGTGGTTATCGCTATGTTCAGTTTTGGAATCACATGGGTACCATCTGCAGCCGAAGTCAACTTTGTTAACACTACGAACCCGTCAAATCTAACCTAGTATTAATTTATTTTTTAAGTTGTTTGAGCGATTCCTTGTTATATGATAGCACTAATCCTTTACTGTTTAAGGTAGATAAGGCGCCAATGACGGGTTTAAGCAAAAATGCTTTAGATTAAAAAAATACAGTAATTTCCTTAACAAACCAGCGTTTTTAAATATTATATTCGGATCATTAAATAAATCTTCTCATTAATATACGCTACTATCTCAAAATCAGAACCTTTTCCCTTTTTTTCAAATACTTTAGACTTTAAGAGCACCATGCAATGTTAATAGTAAATATTTTGTTCGATAGATTATAATCTATATCAGGGGTCGGCAATCTACGGCCCGCGGGCCAAATCAGGCCCGCCGCCTGTTTTCAATCCGGCCCACGAGTTAATATTTGTTCACATGATTTTTTTACATGAAACAAAATTAAATAATATTTCCAATATATCCAATAGAAAATTATCTTTTTTTTTATCGAATTACCTATGTAAATATCTTTCTTTTTGGTACCTGGCCCGCCAAGTAAAACAATTTTCAGATTTGGCCCTTTCCCAAAAAAGTTTGCTGACCCCTGATATACACACAAAAGACTGCATCTTTAATAAAAAAACAACGTAAATAGCCACTCAGGGTCTCTTGAGTAAAAATTTAAAAGAACTTTTAGTTTGGCATTTTTCCAAAGCTTTTTCGCTAAAAACAAACTGATAAAGCTAACCAAATTCTTCAACTTACATGCAATAGCACACAAGTTTTTGTATAAGGCATTCGTAACCAATTTATATATTCAAAGTATAATTTCTAACCAACCATAAATTATCATAAGTAGCAAGCAAATCCATATTTCTTTTCATCATCTTTTAAGGTTCACTGTCAATACTTGGTGGAATAGCAGTATAATAAAAATTAAAACACATTTTTAGTACTGATTCTACACTGGTTAATAATGCTCGCGATGAGCGAAATCGGTCCTAACTTCTATAAATCAAATGTGGGATAAGTACTAAAAACATATTGTTTTTAATCAATATCATCAATAAAATATATTATAACAGGATGTTAATGGAAAGCTATTTTTTGGGAGTTGTTTTGTCTTCACACATTTTCAATGAATGATTTGGAAACTTTAATAATACGAAGAGGTCAATGTTATTGCAATGACTAAGCAAAACGAATATGAAGTCAGATATTTTTGCATTTTATTTTTATTTTGTAAAAAAGCATGTTTATTTAATAATCCGTGAAGAGCTAACAGTGTGGCTATATTTATCCTATTATAAATAGTTAACAAAAGATTTGTCTTGTAATATTACATTCATCTGTTCTTTTTTCTACCTCATGTTATTGTTATATCTATTTATATAATTTTGTTTCAATATTCTAACACAATACTCTAGTATAATAAATCGTTTCTTTTATTGTATTTTTCGGCTGTTTCCTGCATCGGATAAAATAATATGAACGTTTATCTAGCTATCCAAGGGCTTCAGACACCTGAAAGCCTCTGTAGCTTAGGCGGCCATTTTATGGCTTAGGCTGACATATTCGTTTGAGAAATATAAATCTCAAGTAATAAATCATATTATCGGATGATATTGCCATTAGTCAGAAATGATACTTTTCCCAGTTGTTCTCATACGGGATAAAATAGATAAATCACTTTCTTTAGTATTGTTGTACCTGCCTATTTTCGAGGTATTTTTATTCCATTATAATTGAAAATTTCGAATCTCTTACCGCCATCTGTTGAGATTAATCTGATGTATTCAACGCAGTCAAAGAAAGGTATTAGTATTGTATTGAAAATTAATCATAATGTTCAATAGACAATAGAGTATTGAAACTCACAATCAGTTAATGTTATGAATACTTAAATTGTTTTCTTATGGTACAAGAAAATATTTAAGAAAGAGATCTATTGAAATTGATTTACATATTTACTTGATTATATAGCTCTTTAGAATTATTTGGTATTTTCTATACTTTGGAGGGTTTGATATTAAGATATGAAATTACAATTAATATATATAATATTATATATCAATCGAATAGTTTCATTCATGACATCGTGGATTAACAAAGTATTACATTTTTATTTTATACTCAACGTTGAATTGCCTGTAATCATGTTTTGTGGCTCTTAATGAATTGTTCATTCGTTAATTATATTCGTTTGATATTTTTTCTCTTTGAATAAATGCGTATTTTTTTCACCTATTGTAAATCCACTAATAAACATGTCTTCTCTCACTTTTTGCGATACAACAAAAAAATTCAAAATCAACAGTAGTGTTACTCTATTTTTTATGTTTCGAACCGGTTTCACTGATTTGCTAAATCTCGCCGTTGAACTAAAGTGATCTGTACAAACAAACGCTTAAATCAAAGATTATTATCTTAAGACATAATTATTTTACTAGTAGTATATCTAAACCAAGGATAAGAAGCCAATTGGTTGGACCATTTTTAGCTTGGGCCACTGTGATTGATGAATTAAAGTATCATATTAAATCATGCGAATAAAAAATTCTTATTATTTCATCATGATAAATTTTGCAGCGATGTCTGTGATCTAAATCGTATATGTAGAAAAATTTCAAATTTCCTGTCACGAAGTTTGTCAGCCAAATATCTTTGTATTGAGATACCAAAAGTATTGCGACAGCAAAATTTCCTCTAAAACAAACTACCGAGAAAATGAACACTCGGCGTTTTCCGTTTTGTTTTCAGTTTTGTTTTCTGTTTTGTTTTCTGTGATGTTTTCACTCTAAAAACAAGAGTTGTTTTTATTACAATATCAATAATATCTTTTCTGCTTAATTCATTATGTATTTTTCTCTTCTGATTTTCAAATAAATAATTAAAACTACTCATGTACTACGAATAATTTCTTAAACTGTGGAAAAATATCCAACCCAAGTGAATAAAAATCAACGATTTCAATATCATATTTGAATCGTTTGAATTTTGTAGTTTTCCATAAGCTTTATCGCTAACGTGCCAGGTTTCGCCTTTCGGCATCTTTATGTATTTCAAGTGCACGAATATATTTAATCAAACGCATAAAAAATAGTTTGTATTGCTTATATATAAAAATCAAAGTACATCACGAAGTTTTATTGTAATTAATTTTTGATGTTATTGAGTTTCATTGAATTGTGTGGGTAAATTATAATTATTATGACTTATTTTAAATGTAGTATCGTAGAAGTTTATTTCCAGTTTATAGCATGAAAAATATATTATATTTAGAGTTGGTACAAAAAACAAAAAGATAACTAAAAATCCAATACGAGACGAAGGGAAACCTTCGTTCAGCAGTGTATTCAAAACAGTTTGTATGGCATTCAGGAGTAGGATTAAGAGTGCTTTGAACATTTAAATATCAACAGTGAAATGGTATATAAAGAATATAAATTAAATAATTAGTCTACACTTGAAATTCGTGAGAAAATAATATTGTTTTAACCTAATACTTACTTAATATAAATATTCTTGTGTTCTTACATTGAATCGACGTTACAAAGGTTTTAAACACTCATTGAATATTCTATGACAACGTATGTCTGAGATTTTAAGCTCATATATTCAGCATATAAGCCTTGACATGAGTTTTTATTTTTGTGATATTGAATTATCTATAGACTAGCGATGAAAATCTTCAGACATTTTCAGCGCTTAGTCAATAACACAAAATTTTATTGTAAATATAGCTCTTGATTTTAAATTAACAATTTTATTACCTATGATATATTTTATTTCACATTCAAATAAATATTATTTTTTCGAGTGTTTTCCAGTACTGGCAATTTTGATAGTAAATTAAATAGCAGCAACATAAACATAATGAATTATGTGGAAAAACTTACTGTAACGCTTAGTTTGGAGAAAAAATAAGGAGCAGGAGCAGGAGATTATAAATATTAATATACTACAGTTCTACGCAAGAAGGCATTAAAGGACAAACTTTTGAGAAAAATTATATTATATGTTTTTTTTACTTTTAGTATTTGTGGTGGTCATGGTTGGTGATTCCCATGTGAGTGCATCGATGCCAATAGATGTGCGCATAGAAAATGATGGGAAATATTGAACCCAGCAAGTCCATCTGCTGGCCTCCCCGCGGCGACCATCGGGCAATGCAGCTTAGCTGTAGCTAACAGCAGGGGGCGAAAGGCGAACCATCCGGCGCCTCAAAACCGGTCTTCTGGCTAAGGGAAGGAAATCCCCGACAGAAAAACCGGGTTGAGCCAACCTGTAGAGCCCTCGTGACTCAGGCCTCGGAGGCGCAGGGTTAATCACCCTGTCCTCTTAAAAAAAAAATAGATTACGATACCACCACCGCAGAAGCCTCGGGCGCCCTGTTCTGCTCTTCGACGACCCAGCAAGGAAAAGGACATGATACTCTCCAATAACTGCTCAATGCGCATAGGCGCATATAATGTGCGTACTATGCGCTCCCCAGGAAAGGACTTACACGCCACCCGCATCATGCAAACCTACAAACTTGACGTTTTAGGGCTGAGTGAGGTGCGTTGGAAAGGCGCCGGGAAAAAGTTATTGGAGGGTGGATACACAATTTTATATTCAGGCCAGGAGCAATACCACCGCCAGGGAGTGGCAGTATTGATGTCGGGGAGGGCAGCCCGCTGCCTTGTCAAATGGGAACCCATCTCAGAACGACTGATACGAGCCACCTTTCGGACGTCTGATAGCTCGGTAACTGTCCTTCAGTGCTACGCCCCCACCGAAGATGCCGACACACAGGTGAAGGAAACGTTTTATGACTCTCTCCACGCTGCAATCTCAACAATCCCTAACAGAGACCGCGTGATAGTAATGGGGGATCTTAACGCTAGAGTCGGAACTGACCCTTTGCTTGGCCCAACAGTGATGGGCAAACATGGCCTCGGTGTAGCCAACGACAACCCGTGAGAGACTCATCGAGTTTGCAACTATGAATGAGCTCACCGTTGGCGGTACAATCTTCCCCCACAGAAAAATCCACAAATACACGTGGACCTCCCCGGATGGTCGCACCAAAGCGCAAATCGACCACTTCCTCTACAGCACGAATCACCGAAGGGAACTTCTTGACGTACGAACCTACAGGGGTGCCGACATATACAGCGATCATGAGCTGCTTGTCGGCAAAATTCGTCTCAGACTCAGACGCCCCGCAAGGCCTCCAACTCGGAGTAGAATCGACGTCGAAAAACTTCAATTTCCTCGAATTCAGCTGAACTTTGATGTTGCTATGAGGAAAAACGTCGCCAACAGTGCCAATGATCGGCAAAACCCACGACCCGACGCCATAGAATCAGAATGGTCCAGTATTAAGAATTCTGTCGCGTCAGCCGCTCATGAAGTGCTTGGAATTCGGAGAGGTGATCAACCAAAGTGGATGTCCGACGACACGTGGAGGAGTATTGCAGAAAGAGCTCGGCTTAAAACACTGAGGGACAGTGAGACAGACCCAAACCGGATCGAGGACCGCCGGACTGACTATCATAACCATGATAAGATAGTTAAAAAGTCAGTGCGACTCGATAAACGCCGATTCTTAGATCGCCAAATTGAAGCAGCAGAGGAAGCATCACGCAGAAGTGATACGAGAAAATTATTTAAAATCACGCGCGAAATTTGCGGGAGACGACCACCGACCTCCGGGCCTATACGTAGTCCAAGTGGGGCAATAGAGTCGAGCGCGGAGCGTGTCAAAAAGATCTGGAGAGATCACTTCTGCGGGTTGTTAAATCGCCCTCCTCCCTTGAACCCATTTGATATACCCAATGAAGCCTTACTTGTAGATATTCCCCGAGCGTCGAATATACCCGACCATACGCCAACGCGTGCTGAGATCACCTCAGCCGTGCAGCGTTTGAAGAATGGGAAGGCGCCCGGTGTAGATGGTATACACCCAGAGTTTCTCAAGTACGGCCTGGAGGCGCTTCTGCACCCCTTATACCAACTTATTAGTAAGGTGTGGGATCAGGAGCGCTGCCCAAGGGACTGGGTCAACGGTGAGATAGTCACCATCCACAAAAAAGGTGACCCACTATGCTGTGACAATTATAGAGGTATAACGCTGCTCAGCGTGCCCGGCAAGGTTTTGGCACAGATAGTCTTGGCGAGAATAAGGATCCCAATAATGCGTATCCTCAGGGAAAATCAGGCCGGGTTCCTACCTGGCCGATCCTGTGCGGACCAAATCCACAACCTCAGATGCCTTCTCCAGCAAAGCAATGAATTCAATAGCTCGCTTGCGTGTTGCTTTGTCGACTACGAGAAAGCCTTTGATAGTCCGCATAGGCCTTCCCTATGGGCCATTTTAAAGCTTTATGGGATCCCACCCAAGATAATCGCCATCATCAAATGCTTGCACGAGGGCAGTGAATGCTGCATAAGAATCGGTGACGTAACTACGGAATGGTTTGGCATCACTACCGGCGTCAGACAGGGCTGTGTTCTAGCTCCGTTCCTCTTTATAATAATCTTCGATTTCATCCTGAGGAAGTCAATTCCACCTGACCGAGGAGTAACCGTTGCTCCCAACCTGAAACTATGTGACCTCGAGTATGCCGACGACGCTGTCATCTTTGACAAATCAGTTGCGGGTATCCAGGAAACAATGGATAGACTGCAGAGCAACTCGTATCGCGTTGGCCTCAAAATCAACGCGAGTAAAACCAATGTGCTCTGCAACAGCGCCTGTCCAGATCCAGACTACTCTCTGTTGAGTGCGGGGCAAGAAATCGAGAGAGTCGATGGTTTTAGGTACTTGGGAGTACACATCACGGGAGATGGCAACCCGCGTAATGAGCTCGCGATCCGATTAGGGATAGCTGGAGCAACATTTAATTCAATGCGGAAAGTCTGGGACTCACGGCTGTACTCGGTCAGAACCAAGTGCCACTTGTTCAACGCATGCATACTGACTGTGCTGCTTTACGGTTGCGAGTCATGGCACATCACAAAAGCACAGGGTAACCGTATACTGTGCTTTGAAAACAGATGCCTGCGGCGAATACTAGGGGTACAGTGGTTTGACTTTGTCAGGAATACGGAGGTAAGAGAGCGGACAAACCAGCCTCTTATTACGTCCAAAATTAAAAGGCGACGATGGACCTGGCTTGGACATGTGCTGCGGATGCCCCAGGGGAGCCTGAATCCTGCCTGCCTCTTCTATCAACCTGATGGATCCCGACGCCGCGGAAGGCCTCTGATGACCATCCATAGGATGTACTCAGGGGAGCTAAGGGACGCCGGGATGACCTGGGAAGATGCGAGGAGGTTGGCGGGAGACAGAGAATCTTGGAGGCACCGTGTGGCGGCCATATGCTCCGAATAGGGAGCGGATATGGGGAAAAAAAAAAAAAAAAAAAAATTTTGAATTTATAAAAAGCGGTTGATGCGAAGATGAACTAATTTCTTTGTAATCAAGCAATTTAATGTGTTTCTATTAGTTATTATATTGCTATAAAAGTGAGAAACAAATCTTATATATATAAAACCGAAACGGCGTATGTATGTCTGTGGGACTGTAATTCCCTTTTGCATTGTTGGTCATTAAGTTGCCATAAAAACGAATATGAAAGAAAATATGCTTGAATTTTTATCGGCGAAGACATTTAGTCAAAATGTAATAAATTAGTCTTCTACTGAACTTTTCCCGGCTTTTATTATTAATAATAATGTTTATTATTTACGTGAAGGTATTATTTGATATTTCTTTGACAGCAAATTAGATTTTTTCCTTGAATTTGGACGTTTAAATGGGCGAGAATTAAATAAAGTTTGTGATTTTATTTTAACTCTATTTTGGATGTTAGATTTTGTGATATAATTATGTCGAATGATATAACATTCAATAATTATTGGTCGCTTAAATATTTAGCAAATGGCATTTAAATCTCCATTTCAGAAATGACTGCCTTATTCCTTAAAACAGCAGTATAGATCATTGTCTGTCACTAATATTAAAAACCCCGTGAATTTTGTTAACCGGTTTTATTTAGAGTTTATACGCAGAATATTGAAAACAAACGATGGTTTCAATAAATATTTTTTCAAAATCTGGTGTTTAGTTATGAGAGAATAATATTTTCGTGTCATATTTCTTGTCTCGGAGATAAAAATACCTCGGTACCATTTCTGTAAACAAAAGAATATATGTACGATGCCTTTGCAAAAGCTCTGCCCAACATGACACAATTTCCTAAGCGCCGCATCAGCCGAAGCGGTCGAAAGCTCATTGCGAAAGAGGTTTCTTTGTGGGATGATATCTCGTTTGTAGTTCTTCTTATCTGCTGTGGAGATGCATTTGAAATATGTCACTTGCGGGTTCAGAAATTCATTCGCTGCAAAAGCATATTATTTAATAAAATGGAACGAGAAAACGAAAACTTTTAAACGGATGTTATCCATATTCGTGAATGTCTATGATGTTTTAATTTCTCTTTACAACGATTCTCTGTAGGATGCTGTGATCTTAATTTTATTTAACACCTGCAATCGTATGACAAAATTGTCGTTTTACTTTGTATAATGATGTTTCATTTTTAGTGAAGGTCAAACTGATTAACATGAGGATAGACTCGGTATTTTTTTCAAAGATGTATAATTAATCTGGGATTAGACTTTTCTTATGACAAACAATTTTTAATCAAGTAAGTATTTTCGATGGATTTAGCGGTAGCTTGGTGGAAGATTATTTTAATATAAAATTTAAAATAACTTTGATTATTCCACGTATTGTGTTACTAATTGTGATACATGTTTCGCCTATCTCAGAGGCATCTTCGGAGCAAACTTTGCGATATACGTGGAATAATCAAAGTTATTTTAAATTTTATATTAAGTAAGTATTTATTTTGACTCAATTACTATCGGACGATTCTTTCAAATATATATGAAAGTGAGTTTGAATAGGATATTTATTGGCTTAATTTCAGTATACAGAATAATAATTCGAGATGAAATAGTAGTTCAGAGATGGCAGAAATGTAAAAAAACAACAAAATACTATTTTTAAAATTGCATTTTTAACGCAAGATTGTTAGTTGTAATTTATGGAGAATTCTTAGAGCTTAACTTTGTTTCTTCTGCAAAAAGATTTTTAGGCTGAATTGGCTTACAAGAAATAGTAAACAACTACTCTTACTCACCGCGTATGTCTATTAAGGGGAACATAAATTTCACTCTAAGGGAAAAGTATTTTTTTCACTTATTTTAGCCGTGTAGATTTATGACGAAATAAACCCACTTTGCTTTATTGAGGACAGCCAAAAACTACACTGGAATTTTAGTAAAGAAGAATTATTTTCGTGCGATATTATTTGTTTTACCAATCCTTATTTTTACTATAAACTTATAAATGATTTTGTTTGAAGGACATGTGATTTTCATTCGGTGACTTTTTTATTTATAACTTAGTCAATTAACATAGCCAAACGTGCCGTTTAGCGTTCAAGTGTTAGTTGAAATAAATACCCTCTTGTTACATATTTCAAAATTAATCACTTTTAAGGTTTTTACTGTCGCCACTGTGAAATAGCTTAATTTAGAAAAAACACAAACATTTTTTACTGAATTCATATTAAATTTATTTTGATTAGAACCGGTTTCACGCATGGCGAGCATTTTCAACTGATGAGTTGAACTGATTCAAAACAATTGAACCTGTAATAAGTACAGAACATTTCATATCAATTTTTACCATCAATGTATTTTTATTTATTTTTAATCTCAAAAATGACGAATGGGGAATCATATATGTATGTTGCTACAGATTTTTTAATTAATTTACAAGACAGTTTGTCAATTTTGAATACAAACGAATATAAAATCGTAAAGTTGAAATAAATTAAATTGTATACTTTTTTTATTTGACATGAAAAATAACACAGACTGTCATCAAAAACGAATACAAAAAATATATGAAAATTCTCTGACATTACAAAAATGCTCAGCAATATTGCTTGAAATATGTTTGAATTCGTGTATAAAATATGCAAGACCTGAAAAATTACTTCAAACATGTCTGCAGAAGTTGAAATGTGTTTATTTGGCGAAAAAACTACGAATGAAAATGCCAAGGTGTGTTTTTAATCAGAAACCATTTTTATATCATTTTAATCAAGAAAAAATGTTAACTTTAATGAAGTAAGCAAGGGCTCGCGAATAGATAAGGGATAGCAATAACAACTTTTAACTCAATGTGGAATGTCTTGGAATCACGGTTGTACTAGGTCAGATCAAAGTGCCAGTTGTTCAACAGATACATGCTTGCTGACTGTGATGCTTGCGGCGAATATTGGAAGTACGCTGGCATGACTTTGTCATGAGCTCTGAGGTAAGAGAGTGGAAAAAATAGTCTATATTACGTCCAAAATAAAAAAGGTGATGATGGATCAGGCATGAACATGTGTTGCGGATATGACCTAGGAGGAACCAAAGGAGGTTGGCAGGTGACAAAATCCTGGGAGCACCATATGGTGGCTATATACACCGAATATGAAATGGATATGTAGATAAAAAATGTGCAATACGGTCATTTAGAGTTTTGGCAAGCCTGTATGAATCGCAGAAACGAATCAGTTTTTCGTATCATACACAATTTGGAAAAGTTCAGTTTTTGATCGACTATCAGTGTGAAAATTAATGTAGGTATATTAGATATTTTTCTCAAATCAATTCTTATAGTGCTGTCTCTATAGCCATACAAAATTCTCGAATGTCCACATTTTATATGTTACTCATAATTATTGATGAAAAGTATAAGCTACCATTATCTTGTCTACAAATTTCACATTTTTATAAAGATCAGTTCTATTATTCATCGTGAGCATGGTTAATTGATAGAGATGGTGATAACGAAACAAGTCATTCTTTTTATTTTGAAAACTCTCATTTAGTACCATATCAACGTACGAAACAATTATTAACAAAAAAGCATAAGCATTTCTCGTCCCAAGGTATAAATAATAAAACGGTTCAATCCCATCAACAAAATATAATAAATAATTTTGGTGGTTAAGAAAATTAGTGACACAAAACAAAAATCGTATTGCTTTTGTTAAAAATCTGAGGATGTGCAGACATGCGAATTTGAGCATTAATCACGTAATGTGTATTCGTTGAACTCTGACGTTCATGTAGCTAGGTGTTTTTTTTATATCTCTTTGATGGAGCTTCAACTTCTAAGGCGCGTTAGCGTCAAAGATCTTTTAATCTCCTTCGTTTCTCAGTTAAGTTTTTATATTCAAGTGCATTTCCTTCCCATTGCTGACAGGAGGGCGCGATCGCTACAGCTTAAGAGGTAAGCTTACCTTTTCTTCTTACTTATGGAGGGTCATAAAGAAGAATAACTCTCGGCTTATAACGATTCTCCGATACCTTCTCGTCATAAATACGCAGGCAAGAGATCGTTGGGTTACAGTGATGGCCCACTGTCTTGTGAAACTTTTTAGAGGTTTCCCGAACAAGTTCGCGAATAGTGGGTGTACTTAAATCTCTGCGAAACAGCGAACAACGCACGTACTATGGAGACTATTTAAGAAGACATATAATACAACGATTGAATTTTTATTCGATGTCGTGTGTATTCCAATTGCTCAATGTTGGTACGCGAATGATGGAATATACATAACTCTTTCTGGAACAAAACATTTTGTAAAGAAGTTTCCAGATCTTTTTTTTGAGCTTGGGGATCTCGAGTTATTTCACGTCTCTTTTGTTTATGAGTATAATTGCTAATTTATATTCTCCTTCCATCTATTCCATCAGAAGGTTGTGATATCTGTAGAGGTGAGTAATCCATAGTGAAGCTAGTTCACGAAGTTATATTATGCATTTATATGCGTATATGTATTCATTTTCCATACAAAAACATACACATAAAGACACTATATACATACATATATCCAATAACATCATTTACGTGGTTCCGTTTGATGAATTATTACATTTTTCAATCTATCGAGAGTCGTCGAGCAGAACTGCTCCGTTTGAAATGCTACATTTTTCTTACCCATTTATACGCATTTCCCACCAAGACATAGTTAATGTCAGCTATTCCTCGCAATGGTCAAAGAGTTAAGATACTTAAGCTCTTCTCCTTGTCAGTGGCAGATAGAAAATAGCTACAAAGGCGATTGAACGAAAATCCACAAGATATAAACTGTTTACTGAAGCAACACTGGCCGTATTTTTTACATCCTATACTCAACAACGTTTTTTCAGTTGTTTTATATGACTTGAGGGAGATTTAACAGTTTTTGGTTTCACAAAGAAAGCACTAAAGTTAATATTAGATACGATTTCGAGCCTATTATGAGAGGAAAGAATAGCGTTGTTTCTCCTCTAAATTCAAGCTTCATTATGCTGGTAAATAAATCAAAAAGATAGTTTGTTTGTGGTAAACTTCTTCGCATGGATATTTATGATAATAGTTCATACTATCACATGGGTATACTAACCTTTGCCTTGCAATACCTTTGCGAGCTCAAAATATTACTTATTTACTGAAATAAACTTTATCTCTCAAGAGAAGCTAAGCTTACTAATATTTTAATTTAACAATGGAATTTTTACTGCTTATAATGTTTATAAAAATATAATAACGTTTGTAAAATGCTACGATATTTTTTAAGGAAGAAAAATGGTCAAGATAAGCTTAATTTAGAAATAAATATCAAACGTTTTTTATTCACCCTATTTGCAACATGAAATAAATTTCTTAAATTATTTTCTTTTTCTGAAACAAATTCATATCTCTGGCTTCTTTTGAGACGGAAAAATGTATTGTTTTATTATATAACTGTATTTTCAATTCTTTTAAGCCCTCAAATTCATATTTCCGGCTAGAAGTCACGAATACAATATCTCTCTCAAAAGTGTCAAGTCTGTTATTTTATGAATTTGACATGGCGTGTTTTGCGTAGGTTAAATTTATGCACCAAAATATTATTACGTATTTTTTTATTGTTTGGATAAAGATATTATAATCATCTCACTTTTGGTTAAATTTAGCAAGAAGATGATCAGACATATAAACAGATCAGACAGATACAATATGTAATACAGAAGTAAATAAAAATTGCATTAAAAATATTTCGGATAGGTGCTCGAGTGTCATTGGTTATGGTTGCGGAGCGTTCGGATTTGAGTCGGGCTTGGGACCGTGCAGTGTCATTTTTCAGAAGAATTATTGATCACCGTTCGGAGACATGGATGTCTGTGTTGTCGAAATTCTCTTCCATAACCTTCGACCTTAAAATCGGGACGTAGTAGGAACGATTAGTTGAACAATAGTCATATTTTTCCATGCGTACTTTCTTGGAAAACATTTTTTTACCAACTCAATAAAAATCATTTATCACTTTCAAGGTGTTCTCTGTCAATACTTGGTGGAATGGCATTATAATAAAACATTTTTTAGTACTTATTCCACATATATTTTATTGGATCAGGACCGGTTTCGATGACAAGCATTGTCAACTGATGATGATTTAGTTGACTGCTCGCCAAAAGCATTTAGATTATGTTGCGCTAAAATCTATTGGTAGTTCGTATGCTACACATTGAGAGTGAACATAGTGAATAAAAAAATGTAGGTAATTATCTACGTGCCCATGTGTATATAAGTTCTGTGATATTTTATAAGACGTCGGTAAGCTTTTTTTCACGTTTGATGGCAAAAGGAAACATTGCCTATCATACTTTTAGGATTTGAAAAATTTACTATACAGCGTCTATATTCAGTCCATACAAATGGTTATTCATATTTTCTTTAAGATTTTTTTTTGAGATATGAATGTCTACGCTCTTTTGTTAGGAAGAAAATCCGCACACGGGTGCCGCGTGCTTCGGATATTCTGATAAATATAAAAGCAATATGGTGTGAATAAAGCGTGATTGATGGTTCCTCCAATATGTGATGGGAAAAAGTTTTAGCAATAAATAATACAAAAAGATGTGTTCACCTGATGGTTTTAGTCCCACGTCGATATTTGGTGATACATTACATTTTTTTAACGACAGTTTAAGTTTTTGCAATTGTTTTAGAAGTGCTATTTTATTATACTTGCCTGTACTTATGACCACAGTGGTCACTTATATATATTTTATAGAATACTAACCAGTTCCCGGCAAGTGTTGAAATGCCACTCAAAGAAAGAAAGTATTTGTGTTTATTGACGTGCTTTCGGACGCACAATATTTTAGATAAATAATATCGTTTTAATTTCAATAACATTGATCGGTATCGATGACTTTTTCCGTTTGACGTTTGCTATTTGTCTTTTGCCGATTGTCTATGGTATGACACACGCGCCACCTACTGAAATTTAATTGTGTACATTTTGCGCAATTGTAACAATAAGTTGTCAAAATGAACGGTATGGCAGCGCATAAAATATGAAAAATCATTGATTTTTATTTAAAAGACCTACTTCAAGGTAATTTTACTATGCCAAAAACTTTCGCGCAAGTGCAAGCAAAAATTTGTTTAAAGTTTCATTGCGAACGGTATGGTAAGGCATGAGATGTGAACAAATAAACAAAATAAACAAATAATTATTTTTATCTATTAGTTTGTTTCATCAGCTTAAGTTTCATATGATTATCAAAGCCTGCATTCAACAACTACAGTTTTTAATTATGCTATGTTTATTGAACTATTTTGAAATTAAATTCAATATTTATTGCTGATAATATAGAATTATAATATGACCATTTTTTATGACGCAGTAAATTAATACTCAATTCATTGAAACTCATTAACATCAACACTTTCGCTAATACACCCAAAAACAAAAAAAAAAAAACCTAGTGACCTACTTTTATTTTAAAATAAAAGCAATACGAACTATTTATTAATACGCACCAGTTCAAGTTCACACGTGGACTTAAAAGACCTGAAGATGCCAAAAGGTGAAAACCGGGTCGCTGCAAAAAGTCCATTCAACACATGATGAACTGTCACTCATCTTGCCTTTAGGAAGAGTAACGTTTTCAAGCCGGTTAAATGATATTACAATAAATCTCTTTACAAACCATTAAAATATTTTTTATATTATATTTTATATGATCTGATCATTTAGTAAAAAACCGTGTCCTTATAACGTTATATAACCTTCATATTAAATGAGAAATATTTGCAATAGCAAAAGTTGCTAGTAAGTGGTCACATTATAAAAAATATGGCTACAGAAATTAATGATATTATATCTCGCGATTAACCGATTCAAAGAAACCTTACTAGTTTTCTAAGCAAGTTAACAAATTGTATCATGTACTGATGTTTTATTGAACGGATGTACACTCATCCCTCGATTTACGCTGTAGATACGTTCCTAGAGAAAACGCGTAAATCGAAACAGCGTAAATCGGGACTTCAAGCTTTTACAAAAACGGAAGATAGGTTCCAGAAAAAAAAATCTTCAAAAAAGGCTCTTCTTCTCGTCTTATTAAATAGTCCGTAACTAATTTTTGTGTTGTGTTTTTTTTAAGTCTTTGTAAATTTCACCGTATTGCGCGCACAGGCTTTTAAGGTCTCGCTGAAATTTAACAGCACGTTCAATAACCGGATCAGTAGCCAAAACTTTATTTTCTAAGTTTATGGCCAATTGTAAAATTTCAGAAATGTCTTTAGACGTAAATTTGTTTGGTTTATTAGTAATGTCTTTATCACTATCATCGCAACTTTCGTCATTTTCTTTTTCATTGGTTGACACCATATAAATCAATTCTTCTTCGTCTATTTCACTTTTAACAAACAATTCATCGATGTCACTGAATTCCAAATTCTCCAACCCTTGTCCCAACGCTTTTGTCATAGTTAAAATGTTGTTAAATGTTTCATCTCTTGCTGGAATTATATGATCAGGTTCAACTACTTCTGGCCATACTGCTCTCCAACAAGCATTTAATGTTGACTTTTTAATTTATTTATTTACTAATCCTATATATTTCACAATTGTGTAACACGTGTCACAAAAAATGTTTGATTTTTTGTTTTAAATGTGATTTTTTCCTAACCGCGTAAAAGTGAAACCGCGTAAAATAGGTACCGCGTAAATCGAGGGATACGTGTATATACACAGTTCTGA
Source organism: Himalopsyche kuldschensis (assembly GCA_028554975.1). Taxonomy (NCBI): domain Eukaryota; kingdom Metazoa; phylum Arthropoda; class Insecta; order Trichoptera; family Rhyacophilidae; genus Himalopsyche; species Himalopsyche kuldschensis. The sequence goes on from JAHFWI010000074.1 coordinate 1,054,050, forward strand.
TATAATTATGTTTTGTTTATGATCCAGGGATTCGGTATACATTTTCCTAAAACCATTTTCATTTTTCAACTTACGCTGAAATATCTCCCTCGTTACCTTGCGCAGCTGTATTATGAGCGACGAGCAAAATTGTATGGTTTGATCGTGTCCGAACTTTAAGCTTCTTGCAGGTTTCGAGCTTCGGTTCGCTTTGAAACTAAACTCACTTATGTGCTGAAGTGTCTACCCAATATTTATTATTTAGCCCACCTGCTTAGTGTTTCCAAGACTTGGGTTCAACTTTGAGTGTTAAAGTTTAAATTAACTAAGTTTTTACGTCAACATCTAAATAATTTTCTTACTGACTTGTTAAGTTTTCTATTCTAAAATTTATATCAAATATAACTTAACCTAAAATATTTCCGGTAGAATATAACATTTGACACTGACTTTTTGTCCAATCTTTGCTATTAATAACATCACATATCGTTGGTAGTCATCTATCTGGACCAATGTATTTGTATTTAGCACCATCTTGAAAAGCAAGCCATACCTATGGTAAGGAAAACTTTTTGAAGGGGAAAAACACGTGTTACATTTTGTAATACAATCTGAAAAAAAAAATATCCAACCTACCTTTATATCAAAATGAATTTCAAGTTTCCGCCGAATCAATCGAAAGTATGAAAGAAAAGTATTTTCAATTACTAACTATTATGTATTCATAAAAACGTGTTCATAGTTTGGTACGCTTTGAGTAAATAATATTATTAAAAAAACAACTGAATACTTTGGATTGCTCAATGAAGTGTTTGATTTTTAACCGCTGGACAGTTAGGTATATTTAAAACAGAATTTTGATGAATTTGAAACAAACTCGCAGCAAAAATCAGATATGCTAATACTCAATTTGCCGTTCATTGAAAATTTTCACGAAAATACCGCAATTTTTCCGCTTTGAACGGAATTTTTTACGAGTAATCTACATGGGAACGGATATGAACGGAGAAAGCGTTTGTCTTGAATACCAAATGAAATGGTGCCGCACCCAGCGCTTTTCATAATAAATGCATTCAAATTTCCATACTTGATATTTTTAAAGTTTGATATTATGATGCTTTAGAAAAGAAAAGGAAACCATTTAGTAATAAAGATTCTAAAATTACCAAGCGATTTTAGAGCAGAGTAAGAAATTCTCGAATAAATTTATTGCCGTGGAAAGTCTGGTTCCATCAAGATTTCAATAAATGTTGATTTATTAATTAACTTCGCATAGCTTTATTGTATTAGAATATAAACAAAATTTTTATTTGAGTCCCGATTTCTTTGTCGTTTTTTTCCCAAACACATCCGTACCTCTGCAAAAAAAGCCTGATTTACTGATTTTCTACTATCAATTTTTAAACTACTTTTTTATATACTTTTTAAGTTTATTGAAAACTTCCTGAATTGATGTTCCAGATTCATATATGACTTAAGCATAATACGCTGAGACGTCGTATTGCATACAATCTCCTGGGATTCCGGCAATGTTACATTTCGTATGAGTAGAAAAGTTTTCTAGTCTAGGATAGGAGAGAATTCCGTAAAGTAAAGTGAGAAACCTCAAGTGCGCACTCAAAATTCATTATTGACATTAGGATTCGAAACGGCTGCTTATGAGGTTATGTTATTTCCGTATGTACTAACTCAGCTTGTTAATTTTCAGTAGGATGTTTAGAGACTTCTCCATCTTTTGTAATTTCAGGGATGTCGAATATGAATGAGTACTTTAATATTATATTTAAAAAAATAATATGGGTTATATATTATCACCTAGTGATTGGTCACAAGATCAGTCCCATGCAGCTCTCGATCGGGCCAAGTAAGTGAGGAGAAAATTCGTTTTCTTTTCTTGATGGCAAAGCACTATGGAAGGCGGCTGCATACACGTAACGGGAGTTGATGAGACAACTAGCTTGTTTATCACCATTCTCAAATTTGGTTCAATTTGATTTATTTTGTTGTACCTTTGCTTTCCCGTGTATTGATTTTATACGAAGAAATCCAATGGCGTAACAAACGCAAAGAGTATTTATAATTTTTCATTCTCATAATTGGGAGTGTCTCAGGAGCACACAATTTGATGTTGATAATTCTATCTCGTATTTGAGTAGCTCATTATAAGCCTCTTAAGCGGAGAAATATTTCAAAGTGACCTGCACTATTTTCTAACATATTAATTGTTTCCTGGATGACCTTAAAATATTTGTCGAATTTGGCAGTACCTTCGAAACATTCATTTCATTCAAGTCTTATTATTTGATTCCAAAGACAGAGTATATGATAATTTTCTTGCGAAGCTTAAACCGAGACACAGTGATAGAAAGACGATATCTAAAAGACATATCTTAGACACAATATTATATCTAAACTTCTAAGCCCTCCCAAAAACGAAAGGATTAGCGACTTATTTAAATAATGGTTACATATGTATTATAAAATAAATTGTCTTTATTTTTTTACCCTTACAAAGATTGTCAATAACTTATTTGGTGTTATTATTATTTACACCGTTTGAAGATGCCGCTCAGAAAATTGAAGTCAGTTTTGTTCGCCAATTATTTACATCCTCTTTTGAGCTTTCTTCCTACCATCGTTAATTCTGCATACATTTTCTCTCACAAATAAAAAATAAATACATACCAACGAATCGAGTGTATTTTTTATCAGATATTTTTAAATCACATGGAAAAGAATCGATTAACAATAACGGATTGGATAAATCCGATTATGAATAATAATTGATGACAATGACGCAAAAACAAACACGTCTTTTGTCTCTGCATTACGTATTGAAATAACCACAGAGCACAATGCGCTATTTCCAATGCAGATGAATTATCTACCCGATGTCAATTATTATTTGACATTTCAAATACAACAATGCGCCTGCTTCTGCTTGGTTTAATAATCGCATAGTAATTGAATTATTTGCACTTTGGGAACGCAGTGTAAATTTATCTCAAATGCCTACAAACTAAACACAATCCAACGAACAGTTCGCATACATTGAATCCAGTTTAATTAGTCAGATAAACTTGTATTGAAGTGTGTTGTCTATGGAAGTCTGAAGATGTCCTAAAAAACCATTTTTGTGGCGGAAAAGATTTTTTGTTCAAAGACTTCTCTTGTGATGTATTGTTGGACACATAATATTCAGTACACGTACAAATAAATATATTGGTGAAAAGTTATCGCTTTGAATTTTTACAAAGGAAATGAAACAAAGGATTTCCAAGTGTGTTTTTTTACAAAGTTCCGATGAATGAGAATTGTGAATTTGTTTTCTTTCTAATGTCATGTTCTTTTGAATACGAAGCTATGCAAAGTGCATTACAATCTGCCACCTATTTTATTGAGCCAAGTTATTATCTTCGTTACTGTCTCTGATTTTTAAAACTATCTTATTTGTAAGTTGATATTATATATAACGCTTCAGTAGAGTATTTATTTTTATTTTGCAGTGCATATTTTCCTCAATCTTCTGTGTTCCTGGACTTATTATGTTTTATAAGATGGTGAAAAAATGTGGCAATTATAATAAATAGTCTTAAAATTATTTTTTACGATGTGTTTTCATTTAACATTTGACCTTTTTGTCATAGAATCAATACGCTCTTTGATACAAGTTTATATATTGTGGTTAATACTTTGTTTGATGATATTAAATTAACCTTTATTGTGTATTTTAATGGTTGCCTAATCATTGAAAGGTTTTAATACTCATTGAATATACTGTTTTACAATAATTTATCATATTATGGATTCAGATTTATTGGTGAGATGATTTTATTAATATTTTTATTATATGCAGAGTACTAGGCAAGTAGAATATCAAAGCTATCAGCCATTAAATTTTATTCGCCGATTCAACAATTGCAATCTATGTAATAAGCATTCGAAACGCGTTCAAAAAATAAACATTATCAAGAAAAATAAAATTGTCGGGAACATTGAAATATATTCCCCTCATCAAAAATTCAAGTCAATATCACGTACAAAAATATGCGAAGATATACAAATGGATAAAATGAAATAAAAATTTATCACTGGTCATTTAATAGTATTTATCTGTGCGAGAACAATATTTATTACACGTAAAAAATGAACATAGAGTATAAAGTTGTCAGGAATGATTAATACTGTAGTCTTACTCTTTTTTACTTGAAGAATACATTTAAAAATATATTCACTGAATATTATTCAAATGATAATTATCATTATAACAACACATACTTGAAATATCTATTGCACGTGAGAGTTTTAATCTCATAACTCATAACATACTGGAATTTGACAAGACGTATTACATGTATGTACATTAACGAATAGACAATTTTAAGTTTAGTAATCATGTTTTATTTATGATACCCATTAGTATAAGTGATTTGTGTTTTGAAGTGAATATATGTAAATCGCTCTTCATTCTTCAAATAGAAGTACTGATTTTAATAAAATGAAGCATTATACCGAATAATTCACTCGTATTGTTAGTAAACGTCCGTTTATAACCACGCAGCCTTGGGGTTTAGTGTTGTATCGGAAAAGTTGTGACAAAATTAAATTGCGCGATAAAAAAATATCACCAAGCCCACAAATAATTATAGTAAAAATTAAAATCTAATAACGAAGTGATTGTCACTGTCGTCGATGACTTTTTTCTAATAAATTTAACTGATAGAAAAAAACCTTAGTCATGGGATATGTGTTTTCACTTGCAAACCTTGTTATGTTGGACATAATCATTTTTATAATTGTATTTATAATGTGTTTGATAAATGTTTCAAAAGGAAACTGCCATGTCGTAGTGGAAGACGATATTCGAGGTGGTTTTCTGGAGGAATTATCAGGGTCATACAAACGAAGCATGCTTATCATAAGGCTTGGAAGACTAGTAATAGTCTTCGAGATTATGACCAATTTAGCAAATGTCGATCCAAGCTTAGACAAAGTGTTCGGTTAGCCTACCGAACATATTTGGGAACGATAGAAGATTGCATTCGCGGAAATCCTAAATTTTTTTGGAATTATATCAAGTCAATACGAAACGATGGTGGATTTGTAGAGTCAATGAATTGGAAGGGTCATCCAGTGGCGGGTCATGGAGTGGCAGAAGCGTTTGCTGGCCATTTCAAATCTGTGTACTCGAGTGATATACCACACCTTAATATTGAATCAGTTTTGAGAAATCGGACTGATGGTGCCCAATACATTGATGCAATGCAGATCGATGAAGCGGATATTGTATATTTTGTTAAGAAACTTAAAAACACTCGCTCACTTGGTCCTGACAGGGTCCCAACGTGTTTTTTAAAAGGATGTATTGACCTCATCAAGAGTCCGTTGTCCTATATATTTAACCTTGTAATGAAATCAGGAATTTTTCCCGAAAAATGGAAAATATCTAAGATTACGCCAATTTTTTAAGAGTGGTGCAGAATCATCAGTCGAAAATTATAGACCAGTGGCTGTTCTCTCAGCGCCAGCAAAGGTTTTAGAGATGATCATGCATCACATGATACTTAAAAGAATTGAACCATTTATAATAGGTGAACAGCATGGATTTAGAGCCGGGAGATCAACCGATACAAACTTGATGGTGTTCACGGATTACGTGGCGACGGCATTAGATAAAGGAATACAAGTTGACTGTTCTTACAATGACTTCGCGAAGGCGTTTGACAGGGTCGATCATGACATACTTTTGGAAAAACTCCAACTAATCGGTTTGTCTGACGGCTTTGTTAGGCTTTTTGCGAGTTATTTTCGGAACAGGAAACAATACGTAACGTATGGGCTCTTTGAATCGCCACCGTTCTCCACGTATTCTGGTGTTCCACAAGGCTCGAACTTGGGGCCAATGCTGTTCACTATATTTATAAATGATATCGTAAAAGTCATCAAAAATTCAAAGTTCTTATTATTCGCTGATGATTTGAAGCTTTTTTAAGGGTTGTCACCTTGGATGATTGTCACCGTCTCCAGTCTGATATAGACAATATAATAGAATGGGGAAGATGTAACAAACTCGATTTTAATATTGATAAATGCAATCTTTTATCGTTTACAAGGGGATCACGAGTATTATTTTGTCGGTATTCAATGAATGGCCGAATTCTCTCGCGGATTTCATCAGTTAAAGATCTTGGCGTACAATTTGAGAGCAAACTTACATTCAATAATCACATTAAGACTACTTGTAATAAAGCATTGAAAATGTTGGGCTTTATCCTCCGTACTACCAAGGACTTTCCAGGAGTAAAAATTTTGATACTAATGTATAATTCTTTAGTTCGAAGCCGGCTTGAGAGTGGATCGATTGTTTGGGCCCCAAGAGGTGCGAAATATGTTCTTATGGTGGAGAGGGTTCAGAAGAAGTTTTTGAGAATTCTCTATTTGAGGACATACGGATACTACCCATGGCTTTATCCAACCGATTTTCTTTTTAGGCATGCTCACGTTCAATAGTTTGAATACTCGAAGAGAAATGTACCTGGCCACATATTTCTTTCGACTTATCCGAGGCCAAAATGAGAATTCCACCATTCTTGAGAATGTTAAATTGAATGTCCCTGATAATTTTTTGAGGAATCGTGAACATGAGTTGTTTGTTCTTCCAAGGGGTAGAACCAGTCTGCCAATGGGAATGTCACTGGGAAGAGCTTTAACAATTTTAAACGGCATTGCTTCGGATGTCGACATATTTCATATTGACGTGAGTGAGTTCAGACGAATACTATATTTTATGAATAAAAGTTGATTTTGTCAGAACTCATTCGGTTGACTGCCTTCAAAATTTCTAATGTGATATTAATAATATTTTTTCCTCTCTGTTTTTTTTATGACTATTGTAATTTTCATCTTATTTTTAATTTTTAATTAATTTGTGATTTTTATTATGTATTTACATGTATGTATGTATATATATATAAATACATGTATTTATATTTGTCAAATCCATGGCGCATTGGCGTCAGCTGTAATGCCATGATTTGCTTTTTCTTAAATAAGTAAATATAAATAAATAACAATAGCTCGTTTTTTGAAGACGGAAACAACTGAATTTTTTAAAATTAAAACACCAAAAAATTTGTACTTTAAAGAACCTGAAAATCAGATTTTTTTGATGAAGTTATGAAATTGTGCACACGACTTTTTTAAATCTTGTCAGCATTATACAATAGAAATGTATTTATTATATTCTAATTTTGCTTTCAATAGCCATATATTTGAGTGAAATACGATTTTGAAATGTCGTCTGGCAATTTATATTTCTTCTAAGACAACTCCACACTAGCCGAACTACGAAAATATGTTTTCAATAAGATGGTGTACAAGTACAAACAAAGGGTATTGGCAGTTGAATGTCAGACTTATAGGACATTGCCGCCCACATGTTATAAATTGCTGTACCATTATTAATTGAATCTCTTTATGTACAAATAATACTTTATGAAGTTGAAGATTACCGATAAGATGACATAGCTGCCGAAAAGACGTAGGATAATAAAGGGATTTTATTATTTATCAAAAGCGTTCGAGAGAGACATTTTTATATTTCAATTTCCGCTTGGAATAATCTTATTCTTGTGAAAAAAGTCTATTTTAAAATATCAGATATTTATTTCAATGAAAGATTTCATTGAACGTTGTCAATATTAAAAATTAATGAAATTTCAGACTGGTTTCTGGTAGTACTTTAATCATACATATTTAACCTTTTTTATTTCATTTAATCCTTACAGTGCTCGAAGCTTTTAGTGTTCTCTCGGATCGTATGTTCCCGCTAGTTACTCTAAAATATATGCATGTAAATATATAACAAAAAGCACCATCTGTCAAATCGACACATTTTCATTGATGCTGAACTCTTTTCTTTTTAGAATTCAGATTGAACAAAATTGGCGATAATTCATTTATTAACAGAGGCATCCGATTTCAAATAATCCATTGGAATATAACCAATTATTTCTGCCGATTGCAAATTTGAAAAATCCAATATCCTCGTTTATTTATTGCTGCCTTTCACTGCATTTGTTTTTTCGTGATACTTCTCGAATCGCAATGAGCGCTGTTGTCAAGTCTGTTTGATGATCTATTTTATATGTTTTTTTTTTCATTCAATGACCTATATTTACAGGACAAATTTTATGAGTAATGACTGGCCTTTTCTCATTTAATAATATAACAGCGATTGCGATATCACCGAAACAGAAAACTATTCATCATCATTGATGAAATTTGACATCTAACATCTGACAATCATCATCTGAGAATCATGAATGAAAATAAATAAACATGTTTCATTTATATGTTAACTAATTATTAAAAGCCTGGCTTATTACAAATATATCGGGTCACAACGAAAGAGTATAAAAAAAGATAGCAATCAATTGAAAATGCTTGTGATGCTTGCGAAAACGGTCCAAAATATTTCATATAAATAGAAAAAAACACAGTTTTATTGTAATAAAAAAAAGTAAAAAAAAAAAATCCACAATTAATTTCTTAAGATTAGGACCTGTTTCGTTCAACGCGAGCATTTTCAACTCCAACTGAAATTATTTTCTCATTTTCAAGTGACTCAGTTGAAAATGCTTGCGATGAGCGCAACCGGCCCTGATATAAATAAATTGTGGAAAAAGCACAACAAATGTTTCAATATATTTTTAATAAGAAGCCTTTCCACTAAGTTTTGACAGTGAACACCTTAAAAGTTAAAAAGAAATGTGTTAAACACATTTTTGGCGCTTTTTCGTTCATTCAAAGACTTCTAGCTTACGAAAATCCGACCTGTGGGAGCATATCAGTTGGAATGAGTATATTTGAGTTCTCAATTTCCCCTCAAATATTGAACACATCAAACGCTGAAACGAACGGAGCCGATCCCCCATTTAAAAAAATAGACTCTATTTTATCCGGGAATTTACAGGGTCTTTTTTCAGCTATTTTAGAAAGATTTACACGAGCGATGTCAAATATTCACATTGCCTTGGTATCTTAATATTTAGGACTGTATACAATGTGGCGGATTTAGATTTAAGATTGAAAATCCATCAAGAAACGATGGAACAGAACAATGTGCAACAGAATTTAGCGATGGACTATTTGTAATTGATTGACCGGAAGAAAAAACCAATATCGTTATGTCAGCCATTCATATTGAAAACCAATATTTGCACAACAACGTGATCACAAAAAAAAAATGAAAAAATATAGCCAATTGTTCAATATAAGATGAGCTCTACAAACCAAATTAAATAAATAATAAAAATATTTTGGCAGTGAAGTTATCACTTTGCAAAGACCACCGCGTGGCTGAATGACAAATAAAAAACAACATTGCACCCGCGTATGCGTTAATCTGCTTTAAAGAATACTAAGTAGCTTTATGTTAAATTAAGATATATTGGTCTTAAGCCACTGAAATATCGATGTTGCAATATCTTATCTCCAAGTATAAAAAACTGCTTCGCCATGACAGTGTTCATCACTGCCGCGACCAGGAGTCGAACCTGGGTTACCACGGCCACAACGTGGGGTCCTAACCACTAGACGATCACGGCTACTGAAGCAGATAACGAATTCGACAGAAAATAATATTAGATTGTATTGATATTTGATAAATTACTCTACTGTGATTTACTTTCACTTTTTGGCGGTCAAAGTTGCTCCAGTTACTGTAGCATATACAGGTTAAATAGTGCTAATAAACTAATCAGATAAGTAAAGAATGTATTTCAACAACGTGTGTTTGTTTAATTTCGCTGGATTAATGGTTCATGTTTTTAACACTGACTGGTTTCTTTAACTATGCCTTTCAATTAGTTTTGAAGGTATTTAAAAACGACCATAATGTTGTTATATTAAGAGAAAAAGAAGAAAACTTTAAAAACCGTTTTATCAACATGCATAGGTTTTGGGAAAAAACTGCTCAATCAACTGCAATCAATTTATAAATTTGAGCACCTTAAAGAAAAAAGAAAAAATCATTAATTCTGAGTGCCATTGATAAATCAAGATGCATACAAAGTTTTATTTAAACATAATAAATATGTGCACAAACAAAGAAAAATCATTTTAACACAAGCCACAGTTTTAAATGTGTTCTTTTTCAAGATAGGCAGGAGAAAACATCTTTAAAATGTAAGTAGAATATTAGCGGGATTTTTTAATAAAAAGGTTTCGTATAGAAATCAATGAACAAGTTTCAATTTGGTTTTTAATTTGAAATCACCCTATCTGCTCTTATGTAAAATATCATTACGAATATCTACGTAAACAAACTTTAAAGATAAAAAAATCTACAAAATAATTATCGTGGTATATTTGACTAACAAGTCATATTTTGTTGAAGAAAGTAACTCTGTAAGTTAAAGTAAATCTATTTATACTCGAAACACACACAAGTTTCAAATATAAATGAGTAATAAACTTTGTACGAGCCATTTAGTGTTGTATTAAACTTGACTTTAAAACACCAGAAACTCCCTCGCTTGTAAGCAAATCACGTTATAAATTCGCAGAAAGCTTTTAAGTTTCCAATATATTTTTACGTATACGTGTACATTATTTGAATGCGTACATAAAAGATTGCATGTTAAATGGATTTGTACTGTCTCTATCCAGTTCGTAAAATGCTGTGAGATCCAATTTCCCAAATCCTAATGGATCTCCTTGTCAATCAATCAGAAGCCAGCCGATTTCATCAGACACCAGAGTGTGACGTGGAATTGAATTAGTGAGTTCAGAATTAAGGATAATGGGAATATCTAATAATGGGACTATCGAGAACTTTACGAAATCTACCAGAATTACAAATGTATTTTATATTATAACAGGCAACATCTAAAACCGTAACCTTGTTTTATAAATTATGTTAATACATTTATGGTTGCGTATGATTTAAGACTAAAACTCGTTATATTCTGTTTACTTCAAATATTAATATGTAATATATATTTTTTATAAGAAAACAAAAACCTCTTTTATAATCACAGCAGGTATTAAAATATCTGAAATTTACTTTGTATATTTTTTGGTTCAATCTTAAAATTTAAATATAATAATAATAGGTGTAATAACAAACAAAATAAGTGAATTTCCTAATTTCACATAAATCTTTCCTTATGGTAGCAAAAAAGCGTAGGCTCCGATGGTGTGTATTCATTGCTTATCATGTAACACATAACGAAAAATTATAAATACTCATAGAAGTGGCGAAAACCAATTCTACTTGAAGTCGAAATGTAGTACATATAATTGGAGTTTAATAACATGAAAACATGAAAAGCTTCAGCAAATGACCCAACTCAAACAAAGACTCGAGAGTGAGTGTGCGCGTGTCATTGTCACGACGCGACACGCGAATGAGCTTATCTTTCTACCGCGTTGACATTCGTATGTGATCAAACGTACGACTGGCAAATGATTAAATATTTGACACAATTGCAAACGTTTGATTGTATTGTATCCCGGAATTTCGACAAAATCTCCGCGCTACGCCCGATGAGTGGTTATTATTATTACTGTTTCATTCTATTCTATCTGTCAATGTGCAAGGGAGGAATTTTTAAAATCTTAGTCGATAATTTCTTGTATTTATAAAGATATTACAATTATTAGAAGCTATGCGCTCGGCAGCCAAAGAGTTAATTACACATCTTAAGTAAAGGGACTGTTAATTTGACAGGTCTTCAGCATCGTCCACTTTATTATTATTTATTTATTCAAAAAAATATACAAATCATGGCATTACAGCTGACGCCAACGCGCCATGCATTTGACAAATTTAAATACATTTATTGATTTATAGATACATACCTGTATATATATAATAAAAATCACAAATTGTAGTCATAAAAACAGAGAGCAAAAAATAATAAAATAACATTAGAAATTTTCAAAAAAGTCAACCGAGTGAGTCCGACAAAATCAACTTTTATTCACAAAAAATAGTATTCGTCTGAACTCACTCACGTCAATATGAAATATGTTAACATCCGAAGCAATGCCGTTTAAAATTGCTAAAGCTCTTCCCAGTGACATCCCCATTGGGAGACTGGTTCTACGCCTTGGAAGAAAAAACAACTCATTGCGCGGTCCACGGGTTCGTATTGCAATACGATCGTTTATCATAAATTCACTTTGTTTTATATCATATACTTACTAACCCACTGAGATTAAAATGTTAAAAGAGATCTACTGTATATGACCGTATATATTTTAGTAAAAATAATCATCCAAAGCGCTGGACTAAGCAGACAGCAAAAGGGATTGTGTTGATAAACCCTCGTTGGATATTTATTTTGACAATGCCCCTACTTTGTCAATGTTTATTACGTTGGTAAAGGTAAAAATACTCTGTGATTACTTATAAGAGCGATTCACAAGCGGTTTATTTAGATAATGGTAGATTTTAAATATAAATATTTCCTTTTTCTATGTTTATTATTTACACATTGAATACAGTTTAATACTTACATATGTTGTTCAATAAGTCAATAATATTTGTTGCTCATGTCATTTAATTATCGTTGGCTTCATTATCGAGATGTAAATTGAGATGAGAAAGGCTTGAATTCAAAATAATACAAAAAAAAAATATAAACTTCACAGACATCAAAAAGCATGGATATCTATGATATATAAAATTTAAAATAGTTTTGATTATTTCACGTATTGTGCTTCTAACTGTGTTTCGCCTCTTTCAGAGGAATCTTTGGACTTACTATCGCAAAGAGTAATGAAGCAAGATTGATTCTAATATTTTAAAATGATAAATTAGGGAGTATTTAATAAAAAAATTACTATATAAAAGCATCTTTTTTGCCGTACTGGCTATTTTTATACTTTCGGTGGGTTCGGCAGTAGCTTTGTGGAAGTTCATTTTAGTTTAAATTTAAAAATAACTTTGATTATTCCAAGTATTGTGATACTAATTGTGACGCGTGTTTCGTCTCTTTCAGAGGCATTTTCGTACAATAAGTGGACAGTAGCACTATACGTGGAACAATCAAAGTTATTTTAAATTTTATTTTGAACTGAATTTCTACAAAGTTACCTCCAAATCCATCGAAAGGATATATATGATGTTTTCATCGCTTCCAACGTAAACCTGATAAACCAGCTATAGAAAGAGCTTTAAGTTTACTACTTGCCTTTCCCTACTGTCTCGTCTCAATCTCTCTGAAAAGATATTTTAATATGTCGACTTCCAACCATTTTCACAACAACTTGTGTAAAATTACTCCGTTAAGAATCCTTACTGGGAGAGGGAATATTTAATGTATTTTACTATTGTTTGGAACTGCTCATTCATTCTAAATAATTTAAATGATAAAAGTGCCACGAGCCTGTTTTTTACGTATCCCATCCTTTTATATCTACCTCGTATACAGCGTGGAAAACATTCAGTGATCCTACAAAATTAGCTTACTTTGTCAGCGGGATTCTCCCGGGACCGTACATGACTAGATTGTCTGTGACATTAATTTAATTTGCACACTGTTTTCCAACGTCAGCTTTATAGGTGTAAATTTGAAACAAAGTGTATACACTTTGGACTTTTTTGTAGATGACACATAAAATCATGCCACACTTCAGTGAGTGATAACCGCATGAAATCATCTTCCTACAAGCATTGTCATTATTTAAATCCCATGTTAAAAACAAAAGTAAAACTGTGACTGTTAAATTAGAATGATGTAATTGCAACAAAAGATGTTCACCGATTATTGATTCTTAGTCAATCCCTCGACAATTCTTTTATATGTCGTTAATATTCATGATATTAAAATATATCACGAAAGCTTATCAAGGGAGATCAATAAAATGATTTTTTTTAATTTTGAAAAACATACCGTGGAATCATCGCAAGATCTGCAATGTATAAATATTTCACACTTGCATTACATAGATTAGATAATAAACTATGCTTAGAAAATTAATTCAAGTATGGTGGAATGGATCAGTAACGATAGGAAGATTATTTATACATGAATTTAAATGTTTTATTCATCACTCAGTTAAAGTTCCGCTAGTAAAAAGGATGTAAATATTGTAATCACTCATACGATTAGATTATAAACGAAATTATAGCTGTATGTTGCCAGAGCATCGATTATCGATACAAAAGCGGTATTTTGACGAAAAAATGGAGGCCGATAAACTTAAAAAGGTAAATTTAAATTATATATAATGTTATAACAAAAGACCGTCTTTGTAAAACGAAAGATCATTTAATTTTTTTATTGTTTAACGTGACATTTAAAAAGTGTTTCTTCGCTGGCGCCATATTATATGGCTAAGTTATTGCTTCCACAATAATAGGTTTCTCTTATGTTTTCCGTTTGATACTATTATATTGAGTGCGTCTTAATGTATGTGTCACAAATGCTTTGTTTTCGCACGGATATAAAGCTTTTGAGCATGCTCGTTTCTCAAAGATAGTTTAGCCTAAATCCTGGATTCGCAGTACAATTAATTATCAAAGTTTACACAATTTCATTCAGTAATGGCCAACGGTTGCGAAATAAAAAGATCAATAAGGAAATTCTTATGAATTTAAGCATATGTAAACAAAGTGATTTTATTTTTATTTATATGTGAAATATCAATGTTACGATAGATGACGTTAATGTTATTTTATAATATAATATTGTTTTAGCTTACAATAAAAAAGACTACATCAGAGCAGCTGTAAAATTTCAGTACAAAAGGTTTTTTTTTTGTTGTTTACTGATTTCACTGTAAATTTATATGATATTAAAATAAATATCCTATGTTGTTTCGTAGATAAATAAATAAAATTAGATAATAATAATCAAAAATTTTAGGTTTATTGTTTGTGAGACAATTATAAAGAGTAACGATAGGACAACTAAGCATTTATTTACGATGATTAATAATTCTAAAAAACGATTTTTGTGGTTCAATTCAGTAACAATGAAATTTAAAAGTCAGTTTATCCTTTTAGAGCAGAGGAACAATAGCATGTTTATTATAATCCCAGACATGTTATTCCTTTTAATTTTAGATTTTGTAGAAAAAAAAAATTAAGGTATACCAACGTATTGTTGGAATAATTATTGTTTTCTACATACTTCGAAAATAGCTCACAACTTGAAAGGATTTGTTGGCAATATTATTTTACAATTCTGAGAATTTCATTGTGTATAAATCATGTTTTCCATTAAGAGCATTCTCTTCTTTATAGGGCGGTAGCTATTTTCACTAAATTTATCTGATCTGAAGTTTGTGTTTACAGGATTTGAATGTTAGATCTTTGAGATGTTTGCCTCTAGCATCATAAAATTAAAGTTTTCTTTTAAGTTTATTATGAGTACAATGTTTTCAATGAAAGTCAGTACATATAGTTTTTGAGTCCGTATATAGATATAAAAATCGAAAATCTTTTTCTTCGCTGTTAATATTAGTAGAAAATTTATGTCTCAATTTAAGAACGATAAATTGATGAAAAAAACTTTAAATGATAAAGTTTTATCACGATTCATCTAAAAGAAATTACAATAAAAAGACGAAATCTTATCTGCCCCAGACTTTGAGGAAATGAATTCTTTACTGAGCTTGTAAGTCAGTCAGTTTCTTTTTGCAGAGGGTAAAAAAATACTCCGCGATAAAAGAATCGGATAGGGGCTGGTGAGGAGAAGTAACGAACATCACGAGAATCCATGTTTGGATACAAATCCACAATTCAAAGAAAGATTAACGTGCGAAAGTGATTTTACGAAAGCTTAACAACGTTGTTATTTCAGCTACAAGACACCTCTTTTTATGTCTATATGTCTTCAATGGCTTTTCTTCCACTATTTTCCAAAGTTCGGATTATATGTTGGCGAATCAAAATAAGATTTCTTTTCCAAAGACCTTTCATGTCACCAGATTGAGACACCAATTAGGAGGTCAGCATAAATATAGGAGAGATATTTTAATATTCTCATGCGCGACTAGAATCCATGAAAGTTTGTAAAAATCTTTGCGTTTTAGAAATTGTTTGATAAAATTACTGTTCTGTTTACTAAGCTCACTGAACTATTCTAATATTTTGAAATAAGTAGTAAACATATAATGAATAGAAAAAGTAAATTAAAAACATTACAGTATTTTCTTTGAACGTCATAGATAAATATTTTTTATCATATTACTCCGATAGTCATTGTTTTAATTGCCTTTGTTGAACCTCTATTTATGCTTTTATTAAAGCTCTTAATAAAAACAAACGATTTTAATGAAAAAAAGCTCAGAATGGCAAATGAAATATTTTTGCCCCTGCTCTAGCTTAATAATTTTATTTCTGCATATAAATTTGATTACTGTATGAAAAATATGCAAAATTATATTTGTGTACTCGTAAATATAAAAATATGGCAAGTAATTTAATTTAACGGTGTGCAACGTCCATTAATAATTCTGAAATTTAAAATGAATTTATATCGCGCTTTGCAACTGTGAACAGAATAGTTTTTGAATAAACAAACTTAATTACGGATTTGATGTGAAATTTCAACATCAGTGGTGGTAAAGTTTCAACAATATCCTTAAATCAATGTGGTAATGATAGTAGAATGGTAGTAAAATGAGTGTAGACTGTGGAGAGATATAATTTTATGTACATCACTTTAAACAACTATTTTTCTTACCTTCCACTCAGGCACTACAGTTTTTTTTCATATCCGCTCCCTATTAAGAGCATATGGCCGCCACACAGTGCCTCCAGGATGCTCTATCACCCGCCAACTTCCTCGCTTCTTTCCAGGACATCTCGGCATCCCGTAGCTCCCCTGAGTTTATTCTATAGATGGTCATCAAAGGCCTTCCAATGCGTCGGGATCTATCAGATTGTTAGAAGACGCAGGCAAGATTCAGGCTCCTCTGGGGCATCCGCAGCACATTTCCAAGCCAGGTCCATCGTCACCTTTTTTTATTTTGGACGTAATAATGGACCGGCTTGTCTGCTCTCTTACCTCCGTGTTCCTGACAGTGTTTATACTATATACCTGGCATTTTTAAAGCCGTTATGTTGAATTTAAGCTAAGAACTTTTCATTGTTCAAGATGTATATATTATATGTTTAATAATGATTTGATTACATTTTAAATCTCACATATGAGACATAACTGCTTTCAAAATATATACTGCAGTGTAATTACGTCTCATATTGCAATACTTTAGTATATCTATTATATATTCCTTTTTGGAAAGAAAATGTTTATCTTAAAAGTAAAGTCCATAAACTTAAGATTTTGTGAAGAATATTTCATTATGCAAATAAGGTGTTCACTGTCAATATTTGATAAATGTGGAATGGCATTATACTAAAAATAATAGCACATTTTTAGTATATATTCCATATAGAGTTATTGGATCTGTGGATAGTGCTCGCCATGAGCGAAACCGGTGCTATGCAAATAATTGTTTTAATTATTAATTTCGAGTTGATATGACGACCTGAATATTTCACATAATTTTATTCCTTATCGAACATACAAAATATATATTTTCGATAAGATTGCAATTTTCGATAACACTACAATTTAAAAAAAAAATAAGACTTCTTACTTAATACTTAACTTCAGAACCTTCATGGAAGATAACAAATTTAATTTGTTTTTTGTTGAAATTAAAGCGTAAGTGACACCATAGTCTGTAACAAAGTTTAATATCTTTAGAAATCACTGACAATCTACTTTAAATCAACTTGTAATGGACCTAATGAACGCCTCTGTAACGTTATACGTGGATTAAAAATGTCATATGTAATATCAGTGAAATCTCTAATCCGATTTACTTTGTGAAAAACGTGATATTGGATTTAATACATTGTTAGTAGTATTTAAAAGTTGATTCTGCTTTTGTTTGGTTTGAATGCAAAACTATCCTACATTCAAATAATAGGTTAATTTGAATAAAAGGTATCTGACCAGTGGTTAAGTATGTATTATGTTGGTTTATTCCAGGGCTGTGGAGTCGGTAAAAAAAAGTTTGACTCCGACTCCGACTCCGACTAAAAACAGTTTAATATCCTCACTTTTTTTTCGTAATTTTCCTAATTATGTGTATTCAATAAAATATCAAACCTTCCAATCCAACCAATAGCCAAATTCGACATATTATATGCAAAAATAAAAAGTTCAAACTTTTAAAAATTTCCGACTCCGAGTACGACTCCCGCAAAAGCCCGGCGACGACTCCGACTCCACAGCCCTGGTTTATTCAATGGATTACTATTTGGCATGTCCGTGGTCAAAAGATAAACGCCGTTAGCTTCAAAATTTACGGGCTCGAGTCCCAAGTATGGACTTATTTATAAACTGATTTATTGATCGGCTTATAGATATTAACGCAAATATAGCGCGAAATAAAACAAATGAAAAAACTACACACTAATTATTCGGTAATATTTGTTCTTCCAATGAGTAGAACCAGCCTGTCAATGTGGATACCACTGAAGAGCTTTAGCGATTTTAAGCGGTATTGATTTGAATGTCGACATATTTCACATGGACGTGAGTGAGTTCAGACAGTTCTATTGTTTTTAAATGTATTTTCGTTGATTTTGTCGGAACTTATTCGGTTGACTTCTTTGCCAATTTGTAATGAAATTTTGTCACTCTCATGTATCTGGAAATCATATATTTTTTTCTTCCAATGTTTTAATCTTTTTTTAAATTTCAAAAGCAATTAACTTATAATTTGTGATTTTTCTAATGTATATATATTTAAATAAATTAATAATCATGTTAAATTATTCATGTGTGTATCAATTATTTTTGGCACAACATATAGTATCATATTAAAATTATTATGGTATCGTTTCTAAAATGCTACCAAAATAAACGTTAAATAAATAATTACTAGATTAAATCAGGAATAAGCGTTATTAGATTCAAAAACTACTATTAACTATACTAAGCCACGTAAAGCATGTTGATTTCAAAGCTCCAGGCATAATCTAAGCCCACTCTCGAAAATTTTGGTAAGAGATAAGCTTTTAAGCTTTAAATTTTGATCAACAGAGTTACTTTTCATATAATGGATATGGTTTTCATTTATAAGTATGGTTAAGCACTGATTTTGCGTAGAATATTTTTATTTAATGGTATACTTACTTTTAATAGTACCAATCATTTTCAAAAATTCTTCTCCCACCACGCTTCCGATCCCAAAAAGTGGCACCTAGCGAGAGTGATTAACTCACCACTTGTCCTGCCTAAGTCCTCGTATTCTTTCAATCCCTACTCTCTTTGAACCAGAGAGGTTAATCAACTTAGTAACAAGTAGTTCTTGTTGAAAAAAAAATACATGTTGAGATAAACTTCGCAAGGAGTCCACATGCTCCACGTTGGGAGCGGACATGGATAAAAAACGATTTTCCGAAACACTTTTATTTCATATTTTATTGAGTTCTTATGAATATTATTGAAAATTTGTAAAAAAAAAAGACTTCTTTCGAGTCAATCAAAACTTCTTTTTGTTACCGGATGAAAGTAAGAAAATGTGTAGCAAGAAGTTCTCATATAAAACTTGTAATGAAATAACTTCCATAAGGAGTCCATTTTCTATACATCGAGTGCAGAGATGGTTTAAAAAAGTGTCAATTATAATATCTTTATTATAAATAATAGGACATTTTAAGAAAAATATTTTTATCATTTTTGCTGCAAAAATAATTTGTCTTGTCAAATAATATGAGCCAGAATACAGAAAACAATGTTTGCGTTATAACGATACAGTCTTTGTAAATAATATTTTTTCGAAACGCGTTCATTCAAACAATACGAAAAGCAAACGGCTGAACGGCTTCAAGACTTGAAGTAATTCAGCCTTCGTGAAAACATCTCAATGATTTCTGTCTTGTACATAATGCAAAGTTAGTGTTGCTGGAAAAGTATTTATCCAGGTACTGCTGAAAACATCTGGGAGAATAATAATCGAACAAATAAACTGACAGTCAGTTCAAGTACATCCGTGCACTTGAAATGCCTGAAGATTTCGAAAGGCGAAACCCGGGTCGTTAGCGACAAAATTCATGGAAAAGTACAAAATTCAAACAATTCAAATTTGATATAGAAATTCCATCAAGCACCTTCAGTCGATATCCTTAATTAAAGACAAGTATTACAATTACAGCATATTACAATTCAAATTAATTTTAACTCACTGTTCAATATGAAGTGTGTAGACTCCGAATGGACAATTTTAGCAGGATTTTTGTTTACGACTATCACTCATTGGAGAAGATCTTGTTTGGTCAGGTATAGTAATTCAATTCTATCATTTTTTTTCGTTTTTATAAATGGTAAGAAATAATTTGGTGTAGCTAAAGAAAGCTTTGCAGACATTCGAGTCGTTGAATATGAATCTACGTATCAAAATTTCCAGATGAAAATGCTATGGGAGATGCTACTAAATGCAAGACAAGATGAAGGACAGTTCTTAATCTACTCCCACTCCCACTTAGCGGTAGCAGGAGGCAATGAAAAATATGATATTTCAGCAAACATAAGTTTTTTTATTATTAAAACTCGTTAGAAAGAATGAATTAAAGATCAGTATTTTGCTTATTATATAATTATTTTATTTAGTCTTAATTTTCTTTTTTAATGTAGTCGGTATATACCCTCATTACTAACTCTTTAAGCTGTCTGTTTTTGTTGGTACGTATTTTAGTTTTAGGTGTATGTAAATTGTTTAAAACAAGCTTAAACAATACATATTTAGTTCATTTTTACTTTACAGTATTATGTTTTAATTTCAGACATTGCTTTAACGGATGTAAGTATTAGATGTTGCGTATTTAAATTTTATTTTGTGCCCAAAAAAACGACCCTAACGTTTGTAAAAGCCCACTGCTTTAAGCTTTGAGCCAAAATGTCTCTATTTGCCTGTGTTACGTTTCCCCTTTGAACAAAGAGAAAATTTGTGGTGTTATTTAACAACTGTAATAATTATAAACATATACATAAAACAGTAGTTTTCCAGTATTATAACAAATGCAAATGAAAAGTGGTTTGTTTGTGTGTTTTTATAGTAAAAAAAATAGTAAGTAACTAAGTAACTGCTTAATTATGATTATGTAAATATTTGAGGCAATTTAATTTAACATTATGAGTAATATAAACCCATTACAATTGTTCAATACATTGTATTGCTTAAGTTTTTGATTAAATATTAATAATTAAACAATTTAAAGCCTTTGTTTCGAATATTTGTGTTCGAAATTTCTAGAAAAAATTAAATATTTCTCCATTAACATTGTGTGTGAAAGTAAAAACTCACTTTTGGTCAAATTTGCCTTTTTGGTAGGGCTTAGAATTGTAATATAACTCATGCCCGGTAATAATTTGTGGTAGTTTTTGCACAAAAAATTAACGCAATTTGTAACCTTTAGATACCCTTGATTTAGATGAAAAATATGCGTAAATTACGGAAATTTCTGCCAGAATACTTCGTAAAAAAACTTTCGACGCTGAGAAAAATTCTTAGAATATCGATTGCTTCTTGTACAGTATCGGAAAACTTTCTGTGTAAATAAGGCTCATTTATGTAATATATAAAAAAATCTTTTCTTCACGATAGCTTCGATAAGAGATAATGATAGGATGGGGAATACAAAATGGTAAATAAGTTTAAATAGCTCACATTTTTGCGAACGTAAACGAAAGATCAAAAAAATACGTATAAAATAGACAAATACTTTTATGACTTTGATGACTATATAAGTATGGACTGATTTCGTTTCTTTTTTAACAAAAGTTACCTGATTCTTTTAGCTTGAACAAATACAGCGTATTTTGATTGTTTGCGAATAACCGTGCATGAATTACATTATAAATAAATTAATACTCAAAAAGTAATGTATGTATGTCGCAACGTGTGTGCTAGATTTTCGTGAGGTGGTATTTATAGGCGAATGCAATTACTTTGAATCGCGTTTTTTAATGTTTGTCTGTTTAATAAGGTTTTGGTAATTTTGAAACAAAAAAATAATTGTAATTGATTTAAGTAATATTTTTAATATATGAACGTTAATGGTACCAGACAGAGTTTTGTTTGTTATCCTGATGCTGTACGGCGTTCACTGTAGGCTTTTTTATTTCTGAACGTAAGAAATCAAGCTGATCACAATAGATTAATGAATTTATTCTTCGCCAAGGATTGTTTCTACTGAATGTCAAAAAAGTGATATAGGTTGAAATGATAAAGAAATTAGTGACGATATTCATTATTAAAAGCTATTAAGCTCTTCTGTAGAGATGCATGCTTTTTTGATAAGACGACAATAATAGTCATACAATTAAATTATTATATCCGGAAAATTTAAGTAAAATTTAAAATTAGCTTCTATTCATGTGGATGTTTATTCAATAGGCGGAGAAATGATTTTGTATTGTTCCTAAATTGACATATTATTATAATGGGTATTTTGATGGTAAGTCTAATATAATAGCATATTTTAATATAATTTGCCAGATTTACTTAATAACTGTATTATGCGTTAGCATCAGATTTGATGGTACGCTAGTCTCGCATGTAAATGTAATGCTTAGTTTAACGGCTTATAACACGTTTGCTTACTGTAACAGCAAAGTTAATCTGTCTTGTAATACTTGTATTTACATACAAGTGTTATAAGCCGTTATCATATCAATAAAAACATTTGAAGGTGTTCCCTATTGTTACTTGGTGGAATGGTATTATAATAAAAATAATAACACATTTTTAGTACTTATTCCACATTGAAGGGCGACGAACTTTAATCATTTGGAAACCATTTGTTTCAAAATAAAAAAAACATTTATTATCTTTGAAAACGTTAAAATCCTGCATATAAATAATAAATCTGTAAAACTAGATAAGCAAGAGATATTAGAAAATTACAAGACATAAATTCTTACCTAACTAAAATTTATTGAATGAGAAAATATTCTTTTCTTCTTCACCTTTGTTTTATCCGTTTGGTTTTATATATTTTTTTAATTATATATATTTGTGTTTTAAATTTTTGTTTCCTTTGTTTGTAAGAATTGATATGGTCTCGTAATTTTTTTTCAGAACCTCATGACTGTTTGTCTGGAAGAGTATTTTTTTATGAATAAAATTACACATTTGTTAAATGAACATACCTGTTGTATTTTACATAGTTATGATCATTCTAACTTCATTGGTTCTTAATGAGGTAGGTAATGAATGTATTGCTAACAGGTCTTCAACATTTGAATTAAAGTCTATTTTTTTATTACTTTGATTTATTTGCAAATTTGTATTACCAATTGTCTGTCATACTTTAAAAGAATTTCTTAGCTTTTGTATGAATAACGCTGTACCTTTGAATTCCTTATATATATATGATATGGGATTCGTGGTGGAGTGCTCTACGTCTACGTCAATGGCTGCGGTTCTGACGGGTATACATTTGAGAAAGGAAGGATTGGCAAGTTGATTTATCGATAGCTTTATGGATTGCAGTGATGTCCTTCTATCCATATTTTTTTAAAAAAAGAGTGTCTAAGGAACTGAGTAATAAGAAATCTCGTAGGAAAAATTATGCTGGGAGACATTGAATTACTGGTCTATATTTTACACATTGGGAGAGGGTTAGGTTCAATGTACATATATGTATTTTGTATAATATCCCATAAAAATAGTAATGATTGGTATAAATGATAACTTTATATCCATACCATGTGGGATCAATTTAACAACCGGCTATAAAGCCAACCTCTGTTTGTTTTTTTTATCTTTAGGAAAATAAAAAGGTTTTATTAATTTGCACATAAAAAATTAGTTCTTTACTTCCCCCTCCTTAATGATCTTCGTTTATGGTACACTCTCTTTTATGGCGAAGACTTCTGCAATATACATGCCATTGAAATATCAACAATGGTCCATAAATTGGAAACGTTATTCTACGTAGGTACTCATCCTGTATTAAACACACCTTAATGTTCAGTTACTTTGTATCTAAAAGAACAAAAACGTAGATTGCTTGTGTTAGCTTGTTCTAATAAAACTACGTGATTTAATATTATAGTTCAAAATCCATTAGTGAAATATCGTAAAATTAAATATAAAAACATTTAATGGACGTGTATATATATAAATCTTAACAAAATCACAGTCGAATAAAATTTTAAAAGTACACTTGGGCCTCGTATAACACGGTTATATGGTTCCACAAAAACGTCGTGTTATACAAATCCGTGTTATACAAGGTTTGAAGTTCATACAAAATCAGGGTTTGCGTTCCTAAAAGCCATATTTTACTTTTTTTTTAAATAAACAAATATAAATTTACATATTTACTGAAAAAACTTTAATTACATAATATACCAATCATTCATCATCGTTATCACTTAGAATTCTATATGTTTTACTCTTTTTCGAGATAGGTTGTGAGTTTTCATCATCGAAAATTTAGTAATAAGCGATTGTTTGCTTTAAGCTTTTACATCTTTACGTATTTCCTTATATGGTTCCAAAATATTTTGTAATTCCATATTGAATTTCAAAATTTTTTCCATTACAGGATCATTTTCAAAAAAAAAAAACGAATTAAATAGCCAATTCCAAGTTGTCATTCATTGTATTTAATGTGAAACATGTAGCTACTTCGCTGCAACTGCTTTCTAAGTCTTTATTTGTGGTAGGTTCAACCAACATTTCGACTAATTCTTCTTCGTCCTCCAATAATCCTTCAATATTTCTTGGATGTCATGAATATCCATGTCACAAATACTTTCTCCAACAAATAAGTATTTTTTCCCCCTTAAACCGTGTTATATAAAGCGTGTTGTATAAAAATATATCACAATTTATTCATCCGTGTTATGTAAAACCGTGCTGTATAAAACCGTGCTATACGAGGCCCAAGTGATTTTATTCAGATTAATGTTAGTTTTTAGAATAAGTCCCCTATATCAAACAGAGTTTGGCTTCTATTTCTTTTCTGTTGTCTATGCGAAATGTTTATTTGTTTTATTTCAATGGTAACACAGCTTCTATCAAACTGTCATTTTTTATTAAAATTATTTAACTATTATGAAATCAAATAATTATTATCATATACATCATTTGGTGGTTCACACGCCAAACATTAAAACCCTTATATATACATATATTAGGAAAGGAGTAAAAAAATATTCATATGACTGCACTTTTCAAATGTTGAAGATTTATTTTTAATAAAAAACAAGTAACTACATCCTTACTTACATTTTTAATAGCACAATTGGTCATAAGTGTTTCATCCTTTTGTTTATATTTACAGTCAAATTACAAACATAATGTTAAGAAATGTAATGTTATGAAGTAATTAAAAAAAATAATAGTTCTATAACATTAAGTATACAATTACAAACATTATTTTTAAATTAACCTAAATAAACACTCTAATATGTGCGATTCTTTTAATAACTATATACGTAGTTAAATGACTCTACACCCTACTTATTATTTTTACATTAATAATGAACGAGTTTAAATGAAATTTAAAATAATTATGCAGAAATGGATAAATCTCATGAGATTAATTGCAATTTAAAAGTTTAGTCGAAAAATAGATATTAATTATTAACAAATATAAAAAGAAACTTTACACTTTTTTTACCTATCGTGTATGGTATTTAGATCAATGAGATAAAAATTTTAGAGCAAATAGATATCCAATATTATGTTCGAGTGAACATGTAATAAAAAATACTAAATATACGTTTTTGTATATTAAAGTAATTTTGCATTAAACTTAAGAAATGTCGTCACTGCTTTTATTGTAGTTTATTTTCAGAAAATCATCTTGTTAGTAGGTTAAACATCAACATAATGATTTTTAATACAATTATTTATGAAGTAAAATTTTAGCTAACGAACTGCTTTAATTTACCCGCTTTGTGGCAATTAGTTTGGTTCTTTAGTCAATAATAATCGTATTTTATTAATTATAAAATGTTAAGTAATCAGCCGCATGCACCAACTACACAATTTAAAAAACAACCCCCATACTAATAATTGAATGAAATTATAATAGAATTATTATAAAATACACAGGGTTGCAAACTATAAACTCACGTTCTTAGTATATTTTATCTAGTCATGGGTAAACGTTATAATTTATTTGGTATCGAGAGACATACAGAACAACCACAATCTTGTTTACAATCAAAGTGACAATACATCATTGGTTACAAAGGCAAATTGTCCGCCATTGGCAGAGCTCAATAATGATTTATTTGTGTAACCAATGTCAACCTAGCTCAACGCGAGGATCATTAGTTGGTGAACATGGATGTATGCTTTCTATATAACTATAGAGTGTTTCACTGACAAAATACGCAAGTTCAAAATAATTACATATAGCTGGAACATAACAATCCTTTACCTAACACAATAATGAGTTTCTCTCTAGGGATGCACATTGAGTAATATTGGTATTAGTAAATTGTTATAAATTTTTTTATTGTTTCATATACTGAGATCAGCTTAAAATTTAAGTGTATATTTGAAAAAATTATAATGATAAAAAAAATCACCAAAATCTTGTCTGTAGATTGGTGCAGCAACGCTAGCGCGCGGGACAATAGCGCTCAGACTTTAACAGGCAATACTAATATTTTTAACATTTTAATAACAAATTAAAATAAAATAATACATTTATGATACAATTCTAAAATTTCACATGGTATCTCCTTATTTTTTTCCAATGGATACAATTTTCTTGGTTAGGTGAGGTAAGGTAAGTAAATTTATTTAAATGAGTAGTCAAAAATACCAAATATTGTCCCGCGCGCTTATGTATGGGTTGTACTCGCGTAGATGAATTTTCAGGATCGTCCGCTTCAGTTGCAGTGTTGGCAACCAAAAATCCCAGTCCGGGAATATATATAACTATGGTTTTCAATTTAAAATTAGGAATCGTGTGATGTGTTCATTCAACCCCATTAATCCGGTCCCAAACCGCGACATACCGAGAGCGATCAATAAACAACTTGCCCTGCTCTAGCAACATCTTTCTTTCTGTACTCTGATAATAAATATAGTTTGAGCGAACCAGTTCTCAAAGAACAATGTCGAGATACTCTATTAAAGGTGCTTATATATTTATATCATTGTACATATATACGGAGCGTAATCCAGTCAGGAGAGGCTAAAGCGATAATTCTACACTTTTTATTTTGGTCATGTGAAATATTTTCCTTTTTTGGATCTGATGATTAATCAGGCTTCAAATAATAAATAATTATAAAGCTAGCAAAGAATGCTTTTTATCTTGATTTGGAAACGTTTGGTTTTAGTAATATAACGAATACAAAAAAAAATATGCACATACGCCACAACAAATTATTATAAACATATCTAATATGTTAATATAATCGTACAATACGTTTACTTTGAACGATCTTCATTATGATAACATTCATAAGCAGTAAAGGTTAGAGATGCTGAATTTAGGCTAGTTTAAGGTATGTTTGTAGGTGATGTCTTCAACCTTTATTACCCTTCTTACTCCTAGATACGACGGCTTAAGACAAGTTCATTCAATCTTCGCTTCTATTGAACAACGTTGTGAGATTGTCACAATCAGTCCTTGTTAAATATTTAAAAAAGAAATACGTCATTTCGAGTATAAAATTATATATGCTACACTTTGAAAAATACACGGCGAAAAATTGATTAGCATAAAAATTTTAATTTATGAAACCAAAAAAAAATAGTATATCCGTAAACCACAAAACATTTTCCAAGTTTTTCTATGAACCTACGGAAATATTAAATTTCTTTCTTTTGTAAAGGTCAAGGAATATATAAATAAAAGTTTTTATTGAAGATTAGTGTTGTCGCTATTAACGATGTGTTTGTATATCTGCTAAGAAAGTAGGCAAGTATATTGTGTGTTAATATTTTGATTAGTCTTGATAATGGATCGACTTCTTTCAAACTGAATATGGAGAAAAGAAGTATAATATGAAATAAAAATGTTATTTTTCAACCTTACCTCCCTTGTTTATCTTAACAAAAATCTTAAAAGAACTAGTTGTTAGTAAAGATAGAATAATAGTGCTTAGTTGGACAAGTATATAGCTAATCGCTCTCGCATTACTCCGTTTCTAGTGTGAATTTAGACATTCCAGACAGCCATACCGAAGTGGAAGTTTCTTTCTAGGTAAAAAGTCAAAACCTTAAAAAAATGAAATTTAACCCAACCTCATCTTAATGATGAAATTTCCACAAAGTCATCAATTTAACGTTATAAATGATATTCATTTTTAATTTTAAAAATTTAAATCTTATAGTTCATACTGAGCTTAAAATAAATTTTTGAACTAATAAACTAAGCCAGTTGACAATTCTTGGGCTGGCCCTGGTCATTATGATATATTTCATTATACAAAAAATCATAAGTAAATTTATATGCACTATCTGAAATCAAAGATGTTTTGAATGTTTGTATTGAGAATACGAACAAATTTTATTTGTCTATTTCATTGGATAAAACATTGTTTGCCTGGAACTGCCAACACTTTCAGTGGTGTGTGTGGTGGTTATCCGTTTTAGACGCAAGCTTAAGGTAGATCTTAAAGTGGAAAGTTTTACTATTTGCACTTAAAGTAAATCTCATTGCCAAGCTATTTCAGTGCGACAGCTTTAAAGAGCGGACTATTGATATTTCGGTAGAAGACATTTTTGCATAACTGAAATCGATATGACTGTTAAATTCATAAATTGTTTTTAAATATAATTCTTAGTAAGATATTTTAACCCTCTATTGATATACACATATGTATGTTTAAGCAAATATTAATAAAAATTCTAGAGTCTATAATATCTACACAATATATAGAATAAATAAATATTACATATAAATACGTACAAAGGATGAATATTTACAAAGAGGTGTACAAAATTGATATAAAGTTACCAGTTACATACCCTCGCAACCTTTACCTATTGTGTTTGTCTGAGGAATATGATATCTAAAAAATATTAATACAACAGGATGCTAGAGTTTTTATATTAATAATTGTACTGACAAACATACAATAACATATTCTCGTCGTTCTGGCTAGCTTTTTTTTATGGAAATACGGAAAATTTAAGCATACTTTTTTTAGTACAATACAAATAATTTAAAAAAAAAACTAGACTTTCTACCCGGACATGGATTTTAAACTCAGGGATAGTGCTTTCACATAGTCACTTCAATAATTGTATTAAAATATTGTTAACGAATTAAAAAAAATGTGTAATATAATATTAAAAATAATTTGCTCAAGTAAAATAACTTAAGTAAGAAAGTAAGTCTGAATAAGCCTCTAAAAGAAGCGAAACACGTGTCACAATTAGTAACACAATACGTGGAATAATCAAAGTTATTTAAATATTATACTAAAATGAACTTCCAAAAAACAACCACCGAATCTATCGAAAGTAAAAAGTGATTTATACTTTTTTTAAATGATAAATTAACACAACCGAAAGTTATTTGCAACGTGAGTTTGAAAACCCTCAATTCGTGCGTTTATTGTTTTTGCTATTATTACAAACTTAGCTTTAAAATTAAAATCAATTCATTTACTTTCTATTTTCTTCAAATAATGTCTAATTTTCAGAAAACAAATGATGCTAATTAAAATGATTCCTGAGCATACCATATTCTTTATTGCGTTGTAAAATGTTTAAATGAGAGATCTTTGCCATATTTTCTTTGCCATATCTACTTCATCCAAGCTTTGCCATTTACGGAAATTCTATAAACTTTTGATGGCCCGCGGAACTTTTACAAATATTCTTTGTGGCACACTTCCAAATAAAATTGGGCACTTCTTTCTGGGGAATTAGTATATACATAAATTAGAATGTGTATACATTATTTTTATTTTAATGAGGTTTGAAATAGTTACCGAGACATGTCGTTACATTGATTTGAAAAGGTTCTAATTATCATTTTTACGACCGTTTAATCGAAAACGCTTGTAGTTATCGCATTCTATCATATATATGAATTTCAGAATTATCTATGGTTGAATAACGAAGTTAGCATAATTATAGAGTTGCACTGCACCTGCACACTTTTTACTAAATTTATTGGACAAAGTTCTAAGATTGTCATCATTGTTTCCATCATAAGATCTTTAAGATCATTATTTCTCAGCAAGAGTTGTGAAAAAATATTCCTAAAATAAGTAATTTGATACATTTTTATTTGCTCATTGTTACAAGTGAATTTTAATCAATCGAAACTTCAAACGCTCCTATCTCAAAACAGTGTCAAGAGCAGCTAGAACCTTTTCAAAGTAAGGTGTCGATGTGACGAATTAACTCTAAAGAAATACAATATTCAATAAAAACGCACACACAGTTTAAAATAAACGATCATACAAAGAATTGTAAGATTTTTAAGCCTTTCGGAAGAAAATAATTTCACCGTGAAACTATAATTGAAAAAAATTCTCTTTGATTCATAGATTTCATCGACAGATTCTAGCATAGTCTATCAAAGACATAACGAAAGACCTATCAGCCGGTAAGAAATCCTTTCTTTTATTAAGGTTCAAATTGCTTAAAATAAATTTCAAACGCTTCTCAGCTTTGATCTTGTGTAACAATTGAAGACACAGTAACTAGAAAGGCAAACTAAAGACCTAGCTTATTGAAGAGAATGAATAGCTTACAAATATATATATATATATATGTATAATATATATTTATATACTGATTCGTTAATGATTTTCAAATACGGATACACAATTCCATAAAGTGTATAATCTAATACGTACACCGAAAGCTTTTATCGAGCTTTTGTTTGAAGTAGATACAAATAATATTTGATTATTTGAACCAACATACTTTGTTTCATTGATAAATACTGAGATTCTTTTTGTATAACATAAGATGGTATGGTGGAGACTGGTTTTGCCAAAGAATTATATAAAATTTTCACTAAAAGCAATTACGTGGCATCTTTAGAGTTTTTTATAAATACTTTGAATGTTTACTATTATAATATATGTACAAAAATAGTATTGATTGAGTAGGCATTTACTTGGTAGAACTCCATTATAATACGGTAAGAAAAATAACAATGTATTTTAGTTCTACATAAATTATTTTATATATTTGTTGATAGCTATTTCGGCTTACGCCTTCGTCAGAACTAGTTCAGAAATAGTTCTGACGAAGGCGTAAGCCGAAATAGCTATCAACGAATATATAAAATAATTTATGTAGAACTAAAATACATTGTTATTTATCTTACCGTATTACAAAAATAGTCTTATTGGATTGAAATAATAACAATGGTTTGACTAAATGATTATCGTAGATGGTAACGTACATGGCAATTAAGAACAGAATTCCAGTATTTGTTTTAAATTTATATAGCAAGGATGTTTCATTAGCATACAAATAAAAACGAATTTTTTACATATGACACGAAAAATGTACTATTTAAATTTTCAATACAAAATATGTATAATAATTTATAACTAAATATTGATACATCAACTAAGAATCACCACATATTTGGCGTTATGATCTCCATTTAATATTTATTTATATTTGAAACCTGCAGCGACGAAGACAGGCAACGTTTATTAAAAACAATAGCTTGGAAGAAATGATGAGAGGTAACATTCTAAATTGACAAAAAAAAATTCAAAAACTGTTTTTTAGATAAATAAAAAAATGGCATTACAGCTTACGCCAATGCGCCAAATATTCTTAATTGGGAAAGTCATACGAGATTAACTCGATGATAAAATAATGAATCAGTTGTGCACAAAATCAACGATAAATAACATACTCAAGATCATTTGACCAATATCTCTTTTTTTCAATTGAAAAAATCTGACCTTGCCGGGAATTGAACCCGGGCCCCCTGATCGCTAGGACAAAGCTCTTACCACTAGACCCCAGGGATCAGCGGATTTATGATTCAAATGTAATTGAATCTAATATATTGTAAGTATTTTAGGCATGAGTTTCAGATTAAAAAAAATGATGAAAAGTAAAGCAAGCTTTACTTATGATTAAATCATTCTAGATACTTAGTAAATTAATACTGCACAAATTTAAATGAAGATTTATAACACACATCTAAAATTATAAAACACTGATAACTGGAACCAGATTTATCGGTCGGTTTATAAATTCACTCTTTAGTTTTTATTTACACACCCGTAACATTATTAATTTAATCCATTACATAATACATGTGCTGTTTTGTATTCTGTTCCAAGCTCTTTTTTGAATGTTTAAAACTGTTTAAATACATCACTTTTTATAGTCAGATTTTATATCTAGAACAAAATAAAATAGTTCTACACAACCCAAGCCACTCTACCTGGTCTCTCTGGATCTGACGTTTGAACTCCTGGGAAGGTCCGAGGAGCTGGCAGCTCCCTCTGAAGATTCGACGCTTCGGCTCTTGCAGCCAAAATGTTTTGTCAGGCGGTCCTCAGGTCAAGTCTCGCAACCGCTGCAACGCACGACAAGGTCACCGAGGTGAGGGCGATTTGTACTGCTGCCAGCACTGTCAAGTCTCGTGCTGATGCCACTTCAAAAGCGTCATCTGCTGTAGAGTTATTCTCTGATGATGACCCGGACAAGGAACTATAAACAATATGTCGATATCATGAATAAGTCTCTTTGCAGAAAAGTATTAATGGGTTATGTTTGAAAAGCACAAGTAGTTTACTGAACATTTTATTAAGCCACCGAGCTTTCTGGATAGATCGCAATCATGGTATACGTTTTTAAAATTCCAGAGAGCTTATTTTATCAGTCACGTAAATGTTTATTTATAAGCAGTTTGTGTATCTACTTAGTATATATATAGTTTAGTATAACGCAACTCTTATATATATATTTTTATAGAAAGAAAAAAGAAATCCCCATGAAGCTGACGTGTATTTGGAGTGATGGAAGTTGCTTTATTTATCCCGCTGGCCACTGGTCTGAGGCTATCAATCTTACAAAACATCCTCCATCTTGTCATTTCCGCGTTTTTCCTTTTAGTGCAGCGATCCGTCCCTCAAACAACCATATCCTAGTCGTTTAGTCGGAGCGTTTTCCTTGTTTTCCAGTTGCTTTTAAAAACTATGATGTAAACATAAAACTATGTTATACAATAAAACTTTTATCTAATACTACTCTTGCTATTTTATACAAGAATTTATCTTATTGCCATCGTGGGACGTAGAAATATATTACAGTTTTTAAACGTATGTAAAAAATACTTAATTTATTTTTACAAAACTTTAAATTATCATTCACATTGATTCATGGATACAAAAGTGCATATATTTTAGAATAAAGTCGGTAAAGAGTTAATCGTTCACATATTTGCAAGAAATAATTCAAATGTATATATACACAATATCATAATTAAGATTAGTAAATTTCTCAATCTTTATTTCAAAATTCGAGCCCGTCTTCTTTCATTTCTTTCTCGAGCTTTAAATATTCCGTGATTTTTCCTATGATGTTAATAGAAGTATCATTTGATATTGTATGATGTACTAAGTATTTTCTTATTATGGATTTTCTTTTTCAATAGAGTTAGCTAGTAATATATAACACATAACAGTCAAACAATAAAAACGTTGATTTTATTCAATTCGCATTAAACATGGAAGAGTTTACAATAAGCAAAGACATTTTCTTTAAAATTATTTGATGCTTCGAGAAGAGACAACATAATACGGCAAAAGTTATAAATCTCAAGAAAAGAACTTACAAAGAAATATCCACTTCAGACGAATCAATACTTTACGTATAATGGAAAACAGTTCATCAAACAGGCTGTTGACGGCATAAATAACCAAATCACAGAAGTGCTGAGTAAAGTTTTTTCGAAATTTGTTTTCAAAGCGCTTGAATAACATTAATTATTTTTTTGGTATACATAGTAGCCTCAATCCATTTGAATCTAAAACTCAAAAATATAAACATGTTGAGTCATGCGTAATTAATCAAATTTGACGCCATGATAGTTTCTACTCAACATTATTTTGAAACAACTCGTGCATAAATATTTTAATATTCAATGGAATAATCAGTCATAAATGTGACTAATTTTTGAACAATTACTTAGGTATTAATATCTATATGCACGACAAACGATAGATGTTTTTGATATTGGAAACATGATCTTCATACATATTAATCCGATTTCACACTGGGAATATTATACTATGCTCGCTTTCATTGTCCAACCGGAAAAACGGAAAAGGTTTTGGTGTGTTTATAAAACTTGAATTATCATATCAATCATTTTTTTGACTGTTATGATTACGTTTGGATTTTTTTGTCAACATACAACTTGGCAGAACACAAACATTAAAATATACATACATTTATATAAAACCAGATATACTGCGGTTACGCATATCGTGAGCATTATCAACTCACACAAGAAAAATACATTGAGATCATACTAATAAATATCCCGGTTTGTATTTATATTTCATCAGCTGAAAATGCTCACGATAAGATTTTGGTCATAATAACATACGTTCATTATTCATTAAAAAAAATACCTTTTCATCAAAAATTTACAGTTAAGACGTTAAGGTCCTGTTACAATAAATATTATGTGGAATAGGTACTAAAAATGTGATATTATTCAGGAAAATCGGTTGATTATGCTCACCATGAGCGAAACCGGTCCTGTTCCAATAAATTTTATTTGGAATAAGTACTAAAAATGTTTTATTATAATGCCATTCCACCAAGTATTGACAGTGAACACCTTAAAAATGTTCTGCTACATTGTTAAAATAAATTACGAGTATATTTTCATTTCATGTCTAGCTAAAAACTCTATAGTAGAAATTTACTTCCTTGTCGTTGGATTTTAATGGCTGCAAATAATTGGATCGTCCACTGATACCTATAATACTTAGATCCACTCACGCTCCTCTGATTTTACGTCTGCCATCCAAAGTACTTGATAATTTTTCCCCGCCCACTTGCAAAGCCTTTCGTACCTACGTAGGTCACATAATCGCTTCCCTGATACATCCGATCACGAAATTTCATAGTCTTGTTTTGTATCAAGATTTTTTTCATTCTTTCTTTCGATAGCTATTCAGCGAATTTTCGCAATCAAATGGCTAGTGAAATTAATTTTCCCGGAAAAGCCACATAAAAACTTTTTGAACAATTGATCTGGCGTGTTTACTTCAATCATATCGTTTTTATTAAATTAAATGTTTGTATTCTTTGTATTCTTAGCGTTCTTGCAAGTAATTACGTTTGATATTTTTAAAGGCAAACAAAACTGGAATTATCACAGTTTTTTCATTAATCAATGAAAATCTTTTTACTCACTTATTAATAAACAAAATATCGTAAAACATTAAAGTAATTTGTAAAATAAAAACTACTCAATGCCAAAATAATTATTACGGTTTCTAAACACTATTATCCTGTACATTATTTCAGTTGTTGAGGAATCATGGACATGAATTGTTTCTTCGTCTAGCTTGTCAATGATGATACCATTACCAAGAACTTGTATTTATTGCCTTGGGTGTCGACATATTTCACCAGGAGATGAACGATTTCAGACTTCGAGACTAGTATTTTATATATTTTGTTTTAATTTAGGTTGTCACGGAAATATTTGGTAGACGCAGTTGCTTAGATTTTACTACTAATTTATCCGTTTATACATTGTAAAAATCAAAACATTTATTTTTAGTAATGTTTAAATAAATAAAACTTAACCTTTTGGACTACTTCCACATATTATATTATTTCAAGATCAGGACCGATTTCAGCAATCGTGAGTTTTTTCACCTGAACTTAAAAAAAATATCACTATGTGCGAAACCGGACCCGATCTTCATTTCATGTATGCGAAATTAAATAGCACCAAATGATGTATTTTTTTTAAATTTTAATATAAAACGCTTTACTCAAAGTGTTGTCAGCTTGAACGTAAAACATGAATATAATATATGATATCTTTCCAAGTGCAAATCTACTAGGTAATGCTTTGACTATACTGCTGAACATCTACCAATGTCGATAACTTTTACGTGGAAATGAGTATGCAAGTGGGACTACATACAGCAAATTTACCGTACCATATATGAAAATAAGATTTATCATGGGACAGTGTGCACATCGTTAGACTCACGCATACTTACACAATACACGGAAGTTCATTCAGATGAAACAGTATCTTTTGCTAGTAGAATATTTGGTAAACCAGTATAATACACCCTGTACAAAAACCAAGGCACTCCACTCAGAGAAATACGGCGCTCCCGTTCCGATCTTAATTGCCCATTATTTTGACACCATCTCTTCTCGCACTTCTTCGGCAAATATCCCATTGAGCTATAAATAAGGACTAAAAATACAAACAAACCCTAACTATAACAAAGCTCACCACATTGTGAAAAGTTCGCGAGCGTATCTTTCATTTATTTTATATAACACTGTATTTCCTGAATCTGTCGACGATCGCATTACAGATGTATTGTTTTTCCACGCAGCAACAATATTATCATTGCTATATCTTTTCCGTGAAAACATTTTATTATTATTTTATGCGTGATATATCAAAAATAAATATTGTTTATACCATCGCTTAGAAATTTATGTATATTGTTTTATTATTGGGAATTTTCTTTACCCCGTTGGTGAAGGGTTGCCTTGGTAATAAATTTTGTTAGATTGCATTATAAATTATACAAAATAAACACACATAATAATACTTTCATGAAGAGAAGTGATTTTTGAAAATATTAACCTTTCGATTATATTTTTCTATGATTTGAACCTGAAAACTTAGTAGTACAGCGTAAGGTCATAGATTTTATCGTGTTGTTTTGTATCAGATCAAAACTGCGAGGTGAATATTTAGACTAGATAAACATTAACATGCGACTATCGCGAAAGCTGATATCTTAATTATAATATAATAGAAATATTCGATATCTTGACTGAAAACTGATTGATATCGCAATAGTTGTATACGTTTTATTTTTGTAGTACGTAATATTTGAAAAAGTAAAGAGTTGAATCATTAATCTTCTGATATCTTTAAATTCATGTTAAGTTTCTTAATCCAATTTTTCGTGATAATTTGTATTACCTTTCTCTTCTTGAAATAAATAATCTTGTTTTGCTATATCAATTGACAATGCTCTCGATGAACGATACCGGCCTTAATATTTATCACAACATGTATGAAAGGCGTACGATAAAATATGTTATATGTATTCAAAATAATGCCTTTAAACCAATTAGTGACTAATTTGTATGCTAGCAGGCCTACAACCGAGTTACCAATGCCGCTGTTTTCGATTGTGACGGTCAGCTATATAAAACAATTTTCCATTGACCTTTGGATTTGTGTTCCTAGACATTGATTCTGATCCTAACAATAGTTTTTTAAGATGGAAATTAGTCAATCACTAGTCCTGCCGTAGCCCAATACTTCTATCTTTACTGACTTTAAAATAAGGTGAATTATAATCTTAATAGTGGAAAAAAATAAAAGGCCCCTGTTAGGGAATATGCATGGTTAAATACGTTAACAAGTTTTTTTTTCATTATTTTAGCAATGCTTCTCTTGTACATCTAAAGATTAATGAAATATCTACACTTTTTCTTTAGCCTAACCTAACTTACCAAACGAACCAAGCTTTGCCGAAGGATTGCATTCGCGAGCTTTGTTAATATATAATTCAAACTGAAATAAGCGACGCAAGCATTAAAGCTTACGTAAGAATTTGTATTCATTTATTATTCTACTGTTCCTGCAACAAAGCTCCTTTTATTTGCTACATTGTTGCAGTTTTGGTTAATAATATATATCTTGAGAGAATTCATTTCACTTTGAGAACAGTAAGAATTTATGAAGAGTGTTGTAGCCTTTTGTCGTAGTTTGTATCAAGTATTCCCTAGGGCCTAGATATAACGAGGAGGTAAAATTTATTTTAAAATTCCATTAGCACATTTAAAAAAATACTCACTCAATAGAATTAAATTGTTAATACATTTTCAAAGTTACATCTTACAAGTTAATTCAAACTTTATTATCAGCATACAGTTGGAAAACTGTGTGGAAGTTGAAAACATTTTTTGGTGTTTACTGTCCTACTTGGCTATTTAAAAAAAAAATATTCCGCATTCAATTTATTCGGATCAGTATCGGTTTCGCTCATCGCAAGCATTGCATCTGATGGATGATGATAACGATGGAAATTTCCATACAATAAACAATTTTATTTTGAAAAAGTGTATAAAAGTACTGCACATTTGAAATAAAAATGATATATATTTTTGCTACATTCATTTTACATATGTGATAAAGTGTTCCGCTGGGCATTGTTCTGTTCTAAGCATAGACTATTGTTAAATTAATTATACGCCATTATCCTGCTCACCTTACCCGTCATATGTATAACCTAGTCCAAGTCCGTCTTCAAGAATACCCTGCAAGCATAAATAATCACTCTAGCTCCTGAGGTGAACTCGAAACACAAAGAATGCTGCCGGAAGTGCTCACAAATTACAGAAAACGACGCTTGTCGTTTCACCTTTAACGTCCTCTGCACATACGAGAAGTCCTACGCTTTTCTGAACAGTCTTTTCAGTAAACGGCACGACACTATTGTTTCTTATTTTCTCTGAGAAACAAAAGAAAATTAGCATTGAGTTGCCAGACGTGCCATTTTCCAGATGACTTTAGCTGAAAAATATTATAAAGACGTGAATCTTTAAGTGTTTGTTCCGTAGACGTGTGAATGTGTAAATACAAAGACATATTTTTTAGACGTCTTAAAGATATAATCACGCAGTTAAAGGTGACTTATTTCAAGCATTAAATCAATAGATTTAAAAAAGAACATACATTTTTGCAATTTTTAAGCAAAATTTAAAAATAAAACGTTTCTAACAACAACAAAAATGTGATTGGTGAAAGACACCAGATGTTTCAAAACCATTGCTATTTTCAAAACCAAAGCTTTGTTTTTAAAAAAATCTAACCATATTCTTTGACACCTAAAAATTGTATTGATTAGAATGTCCCCAATAAGAACCAATCATGGCGTTGTGTATTTCCAAATATAATAATATCGAAAGACTATTTGCTCAACCATTAGAATGCACAAAAAACTGAAAATATTTTCCTCAATTAAATAAATAAAACTTTTAACCGATAAGTTTACATAACGGTTGTTTTATTTACTTACATAATATATAATTCCTTTTCAACCATAATTGGCTGGAAACACATGAAAGTGATAAGTTAATCACGTAATGTGTAATGTTTAAAAATTCTACTTACATATTTAAAGTGATAAAAAAGAAATGAATGAAAATACCTTCTCTTATACGTTTATAAAATAGATGTTTATTGGATGGATATTGTAAGAACTACTACAATATTGAATCATATGCTCATTTTATAGCGCCACATGTTGAAATTTATTTTTACAAAATTTAGAGAAAAACGAACTGAATCACCGCTAAATTATATCATGAACTGCGCATTGCTCCAAAGAATTTCAGGAATTCCTTCAGCATAAGGAATTGAGATTGATTTTCAGGACTCTTCACAAATTAATGCTAATACGATAAATATGTATACGAATCACGTTCTGTGAACCGCGATTTTATCAGTTCAAAACGAAAAACCTTTTTTCACATGCCGAATCAGTATCTGCCAATTTATTGCATTATAAACGAAAAGAGAATATTAGATTCATGCAGTCGAACATCTTCATTTTTTATTTCCATCCGCCGTCTGAAAAAAAATCTATTTTAAAAATATCGAAAAAGAAATTTAAAGTTCTTACATAAAGAATTCACATACATAGAATACTTTTTATTTGATGATATTATACATAAAAGCCAAAAGTAAGTGGTGATATCTATAATACTTTGGAAGTGTGTAAGCGATAGTGCAAACTAAAAACATTTTCCCGCAAATAATTCTGCATTCATTACCTATAAGCTGTGTTGAGTGTTCTGCCATTTGAATTCGAATATACATATAAGCCTGTTTGATACGAGACCCTTCCATCGAACAATAAGCTCATACAGTTAATTGTAAATTGCCAAATTTCTACTGCCGTTTGATTCTCTGTCATTATTAACAAAATTTCGGTTTGTATTTACTAAGAAACAGTGAAAACAAAATCAGGTTAAATTTGCTTGAAATAAAATTTATATTATATTATACATTATTTCATAAGAATAATATTGTGTAGGCTGTAGTGCATTTTCATTCAATCCATACATTTAAATACTTTTTTTAAATTATGTGGAATATATGTAAGCAAAAATATATGGAAATATAGTAATACGGAAAGAAAAATAGCAATGTATTTTAATTCTACATAAATTATTTTATATATTTGTTGATAGCTATTTCGGCTTACGCCTTCGTCAGAACTATATATATAAAATAATATATAAAATTATTTATGTAGAATTAAAATACATTGCTATTTTTCTTTCCGTATTATAATGGAGTTCTACCAAGTAAATGCCTACTCAATCAATACAAGGAAATATAGTATGTTGAAATAGTAATTCATTTTACATGTCTCATCTGATTGTTTTCTCATATAACCTTTAAATTAATAATTCTTAGTGCAAAATCGAAATCCTCACATTTTTTGACTTGATAACAATAAAAAAATTGATATCTTTTGGCAGTAAAAGAATTAACCTTTCTTCATACAATTACTTTATTCTTGATAATTTTGATATCCATTGCGTTTTCCCCACTAACAATCCTTAGGGTTAAATTTATTGCAAGTGCATGGGTGTATGTGATATTTCCTCTTATTGCTACTGATAAGTAGAGTAAAACACTATGAAAACAAATTTCCACACACAGGCCTACGAAGCTACTCCCATACGCCGTTTGCTAATAACTTACAAAAGAAAGTGAATATTAAAAAAAATGGAAATCGTCGAATATAACATTTAATGTATGAAGTAGCTCGAAGATTATCGATTTAAGTTTGTCAAATAAAAATATTAAATTAAATTAAAAATTCTAATTCGTCAAAAGCCAGCATTGATTGGAGTGTAGATAAACATTTTTTCTACTTAAAATTACGTA
This sequence comes from Himalopsyche kuldschensis, assembly GCA_028554975.1. Lineage (NCBI taxonomy): Eukaryota > Metazoa > Arthropoda > Insecta > Trichoptera > Rhyacophilidae > Himalopsyche > Himalopsyche kuldschensis. The sequence continues at coordinate 1,095,187 of JAHFWI010000074.1, forward strand.
ATGAATGAAAAATAAACCTGATAGCTATATTTATTGTAATTTTACAAAGAAAAACTAAAATATTACTGTTATTAGTCATATTGCAGTAAATTAAATCAGGGCCTTTGTCTACACAGAGTACGAAACATCCGTTGAGTAATTACTACGAGTTCAAGTGTCAGAAACATATTTTTATGTTTAATTACAAATTACAGCGGTGATTAAACAAAGAGACGTAGAAGTACCATTTTGTTTTAACTTTCCGCAGAGACATGCCCGAATGAATAAAGCGATGATTGAGAGGCATTTTATTTGATTTATTAATCAGGAGGATTTTTTACATCATTGTAGAAAAAGTTGGTCAGCTTTTTCATATTATTTTTATTTGAAATTAGAATCTGGAAAAACATCACGAGACACATTTAGAAAACTGACCGAGAAATAAAGTATGTAATATTTTTTTTTTTAAGGTGTTCACTGTCAATACTTGGTGAGAAGGCATTATAATAAAAATATTAATACATTTTTAGTACTTTTTCCACAAAAAATTTATTTGATCAGGACCGGTTTCAGGAGCGAAACCGGTCCTGATCAAATAAATTTTATTTTATATTTTAAAATGTATTATTATTTTTAATAGTATGTAATATTGTTTGAAAGCTCTCAGATATAATAATAAAAGCATCTTTATAAACCAGTAATATCTTTTGTCTCATGGATTATTTAAAACTTATGAACTTAAAATGTACACAATATTGAAATCACGTCAGTTTTCATTTTAATCAAAATTTGATTATATCACATACTACGTACGTAAGTAAGTATTGTCTTCAGTTGATTCATTTAAAATTGCATTAACCTTTCGTAATGGCATGAGTAGCGGTGATGGATTAATATTAGTTTGTTCATTAAGAATTTCACAAGATTGATGATATTAATGACGTTAACTATTATTTTATTGATAGTAATTTATTGATACTGAATGAATTTATTCTTGCATGTCTGAACGCGGATTTATAAATAAATGTACTACATCTACAATAAGCTTGTCCAAAGTTCGGCATTGAAACCACTAAGTTCAAACATTTCCCTAAGAACTCTTGATCCCTGTCACAATCTGTTTGAACAGTCAAAATTTAATTCAACTACGTGACATTTTGTGGAAAATATGGGCATTCCCTATTCTCGGGGTACTGCCATTTAAATATATATTTGCGAGAACCGTCATCTGAGAGGTTGGTTATAATATTTCTCAGTACAAACAATCGATTAAATTCAAAACTTAGTTTTACTCTTTTGACACAGAGTTGAGTTCTTCGATATTAATGACAAGCTATATTCATAAAATACACTGCCTTTATACTTTGGACAGAATTGACAAACATACAAAAACAAAAACAAAAAAGTGCTCTTTTTTCTCAAATATATTAAATTTTTTTCTGTATCTTTAAAGTGTATATTTTTAATCCGGGCAATTTAATTTCTGCAAATATACTAGTTCTTTATTGTGCATCGTAGAGAACTTTTCATTTTGCATGAATTTGTACTTTACCTACCTTAACGTGTATTTATTTTAAACATATTCGATATTACGGGTAATACCAACCTACTAAAAATTATTCAATACTAGTATTGCTACACGGCGTCGCTCGGACTAAGCGACCAATAATTATTTAATGTTATATCATTCGACATAATTATATCACAAAATCTAACATCCAAAATAGAGTTAAAATAAAATCACAAGCTTTGATTTAATTTGATGACAGTCCCATTCTCGCCGATTAAAATGTCCAAATTCAAGGAAAAAATCTAATTTGCTGTCAAAGAAATGTCAAATAATACCTTCACGTAAATAATAAACATTATTATTAATAATAAAAGCCGGGAAAAGTTCAGTAGAAGACTAATTTATTACATTTTGACTAAATGTCTTCGCCGATCAAAATTCAAACATATTTTCTTTCATATTCGTTTTTATGGCAACTTAATAACCAACAATGCAAAAGGGAATTACAGACCCACAGACAGACATACGCCGTTTCGGTTTTATATATAAGATTAAAGTCATATTTCTCATCGAGGTTAACTCAACAAAAATGATTATGAATCACTCAAGAACAACTCAACCAAAAATGACACACACCCATGTCCAAGATATCATTTTCAATTGAAAAAAGTAGGGTAAATTATGGATTATGGTATTTGGGACAGCTATTTTTTGTAAGCAAATTAAATGAAATGAATGTAAGGCTTAAGATACATTTTTTGAAATGTTTCGTCTTTAATTTTTAAATTCAATTATTATTAGAAGATCATAAAGGAAAATTATGGATTATGGTATGAAATCGAGTTTTTTTAAAATTTTGAAAAATAAGCAAATTAAAAATGCAACTTACAATTTTTTGAAATAATTTTAAAATTATTATAGAAGATCATAAAGAATGCTTCGCAATAAGTATGAAATCGAGTCAGGAGCAAAAGTTTATTATTATACAGATAGAGACAGTCACATAAGTTTATTATTTGTTTAAAATAAAAAGAATAATTTTATTATAGGCTAATATTAAAAAACAAATTCTTCTTTCAGAACTCATACAATAATCAGTAATATTCTTTTGATTTAATCATTTTAATTCCACATTATATAATAATCCACAAGAACCCAAAGAGTAAAGTCAAAACATTAAATTATAAGCCAGTATGTATAAATTTTTTGAGCCAAACGCGAGAGGATTGGGATTTTGTCCTGTGACCATATATTCATCACCAGGCCAAAGCTCTCTCCACTAGGCTACAAAGACTGATTATACTTTTTTTCAGAGATGGTCTCCATCCCAATAGTAAGAATGAGTAGTTGGTTAGTGTGGGTCAGGTTGAAAGAAGCAAAAAAGAACAAGCTCCTAAATATGATATAACATTAACTTTATCTGTAATGACGCAAGAAATCTTAATAATCCTACAAATTATTGAGATTTTATGAGATAAAAATACTTATATTATATATTGTATTGTGGAACAATTAAAACACAGTATATTATGCTATTTTTGTTTATTCAAACGCTTGTGTTATTTCGTTATAATGCCTGTGAGAAATAGTTTTGTTCTTTTTTTAAAAGCTTTTGACCTGCTTTTGTTTTGATGGTTGTAAAAAAAATGTAAAACCATATTCAGGATGTGCCCTAAGGCTTTAAACGGAAACATCATGTTCCCTTTGAAGCAATAGCTGTTGTGTTTTATTTTTACTCTTTAGCAAAAGAAACAAGCACTTGCGAGACCTTTGTACAACAATAAAACACTTTTGCATAATTACAAATAACAACTTTCACTAAGTTCACTAAGTATCATTGTTCATCTCAACAAAAATAGATATACACACTAGAGACTCCAATTCGAGTACTCGATACTCCAGTATACTCGACCATTTTTAAAGTACTCGATATACTCTGTATTTTGTAAAATATTCGAGTAATACTCGTTTTAGTAATAATCGGCGAGAGTTTTTTCTACTGCGGGAATTATAAAAACAAAACTTCGAACGAATTTAAAATTTGTGACGTTTAATTCTCTATCATTGTTCAAATATATTTTGAATAAATTGAAATTAATGTATAATATTAATCAAATTTAATATGCTTCTTTATTTATTTATCATCTATTGATATAATATTGTATATACAACCAATAGTACATATTTGATACATCTGAAACTACTCGAGTCGAATATTTTAACATTTTACTATTCGATAGTCAAGTACCCGCCATTCTAAGAAATCACGTAGAGTAATCAAAAAATGTTTTGAGTAATATACCAATAGTAAAACAATAAAGGCCACTTAATTGGTAATTAATTCAAGTCGGTACCTAATTTTGAGGTAAGACAAAACAGCTTAACGGAAAAACACTATTTGAAACTCATTATATCACATGCTAAGTGCTTATTGTAACTGTTGGAGTATATAATTTTATACAGATCAGGACCGGTTGCGCTCATCGCGAGCACAATCAATTCAATTGATAATGTTGATACAGTTAAAGCTCGCAATGAGCGACACCGGTCCTGATCTTTACAAAATTATGTACGAAAATAGTGCAAAAAAATATAATATATCACTGACAATATATTATTTAATATATGAGAACATAGAAATAGAAGAAAAGTTAATTTATAAGTTATTTTTTAAATAAAAAATTGGACAATATATTCCGTTTACAACAAGAATTTGTATAGGTTTGGTGAAAACATTTGAGATATCCATTAGCTGCTCCATGCATGGGGAATATCTTCAATCGCAATTATTGCGCCCTATGGAATAACCCTAGTTGTTTTAATTGTTTTGTAAGTGGTTCTTAGTTCCGAGGCTAAATTTTCCATTTGTTAATTTCGTTAGTGATTTTTTACAATTCAATGAAACTCGAAATATTTTTAACGATTTTCTATAAGTGTCGATTCTATTGATTGAATTGGCATTTTCATTTTTATATGGTAATAAAAAAATATTATAAAATTAGGATGTATTGTGTACCCTGTCTACAACAGTATATATAGATAAGTACATGCATGTTTAAACATACATAGCTCTGACGATGGAGTAAGCCGAAATAGCAATCAACAATAAATAATTTAAAATTAGGATGTTAGAACAGGAAAGAAGATGTATTGTGTACCCTGTCTACATGAGTATATATAGATAAGTACATGCATGTTTTAACATAGCTCTGACGATGGAGAAAGCCGAAATAGCAATCAACAATAAACAATTTCTGTATAACTAAAATTCATAGCTATTTTTTCACCATGTTTCAAAAGGTTCCATGACAAAACAGAACATGAACCTAACCTTACCTAAATATTCTGAAAAGTCATGTTCTGTTTTGTCATGTTACTGTTTCAAAATATTCATAAGTTGAGTACATTTACATATGTAATTTATATAGTTTTTCTTATGTCGATTGTTTAGTTATATTTGTCTTTTTTAATTTTGACATATAATAACACCCTGATTTTATTTATTTTTAATCAGTTTTAATACTCATGATGAGTGAACCAGTCTTGGATATATACTGAGTTATGCGATAGTAGTACAACAAAATTGCTATTTAATTATTTCAAATAAGTAAAAATGCGGCCAATATGACGATTAACTTTGTAATTAATTAGTTTAGCAAATATGTTTTCCGTCTACTACTACATTTATCGCGATAGTTCATGAAGTCTACATTTCTGTATGATAACTTCGACCGAGTTAAGTGTCAAAGTTAAACCATACTCTTAAAATCAATAGTGTATACAATGTGGGCAAAAATTAATGCCTCTGTGTATATTTATGGAATTCCCGGTGTTTCTCGATATTGAATATACAAGTTTGTATTATATGGAATAGCATTTTTGGATGAACACTCATCTGAATACAAGTGGTAATAAAAAAGCTGCCACTAAGCATACAAAGAAAAAGATATTATCTAGGAAAGACGAGCGCGACAAAGAAAAGCATTAAGAATTGAATTGGGCGAAAAAAACATCCCACCAGTTTTATTTAAAACGTTTATACTTATAAAAGGACAACGTTTTCAAGTAAAAGCATATAGAAATTAAATAGGTCCGTAATACATAATAAGTTGACAAGATGAAATTGCATGTTTATATTATTATCGAAATACTTTTTATTGACATAATGTATCATACACAAATAAATGTTTTAGTAAATAAAAATTAAAAATGGTCCACTGCTCCAGCTCTAAAAATATATATTTGATACCTATTTTGGCTTACGCCATCGTCAGAATTATGTTTAACAACGTTCCATAACTCAGTCCATTACAGAAAGCTAATGTAATTTTACCAAAATTAACTAAACTTAAAAGTAATTTACGATCATCACCACTCAACAAAACCCTAGATTTGCTTTAATTTCAATAAATAGACACAATCGATTCATCAAATTAATACCACTATATTTCAATATAAAATTAAGATGTTAGAATAGATGAGAATATGAATTGGATACATTTTCTACACCACTATATATAGATAAATTAATGTATGTTTAAGCTTAGTTCTATCAACTATATATTATTTTAGTTTTTATATAACTAAATACAGTAGCACTGTTCTACCGTGTTTGTAATGGAGTTCTACCAAGTATATGTCGATTCAATCAACAGACAATTGTGCAACTTAATTTATTTATCGTATGATTAACATGATATATATTGTACAGTATATTATAAAATCCAATTATCCCACATAGCACACACAAAAAACTCTTTGAGATTTTATAAGAGTTTACAAAAAAATAAATAATGGGAGACATTTATCTGTTTTCCAGATAAAAATATTAATATGTACACTTATTGTTTTTAATCCAATGTAGCAAAATGTTTGAGAGACCAACATATCTGCAATTATAACTCCTTCTAAACAAACCGGCCAATAATCAGGGATAACTTTTGGATACGAGTACGTTACAAGATAAGTTTATGTTATTATTAAAAACCTTAACTAAATAATAAGCCACAAAAAGCTCATAAATTCAATAAAGCTTTAACAAAATCTGAACAACGTTGCCATAAAAACAGCATTATCGTCATACAAAGGAAAGTTGAGTGAAAAAAAACAACATACAAAAAGTCTCAAATGGTTTCGTAGTTATTAACGTTTTCCAAGAACATTATTTCTTGCGGAGCAAAATCCATCTCGGTTTTTGCAGTATGTTTTTTTAAGCATTTGAAGTTTTGTTCTAAATGTTTCTCTTTTATCGTGCTTCTGTTTCTCTCTACTTATTGGAAGCAATTTTCGGATCTCTTTCACATATAAATCATCTGGTATTAATGTCACTTTTAAGGTATCGATAATTATTAGTGGATATGCTTAAATAAAAAAAAATGTTTCATTAATTTACATACTCCACATAATATTATAAAAAGATCCAGACTGGTTTCACTCATCACGAGCTGTATCATAAGTTAATAACGATGGCGATGAACGAAACCAATCCAGAAATTTATGTGAAACTAGTTTTTTTTAAATCGATGTTATTCAAGTAATCAGAGTTGCTAACTACCAATTTTGTGAAAAGGCTCTTCGAGATTTCATTTGAATCGATCTGGCAAATTTGTAATCAGACTTTTCCAAGCCGGATCCCAGCCATCTGATACTAATAATAATCATCTCAGTAGATTTTGGGTAGGCGTTTTCGATACTTTGTTTATCAATAAAGCCAGTATAAACTTCAAATGTTATTCGAAGCGAGATCATAAATAGATTTATGAAATACCTATAGAAGACAATTTCAACCTCACTTTACTAAGTGAACCAATTTTTTTTCATAGTATAATTCATAAATAATGATTCCAAAATATAATATTGACTGCAAATTATGTCTGTATTTACCAATCTTAAAGCGATATGCCAGATATAACTGAAGATGTAATATGTTACTTGTAATCCATGTTACTTTGATACACAATAAAATTATATTTGACTTATCACTATTGAGGTGTTCACTGTCAATTCTTGGTGTGATTGGGTATAATAAATATTAACACATTTTTTCTTTTTATTTCAAATTAGATTTATTAAGATCTGGATCGGTTTCGCAGTTTAATTAATGTAAAAATTCATCGTTATTTATACTAAAGCCAAAGCAAGACTAATAAAGGTATGACAAACAATTGGGAATACAAATATGCAAAAAAATCAACGAAAAATAAAACAAAATAAGCATAATTTATATCAAATAGACGAAAGTAAAAATATTAGGACCTCTTACAAATAGAAGATATTACATTGAACACCATTGAAGTAAGAATGATCATTATCAATATAAAATAAATTAACTATGCATGTTCAAATATGTACTTTTCTCACGAATCAACATTATTTATAAAATTCCCTATTTGATAATACACATATGTAAGTAAAAAAAAAAGAGTTGAATTTGAATCCTACTATTGAGTAAGTTTTTTTTACCATAAAAATATTATAAACATTGAAACCCTCTCAAACAGTCTTAGGATGCTGTTATCCATAAATACAATTACATGGCAGTTTTTTGACTTCCGCATTACACCCCATACTCACATGAAAGCGGAAATTGAAAGAGACTTCAAACTTATACTATCACCATAATGCGTGCGTGGTAACAATGTCGTTGGCGAGAGAAGAACGAAACATATATTTTTTTTATATTGTGTATTATTAATCCTTGGTGGATTTTATAATTCAAATACAGGTAAATTTAGATGTCTGAGAAGAAATGTGTATTTTGTTATTTAACTGTTTTTATGTTAACATTTCCAATAATTTTCTTTTGTTTCGTATTTCATTATTTATAAGATTAATTGACTATTTTGCTAACACACTATTTTATTTTAACGGCCTTTGATGCGGTATTCATTTCCTTATGTTTACTTAGAATTATTATATACAGTTTAAGTCTCTGAATATCAATAACTCTAAATAATATAATACATAAAATCAGATTGATTGCTTTGATATTTCACGTATAAAAACAAAGTTTTCAAATTGATTTTATATAAATATAAACTTATAGAGATTAACCGCAAAATTCACTCAAAAGTACTCAATATATTATTTAGCGTTCATTATTTATCAATGTATTTTATTTGTATTCAAATAAATTGATCAAAGTAGAATTTCAAGTAAAGTTGCAAGAACAATACAACTAGTTTATAGTAGAATTAAAATTTTATTTATCTTCAGTATAATTAAAAAGTGATGGTAAATAAGATAACTGTAGATGGCTAGCGTAATGCAAATTCGTTTTATGTCCTTCAGAAGTTGATAAAAACAAATTTATTCAAGATTAAATTATAAAAAGCTTTTGCTTCAAAAACTTTAGATAGATTTATTTCACGAACAAGACCTGATTGAAATAATCCTGCTATGATTTCAAATTTCTAAAAAGGTCAAAGTATTAATTATAAAATCTTACACGTTAGCAAAAAATCTTTAGTTCATATATAATGAGTAAGCATCAACATTAAAATAAGAAGATAATCAAAGAAATTTACGTTTTAGATATATTAATAATTTGCAATATTTGAAAAATAAAATTAAGAATTTAATCATCATTATTCCTTCCGAAGCAATATATTAAAAGAGCACAAAAAATAATTTGGTGAACAGGTATTATAAGTATTTCTAAAATTAAACATTTTTTTGGTAGTTAATAGCAAATTTTAAAAATATTAGGACTGGTTTCGCTCACCGAAAGCAAATTAATTGTTTGTAAACAACATTGACGTCCAACGTAAAAACTGTACAAACGGGAATGGAAATTGTTTCTTCCATTACTGAGTCGAAAAGAACTAGTGATAATGCAACATCATTGAAACTCAACCAAATAAAATAATATTTTTCATCCGTGATCGAATATAACAAAAATTGTATTATATATTTTATTCAAGAAAAGATCCTTCATATTTATTTGCGCCTTTCTTATCAAACAATATAATAGAAAGAAATATGATAGGTAGTATCATTTTACACCAAAATATACGGAATAATTGATAAAACGTACAAAATATTGGTAAAGTTTTGGCTTACAGATATTATATTTTTACCATCCATTTTTGTATAAAGCTACGGTTTCGCTCATTAAATATGAGTATATTTAACATTAACTTTTTGGCTTGTATTTCACTATTGGCGGATCTCAAGTCGAATGCTTATCGACGTCGGCTTCGGTTTCATTGCTCACGGGCTTGAATCAGGAGACGGCACGTGTGGCGAAATGATTTCTGTTCGAAAACATGGGTGTTTGTGATGGTTGAAATTGTAATATTTCTAAAGGTAAGGATAGCGACACGCTCATATGCTGATTTATGCTTCAATCAATACTCTTATCGATAATAGAGATCGTGGAAAAACTTATGTTGAGATAAGCTCTATTCGGAGTACATATTTTGAAACACGTGACACATTGAAAGCGGATCGGGTTAAAAAATCTTTTTGAGTAAACATTTGTATATATTTTGCTGCCGCTAGTTTAAAGAAATATGTTTTTACGGTATTACGGTAATGAAAATGGTGTATTTATTATTTCCGCTAATACTGTTGTGTTTGTACAATTCTGCAGATATATTAAATTTAAATATTTAAGCTGTATTATCAGAGAAATCCAATTCAGTTTGCATTGGAATGGAAAATATAAACATTTTATCTGTTATGCAATCCACAATGGAAATAATATTAATATCTCTTAATTATCAACTGAATCCAATTTAAAAGCAATATGGAATAAACACGGATTATATTTATGAATTTTCACCGAAATAATTGTATCCGGAGCTTAATAAAGAAATCTGAAATATAATGCTTCGGGAGCGGATCTCACAGAGCCGGTAATGAAAATATTTCAAACCATTCACTAAATAGACAGATGTATAATCGTAAAAACGAAAATAATAATTCATTTATTCCGTGGTAGAAAAGGTTGAGCAATATAATATTAGTCGCAAACAATACTAGACTTATAAAATCTGAAATTAAAAAAATGCGACTATACTAGTTCAATAAACCACATTAAATTTTCCTCGGAAATTTTGACTCACTTCGTTTTGTAAAACTTTGGTTATTTTGTAATTGGCCCAGTTTAATCATATTTTTTACTATTAGGGAATTGGTAGGTCTATAATCGTTTCAAGTATCAAGGATTACCTTTTTAATGTGCATAATATAGAAATATTATATTTAAAATCTAACTATTATATATAATCTAAAACTCGTTCATTTGTAAAATGTACTGTTTCGTTATTTATTACCCCATATAAGTCAGAAGTAGTCATTTGTCGATTAAATATTCCTCTTGACATTCAATATATAAACTTTATCTCATAATCTATTGTTAGAAAAGCAGAAAAAATATTCAAATTTCAAGATTAGACGTGTTTTCTATACGCAACAATCCACATTAAAATACGCTTTAATCAATAGAAACTTATTATAAATTAATTAAATAATATGACTCGTTGCGTTCATTATTATCAGTAGATTTTTTTATACTAATTTTATTTTATAATTCCTTCATATTTTTAAAATATGGCTATTACCCAAGATATAATATTCTAGCTTTCAAATGGTTTTACCCTCGATTGATGGTGAAAATAATTATTTTTAAACTATATTTAGGCGATATCGATACATTTTAGCAAGAAATGTTTGAAAAAAAAAATATTAAACTTGAATGAAAAAACAAAATATAAACAAATTAAGAAATCTTTATAACAAACTTTTTAAAAATCTATAAATAGATAATTCAGGAACATATTTTGTATTTCATAAAATAAATTCAAAACAAGACGATTTTCTGCTTAGATGGAATCAGAAATTGGATTAAGATTTGTAAAGATATTCTTAAACTGTTTAAAAGCAAGAGAGAAGAGAGAAAGATTATATAATACTAAGCTACAGGTTGTTTTTTAATAAAGCTTTTAGGTTTTCTGAAGAGTTGCGTAGGTTTTATAATCCCTTTGAAGTCTAACCAACAAATCGTGGAAATGATTTCAAAACAAAGGTTTTGGAAAAACAAAGCAAGTAAAATACAAGAAGAGTAGATTATATTTAATATCATAATTGTTTTATTGGCCATATTAATTGAACACAGTGCTTAACAATAGTTTATTGTTTGCTCAATATCTTGAGCTATAAATAATCCATTCAAATCAATATATTAAATGGGTATTTAAATAAAAATGAATTTTCGATAAAATATGGCGGGAAAAAATTCTGAATATAAATTGAAGAATTACAGTTTTTAAAGTTGGTGATAGATAAGCTTCAGGCTTAAGCTAATATGAATGCTAATGCTTACCTGACCTGAGTTGGCACTAGAGACTCTAATTCGAGTACCGTGTACTCGATACTCGAGTATACTCGTCCATTTTTCAAATACTCAATACTCGATTAATTTAAAAAAATACTCGAGTAATACTCGGAATTTATAAATGAAGATTTATTTCCGAATTTCATTTTTGTTTAAATAGCGGACAGAAAAACTAGATACTTCACTATTTAATTCATTGCTAACTTTTAAGCTGACGTCCACAGCAACAAAGAGAGTTTTTCTACTGCGGGAATAAAAAACTTTGAAACGAATTAAATTTTAAGACGTTTAATTGTCTATTATTTTTGAAATATATTTTCATTAATTGAAATAAAAGAAATACTTTTGATGGTTTCGGCGGTAACTTTGTGGAAGTTCATTTTAATATAAAATTTAAAATAACTTTGATTATTCCACGTATTGTGCAAGTAATTACTTAAGCAAACTTTGCGATATTTTAAAATTAGGGAATAAATCAATGACCGACCTGGTACCTAGGTAGTTATGTACCACAGCACCACTGGTTATAGCGAATATTAATCTTCATCTTACAGAGAAAATATACGTGTAATGAATCATCTAACATATATTTATGTTACCTGTGTGCTTTAGCTTCCGGGTGGAGCATGGTGCGTATACTCTGTACAAGTAGCGCCAGATGAAAGACACACGCTGTTGCCCATAACGCAGCCAAGGGTGCTGGGCCGAGGGATTTAAGAGCCGCCAACCAGGGCCTACTTGTACCTGTCGCCACCCCCGATCTGCCTCGCCCTCGCCACGTGTGTATTGACGCAGCTGTTGAAAAGAAAATAAATATGTATGAACATCGTAAATATTGTCGCTAAAGAGAAGAATAATATATCATACATTTTCATTTTGATATAGTACAGGGAGCTCTCAACCCTATTCCCGCTGCATTACAATGCAAAAGAAATCGTTATGGCGTGACGGCTGTGCTGAATAATTTTATTTACTGGTAAATTTAAAATAACTTTTATTATTCCACGTATAGTGTTACAAATTATGACACGTGTTTCGCCTCTTTCAGAGGCATTTTCGAAATGACTATCGAAAAGGTTGCTCAAGTAATAAAGCAAGATTGATTATTATATTCTTAAATGATAAATTACAAAAATGGAATTTGGGATTTTTCCTTTTTACGGGAAGCAAGGAGGGAAGGATAGAATAAAACAAACAATAATATAATATTACTAATGACGTTAACATTAAAAAAATACTTAATAATGAGATGCAGTCCCATTGAAAATAAATTTAGCAGTAGAGAGTTATTTCATTATTTATTTCTAAAATATCTAAACTATTCATTTTTAAGCCCTTTTATTTACTCAGTGGAATATTGTTACATTACTACTCTGGTTAAAACTATGATCGTTTTTTATTAAATTATTGGCGAATTCGGCAAAATTGTTGCTTTTAATACATCTTATATGTTCTTCAATTATTACACTAAAGTTACCACTGAATCCACTCAAAGTATTATTTACTGGTAAAAAAATATACTTTTATTTTCAGAAAACCTTCAGTATACTTGTTTTGATATTGAGCTTTTGAATGATCTTAAATTGACAGAGCACAACATTATGAAATTGAATACTTAAAAGTTAATATTGAAAATATGTTACGGTCAAAAAAAAGCTTTTCACCTTCTCAAACTCACAAATTCACAAAATTGTGTTATATTAACACCAACTAAAACGTTAAGTTCTAATTAAGTATCTGCAATAATAAACTAATATTGATTATTATCTTCAATCACGGTATATTCATTTGTGTATATGTATTATAATGTTGGGCTATTTCCTTTTGCTAAAAATAATATTTAATAGTCGATAGCTTTATTTACAAATTTTTAATACAAAAAGTTATGTATTCAGAATTTGAGGGTTGCCACATTTCAGATGAAGTTCTAAATAGTTTTATTACTTAAATAACATCAGTGTAATTCCTAATAATTAATCTAATGATTGTTATTAATTTAAAGCAACGCTACGAATATGAGAAATTTTAAACATATGATTTCTTAAGCTGTGATGAAGAATGAGTAAAAATAATAATATAGAATGAAAAGATTTGTCCGGTTCGTGGCGCAGTGGTCAACGTTGTAAGCTTGCGTGCCGGACCACCCAGATTAGATTCCCGGTACGAGAAGATTTTGGCAGTCGATAAACCTTTTCAAAGGAATGGGCCTTTGTGTTGTTAAAAATCCCTACCCCATCTTTCCTATCCCAAAGAGCGACGCATAGTGACAGCGATTAACTATAAGTCCTCGTATCCTTTCCGTCACCTACTCTCTTCGAAAATGAGAGATTAAGAAACTGATTAACAATCAGTTCTCACAGAAAAATATATGTTGAGATAAACTACGTGAGGAGTCCATATGCTCATAGTTCGGGAGCGGACATGGTTAAAAAAAAAGATTTGTTTTATAATTGAACAAATAACAATTTTTTTTAATAAAATTATTCACTTTTTAAACAGAATTCAAAAAGACGTTCTTAAATACAATCTTCTTGATGATTGTTAAATGGATATTTTTTAATGTATAAGCCATGTCACTGATTCGCGTTGCTGGATGTAATAAACTATTTTTTCAAAGTTTACTGAGATAAAGGTCACAAATTAAGACATTACACTTATAAAAAAACATACATATATGCTGTACTTATTCCACAGTTTTTAATAATCTAGCCTTATAATTGGATGTATGATTATAAGTACTTAATTGACATCGAACGTAGTTTATGCGATTATATTTTTCATTTTTTGCCTCGAATAGCATTTAAGGACGATTGAAAAATGTTAAGCTGTACTTATTTGGACGCTTTGAAACCAGAGACTAAACCAATTTGATGTCAGGCGATATTTTTCATAGCGGCTATTTAATGGTTTATCCTCCTTATCCTGGACTTAAAGAGTCAAAAAATATCATTTATTTTACCCTTGTCACTACAAAATGTCAAAAAATAGATGACCCGAGAGAAACTTGAGTAATATTCACAAAATTTAATATCTGGTAGTGATAACTGTATTTTTTGTCTGAACCCCTTTTTATTTTTATTAAAAACTGAAAAAGACAGCCGATAAAACTAGTCCCAAATTCATATTATGTTTGATAAATTATTATGATAAATACAAAATAAAAAATTATCTAACAAAGGATTTACACTGATCTGACACATTTTTCCATATGTTGCTGGATTCCAGGGTATGGATTTATTTACTGGAACAATTAATTATAACAAACAAATGTTTCTTTAATTATTGAATGTGTTATTGCTCGGTATGTAGTGCAGTGGTCAGCGTTGTTGGCTTCCGAGACGGACCGCCCGGGTTCAAGTCTTTTTTCAACCGATTTATCGATTCTGTTTGAAGGGAATGGGGACAAAACTCACTTCCCACGTATCCGATTGTAAAAAGAGGCGCGTAGCAAGAGTGCTTAAGTAATAACTAGTCTGTCTTAAGTCCTCGTATCCTTTCAATCCCTATTCTCTCCGAAAAGGGAAGTTGAGTAACTTGCAGTTCTCGTGAGAAAAAAAATGAGAGATACACTCCGTGAAGATTCCATATGCTCCAAGTTGGGAGCAGACAAGGTTGAAAAAATCGAATTTACATTACATGGATTTCGTATTGAGTGCAGTCTTGAATGAAATTGAGACATCGAAGAAATCTTACAATAATCAAGAATTTCAACATATTTATTTTTACATGTAATATTTTGAAGTAAATTTTAATATATAATATTGTATACATTGATGTATATTGTGTTACCAGACTTATTTTCTGTAGTCCTATCAAAAGGCTTTGTAAGTTTTTGATATTTAAAAAGTAAAAACACGCGCCGTTGTGCTTTTCCAAAGGAAGGAAACTTTTAGCGTAAGTCTTTTCGAAAACATCCCTATTTTTACTCAGCCGTAGGCAAAATTTTAATGAAGTATCAGGAAACGAGAGCGAAACAATAAAGCAAAACACGGCTATATCATTAGGTAAAAATACATTAATTTCATAATAATATCTGAAATAAATTTGTGTAACCTTCAAGGGACTATATAATTTAAAAACAAATCATTTTCAATAAAATTCTTAATAGAATTTCAAAAACATGCATTCTTTTGAAGATTTTTTGATAAAATTCATCCTACGATTAGTTTTTAATATTAAATTTAGACACATCAGTTGCTTTGACATTAAAATTAAATTTCAGGTTCCTAAAAGTCACTTATAAAGCTGTGAGATATTTAAAAAAACTATCATGCATTAGTTTCGAAATATTTGTATTCTGGCTCATAAAATAAAATTGTAAATAATTCTATGGCCATACGTATTGTTCTAGGAATCATTTTCACGTATAAGTTTATCTGCTAAATAGTGCTGTACTCACTTAATAAAATCTTTCATTAGATTGGACATTGATGGATTATTTGTGGAAATAAAATGTTTCATTACTTAGAAAATGACAGTATATATTGTGTAACAGTACAATTTCAATTTGATAAATGATTGCTAATGCAATCACATAATAAATCACTAGAAGGCCATATAATGATCATTAAGGGGTTATAATAACAGATAAGAGAAGACGATATTAAGCGATTTTTTAACGAATATTTGAAGTAAACAACATACCGACTAATTATACGAATAAAACTGTATTATAGATAATTTAATAAGTAGCCAATAATATCTCGAAATGGTAAAATTGAATTAAACATGGTAAGTATATTCTAAGATAATCTAACACATATTTAGACGATAAACAATTGTTCTCTTCCTGTTTGTTATCATTTAGATAATGACCACTTTTGTATATAGTTTTTTTTTTCAAATATGTTCACTTCCTATGTAGAACACACGGACTCCTTAATAAGCTGCTCTACAAATTTCATTGTTACTTAGTCTTTCAATCCGTTCGAAGAGATTTAGTATGTAAGAAAAAAGCTAGGAAAGGATAAGTTGTCAAGTTACCCAATCGTTTTCGTCACGCCTATCTACGCCATTGTAAAAAAATCATACATGATGGAAAAGATTTGTTTCTTAACCTGTCCGTACAACAATTTAAGCACATGAACACCGCAACCAATGCCAACGAAAATTCAAAAAGTTATTTAATGAAAAATTTTGCATTTAGCTTGAATAATATTTTCTTACAATCGTAGAAGGAGGCACATTACTATTTTATACGTGAGCAAACTTTTATGTAAAGTTTCATTGGAAAAATAGCCTTTACCAAAATATCATACTTAAAGCTCTGAAATATTTGGTATTTCAATTTTGAGTGATAGCGTGGTGGCTGGATTGAATATAAAAACTTAAAATCACGAAACCATAGTATGGCGGTGTGGCTTGTAACTAGAATTGTGACCTGAATATTGTATCGTAATTTTAGCACGAAACAAAGATGCCATTGCTGGAAAAATATTTTGTTATTTTATTTAATACTACATAAAAGATAGAAAGGGTAAACCTAATTGGGTGGATGCCTCAGATGGCTGGGATGTTTTCAGCTGATTTCTTCAATTTTTATTTTTTAATGAAAACTTAAAGAATTCAAAAACTTATAACTTGTCTAATGCTTCTTTCTACAACTAAGAATCTTGACTGAGTCAGACTTGACGTAATTTCAATATCAAATTTAAATCGCTTGAATTTTGTACTTTTCATGAGTTTTTCGGTAACGACCTGTGTTTCCCCTTTCAGCATCTTCAGGCATTTCAAGTGCATGGGTTTGTCAGTCACAAGTATATCCGTGCACTTGAAATGTCTGTAGATGCCCAAATGTGAAACCCGGGTCGTTATCGACAAAACTCATCGAAAAGTACAAAATTTAAACGATTCAAATTTGATTATGCTTCTACGTTTGATATAAATAATCTTGAATAACTACGTATATCATCGGTTCATAATGCTCTCGGTATGCGAAACTGGTCCTAATAAGTACAAAATATGTTTTAATATTTTTCTTTTATTAAAAAAAAAATATATCATCTAATTATATAAAGACAGATAGTCAATGTAGTGTATGGTTATAAATAAATCAAACAAAGTGCTCATCGTCAAGTAACGTTGATTTATAATTTCAACCAAAATTTGGTATGTAAAAATGGAAAAGAACCAAAATTTAAGCCATTCAAAAATTTATCAAAATAAATACGAACACATTTCAACGAAACATGTGGTCATCGTGTCTGACGAAGGTCCAGTGAAAGAAGACCCGGTGCTAACGAAGCCATTGTTACACATTTTCGATATTTCGGCCTACTGTTCCCATTGTCAAAATATTATGACGTGGACTATTTTATATCTGAATCAGAATTTTTACCGCGCTTTCAAAAACGTTGTTAAATACGTTGACGAATAAAAGTAAAGAAAAAACTGCGTACAACTGTTTAGAATGTTTAGATGATATTCATTCGAATGAGTCCATTCAAAACTTCTAAATGCTGTCAAAATGTTGCTTTTCCAAATTATATCGAACGAATGCGTATCGAAAGTTGTCTTCATTGGCTTCACACACTCATTTTGTGAAAACAGTGTCACATCCGTTGAAACAAGAAACAAGCAAAACTTTCTAGAAGCATCATCAGTACATGATCAGGCTATATGAGCTCTGACAGGGCGTTTACTGGCCCGATCCTTAAATTGTCTCATATCCAAAAATCGATGCTAAGAGAACATACCTTCGAAAGCAGTTTAATTCCACGACACTTGGCTTAGCAACAACATTAAAAACGTCAAAGTATTAATGGTACATGTCAATGACTATGAGCCAGTAAAAAATGACTTCTAATATGGAATCGTACAAAACTCTACCGATATAACACAATTACATTTATTACTATCGTAAGTAATTTTGAATTACATTGGAATGATTTTTTTGAAGTTGATATCTTATTTTATCTGTAATCAAATACATGATGGTTTGCAACGTTTTACCAACTGGTTTTGTTTGTCAATAAGAACGTACTGTCTAATTTGTCACTAACGACGAAAGAATAATGTAGAATACTATCTATAATATTAAGACTAATACTACAGGTGTCTTATCATATGTATATTTATATTAATAATTGTCTTACCTGCTGCTAATACAGTAGCACCACCGGCAGGAATGCCAAGTCCTAGATTTGATTCTCTCCTCTCCTCAATGAAGGCCACACTTCCCATCACCAAAGCGGATATTCCGCAAACAACCTGAATAAATGAACAAACAAAACCGTTTTTATTGAATGTATAATATTTTATGTCACTTTACACATGTTAGTGATAATACATTTTTTTTACTGTCGATGGCTTACTGCAAATGTATGGTAGTCTTCTCCAGTTATTGTTGAGATTTAGTTAACATACACAAAACATTATCAACTTCGTAAGTCGTACCTTCTACTAATTTGTCCTCTCTGTTCTTATGACTACAATGTTTTCATCTTTTTTTTAATTAATTTGTGATTTTTGTTATGTATTTACAGGTATGTATGTATATATATATATATAAATAAATGTATTTAAATTTGTCAAATGCATGGCGCATTGGTGTTAGCTGTAATGTTATCATTTGTATTTTCTTGAATAAATAAGTAAATTACATCATTGATGCTGTAAAAATAGTGATGTGAAAAGTAGTAGTGTATTTGGATTTTTTTTAAATTTAGAATTTCGACTGAAGGTGCTTGATGGAAATTAAATATGTACACTCAAATGTAATTGAAATGACTAAAAATGCTGAAAGGCGAAATCCGGGTTGTAAGTGACAACAATTATGTAAAAGTTCAAATTCAAACGAGTCAAATTTTAATAAAAATTATATCACATTTTAAGTACTTATTCCACATAAAACTTATTGCATTATGGCCGGTTTCACTAATGGCGAGCATTATCAACAACGATGATAATGCTCACCATGAGCGAAACCGGTCTTGATCCAATAAATTTTATGTGGAATAAGAAGGTACTAAAAATGTGTTATTATTTTTATTAAACTGCCATTCCACCTATTATTGACAGTGAACACCTTAAAAGTGATTCAAATTTTATTTGCATTCTGTTAATTACTGAAAACAGTTGCCTGTTTGCATGACTGAATTATGCTTAGATTTTACTCAATAAAATCTCAATCTCTACCCGGAAGCGATGCGAAATTACATTTACACTAAAAAGGTCAGTCTTTAGAGAAAAAAAATAGCGTGTTGTGATATTGCGACACCATTTTAAGGGGTCCACTTTGGATTTAGTCACAACAGACCTTTCTGCTTTTATATTAGTTCGCCGCCCTTAAGCTATAAATAAGTATGAGACGATCTTGTAACTCCCAATCGCAATTGTTTCAAAACATAGAAATAGTTTTACAACAAACAAATATATTGCACATTCACAAAGTTATTTTTCTCGTTAACACTCCAAATCTATAAACATGTATATAACTTGCATCGAAAGAAGTATCTGAAGAATCACAATGTTATCAATTACACTTATAAATTTTCCACATACATATGTACTTGAATGTGACTTCTGAGTTTTGAATTTTTTTTGCATAAATTTGACTTGACTAAAGATGATATCCATAGACATAGATACTTTAAATTTGAAAATCTCTGGTACAGCTATCTCATTTAAAACATATGATATGTGATTCAATATTTTAAACTCACTTTTAGTGACGGCTGGTGACGGGGTGCTGGGGGGTGCAAAAGGAAGATTCAACTATTTTTCCGTACTACGGAAGAGATACAGTTGGTATTGCGAACATCTGAATTGAAAGTCCATGCTATAGAAGTGTTTTAAAATCCAATGAATAGGAAAGAACTCTTGCAAAAATGGTTGAATCTTCCATTGCACCCCCCAACACCCCGTCACCAGCCGTCACTGCTCACTTTACTACAATTAACAAACGAGACATTAAAAAAAGGATTTCCAAATCACGGAACACATAAAATATGTTTTTATAATTAAAGAATGTAGCAATTATAATAATTATTTTGGGCACTGTCATGTGTTTTTTTATACGATTTTATACTCTGAAATATAATATATTCTACGGTCGGGTTAGTAAACGAAAAGCAATATTTAAATTAAAATATTTTCTTATATAAAGGTTTTAGACTATAAAAATATATATGTTTTACAGATAAACAAATCAGTAATTTAAAGTAATCTTTCCTGTCGTTTATCAAATTGATCATCATTTCAGTCCTCAATCACAAAGAATCTAAGATTTTTAAAAATGAAACCAGAAACTTTTAATCCATTTTCGAAACGATTTGATTTAGTTAAAATGTTTATGCATTACAGAATAAATAAGTATGCAAATATTTTAATTTTACATGAAGCAATATTTTCTAAAGTCAGAAGGGTCTTGCGAGTTGGAAAGCTAATCCAAAACTTCTGCTCTTAATTTTCTAGGCAAATACACCTACCCACTTTGACCTCAGCAAACATGTAAGACTTGAGCAATTTGTATGAAAATATTCTACATCATAACGTAATGGACATGCTTCCAAATATTGCATGTCGCAAATTAAAGATAGGCTATAATTTTCTCACACCTTATATTGTCTACTTTTCAGAGTGACATTAGTTACAACTTCTGAAGATGATTGTATAATATCATGATAATTATATTAGTTAACAACCACCCTAACCCAACAATACTTTAGAATCCAAAATTAGTCAATAAATTTGTTTGTTTGAATTTTCGGATACTTTCCGATGAAAAGTGAATTTATCGAAGCACACTATATTTTCTAGTGCCAAAATAAAAAAAACTTAGCTTATTCTTTTTTATGATGATACGCAATTTTCTGTTGCCCAAAACATGGCATCAAATGGTTTTGTTTTTTTTTTTATATAATGTGTAAAATACATATAAATTTTACACATAAAATTTCATTTCTTCAAATTCATAACCATGATGAAGCTTGATTTTTTACTATTTCCGATCCTAATTTAAGGTTAAGGAACTTATTTTATGCGATAAATACTATTGAATCAGTCACTCAAACACTCTCTTTCACATCTCTGCTAATCAATAAAAGTTACAATGATAAAAATGTCTGCACATTTTAAGCTCTCATGAATCTTCCAACTGAAACTAACAACGTTACTTTTCGGCTATATACCCGGCATCATACTGTAATATTTCAGTACATAAAAACGTATGAAGTAAAAAAAACAATATATTCTTACAAAAAGCTTTGAAAAATAGGATTTTCCTCCTACGAGATTTGTTTTTCGACTTTCTAGTTTGATACAAAACCAAACATTTGTAATTAGAGTTCAGAACGGGGGCTTACACTCTAGCCCCTATGAAAGTTTTCACCAAAACTAACTTTAATATCCTTCGAACTTTCATTAGGCCCCGTCAAATAATTCACATATCCTAAATATCAGTAGTGTACACGCTATCTGCTTTTGTAATGAAAACCTTCGTACGATATACTGATTTTTCACAAATAAAACTGAAGCTTAAATTCCTTTTAAATGCAAAAAAACGCTAATTATCGTTTTTTTATTCAGAATAACGGATAATTTATGAAATTGAATGACGAAGAGAAATGGAGTCACTTCACAATCTTTTTGAAGCACTTGTTTACACAGGCGTCGTTTTGAAGTAGGATTATTTCCGTTCACATTGTTTCAACATTCATCAGAAATAAGATTTTTTCGCTGACTTTAATGCTGTAACAAATTAAAAGCTCATACAGTAAAATGCAAAATATTCAGCTATTTCGAGCTCTCATATTTATGAAAATTGAATTTTTGACCTGGTTTCTATAAATAAACTCAATGTCATTAGAATTTGTCATTTTGAAGCTATACGTTTCAATAACCAAGCAAAACTCACTTGAAAACCATTTATAATGATGTATGATTTCCTTTTTATTTATTCCGATAAGATTTTTTTTTGTACTATATTGTAATATTTATTTGACTTAACAGCTCGAATAGTTTACATTTAGTGGATCGAAATCATCGAGAGGTTTCAATTTGGGGGATAAGTATTACCATGAAAAATACAATTCTCCCAAGTCACTTCCATGTCTAGCAAAAAAATCATGCCCTGAGTTAAAAGGTCAGTCACGATTTAGATTCGAATTGTTTACTACACGTGGAAATTTTATTTCAAGGAATTATTGTCTTATTTCAATAAGTTATTCTATAATATTGACAAAAAACATTAAGTTTTAATCGTCTATTCGGAGTCTAAAACTACGCGGCATCAATTAAAATGGATTATATTAGAAGAAATAACTTAGAAGCTTATTTTTAATGTAGATTGTTGTGAACATCCTGGAGGAAAAGCTCTCGTATAACGTGAGGGTAAGAGGGTATATTTTAATTGAAGGTGTTTGAAGTCAGATTCTTTTATTAATCAATTGGTGAATTTACATTGATTTAAAAATAATTGAGTAGAAAAGATAAGGACATGTTGAAAGTAAAAATTGACATCAAACAAATATAATATTACTGGTTATTTGGTTATTAACAATCGTTTTAGAAGGATTGGCATATACAAAAGGTATTAAAAAGGTATACGATCAATAATTATTATCACGTTCCTTAGTAATGTTTTTTCATTACAGTAGAATTGGCAAAAGATAGCCTACGTAATTTTCCATATTAATTAAGGAAATATCTAACGAACCATCTTAATGACACTCATTCTTGCGGTAATTTTCACCCTTTACATAGAAGAAAGGTTCAGTGTAATAATGAGTCCGGTTGAAAATGGTCATAAAACAACGATATTTTTGTTATCTTGTTAAAACAAATAACCATAAGATTATCAATAAAATTCTCACCGTTAATGAATAAAAGCAAAACTTCAGTCTCTTAAACCTGGCGATAAGAGTTCTGTTGAGCGATAATAATTTTTGGGCTTAGCCCTCAGCTATGTAAATAATTACATGCTTATTTTTCATGTTTAATATTTGAACGCCAAAGTGATTGATTTTTTTAAGAGATCTCTAGTTATTTGAAAATTTAAAAATAGTTGGTCCATTGGCATTAAATTGTAATAAGCTGTTGATAAGTCTTTACATTAAAGAACTCCCTTGCGCAGATTTTATAAAATGGCTCTCTATGATCTCTAAAAGATAATTTTGGAACAGAATTAATAAATATTATTTAAAGTATGGAATGAACAAGATGGACATATAATAAAAAAACATTTTAAATAATTTTGAAGAAATACTTAATGTTGAAACAAGAGGTTTGATTGCACACGGCGGTGCATTTAATGTGTTTATAGCGTTACTCTGGCGCACTGAGATAAGTGCATTGCAAATGTAAATCATTGAAACGCTTGTCACAATTTGTTGCTTGCGACTCGCAAAGAAGGGATGCAATGAAATTACTAACTCAACCTACTTTACATACAAATATACTATTTCATTTTAATTTTCAAGATGCAGTGAAACGAAGTGATAAGCCAAACTAATTGAATTATTACTCTGATTCTATAATTGTAGAGTAATGTGGTTAGTTTTTTAATGGAGTCATTTTCAAATCAATTTATAACAAAAAATTGATCGATCGATTCTAAAACTGTACGAAAAAAAATGTTTTTTTGGCAGAATTATTTATTTTATCTCATAAATACTGAAATGAAAACCGTGCATAAATAATATAAGATGCATTTACCTATTAAAAAAGCACATTTAAACATTTGACTATTTACACATACTAACTTTAATGGTTTTCAAAACATTAACGATTATTTAACGACTGTTCCACACGGCTTAGAAAAAATAACGGCGTGGGGAAGAATATTTATTTACAATTGAGAAAATCGATTACTAAACTGAGAATAGAATCAGTTTATTATTTTGGTTTTATAAGTTTACAAGTTTCTCAGTGAAACCTCTGTTATCTGCTGCGAAAGATTAACTTTTACCGACATTACTGTCCAAAACAAGGAATGTCAGTTAAATATAAAACTATACAGATGTAATAATTCTCAGAAAACCATTTTCTAAATTTGATCATCTAAGATCTAAGAGATAGAGAATAAAATGAAGAGTTTTTACGTGATGATACTATTTATAACTTGAATAGATTTTGGATATTTCAGGTTAAATAAAAGGAGTACTTTACTTTTCTCATCAAATATCAGCTGTCACATACTAAAAATTTTAAAAAAAAATCTTTACAAATAGCTTCATAATTTAGAATTTCGACTTAAACTGCTTGATGGAATTTCAATTTCAATGTCAAATTTGAATTGTTTGAGTTTTGTACTTTTTCATGAGCTTTGTCGATTACGACCCGGCTTTCACATTTCGGCGTCTTTAGGCATTTCAAAGTTACGAAAAAACTTGAGCTGACGCGGAGTAAACAGTTCGTATCGTTTGATCCAAAGAAATAAAATGATATCATTACGTGTTCAAAGAGATTACGTTAATAACAGTTAAACATAGCGATCTACTTTTATTTTATTACACGTTAGTTTATGTTCAATCGTGCACTTGAAATGCCCGAAGATGCCGAATGGTGAAACCCGTGTCGTCAGCGGCAAAACTCATGGAAATGCACAAAATTCAAATGATTCAAAATAGCTTTATGTTAAATGACATGGAGATTATACACAATATAACAAAGTATTCTTAATTTAGTACAAGTGACAGATTTTATAATTATGGTTTAACTCCAGAACTTTTTATAAAAGGTAGTAAAGCTTTTGTGACCTTCTAGATGTAATACAGAAAGAGGCCTTATTAGAAGCTTCCTAAGGTGAGGAAACGTAAGAACGCGTTAATGTCAATGAAACTTCAATAAATTTCCTAGATTAGATTCCAGAGACCTCGATTTAAGCTTAATTAAAAACATTCTCCCCGACAGATTGTCTTTTATGGCGTGGTCGTGATATTACACGGTACCTAATGGAAGGTGTGCCACATTTTGTTACATGGTGTGTAGTAAGATTATTCATTGTTTAAATGTCTGACATACTTGAATTAATAATTACTTATTGAACTGATTTATTCTAGCATTACGAATACTACATTTAATCCCTTTTCATATTCGTTGACAAAATTAATGCCGAAAACCATGAAAATGTAATAAATCTTACGTTAAATAAAAATAGGGATCTTATCACTTGGATATGCATTCAATTATCAACCATCATTTTTCAATATACATATTTGATAAATACGATTTATTAAGAATACTTATACAATAATATCATGGTATAATAAAACTAATTACACATTTTTAGTACTTATTCCACACAAAATTTATTCGATCAGGACCGGTTACGCTTATGGCGAGCATTATCAACTGATAATAAAAACAACAAAACGTTGATATTTATACAATAACTAACGAACGTGAGCATCTCAAAGAGAATTTAAATAGAAAATAATTTAAAATTTCTGTAAAATCCAATATGGCCAATAAAAAGAAAAACTATGCTTCTTTTTCCATAAGGAAAAATCGATACTACAATGTTTAAAATTGACTCACGGTACTGGACTGATGGCAAATTTATTTAAATTAAAAACACGAATAAACTAAATCTGAATGAACTCAGATCGTGCAAAACATGCTAAATCCAACTTATTCACATGTTTAAATAAATAAAATATCCATTTTTTAACTGTTTTTGTATAATATGTCATTTCTAAACAATGAATATATCAAAAAGTAATTCTGTTTATTGGCCGTTCGTGCTGTGTATTTTTAATGTAGGAATTCTTGAACACAACACAAATTTCGAATCACATTTATTTAAATTAATAATTGCTGAATTACCATATAAAATGTCCGACCCTGCGCAAGTTTACTGCTGGCACACTAATTTGATGCTCTGTTATCTAACGATTGCAAATGGCCACATATAAATTAAATACATTTGTATTATTTTGATGTCCTTAATTCAGATGTGATATAGAGAAAGGCTACATTGTTAACTGATACATTATAATAGAATATTTGGATTTAATCTGAAATTATAAAACAAGTGTTTTTATTATTGCCTTTTCCAAAAAATGCTTTTTCCAAGACGCTGCCTGTTACAAAACATTCCGCATAATTCAAACAATCTAAGTATATAATAAGTTTTTCTTTCACTGGAACAATAAACGCCTCTGGTTTATAAAGTTACTTTTTTCAGCACATTTTCCAGCCAAATCTAATATAAGACGTGTGAATTTATTATCTGGAGGCGTAGAGGATATAAAACAAACAGTACTGCTGTAAGATAAACCGTACAAAAAGAAATATAATGTATATAATAGATATACAAGCACGTTTGATGGGGGATAATACAGAGATATATAGTATATTTATATCTATTATATTTTTATAAGAACCTGTCATATCCAACTGTGTCTTTCAAATCTACATAGATATACGTGAAGGTGAATAAGATTATTTTTGACGAATGATTTCATAAAATATTATCACGGTACAGAAACATTATTTTCGTTAGAAAGTAAACTAAGTATGTATTATCTGTAGAGAAGTGTTATACACGAGGTACTGTTTATTTATTCAATATTTGGCTTTGAATGAGATAGTTTTGTCAAACTATAAAATGTCTCAAATGTACCAATGAAAAAACCACTCAATATGGTTTAGATATATAATAAATTTAGGTCACGTTACAAGATTAAGTTCACACCGTTCAATTATTTATTGGTGCTTACTTGTGGGCTCTGCATAAAGTATTTCTATTGCTTACGGCCTACAATTGAATTGGTATTGGAATCGTGGGGGTGGTATAATCAAATTTAAAATATGTGCTGTATACAAATAAATGACATCTGTAAGCTTACAATAATACTATTGGGAGATACAGTGTTTATTAATAAGGACTCATATATAAATGAAACTCGGCAAAAATGGGAGGGGCTTATGAATGGAGTAAGCCGAAATAGCAAATAACAATATATAAAACAATTTCTTTAGAACTAAAATACATATGTAGCTATTTTTTTCACCATAACATTTACACAGTAAAAAATAAGTTTATTTAGTCATTATATTGCCAATAGAGTTATATTACGATATATTCTAAGTCTAAACTATCGACTGCACCTGTAATTTTGTTGAAAAATATTTTATATTATGATACAGCTTTTCGAATATGTCATGAAATATCACTAAAGTAAAAATTGTTAGACCCGTGGTGCAGTGGTCAACGTCGTTGGCTTTCGTGACGGACTTCCCACGACCTCTCCCCGCTCCGCTTCGCTCCGCTTCGCTCCCATCTATCTGATCCTATAAGCGGGGCTATCTAAACCTATTATGGGACCGACTAGTTAACCACTAATCCTTTTCCTAGCATTATCTTTTCTATCGCAACTCTCATGGAACTAAGTAGAGGTTGAGCGACTGAGTAACAACCAATCCTCGTAAAAAAGAAATTATCTCCAGATACCTCTTTTATATGGACTTCTACATCGAGAGAGGATTCAGAAAAAATAATTGTCGAAAAATAACGTAAATTGGAACACGTAATAAAATCAGCAATCTACAATTTTTCATGACGAAAGATTTTGCTTGTCATTTTATGTCGATCTCAATAATGTTTTTTATAAAGATATTTTCTTTTATAAATTTATAAAAACACAATTATAAAATATCCCAAAAGTACTTTAGCCTCCAAATTTTCCCAGAAGAATAAATGTTTGTCATTTTTCCCGTGTAGTTTTTTTTATCGTATCCTGTTTGACAGTCAAGTAAATGAAATACTGATCTAAATGATATATTTTTAATGGTGTACGACTTTTAAAATAAAAAATGTAGAGTAATTCTGTAAAATTACCTACTTAATCCATTAAGAGAGCAAATAAAAAAAAAATGAAAATATGCCATATACATAAATAGCCAGTAGTAAGTAATTATAACGTTTATATAATATATAACGAATAGATGTTTAATACGGAAAGAAAAATAGCAATGTATTTTAATTCTACATAAATTATTTTATATATTTGTTGATAGCTATTTCGGCTTACAATCACAATTAATAGCTCACCTCTGTTAAAACCATTAACAAACAATAAACTTAAAACAATTTAAATAGATGCACTTAGAAATTGCAGATTTTAAGTGGTTTCACACGATCAATACCCAAAAAATACCCAAATTATTGTTTCCCACCATTACTTTAGACCAATAAATCAAACTTATTTAAATTCTTTCATGTGACGTAGGTATGGTTTCAACAGAAAGAGATTATGTAGGAGGCACCCTGTCTATCAAAGGGTATATAAGCTATCTCTAATACACGTTTTAAACATAGTTCTGACGAAGGCGTAAGCCGAAATAGCTATCAACAAATATATGAAATAATTTATGTAGAATTAAAATACATTGCTATTTTTCTTTCCGTATTATAATGGAGTTCTACCAAGTAAATGCCTACTCAATCAATGAATAGATGTTTACTGTGACGTCTTGGTGGAAAGGCATTATTTAAATATTGAAAACACATTTTATAATACTTATTCCGTACACACTCTGACATAGATCAGGAACAGTTTCGCTCATCGCAAGAACTGTCAACTGATTTTTTATGTAAATATACAGTGAAACATGGCTATTTATATCAAAAAGAGAAACAAAAGACATGGTGTAACAAGCAATTGTTGTAAGCAATGCAACAAGAATTTAAAATTATTTTTTTATGCCATGTATTATGTTTCTCTTTTTTATGTAGATAACCATGTCTCACTGTACATTTCATCAGTCCTCAAGATGATGCGAAACCGGTCTTGATCTTTGTCAGAGTTGAAAATTCTCGTAATGAGCGAAATCTGGGCTGATATTTATCAGTATATTTGTAAAAGTAGTACTTTAAAATGTGTTTTATTTTTTAAGCCACATGGTAAAAATCACACTTATTATGTAAATCTGTAACAATCTATAACCCGATAAATTGGTTTGTCTATGAATAGCTCATACCTGAAGGACTCTTAGCCGCAAAACCAGAGCAAAAGGGTAGGCATCAAAAGTGCTTCTGAAATTAGATTCATCCCCTATCGGCCTCAGGGGTGATAGGTCAGTAGTAAGGTGGACAGTTGACTCCTTGCGTTGGGTCAGACCAACCTGAAACAATATAAACGCCATTAGTTAATATTAATCATAAATAAACAATTATATAGGTAAGATAATTTGTTTCAACCATTTCTAGATTATAACGAAACAATATAACAAAACCTGACGAGACATTAATTTGAAACAACCGTAGAAAGAATTATTCAATGTATATTTTGTAATATTTTAAGAGATTTTATCATTAGTGTTATTTTTTTTTTTTAAATATATTAGTCCGCTTTCCCAAAGTGTCAAAATCACACTCATATTATGCCTTCATCATACATCTGTAGATTTATTTAATGTATGTAACTATCTGGTTTGTCACTCAAGCTTGTGGACAACTTAATAAAAGGCAACGATATTGAACACGGACTTGCAAAATCTCCACTTAAAAAACTATGAATTGATTGAAAGAGTTATTCCAACTAGTGGAATTGCAGTATTTAATACAAGGCTTAGTAGTTCCGAGAATTTTTTCACTCGTTTCTACAAATAAAGTACTTATGCCCAATTTCAGTGAATGGCTTAAAGTAAAAATCACTTTCAGGCCTCTCTTGTATGCGGCATATTGAAATTTTCATTGGGTATCGATTTATTACATTACCCATTCAATATCTTTATATCAAGCCTCATCCCTGTGTACCTGAGAATATTTCGAAATGGCGCTTCCACCTAATATTGCGGAACACCTTTCATGGCAGACGTCATATTAATAATAAGGCAGACAAAGCTGGAGCAGAGGCAGCGTAATAAATTATCGCATTTCGCAGAGATAGCATCATCTACTCTGTCTCCTCACAGTCAGCCATTGATATTTCAAGAATGAATGTACTTAAATTATTGGGACGCACAAAGCGTCATGACACACGACATTTTTTGTCACATAATTTATAGGATAAACGCTTCATTTCACAAGACGTGCGATAGCATGAAGATATATTACCGTAAGAATGGAAAATTTTGGTGACGTCACACATATTTTAATATCAAGGTCTTCAAGTACAATGACCTCGATTACTATTATAACAATCTAGACTTTATCTATGTATGCTTTTACTCCTTAATTAATATCAATCACTTTTACGATGTAACCTATTCAATCAGAATCTGTTAACTGTCAAATGGAATGAGTAGAATAATATATTACTTTTGTATACTAATATCACAATTCTAGCAAATTATTATGATCGATTTTGCTAATAGTGATCATTTGATATAACAGGTAATCAATAGATGTTTTCCATTGTATAAGTAAATGAAATTATTGGCCTTTAAGTTGTATTCTTACATTTAATAAAACAATACGGCTGAAAGAAAATTATATAGTTGTCATAAATTGCTCATAGTAAAAGAAAATTGTATATTCAATTATATATAGACTGTACTTTGAATTTTTAAGAAGCTTCGATAAATAACTATTTAAAGTGCTTTTGCCAACATCAGATGGAAAATCTAAAAGTGAATTTGCTATTGACATATTGTCGGTACCGAATACAATTACTTGCTGAATTTGTAAGAGTATTTATAGAAAAATACAGGAGTATTACTTCTCTTGTCGTTTTGGCACTATAAATCTTTAGAATTATTGACGTTTTCGTGGATCTGCCTCCCTTTCATTCTATCACCCTGATGTTCAGCACAATAACTGTGGGAATAGTACTGTATTTATAATGTGCTATAAATATAAACAATATTCATATAAATATATGAATAATGTTTTTCTGTCAAGAACTGACAGTTAACAGCGTAAAAGTGACTATAATTCTCAATAAGTTCCAAATACCAAACCGAAATCTTGAAATACATTTCGATCTTGTACCATAGCGGAAATAGTCTGAGGCCATATTTATTAAGTAGTTTATATTATATTATATACTAATAGTTTGGGTGGAGGATTTAACGCTTTACACACTTTTTATTCCCATTTTTACTGTTTAAAACGTTTCAAAACCATTACGCAGAGAAAGTGATCACAAACTAGCTATTTTTAAGATTCTTCTATTCCACTCTATTCAAAAAAAATCCTAGTATTTTTTCCAAACATCCAGATAAGAATTATTCACATTTTGATAAATTCCGCTTATAATTCCACTAATAAAAGTCTTAAAAAACCTAACAATATTTCAATAATCGGGTGTATAATTTTATAAGCATTCTCAGACTCGATCAGTGTTTTCCTGATATTTTTTATAAAATAAAAATATTCGGAAGAATGTTTCGAAAATTTATACAATGCAATCGTCATAATTGTATGCATATGAAATGATTCTTTCAGAACAATATTCTTTCCAAAATACGAAGGACATTATAATTTATTATACAAACATATTATGAATGAAGTTATTTAAAAAAAGGAAGGTAGTCGAGTTTTTAAATCTTACAAGCCCCAAATTCATTTGAAAGGAAAATAATTCTTGAATTATTATAGAATGTTCAAATTTTTGTGGTTTGTAGGCCAACACCGTTAGTTTTGGTAACAGCTCGAAACCTATTCTTGTTAATTGATTTTTCAATTGACTTACGGGTTTCTGATCAAAAACATATACTTGGAACTCTCTTTCACTCATCCGTTCCTTAAAACTGACCGTAGCGAAATCGATTGGTTTATACTGTCCTAGCCATATCCATATATCCTTACTTGCTCCAAAAAAAGAAGCTTACCAATAAAATAACAATCAATTTTCGTAGAACGACATCCGTTTCAGTAAGAGTTCAGATACGTAACATTAGAATCGAAAAATGTGAAAAAATTATAGTATTAACTCTTAGATTTTATCAATTTTAATTCTCATGATTACTCTCAAAAGAGTTATATTTATAAAACTTCAAAAGTCTTAGTTAATAGAAGATGGTGTCAATATTTTGGTATCCAGTTGCCTAAGAATTGTTTCCGATTAATATCAATAAAAGTGACAAGTTTTCATGATAAAAGACTTAGGGAAATTGCTTTCTCAACGAGGTGATAATTATTCACGAAGTTTTTCTGAAGTAAATGTCAATTTTGACTTAAGTTTTGGCATTTACAATGTTTCATCCGAGCAAGCAGCTGTACGTCATTGGAAAAACTTTTTTTAAGTAGAAATATTTCCAGTGTTTAACCTCTAAAATACGTTTCTGTAATTGGAAATTGAGATGTAATTTTTTCAGCATACACACTCAAAAAACGAAAACAATTTTGAATTCTGAATTGCGGAAGGAAAAATATTTTTTGTTCTCACCTTGAAAATAATAATTCTATTTTTAAAAAAGGATGGAATTTTTCATTATGTTTCAAAATGTAAAACAATTGAAACCCAACATTATTATTTCACCATCTCTTATTAAGATATGCGATATTATATTTTGTTAAAACATGTAGTGAATTAGTATATGTGTCCAATTTTATATATTTTCGGATAATGTGATTCGCCTTGGAGTAAAAGTAAAATTACATTTATTTTCTGTGCATATGAAAGTACGTTCTATTAACATAGATTTATTCTTAAAAAACTGAAATCGAAATTGTCATCTTGAAAAGATCACGTCGTGGAAAAATCGCTCAACAAAGAACAAAGTGTATATTTATTGAAATAGTTGTATGAATCCATCCCCAATAGATTCTTTGTTTCTCATTATGAATTATGTGATTATTCATTCGCCTTTGGTTGGAAAAGTGTTATTTGAAACATGTGTATGACTTATTTGACATTTGTGCATTTTTTCATAGAAACATTATTTATTATAGTCTGGTTAGCCATATAATCTTAATTTCAATGGCAAACTTTGTAAAATAATAGTAGTAAATTTGGCTGAAAGAAAATTATCGACATCGATAATTAAATGTTTATCTTATGTTCGATATTATTAGTGTACTATGTAACTTTATAAATTATTAAAATCAAATACAATGACAGTTCCAATACATATAAAACTCTCAAGAAATTGCGACATCTTCGGAACTATATGTTAAAAAATAGATTATCATATTTTTTTTATAAGTTGTGAATAATTTTTGCGTTTAATCAAACAATATCTAGGTATTCCATTTACCTTGAAAAAATTTGTATGTTTTATGTGGCGAGTGTTAACGTAATTAGATTTGGTTGCTAATCGAAAAGGTTCGATTCCCAGTCAGTTTCATTTTTCAATCGAATTATCGATCTTTGTTCCGTGTCACCCGCTTGGTTTTGCATCCCGAACGTAGCGTGAGTAATTAAAGCTTACTAGTGCTATCCTTTCTATCATTAATCTCCTAGAAAAAGAGCATTTGAGTAACACACAGTTTTCGTAGAAAAAATCTGTCGAGATAAATTCCATTAGGAGTCCATATGTTCCACTATAGGAGGAGTAAAAGAAAATCTCAAGGAATCGAATCATAGCTTCGTCGCCTTAAGCATATCATCTAAAATAATATATATCTCATACTTCATCTTGTATGAAGTCGTAATTTAACATATAGAATCAAATTAATATAATGTATAGTGGATTGGGAAAGGCGTGTCTAAAGAGATTTTCTTGTACATGAATATACAATAATATGTTTAGCATAACAGCAGTACCCATAACATAAAAAGAGATAATTATCATTGCTGGATTACTGAATGGTTATCGCTATTACAACTTTTAGCACCATCTGCTATTTGGAAACAGTGTACAAGAAGAAATTTGAATAGCGAGCGACCTTCCAAGAATAACATCATATCTCAGGATTATAAAGACGTGTCATCAGTAGCTTTGTTTGTATGTATAATAAATATTTATATCCTTAGATATAGAGATATAAAATAATATTTATATTGTTCTACTTCGGATCTTAGAGTAAAAAATAGTTATTTTCAATGTTGAATATTTTGTCTATATTTTCATACACGATTAATAACTATACTTTTTCCATACCGCTAAGGAAGTGGAGATATTATAGGTGTGCTAATACGGTTATAATATTGCTTTTAAATAGTGAATAGATGTCTGAATCTTTTTTTTTAATTAATACTTACAAATCGAGATATTTCTGCTTAATGATGGCCGCGTTTCTGTAGCGGCTATGTGCAGATAAAACGTTGAGTATGTTAGGGGTTATTAATTAAATGCCAATAATTTATTTTTACTAATATATTTACAGACTGATATACGACGCTTTTGATAGTTATGTGCTATTATCAAGTCATATAATATTTAACATAAATTGTCACTAGCTGCTTTATATATCCATTACAAAAAGTCAAAATGATATTTAATATGCACGGAAAAGCTGCATACGTAGACTGATTATAATTTAATAGAAAAAATGTGGTTTCTTATTAACTTTTTATGTTATTTGGACCCAGCGTTAAATAAAATACCGTGTTTTATGGGTAATATTATTATATTCATATTT
Organism: Himalopsyche kuldschensis; assembly: GCA_028554975.1. Lineage (NCBI taxonomy): Eukaryota > Metazoa > Arthropoda > Insecta > Trichoptera > Rhyacophilidae > Himalopsyche > Himalopsyche kuldschensis. Next base: position 1,130,431 of record JAHFWI010000074.1, read on the forward strand.
TTTATCTCCTAATTATAATACCTTTTAAATATCTTCCTATAGAAGCCCTATGTTAGGAATCAGAAAGCGTGACAGCAACTCGTACCAGCACTAGGGTAGTACGGCTTTATATACACCCTACCGTCGGAACAAACTTTAGTATGAGAAGCTTTTTATTCTCGGGGAGGTTTTCCCATCAGTCTTACAAAACAAGTCATTGAGAAACTACCAGTTAATTTAAGCGGAACAAATATTGTGAAAGTATTCAAATAAATTTATGTTTTCAAGTTGATAATCATATTCCATAAACTTGGAGTCGGAAATGGGTTTTTACTTTGAAATATATACTAGGTACGTTTATTTCTATTTTCACCGTTTTGGTAAATTATCTTAAAAACATGGCGGGTAAGTTAAAAGTATTTAAGTCATTTTCTCTATTTTATAACGCCATTATTGTGACGGTTAGGGCTTGGGATTTGCGTAAGCGAACCGGAACGGATCTCCGGTTTGTTATACCCATGTCGCCATTGCTTTGATTTATGAAGAAACTGATAATTTTACTTGAACCGTGACTAAAATTAAAACAACAGTTACATTTTTCACGTGGTATTCCACAAAGTTATGAACGATAACTTTTTTTTCGTTATGAATAATTTTATTGTACTTTTTTTAATGCTTCGATTTAAAATTAAATTCAGTAAATTGACGGGGTTTGGCAACGATGTGATTTATGTAGACTGATACAATATTTATTAGCTCTAAACCTTACCTATCGATCATTTGTGACGTTTTTGGTCATTTCGATACTTAGCCGTTCTATATTTTAGAATTTAAACAATAAATGTTCTATCACTTTGAAAACCTCCCTAAATACACTCGATATAGAATAATACAATATACAATAATAAATATAAGTCGAAAAGAATGCTATAAAACGTATTTAGTTTCAAAACCTACTCGAATGCGAAATGGTTTTCAATATAGACTCAATATTCAAATGAGTTTCAATACAGGCTCATATTTAGACAGGCAATGACATTTAAAACAATGATTAACTTTTTAAATATCGCTTTCGCGCTAAAAGCCCAATAAACATAGTGTTATTATTCGTGTATTGTATATTTTTGCGCACAGCATTTCTTTGTTATCTGCCAACAATTTGGTACGTGGAGTTAGATGGTTTTTGATAATAAGACGCTCAAGTAAAATGAAGCAGTTTGAATGAATTATTGTAAATGGATTTGGCGGTAATTTTGTGGAAATTGTTTTATTTGAAATTTAAATTGATCATTTCATTATACTCTTTTTTGTATTACTAGTTTATGACACAACTTCAGACCCACTCCATCGCATGATTTTTATTTACAACGCAGAAACTGATAGCAATTCTAAACAAATAAATTAAATAAACAATAGGGGTATCTTTCTATTGGACGTGGAAAGACAGATAGACGCAAATAATAACAATGCCAATTACAGTGAAGGAAAGGAGTTAAAAAATTTCAGTGACGTGCCAAACCACCTACCTGCACTGTTTAAAAACTTATTATCTTAAAAAATCATTACACGTTTTATTATCTTAATTTTCTAGTTGAAATTTTGTGACCAGAATTCTTCAGAAAAAATGAACAATAACGATTCAGAAGATGAAGACGAACTCTTCATTGACAGCATCGATAAACTACAAGAAGAAACACTCGTCGAAAGTACGTATATAAATTAATCATACAACTGAATTTGAAAGCAACGATTGCGATATAAGACACTTATTAATGTTGTCTTTTTGTTTTAGGAACCGTCAACGAAACTGATAGTGGAGGCTCAAAACGCAAAAAGAAATTTACTCCCAACTACAGTGTGACAGGTGTTATCCGAGTTGAACTTAATGAGCTTACTCAAAATAGCTTAGGAGTAGAAGTAGGACCAGATATTACTGGAGAACATCCTTGGAAGATGGTGAAAAAAGAGCTTCTCTATGATAATATGCAAGTGCTCGGCGATGAATCAATTTTTACACAATTCAAACCAGACATTGATGTTTATGAAGAAGACGAATTATTATTTGGATATATATTAGAGGAATCAAATGATTATGACGAGTATTATGTTTGTCTAACCACAGATGCGAAAAATCACTGCCAGCTACAAGCTGAAAAGTTTCTCAAGAAACAAGCGAGAAAATTAGAGAAGAGTGTAAACAAAGTTGCAAACCCATGGAAGTCTTTGGGGAGTGAAAAAGAAGTCGACGAGAATATGGTGATAAATAGCCGGCCCTTATTAAGAGTAGAAATAAGAACTAAATATCCGACACAATTTCAGCCGAAGCGATTTCATGATCGCGATACGGATGCTGCCCGAGATGGGTACACTGAATTAGTTCCGACTCGGACTGTTTATGAAAATGTGGTGAAAAAAAGAATCGACGCCGCAGTTCAAGCAAATCCAGAAAAAGTATCATCTGAGGCGCAGACGGTGCCAAAATTTCCGCAAAATGTTTGGACGCAATGCGGTAGTGAGAGTGAAATTATTATTCCACCTCTAATCAGTGTTGAAGAAAACGAAAATGAAGAACCTGTTCAAAATGCAGTTGACCATGAAACACCCAAAGTTGAAACTCACCATGGAAAGAAAGTAAAATGTGTTGAAAAAGATTTGACCCAGGAGAGACTTAATGAATTCGTTATGCAAAGAGCTCCGGAATTGTTGAGTTTGCTTGATTTCAATAGCGCAATTGATATTTACAACATAGACTACCCAGACTTAGTGGTGGGTGATCAACACAAAGACAACGAAGATACTTATTTTGAAGAAACTATGTGTTTTACTGACAAACGAGCAAAAGATAAATTTATCATATCATCTTCTTGGCACCCTTCAATTTCTGGAATAGTTGCTGTGGCGTATGCTGATTTTACTGACTGCATTTTGGAATTTTCGCGAAGACCTGTCGATGAAGTTCACCGCGCAGTGGATGGTAAAAATCCTGTACTAGTTTGGACCACTTCGGATAGTCTAAGACCAATGCTGTATTTAGAAAGCAATCGTGAAGTTACGACGCTATCATTTTGTCCATTCGACGACAATATTTTGATTGGCGGATGTATCAATGGACAAATAATTATTTGGGATCTCACTGATAAATTAAAAAATAATGAAGTGCTTGAAGTCTTGACCGAAACACAAGAAAAAAATCGAATCGCCATAAACTTAGAAATGGGCTGGATGAAAAAAATTTACCATAAATCTGTCGTGAGACCAGCAGCTCTGTCCGATTTAGTGTTTGATCATGTCGCTTCTGTTACAGACATAATTTGGCTAAACTCCAAGTATGAAATTAAAAAGACCGGAAAAATGGTAAATCATGGTGACGACCATCAAAAATCTTTGCAATTTTTATCATCTTCGGAAGATGGAACTATTCTCGCATGGGACTTAAAAAACACTCCCCCCATAATTACTGAAGACATTGTTGTCGAAAATTTTAGTCGTATACAAGATCGGCCCTCTTCTTTAACACCGAAACCATCACCTTACAGTGTTTTAGATGGAGTGTTCCAACCAATCTATAAAATAATAGTGAAATCAGAATCAGATCAAAAATCTGAAACTCTTAGCGGGATACAGTTTGGCTACCCCATAATACAAAGGGAGAACAGTTTCGATCCTTTAAAAGAAGATGAAAGTGCAGAAGAAATAAATAGTTTCCAGGCAAGAGATAATGTGGTGCCTCTTGTTTGGGTAGCAACAACAACTGGAGAATTCTTTAAAATATCTTGGCAAGGTCAATTACTTGAATCTGATGACAAAACAAACAGCGAAAATTGTGTCTTCTTGTCCAAATCAAAGATCCACGATGGTCCGATTGTATGCGTGGTCAGCAATCCTTTTTTTCCGGGCATTGTTGCCACTTTTGGTGGACGAGTGTTTGCTGTGTGGTCGGATAATTTACAAAATATACCAGTGATGTGGAAAAGAATGAATTATGACATGACAGATGCTTCGTGGTCTGAGTACATACCGAGTCAAATATTCGTTACGACTGCAGAAGGATCGATAGATATTTGGGACTTTTCGCAAAGGAGTGATTTCCCAATTGCATCGCAAAATGTGTCCGGGAAAATGTTGACAGGGATTTTTATGCAGTCGTGTTCACAAATAAATAATTCATTCGGTGTCGCTGACTATAAAGGGAATTTAAGACTTTTAAGCTATCCTAAATCATTCAAAGAAACAACTGAATCCCATTTCATACAAACGAAAAGATTTTTTGAAAGAGAACTTGAAATTAAGAAAGGGTTTCGATCCTGGCAAGATCATTGGTCAGTCAAGCATGCAGACATTTTGGAAAAAAGAAAGAAAATTGAAGATGATTTGATCCGTGAAAATGAATCAAAGTTGAGAATGGCTGCTAAAAAAGAGAGAGAAAAGAAAGCATTAGCAGAAGAAGCATCAATGTTAGAAAAAAATAGAGTCATTGGTGCTGAAGAAAAATGGCGAAAGCTTCAATGGGAATATGTCGAAAGAGTCATTCAGGAAAAAAAGAAATTGAATAAACGAGATCTGCTCAAGCAAGAGCAGCCATTAAAAGAACTTGAAGCACAAAAGCGTGAGAGGATTAAAAATCAAATTGAAATCTTAAACAGCAGAAAGAAAATATTCGACGAATCGGTAGTGATACTTTTCCCAGAAGCAGCGCCGCAGCCACCAGTTATTATAAAAGTGATACCGATTGAAGAAACTATTGCTACTAAAAAGAAATACATCGATGAATATAACAAGATTGCAGAAGAGGCTGATAAGTTTATCAATGACAATCCTTATGAATTTGAATTTAATTGGCAAAAGACGCTCATGAATGGCAAAGAACGAAGGCGTGGTATGGATGTTCGTTCATCAGTGATACGCATGAAGAATGAGAGGTTGCAAAATTGTCTTAAAAAGGGAAATATTACAGTGAATCCAGCAAGTGTAAGTAAAGGTTAGCGTATTTCAGGTATTTTCTTGCATCGTGTTGGCTAGATTTTATTTTCTTATAAATATAATTACCGATAAAAATTACTGTCAAATATTTAAATCAATTTACTGTTTTCATTATAGATTATTAAACTGACGTTTTAAAATGATATGTATGATATGAATTTGATTAAATAAATAAATTAATCAATTTTGAATTATTTAATTAAGTACTGATGTAATTGTATTATGTTTAGATAAAATGTCTTATTCCGTACTTAATATTTTCAAGCTATCGATCAAGTTAAAAATAAAGAAATAAACATTTTAAAATACATATAGCCAAGCACGCAAGAACACTTTATATTGCTTATTCTACAATAATTGTAAAACATAACCAGGACCAGTTCCATTCACTTAAGATATTTTTTTACTCAAATGGTATCGAATTGGTATATCTCGATTGTTGTGCGATAAATATATGTTTTTAGTAGTAGTATGTGTGATCAAAACATCATAAAAACTTTGTTCTGTTTAACTTACCAATAATTTTGATTAAAAATATGACTTTACACAGGAAATTTTCAGTCGAGTGGTAATTTATTTAGTTGGGATAGTTTTAACACAAGAATAGTATGTTCTTGTTATGTACGCTACCATCCTTTTTTTCGGGTACTGATTCGTAAGTAAGTCGTAGTTACTGATTATAAGTCATCTCTCTGTTAGTAGAGAGTAATGAAAATGCAAATAAATTAAAAAAGATCCTAGATCACTCTCTTGACAAGTGGAGAGGAAGAAAAAATCATTTGCTAAAAATCCATAATCAATCGAAATTTATAAATTCAATTTTCTGTTGGATAATTCGTGACTGTTTGCTTAAATTATTAATTTATTTAGTTCCACAAAAACATGTAATATAAAAGTTGATATCTTGGCATCGTGCCATCGTCAGAACCTACTTGAAACCGATTTTTTACACCATTAATTGATACTTCAATAACACAGTCACGTCTTTCGGAAAATTTTAGTACAATCTCTCTTTGGCTTTCCAAATCCAAATCCATCTTTCGCCTTTATTGATTTTTTTTTAAATATAACACATTGTATACTACTACTTCCACATACAATCAGGACCACTTTCGCTAATCACGAGCATTATCAATTTTGAGTGTCTTCAGTTGATTATTGAAAACAAAACTGGTCCTATAAAATATGTTTTATTTATGTATAACTAGCCGGTGCCCGGAAAGCGCTACAGTGCCACTCAAAGAAAGAAAGAGTTTGTGTTTATTGAAATGCTTTCGGATACACAATATTTTAGATAAATAATTTCGATTTAATTTTGCTAACATTGATCGGTATCGATGAAATTTGCCGTTTGACGTTTGCTGTGTGTCGTTTGTCGATTGTCTATGGTTCGACACACGCGCCATCTATTAAAAGTTAATTGTACTATGCCTATACTATATCCGTCCAACTCACAATAAAAATTATTCAAGTTTAATATAGTTGGTGACTCGTAAAAGTTTTAGCGATAAGAGTTTTTTTTTTAAATTTTAAATGATCCGCTATGTGGTATTATATGATAGAAAATTCTTCACAGCGTACTTGTATCCATATTCTAACGCAAGTGTTTCCTTGCTTTGTGATAAAAAAAACAGAGTGCCAAGAAAGCATTTTCAGTCCGACAAAAGAACTTGTTGAAGAGCTGCTCAGATGGAACGTGACGATAATTGAATCGGTGAACATCTCTGAAACAATACAGTGACATAACCGTCTGCGGCTTGCTCTCCAGAGGCTTGTTCAAACAACGCAAGATAATACAAGAAAGGGGATTTGGGGGAGAAACAGCATCCAGAGATCATTGTTTTTATTCACTGGCCGTTTAAAATAGAACTGAAATACAATGTATCAATTTGTTATATATAGAATTCGATGAAACCGTTATTTATTTTATAAATATAGCACAATAAACCGACGTTCACCCCTATTTGAACCATTCACAATACACTTTAAAAACGTGTTATTCGGTCTCTGTGTATACGGAAAAGCAGCAATTGAAATAAAAACTTTTCCGGTGCTATAGTATTAATAAGAAGAAGGTGTTTTGGTAAGATTCAATAGATTTCAATATTATTTAAATATTTTCTTGGAGAGTCGCTTGTTGCTCAGATTATCAACCTTTCACTGTCAAAAGAAAAAGGGAAATTATTAGGACTAGACTGATGATAATGATTCATAGGTGTACGAAGGAATTTTTGGCAACACAGTCATCCATGTCTCCAAACATAAATAAATCTTTTAATTGAATAATTAAGTCAAATATTCAATCGAAACAATTCAATGCTATTAACACCAGTGTTAAATCGTTAAACAAAAATTTGGTGCGGCCACCAGACATTTCGGTAGGATAGTCTATATTAAATTGTACGTGAGAATTACTGCACTAAACCGCGGGCTTGAAAATATTTCATTATTCCAGATACATATTATTATATATTTATTCAATTGAAGTATGCATTATTAAAAAACGAAAAAAATGCATTTTTTAAGTATATTCTTTACATTGAGATGTAAATGAAATTTTTTACCACCAGCTCCTCTTGTTCTTCTATCCAGGTAGATATTTAAGCTTCTGGGATGATTTCTTTGTACAGAAGCATGGCTAGAATCATTTATGGCGCTGAAAGCTTATACCGTTGTACACAAAGTGAAAGCTGTAAACCTTTGGCGTGTGGTGCTGGTACACTGTTCAGTACCAAAGAACTGTATTCTAACCATAAGCTTAGATACCACGAGATCTGAAAGCATACGCTCTAGGGTTTACACTTTCTTCCATTTAATAATTTGTATCAAATGAAATAAATGTTTAAGTAGTAAATATCTCAATCTTACACACGTGGCGAGCTTGGTTATATTATACAACCAGTATTAAATTTGAATTGTTTGAATTTTGTACTTTTCCATGAGTTTTGTCGTTAACAACCCGGGGTTCGCCTTTCGGCATCTTCAGGCATTTCAAGTGTACGGATGTACTTGAACTAACGTACAAACAAAAATAGAAGTAGATCACTAAGATTGCTATTAAAATTTAAATTAGCGAAAATTTTATGTAAACGAGATTCAATTAATTAAGTTATAATTATCAGGATTTTTGAATGTAGTATCGCAAATACTAATGACCAGATAATAATTTAGGGATATCTTAAATAAATGTAGGGTTTTATCCGAACTATTATTTCTAAGTTGATTTACAATTTCAATTCTTTGGTTGAAAGGTAGATTGAGCAACTAATAAACAACCAGCTTCCATTAAAAAAACTCCTAGACTTATATGTTCCACGTTGGAAGTGGCACGTTGAAGAAAAATTTTGCCCGTAGTTACATTTCAAATTTAAATAAATTATTTGCTTAGCCATTTAGTGGTGAATGTCATTGTATTTTTTATCCGTAGTATTCAAGAAAAAGTGCATTTGATCTTACCAGTCTTACTTTAAATTGACGAAATGGCCATAATTTTTCGATTTTTTGTTTAGTCTTTTTGATGTTAATTATGCTTGTTTTTTTATATTTAACTTTGAACTATTTGAATATTTGTGTTACCATTTTTTTCATATCTTCATTAGTGTTGGCTTTTGTATCTATAACGCAGAATTTTTGTTTTAATTATTTTTTTATGTATGCAAATTGAAAAAATCACAAATCAGCAAAGCTTATTGCTTTTGCAAAATGGAAAAAGATGAAAACATTGGAAGTAATTTTTTATAGTTAACAGATATTGAAAGAAAAAAAAATTCATTGGAAATTGGCGACGGGGTCAACCGAGTGAGTTTCGACAAAATCTACTATAATGTTTACATACATATAATATAATAAATATTAAGCATTATCAGTTGATAGTGACCACGATGAGCAAAACCGGTCCTGATCTTAATACATCTATTGTGGCATAATTATATATACATAACTAAAAATGTGTAATTATTTTTATTTTAATGCCATTCTACCAAGTATTGACAGTGAACACCTTAAAAGTTCAAAATAATATGATTGAATATGAGCATAGTATGATAGTTTTACTCATCTAAAACAATGTAATCAGATGCTGATAAATAGTTTATTACGAAAGCTAACAATAAAAGACACTTAGTAAATATTTAGATGATTACGTAAAGAAGTTCTTAAGTATCAATATTGACTACTATTAACTTGGCTGTCGTGCCAACTTCCCGGTAAACATTTTGGCGAAGCCCTCCAAAATAAATATCACCCCTGTGAATAGACGAAGCCTTAATAGAAAATTTCGCATGTTGACAATTATTAATATTATTTTGGAAATTCAAAACGAGTTGAAAGTTTGGCGATTTGAAAGTTTTTCTACAACTTATAAGAATTTGTAAAAATTTCATATCAAATCATGGTTATCACTGACAGATAATTAGTGTATATTTATGAGTGACGTTTAACATACAGGATTTGGTGTGCAACCTCCATTTAACTTTATTTCATTTAACACGTTAATAAGTTCAAAATTTATAAATTTATAGTCATTATGATTATACAACGAAGGGTGCCTTCGAAAGCTTTTCTTAAATATGAATGTTGGACCACATCTAGTCCATGTAAAATGAGATATTTTTTTAGGAAATATGGAATCAAAAGACTAGAATTTGTTTACCAATTTATTTGCATTTTTCAGTGATTTTTCAATGGTGTTTTTTGTTTGATAAATTTTCATAGTAAAAAAGAAATTTTGAAATATTCAAAGAACTGCTGAATTAAAGGCTCTTAAAATGGAAAAAATAGACTCATTCATTCACAATCATAATGATTTAAAGCATATTTTGATATTTAAACAAATAAAATAGGTCATTCATTAGATCAGGTCCGGTTTCATTCATCGCGAGCATTGTCAACTGAGACAATGTTCGCAATGAGCGAAACCAGTCCTGATCAATAAATTTTATGTGGAAAAAGTACTAAAAATGTATTATTATTTTTATTATAATGCCTTTCCACCAAGTATTGACAGTTGACACCTTAAAAGTGATAAATTTATATGCACTAGAAAATATGTAACACCCAAGAAAAAGGCGTGAGCATGTGAACGAGCCTTCAGTTTACCCCGATTATCAGAGTCAAGTAAAGTTGTTTGCATGTGACAGCGCAAACTTGAGAATGAAGAAGAATTAGATCACGTTTTGTGAAAAAAGCACTCAAAAAATATTGCTAGGTCACCTGGTTTCCGATGAAATATAAAATCCTTCACTTGAAATCATATTAAAAGCCCACTTTTTTGTAACGTCACACGATTATAGTCAATGTTTTTTTTCAAAAAAGTTTTAGACACATTCGTCATTTCCCTTAATAAACTGGATTGATGATAAATTATTTATTGGCAACGAATTATATTCGTAAGTTTAATATGTTTAGCATCATTATACTACATCATTACTACATCATTATACTCATAAAATTCGCAGACTGTTGTATTTGTATGACATTAAACAATATGACTGCGTAACAAGCATAATTAAATGCACAGCACATATCTTTATATATTAAAAACAAAATAATAATTGTATCCATATAAAAAAACACCATTTCTTCCTAGATCCCATCTCACTATCAAAAGTAATTTTCTAAGATCTCATCACGTTTAATATACGCCAGTAAATGATTAGCAATACAATAAGTTAGATATGTTAAAATATGATGAATAATGCGCCAAAATATGTAGAACGGAATAGACAACACAACTTAAATAATCGGACCAAATTTAATCTATAGAAATTATACTGCTTGATCCTCTCGTTGCATTTTTGATCAACGTTGCTCAAAGGATTCCAACATTATACTTTAACAATGACGTATAAAAAAATACAAACACTGTTACATATTCGTGATCGCGCACACAATAAGAAGCTTTTTACAGGTTTGGTCGACTACAGTACTTGCTGAAGATCTTAATGCATTCTATTATTTTCACACCCCATTCGAGTTGTTCGGATGACAGACGGATTTTGAACAAGATGGTAATAGTATTTATTCTAATGAAACTAGGCGACTGGCAAATGATGATATTTATATAATACTAGTATTGGTACCCGGCGTCGCTCGGACTAAGCGACCAATAATTATTTAATGTTATATCATTCGACATAATTATATCACAAAATCTAACATCCAAAATAGAGTTAAAATATAATCATAAACTTTATTTAATTTGATGACAGCCCCATTCTCGCCCATTAATACGTCCAAATTCAAGGAAAAAATCTAATTCGCTGTCAAAGAAATGTCAAATAATACCTTCAAGTAAATAATAAACATTATTATATTAATAAAAGCCGGGAAAAAGTTGGTAGAAGACTAATTTATTACATTTTGACTGAATGTCTTCGCCGATAAAAATTATTTTCTTTCATATTCGTTTTTATGGCAACTTGCAACAACAATGCTAAAGAGAATTACATACATACATACATACGCCGTTTCGGTTTTATATATAAGATTAACATGTTACATCGATATGCAGAGGAACCGAGAGAAGTGTAATAAAAGACGTCGTTGCGACAAAGGAAGACTTAGTTGTAATATTGCAGAAAAATATAAAAATAGTTTCTTTATGCCTAACTGCTTTAAAAAGCACAAAAATTAAATATTCAAGCAATTAAAGCGCAACTTTCCATACTTAAAGCAAATTTTAGAAGAATTTAACTCGAATTGAACGTACGCATTTTCATCTTAAAATTGACAACATTATTTTTAGCCACGTTTTACTAATCTTACACGATATGGTTTTTCAATTAAACATTTTATTAGAGTGAATTTTACCAGTACTGCAGTGTTAAGGTTTAATAAACTTAAAAAGTTATGAGAAATACTAGTAGTTTATGCTTCTTTCTATTTCCGATTTTTAGAAGTTTTTATTGGGAAAATATACAATGCATAGCAATACAGCTGACGCCAATGTGATATGCATTTGACAAATATAACAAAACCAACACGTAGCATATAACAAAAACATCAATTTTTCTAAAGATAATAGCATAAAACACACAAGAAACAATTCATATGGATATTAAATGATCGAAAAACGATTAAAAAAATAGTATCAAATTCACTGCTGAAAATGTCCACCTCGATAAGCATTGAATTGATCAGTCGAACAGCCCTTATGACTGGTGACTTATGAATTAGATTAAGACAAGCTGATATTGTTAGCTTTTTTTATCAGACTACCTGATCTATAAGGTTATAGGTATGTGAAAGATTTGTTGCCGATCACCGAGGCAAAACTGATGTCTTATTGGTTTACTTGGACTGTGATTAGTTTACTTTTATATTAAATTTGAAGACACGGACAATGTATCTTATTCGATAGTGTTTTTGGCTTTACTCACATATTGTCACATCAACAACGATACATCAATTTTTGTTTGTATAGTAATCGCTGATTGTTTGAAACACTCTGAAAATGAGGTTGACTGTCATTGTATCTAAATCACTTTGACGATAGATTGAAGTATCAAAAATATATGGAATTCTTTCACAACCCTTCTCATAGCCAAAAAAATGAAAGCTTTTAACGTGATTGAATTGAAAAAGAGCTTTTTTGAAGTAGAGGATTCACATCGTGTTATGCTTACGTGACGAAGCGAAGCTTTAAAATAGGTGGAACCTGATAATAATAAACAACGTTTACCGAACAATACACATTTTTGACACTACTCATCTTTTCATTTCTTAAATAACTCTGTATTAGCAGTTGCAACGCAATGATAAGAAATGTGATTGAGAATTAAAATGCCAAAAACTTTAAATTTATAGTAGAATAAAATATTGTCCGATGAGAGAGTTCAGAAAAAAAATCTTTTTTTAAATCCATATCTGCTCCCAATACAAATTTTCAATATACATTAGCATTTGATATCTAAAAAAGAGACTTTCGAAAAAGAATTGCCTGTAACTCAGTCGTTTAATTAATCTACAAATGGAAGAGACATGTGACAGAAAAGAAAGGGCAGGACAAGACAAGACAAGTAATTATCACCCTGCTTGAATGAGTGAAAAGGAATTTAGACATCAAAAACACCCATGCCTTCGAACAGAATCGATAAATCGTCTGAAAAAAATGTTGCTCATACTGTGACTTTGTACGGCGAGGTCCGTTATGGAAGCCAACGACGTTGATCACTGCACCACGGACCCGACAGCTTAATATTTAATGGGCTTATATTAAACATTTACGGTGTATTTTTTTGACTGTCGACGCATATGAATAATAAGTAACTTAATGTGACTTGCTAAGACTAATATATTTCAAATATTTATTTCTGTACCATAAATATTTCGTATGTGGCGTATTTATGTTTTTTTTTGGTGAAAAGCTGCGTTACAAACACTTATTGGATTTTTCACTTCTTTCAAAAAAGCCAAGTTTCAATAGATGGATAAAATGGGTGAGCAAATTCTATGAAAGCCATTCACTCTTCTCCTCGTGCTCAAAGTGGGTAGATTAGGGTTGGATGAAATCATCACATAATACATTGCTGTGTATGTATATATCATATTAGTTCTCAATATAAAAAAGCCCTTAAAAAGTGTATTTAATTACATATAGAACCTTTATTGATAATTTTCACAATGTAAAGCTTTTCATTACTGGAGAATAAACAAAGATAGCACTGTAGGTATTTTAAAACAATAAAAATAGTTCAACATTTTTAGCACCTATTCCACATTAGATGTATTAAGATCAGGACCAGTTTCGCTCATCACGAGCATTATAAACTGATAAGTTAAAATTTCTTCTAAAGGTCGCATTTAGGTTATCCAAACCATATATACACGCTTACGACAAACATGGAAACTTCTCGATAATGTTCTTGCATAGAAAATAAAAAAATCTTTAGTTTTTTAACTGGTCCAACTGCAAAATTTTCAGTTGATAATGCTCGCGACGAGACGAAACGATCCTAATCTTAATACATCCAATTTGAAATACGTACTATGTGTTATTATTTTTATTATAATGCCATACCACAAAGTGACAGTGGACACCTTAATAAAAGTGATTTCAAAACAAATTGTATAATCAATGTATGCATAAAACCATTCGGCCATTTCAACACTTGATCTTTAAATTCATAAAAGTTATTATCCGTAATCATAGCTTGATATACGTATTAAAATAATATATAAATATCTATAGCGTTGGGTCTATTCTCCATTAATTTCGTAAGAAAAATAATTAAAATCACCGGTGGGCGACCTAAGCTTCAGATAAAACGAAAACAAGATACCTTATCACTTAACCATAGAAAGCGTCTTTTTATCACATACATAATATAACTATGTACTCTTCCTTCAAACGCCTCCATATGCTATTGAAATATATCGCTCTTTTTTGAATTGCTAATTTTTTTCACACTTCTTATATAATATAAGATTCTGGGAAGTCTTGCTTAGCAATATTTTTACATATTTTTGAGTTTCACCATATTTTGCTTGGTGCGGCAGGTGTAAATTTTTTCTGGTATTATTAGCGGAAAATTTTTCCATTCCGTTCCACGTGATTCAATTGGGTTTCGGAAATAGGATGGCTAGAAAATGACGAGTATTTTTGTAGATAACTGTTTGTAATGTGTGATAATACTAATATAAAATGAAAAGTATATTTGTTTATTCCGCGTATTGTGTTACAAATAGTGACAATTCTGAGCATGTTTTTTTGAGACGCGAAACACGTGTCACTATTTATAAAACAGTACGCGGAATAAAACAGAATTATTTTTCATTTACTATTAAAATGAACTTCTTTAAAGATTCCACCGAATCCATTGAATATATGTGATCATATTATTTACGGTAACCACTAATTGTATGTAGCATTTGAAGTCATTGTGGAGTATCTCAACGGAGGTTGCTTTTAATGAGAACTATATTCAGTCGATCGCTAAGCTTTTTTCTTTGGATTTGGTTAGGAAACAAGAATGAGGTTAGAGGCCACTCTAGTTGGAAAATAGTTTTCCCTACACAGCTATTCTCAGGATCAAATAATGGCTGAGTGGGGGGCTGTAAAAGCATCACAAGTATTCAAGCGCTTAGCAAACGAGTGAGTTGAAATCCCAGAACCACTCGGCTACGATATAAAATGGAAACATAATAGTTAAATAAGGTGGTATTTTGAGACAGAAACTGTTTTTTCCGTACACACCAAACATTTTAAATTACAATGAAAAATGGATGCAATTGTTATAAAAACGTTATTAAATTCTTGTATTTGTCTTCACGACTTATTTTAAAACTTACAGCAATTATTCAAGAATATAGTTGTATGTCATTTTACTATTTCTGTAGAGTCGGTAAAAAAATTACGACTCCCACTCCAGCATTTACCAAAAACACGACTCCGACTAAAAAACGATTAATTTCGTCACTTTTTTCTCCTACCTTTCCTATTTATGTGTATTCAATTATATATCAGTCAAAAAATCTGGCCTTTAGCTAAATTAGACATATTATATGCATAAATTAAAAGTTCAAACTTTTCAAAATTTCCGACTCTGAGTACGACTCCGGCCAAAACACCGCAACGAATCCGACTCCAACTCCACATCCCTGAATTTTACAGCAAAATTTTAAATGCAGCTCATTCAAGTTATGTAAATGATATCGAACACTAATACCAATACTCGTGCTTCTATTTAAGATGTTATTTATTGGAAAATTTTCTTTCCTGCTTTATGTTTCGCAGCATACTAAGATTTTCAATCATAGTGTACAAACAAACAAATAATCCGTTTGAAGTATGTATATTATATTTTCCACTTTTCAAAGAAACATATTTATTTGTGTAAGCTTCTGGCGTTTCTGAATCAGGAAGTTTGTAATGGAAAAATCTGTAAATATTATATTTTTGCAGTTTTTGATTTGAGCCCATTTCATTTTTCATCTCAACTGAAAAAAAATTCAACACTTTTAGCGTGTACATAAATAAAAAATATTTTTTTTTGACCGAAAATCATTATTGAGTGTAAAATCAAGTGCTTTATTGGATTCCAACATCATTTGTTAAGCTGCAGTTATTGGCCAAAAAGTCAACATTTTCCTAGAAATATCGGAGAAATGTAATGAATAAATAGGTAGGTGATTAGTAATATTATTAAAACATTATTCATGCAATAATATGCCCATAATTGTAGTTTTGTACCAATTTTTATTATTTTTTTTTTTACTATGATTTTTTTTTTTTCTTATTCTAAAAATTGATTATTATAAACAAATTATCAATCTAGTACACTGTATTTTTTTTATTTTGCCTCTTCTATGATGAGTGTCCCAAAAAATTACTAAAGTCGAAAAAATCCTTAAGTGACCGACAATTGTAGGTTTTACCCTATATGTATATGTATGTTACAGTGAAAATGTATCAAGTAATAGATTTGTATGACATTATGATTTCACTGGTCACGATCATTGAAATTATTGACCCAAACCGATGATTCAAAATCAATAAAAAAAATACAAAAACAAAGAAGTATTTGATGTAGATTGTAAAATCTATAATATCTGTAAATATTTTCGATATTATCAAATAGGTCGTAAAATAATTGATAAAAATCTGAAGAATTTTTTTAATATATTAATTATTCAGTGAGATAAAAGATTATCTCGAAAATATATTCCTTAGTTCAACAAAAAATTAAAAAAAAGTTACGTGGTTAATTATGAATTCAAAACGTCAAACGTAACTAGTAAACGCTGGAAAAATAACTTTATCGAAATCGGTTTGAAGTTAAATGGCCAATCAAAACTTTTGACTAAATTTACCATTTAGATTCAATCACATACCTACGAAATTAGTTTTTTTATACCGAGCAAATTAAAGCGGTTGTAAGTTTTCCGTCCCTTTCGTCATAATGTCTGAAGATTGTGACTCGTGACAACTTTTGAACATTGCATAACTCTAGATCTAGGATCTCCATTCTTTTATGTCATTATTATTTGAAAGTTATTGGAATGCTTAAGTCACGTCGATAAATTATTTGTTAAATGGAGTATTTTTGGCATGAAACTATTTAAAAATCTTAATCAATTTTCATTTACCTTAAATGTTTTTGTTTTGCTACCTTTACTTTCCTGATGAAACTACTATATGTGGAGTCCGCTAGGCGGGATCTTAGTTACCTGGCTATTTTTCTTTCTAAGGTGGATACTGACAAAATTTTTGTTTCCCTTTACCGCATGTAAAGTATTGACATTTTAAGAGATTCGGTCGGCTAATGGCTTTGTATGGAAAAAAAACTTAAGAAAAACCGTTTACGAGAATTATTGTCTTAGAATCATTAAAAAAAGTTCAGTTCTTACCAACGTTAACTTGAGGAATTTACTTCTCTTATAATAGACATAAACCTATTTTTCTTATAATAGACATAATAATACCACTTTAAATTCAAATATCTCACAATATTTTATCTGACAACTAACAACCTCCATGTTCTAAAAGTAAAACAAAAATAGTCATTTTTTTTTTATTTCAATATCTAGTATTCCAGCACAATACGCAGTTGATAATCAAATTTATTTTAAGCCCACTGTCTTAGAATATGGAGAATATGGCTTTCAAAAGAGTTTACCAGTATCATTTGTTATAGATGACTGTTTTAAGTAAGTCGTTCAATTACATTTACGGAGAGTGAAAAAAAGATATGTTGAATTAAAGAAGTACTAGTCGTTTCATGAAGGCTTTTTCTAAAGATTTAAATGGGAGATCGTAAGGTAAGATATACATTTATCTATGTCGTTGAATACAAACTCATAAAACGATTGATTAAAAGTTACAAAATTCATATTAAAGTATTGCATTTTACGGTACAGTGGAACCCCAATCTTACGTTCTTTCATTATACGTTTTCCCGCGTGATGCGTTCATTTTCTATAGTCCCGGTATTTAGTTCATATTTAAAACTTTCCCGCATTAATCGTTTGTTTTATACGGTCCCCTGAAAACGTAGAATCGGGGTTTCACTGTACTTGTCTTAGGTAACTAAGGTGGAAAATTCTTCATAGACTCTTGACATTGTATAAAGCAGGGGTCCTTCACCCCTTGCCCTATCCTGCGCCCTCTACAAAGTTTCAAATAACGAAAAAACCCATATTTTATCAAAATTTGTATTTTAGTTTTTGAAAAACAAAATCGAAGAACTGAATAGAAATGTGTTTTTTTTTTTAATTTTAAGGGAAAACTAAAAAAAGTACACGAATGCAACACATATGTAAAGCTTCCCAGGAAAAAATGATAAAAATATAATAAATATGTACTAGGTACTTTTTGTTTTAAGATTTATTTTTAAAAAAATCCGGCCTGCGCCCGTCACCATTCTCCTCAATCTTATACATATGTGCCCGGAGTCGCAGTAAGGTTAAAACCCCTGGTATAGAGCTTATACAGACAAAACTACAATTTAAATTTCTGACTCTTTTTAGAGAGAATTCGTGCCATATATCTTGTAAATTACTTTAAACACATTGTCATAAGACATAATAAAATAAATAACGATCGCAATGAGGTAACAATCGGTCCAATTTTTTTAACAAAAAGGTGAAATAAGTAAAATAAAATCTGTTTTTGTCGATGTGAAATACACATTTATCACGACACTAAATTTTCAGTTGTATATTTTACAAAATGAATTCACTATCTGAAAATGTCTGTGATTTATTTTTATTTCCCACGAGTATAAAAAAATCAACGTTGATTTTGTAGAAAGTGCCTAAGGGTCGGCCTTGTTTAAAAACAAGGCGCATGTTTTTTTACGAAAAATACAGGTAGGACTTACATCAAACAAAGAGGCAATATAAGAGATTTTCTCTCACAGGTACCTCGTGCTGTTTTTGTCTTACAAATCAGAATTTAATTCATAAATCCCCCTTAAGGCAAGTCTTTTATATATGTAGGATTTGTACTGTTCAAGTATATTTAGCATACATTCAAGTAGATTATATATCTAGTGCAGTGTTTTCTTTTGTTTTAAATTTAAAAAAGATTTAAAAAATCTCAATTGATATGAGCACGATTGATATAAGTTCCATTGTCTTAGAGCATACATGGACAAATACCGGCCCGCTGAGCTATTTTGTCCGGCCCTGATTATCTCGGCAAAGTAATAGATAAAAAAAAATATATTTCCAGGGCTGGATAATTTTTTTTTAAACCATTTTCCTAGTCTATCAGCTCATACAAACATCACAACAATTCTTATGGAGATGAACTGAAGGCACTAATAGAGCAATTTGATACGAGGTTTACTGAGTTCCAAAAATGACTCCACATTCACTATATTTGTTCGTCCAATGGATGCAGATGTAAATAATGTGCCAGCAAATTTACAGATGGAACTTATTAAGCTTCAGGGGGATTTAGTGTTAAAACCACAATTTAACAACATTACTTTGACAATTTTTTTAAAATAATATTTGGTGGAAGAGAAATATACAAATTTACGCGCATTTGCAAGAAAAATCATTCGGTTTTTAGGCAGCACATACACGTGTTAATAGTTTTTTTTTTGTTTGAAACACACTCAATCAAAAATTCGAACTATGTAAACAGATGTAAATCTCGAAAATTCCTTGCGATTATCATTATATCAACGCCATTATTGGTAGTATCGTAATTCAAGTAGAAGACCAATCTTACTCCTACACTCGGCAACACAAAATTTCATAATCAGTAGATAATTTTATGTCGTTTATTATAATCAGTAAAGAGAAAAGTAATCGCCGTGATTAAGTACTAAGAAAAAAAATATTTGCCACAAAATTACAAATAATTTATTTTGTAATATCCAAATATTTTCCTTCGTTATTTATAATACCCTATATGATTTCAAATTAAAATTTTGTTTCCGAATGTTTCATATTTCGAAATGAATGGTAATCCGATAAATCATGCGGCACCCAAATATTTTCTTCTTTCCCAATATTTTCAAATGATCCTTTACCGTTGACCATGGACAGTCGATCTTCTGCGATAGTTCTTTGATAGTTTTTCGAGGATCTGATTCCACTAACGATTTTAATACCTCTTCATATAATTTTTGAGATCTTCCTGAATTTGGTTTATTTTACAAATTTCTGTCACCAGTTTTAAATTTGTTAAGCCACCAACAACCAAACACATCGCAACTGCATCTCTTCGATCTCCGGCCGTGACGGTTTTTCTATAGGTGTAAATATAAAAAAAATGCATTGAAACCGAAGCGAAACAAAACTAGTTTCAAAATAATACCAATATTGACGTACTTACTTTACGGGAGCCAAGCGCAAAGTGGTTTCAAAGCGCACACTAAAATCACGGTGATTACTTTACGCTTTACTTAATATAAATAAAAAAAATACAAGTTGTAGCAACATGTTTTATTAAATTGAATATTATTTTATTATGTTTAGTAATTTGGTCCGGCCCTTGAGTCGGAGAAAAAATGATAATTTGGCCCCAGACTAAGAAAAGGTTGCCCATGCCTGTCTTAGAGCCTTACAATAAGGACGATAAGTGCTGTGCGGCACGAAGGGCTGTCTTGTTGGAACCACATGTAATCGGTATTCATATCATCCAGTTTCGGCCACAAGAAGTTGCTTATCAACGATATGTAGCTCGTCGTGGACGGTTATGGCAATGTCAGCTTCGTTTTGGGAGAAGCGCGGACCGATATTTCCACCAGACCAAAATCCACCCCAAACTGCGATTTTCTAGTGATGCATTTGGTGCTGGTGTATCTCATTTGGATTGGAATCGCCCCAAATCTGACAATTTTCCTTGTTCGCATGTGCATGCATCAAAAAATGGGCCTCGTCGTGACTTAAACCACGAATATTTTCTCGAACGGATTCATGACTTTGATGATTTGCACATATTATTCAACGTTATAACCATCTATTTATGGTGATTTGCCGTACACAACTTAAAACAATCAACCAATTTGACAGACAACTTTCTTAAATTTCGAGCGTATCTATTGGAAGACCCTGTATAAGTGATGCAAGTTTCAAAATAAACATAAATATTTTTTTTTTATCCAATTGATGCTGGAATTAAATTCCTCTTGAAAATATGAAAATCATTTTTTGTATAAAAATACAATGACACACATCTATAACACCTTTGCGGCCTGTATAAATGGAAATTAATTCCAGTTAGAATTTTAAAAGTAAGCCGAGATAAACATTTTTTACTACAATTTCTCAAATAAAACGGCTTACCTAATTCGGCGAATGGAATCAAATTAAAATTATTTTAATACTCACGTGTTTTAAAGTTTTTTTTATATGTACAAGATAACCATTATTATCCATACATTATTAACCAATAAAATTTTACGACCTGGTTTTTTTCCATACTAATAATTTAAATCTTGGCGGTTCATCAAAGAGTCAAACAACAAAGACAATTAAGATATTTTGTTTTAAAAATTTTAATTCTGAAAATATTATGGCTTGATAGCGAGTCTTGATACTAACGCATTATATATTTAGGAAGTTTTATAAAAATATTTTTTAGATTCGGCTCTTTGACTTTAAACAGTTCTCCACTTCTCATACTACACTCACACACTTAAGAAACACTAAATGTATTTTTGTACATCCACTCTACCTGTCCCACAACATCAAGCAGTATTCCGTCATTCACGCTGATTAAATTGAGAATAAATTTAAAGTTAATCTAAAACTGTCCCAAGAAATTTCATCGAATCAAAAATAAGTGAGGTCCCAAATTGCGGAGTTTGAAGGCAAATCTCTAAAGATATTGGCAAACAACATTGAGGCTCTTGAGTCTGAGTAGGGATTGCAATATCAGCATTATTGAAAATACCGGTTTTTTTTTGATAATCTTGACAAAGGTTTACCACAAGGTACAATAAATTATATAATTACTGTTTATTCAACAAGTGTTGACTTTGTAAGAAATTCACAAATTTACTAATATTATTTACACAAATATCTGCTCGATGAAAGCCTCTGACTCATATCATTTTATATCCAATTTTTGTACTTGTTCAACGATAAATGTATTCAAATTAGGACCGGTTTCACTCATTGCGAAGATTTTCAAATAACTTAATCGGTTGAAAATTCTCACGGTCCTGATCTTAATACGCTTACTGTAGAATAAGTACAACAAAAAATAATATTATTATTTACATTATACTTTTCTAACAAATTTTCACAGTGAACCTTTTAGTGATCACATTTAATTTAAAAAATGTGAATAATTTATTTACGAAAATAAGCTTTAAATAATTTATAATTTCGAGTGAAGGTGCTTGGTGGAATGTCAATATCAAATATGAATCGTTTGAATTTTGTAAACTAACCCGCATAATTTTCATTTAAACTCATTTACATAAAATTTTCGCTTATTCATATATGTATGTAGATTACGTTTAACAATTAAACTTCGTGATCTATTTTTATTTTTGTATATAAACGATACAAACTACTTACTACGCGTCAGTTCAAGTACATTCGTGCACTTGAAATGCCTGAAGATGCCGAAAGGAGAAACCTGGGTCGGTAGCGATAAATCTCATGGAAAAGTACAAAATTCAAACGTTTCAAATTCAGCTTTTTATTTTTATTATATCCGGCAAGAACAATCGAAATGGGGACTTTTAACCATCATGTATTTAAACAACAGTATTTTATACAAGAAACGAAAACCCGTTATTGATGTAAACGTTCGGTATTGGGATCCCTAGCCCCAATGAAGGATAAGAAAAGAGTATCCGATGAGTGGAGACCAGTTAATCGGAGTTTAGGGATAGTTTGACAAACAGTAGTATCCTACTTTTACTTCTAGATCGTAAATTTTACGTAGGGTAAAATATCACCGCCGCTGTTTTATTTGGTTGCCTCCGAAGTAACTCTGGAATATGCCATTTGTAACAAAGCGTGTTAAATGAAAACTTGGAGAGGCAGAAAGTAAGTTCTGGCAAAACTTTTCGACAATTCGACACTTTGAACCCTAATCCTTGAGACATATGTCTCTTTGGATAGCGGTAATATAAATTGATCTTTTTGATTTGCGTGTGATTTTAACCGTCTATGAAGTTTTTTTATAACAAAGTTTCGGGAGTCTAGAAAAGACTGTAATATGTTATTTATTATTCTTTCAGAAGAATGTTAAAATATATTATTTTACTTCAAACATATAAAGATGTAGGTATATACAAAATGTAAATATTTTCCCTAAACTTTATTTTCCAACTATTCTACTTCATAAACAAGGTTCAAATAATTTTTAAAAGATATCACACTAGCATGGATGTCAATATTTTCCCCTCTTAACCAATCATTAAAAGACGAATATCAATAGCGACTAGCCCACAACAAGTCATTTCGTAACCTCACTTATTAATTCTTACTCTTTTAAAAAATAATAAGTTGAGCGGCTGTATACTGCCCTTCCAAGCAAGAAGGCAGTAAATGACTCTAGAAAACTTTTGAGAAAAATTACATATTGTGTTTTTTGAACATTTAGTATTTAGAATTTATAAAAACGGTTGATGCTAAAATGGACTATTTTTTTGCAAACAAACAGTTAGTAGTTGCATTGACTGCCTCTTTGCTACGAAAACTAGAGTTGCTGCCTTTTTGCTAATAAATTATTATACTTTAAGGAGACGTTAATTTTACGACATTCAGACGAGTATTTAAGTTATTATACTGCTATATAAATGAGTACCATCTATATTAGCTGATGGCATTCATAACTCAATTTCATAATTTTAGCGAGTTACTGCCTTCTTCATTGGAAGGGCAGTATAGCAACCATAGCTCGCAGAGCAACCCTTGGCTTAGTGCTCCATTAGAAGTCCAATTGCTTCAAAAAACATTTAAAGTTTGTCATAGTCAGATGTTTAAAAAATCGGAGAGCTTTCTGCGGATAGCAATATTAAAAACAAAGAGTTACAATAAAATGTTATTCTGCATTCAATACTCGTGACACCTGAACATGAATGTGACACAGGGGATTGTCCCATAATTTCACAAATGTATGTTCGTAAACCAATTTTACTTCACATGTCATCGCTGTCGGCGGGGTGGAGTCGCCGTATTATTTTGATTAATGTTATTCTATTCAATTCGTATTTCTGTACACAGAGAGCATACAAGTTTTGACACTCGACTGATACGAGTAATTAAAATAATGTATTTACGCTTATGTCTTCAGATAAAAGAGACAAGTTTAAATTGAGTGGTAATGGTGGAATTTAGAGTTCAGTGAAATAAACAGACAATGTCACATTCCATAACGCATAAGCACTAGTGCTGCTTGGCCATTGGCCATGTACGATTTTAGTAGGGCGGATGGCACCAACGGTAATAACAACAGAGTGGTATTCATAATTATCATTAACCCTTTTCCCAAACAGCAAAATGCACAGTATGTTTAAAATTAATATTAAAACAAAAGTAGTCATGCACTGTTCGTGACTAGGGTGTCCATCCGGGATCCTGAGGATTTTCAATACCTGATGAATCCCGGGATTATAAAACATAATTCTGAAATTTTCGGGATTGATCATTACAATATATTCCAAATCTCAGGACCAGCCCCGGGATCGACTAATTACAATCCGGAAATCCCGGGACCAAAATTTTGTCCCGGGATTGGAAACTCTAATTCGTCACTAAGCAGAAACAAAAAAGCCCCCAATTTTAAGATTAAAAATTATATATAAAACATTACATATGGTATGGTCTTTGTGAGCCTATTCCACCTTTTTGCAAATGAAATTCATCCTTTTGCAAGTCTATTTCACCCCTTCCCAAATGAAATTTATCCTTTTTAAAAATCGTATTAAAAAATAAAGAAATTGAATTAAATAATATGAGATTTTTATAAATGTAGTTAATACATAATTCAGGGTTATTAAAAGTTTGTTGGATGTTCTAAGTGTGATACGGTTATTATGTACCTATCCTTAAGAAATTAAAATAATATTAAATAGAAATAGAGAAAAAAATATATCTTTAAGGAGGTACAAAAAAACCATATACATAGTTTAAGAGTTGAAGTAACATAATATTAAGTAACGATTTTTAAAAAGGATGAATTTCATTTGCAAAAGGGTGAAATAGGCTTTCAAAAACTGTATCATCATCGACCCCTTCTTTATTTAAGTGCCAGTCGTCAAGTCTAAATACTTATCTAGTTTGTAAATGATTAAGTAATGTTATATGTAGAACATTAAAGATTTAATACTCACGATATTCTTTTATATGGACAATAAATACTAACGACACTATATTAATTTACGAAACGAAGATATGAGCTCTTTATTATTATTCCATCCTGACTTCAGAACCCACCCTTTTGTATATGTTTCATACAAACATTGAACATAGCGTGTCAAGTTATTTTTTTTTTTATCTTGAACCGATATGAGGAAAGAAATGCAATTGTTGTATTGCGTGCATCAAAAGCAATGCGATGAATTTAGATTCAGGCTCCACTCCCCTTCATTGCATTAGATATGTTTAAGCATTATTGATTTAAAAAATGCTTATAGAAAATTCGATTGCATTTTTTAATTAATATATTCTACGAATCGAATCGTAATTAAAGAGAAATTTGTCTAGACTTATAATTATTAATTGAACAATTCATTTATTTAAGCATACGACTAGCAAATAACACAAGTAGTTCAATTATTTTATTTTTCTATCAATTTTACATCAAACATATGAAAGTCAATACAACACCGTTGAAAAAATATGATACTCTCGCCTGTGAGTGCATCACGAAGACTCAATTTCTCACTTTATTAGAATCTCCTATTATTTCGTAAAGATATTCTATATTATATGCCAATTAAAAATACAGATATTTCTTTTCATAGACTCAGTCTTGCAGACAGCTGTTAAAAAATTATCCGTGCATATTGATTAATATTTTTGAATTATTAAAAGTCTTATTTGATGGTGTTATAAATGAATCAATTAAAATTGTACATACTGTGTAATTATTTCAGAACAATTTAACTTTTAGATATTTTTTAAATTCAATAAAATCTCTACGTCTTAGCAATGGTAGATTATAAATTAATAAATGCTATGAAATATTAATAAACTGTGCTTGTCTTCAATTTTTGACTTCTTTGTTCGAATTTTGTTTAACTTTATTTACGAAGATAACGTACATACAACATTTGAGCGATTAAAAAGACGTCAGAAAAATATGTGTTTATTTTACAAGAGTCTAAAAATGTGAAAATAATATGTGCTGAAGTCTTTTTCAAGCTGCCGTATATAAACCAAAATATAATTTTAAAGGCATTATATTTATAGCAAACAAAAATAAATACTTCAGAGTTAATTTGTATTCGAAAACGTTACAAGGTTTTTTCTCCTTTGAGCCTAAGTAACACAGACAATTTTTTAAAGGATTTTCTTTTCATCACGTACTTTATCACCGTCCCTATTTCAAATGAACGAAATTTGACATCGAGGTGAACAGAGTAATAAGGGGATACTTCTGGGAAAAAATCTGAAAAATAAATGAACATAAGAAAAGTTCTGAGAAAAAATAATGCTATGAAATCTACTTACCACGCTTAACTCCTCCATGTTGACCTTTTTTGTTTGTTCTTTTGCTTCCATATCAATACCAATCCATTGAAAACTTTTTTTTTCAAAACTTAACTTTGTTTTTCACCATCTGCATACAAA
Source organism: Himalopsyche kuldschensis (assembly GCA_028554975.1). Lineage (NCBI taxonomy): Eukaryota > Metazoa > Arthropoda > Insecta > Trichoptera > Rhyacophilidae > Himalopsyche > Himalopsyche kuldschensis. The sequence goes on from JAHFWI010000074.1 coordinate 1,157,104, forward strand.
TAATTGCCTATTAAAAATATTATCTGACCAATAATAGTCTTGTGTTTTAAGACACCATTTTTAAAAAAGATTCTATGAAGCAGCAATTTCTTATCCGAAATAAAAATATTAAAATTTAAATATATCGCGATATCGGTACTTAATTAAAATCTTGCTTATGGATCAAGAAAACAAACAATTTTTGACGGTAAGCAGAATAATAAGAAAAAATATTTTTATAACGAACTAGCCATGTGTTTAACAGCCGTCTGATTTTCATATACGTAAAAATTATAAAATATTTAAATAAGCCTTAAATAATAATAGTATTATAAAATTTCAATAATATTATCTTGAAAATATGGCGAATATTGCTAAAAATATACGGCGAATAAAAAGATGTAGATTTTATCTCTCAAAATATTTAAATCAGATTAAAAAACAATCTAGAAGCTTTTCTGTCATACTAAGAAAAACTTTTAAGTGAAAGATAAAAATTACATTATTAATTGATTTTTTGATTTAGAAGAATAAGCTATTAATTTATGCTGTGAAAAGAAACAGATATTTTTATGAAAAATATAAATCTATTATAAGAGCAATTTGGGACTAAGAAAATATGCTTTTTCTCATAAATATCATCGTTTAGCTTGTAGATTGCGCTACTTTTTTGTTTGTGAAAGTAAAAAGGTGGAAAAAACTTGTTTTATTTTTTTTGTCGTTCAAATTTCACGAACACACGCTCTTTATAGGATTATAATGTTGTTTATTAAGATTTTTCTCGTCAGGAGAAAAGATACTTTTAAATAATGTGTTTGTACATTGTGATCAGTGATTCTAGTATATACTGATGGGAATTTTTTGAAACTGATTTTGACTTTCGAAGAAAAGATCTTTCCATAAAAAATTGAGGTACACTTGGGACTTGTATAACATGGTTTTATACAACATGGATTTATACAACACGGGTGTATAAATTGTGATATATTTTTATACAACACGTTTTATATAAAAAGGTTTAAGAAAAAAAAATATGACATGGATATTCATGAAATCCAAGAAAAGGATCGTTTGTTGAACGAAGAAGAATTAATCGAAATGTTGGATGAACCTACGAGATTTTATGACTGAGAAAGCAGTTGCAGCAAAGTACCTACATGTTTCACATTAAAACAATAAATGGTGGCTTGGAATTGGCTATTAATTTTTTTTTTTTTGAAAATTACCCTATAAAGGAAAGGAGTTCGAAATTCAAGTGATAATTACAAAATATTTTGGAACCTTATAAGGAAATACGTAAAGATTTATACGCTAAAAGCAGACAATGAATTATTACCGAGTCATCTGATGATAAGAACTCACAACCGATTTAGAAAATGAATGGTGAATTAGGTTATCAAGGTTTCTTTCAATAAATATGTAATGCATATTTGTTTATTTAAAAAAAAAAAGTATAATAAAAATCTTTTTTTGGAACGGAAACCCTAATTTTGTACGAACTTCAAGCCTTGTATAACATGGATTTATATTAAACGACGTTTTTGTGGAACCGTACAACTGTGTTATACGAGGCCCAAGTGTACATAAAATTAAATCATATATTTGCTGCACACATTTATGTGAATAAATATTTTCAACGTTAAGGTAAAAGAAAATAAAGGTTTCGACAAAATTATGATTATCTGAATGTATGGTTAAGAATAGGAATATAAACAACATTCCAATCTTACAAAAATTTACTGACGATATTCACTGTCAAAGATTACACATATTGAATTGTATTTGTTTTTTGTTGAATATTTTCTCTTTTGTTTTATACATACTTTTTACACAATTTTCAAAACAAAATACTAAATTTATATGGTTACCAATTTCACCAGATTTGTTAAAAGTTAGAATAAAATAAATTTGGTATGTATACTTCTACGTATTCTGTCAAAGAATATGTGTCTTTGGAAAGAGGGTGCACCCATCAGATATATTTTTTTATTTAATATATAAATTTATATAAACGTCCAATAAGGACCTCCTTATGTAAGTACGGTAAGAAAAATAACAATGTATTTTAATTCTACAGAAATTATTTTATATATTTGTTAATAGCTATTTCAACTTACACCTTGGGCAGAATTCTGTTTTAAACGTGCATTAGAACAAGCATATATACTTAAGCATAAAAGGTGCAATTTAATTAAAATATTTTTTTAAATAATTCTTACTTCGATATTTTTTCCATTATACTATTTCAAATTTACAGTGGAGAATATTTATAAATAGTAAGACTTCTGGCATAAAGCAAAATGGACGACATTTTAAATAAAGAAAAATATTTGAAATGTTGAAATTTGTATTCAAATGGCTTAACAAAATACTTTTCGATAAAAGTGGTTTCGTTGCAGTGGTACTACAAGTCAGAAATTTTTCATTTTTATTAAGGCTACATTTTTAAACCGTACATACGTTTTATTCACCCATTCCGGGAAACCACAAAGCAGCCTATTATATCATAAAACATATTAAAATACAGCTAAAGGTTGTACATTTCACTGAAGTAATAAGTTTGTAAAAGGGTATAATATTTCTCTTAGAAGTGACATGAAATATTTTAATTTGTGTCAAGTCCCCAACGGCAACGGCAGTCCAAAATAAAACGCAGAAGTTCAGTAATCTTGCAACCTCAAGAGTAAATAAATATACAAAATTATACAATCAGTGTTTCAAACTCAGTCATCAAGGGATGAAAGCAATTAAGTAACATCTAAGGGACGTGATTACCGCAATATTTTGTGAGAGTTTTAAAGCACTTAAGTACAAATAATATATTATTATATTTATAAGTTTAGCTTTAAAATACGACCAGCTTCTTTGTGTTGTTTTTATGAGTGTTTGAATACTGATAAGATTTTTCGGATGGCTGATTTCTCATTACTTTTTTTTAATCATTATAATCTGAAAATTTGGCACGTAAATTTTCAATAAAAAGCGAAGAAATAGCACTTCGCCTCTATTATATTACGATTTTTATATTTCAAAAGCGTTTATATCGTTTTGAGTATCCTATAACTTTTATCTTTCTCAATTTAAGATAGCTATAAAAAAAATGAAGCGCGGGGCGAAGAACAGTATGTTGACCCTTCACCACCCGTCGTGTTAATGTAGCCGCATTGTAGTATTTCACATTACCTAACGCAATAACGATAAAATTAATGCCTTGTTACTTTTTAACCGTACAGTAGTGTGCTTTTAAACGCAATATAGATACGTCTATTATCGGTTTCATATGACGTTATTCAAAAGCACTTTGTTGTGCTTTAAATACAAAAAAAAATTTGCGTACCCATATTAAATTATCAAATACATATATCAAAATATTATAAAAACTCTCAATAACAATAAACCTTAAAAACATCATTTTTATCAATTAACTTTTTAAAATACGTATTACTTAATTTACTATTTATATATGTTACAGTGAAACTGTATTCTCAGTGAAAATGTATTTTTATGACAACATGATTTCACTGGTCAAAATCATAGAAATTACTGACCCAAGTCGATGATTTGCCGGCCTAAAATTTTTATTTGCTTCAATGAAACAAAATTACTAAATAGTCCTTTTCATAAAAAGAGAACCAAAGAAAAACACAGACAAACTTAGGGCTGAAGATAGGGCGGTCAAATTTAATTTCAATGACAGCTTGGAGAAGAATATATTTTCACTGAGAATACAGTTTCACTGTAACATATATAAAACATATCATGGATCTCTGAATGAAAATTATAATTGATAGCTTTTTTGGATATTTAATAATAATTAAGACCATTCTCATTATTAACAGAAGAAATTAATTGAACTAATTGACATCAACTAGTTTGAGCTCAAATATAATATTATATTATTTAATATGACAAAAAGCAATGTAATGAATTCTACAAAAAAAAATATACATTTACTAAACTAAAATCAAGACCTATTTTGCTACAGAAGGATTCGAAGTTTAATTTCATAAATGACAAAGATGTAATCTCGAAATATCTAATAAAATAACAGCCTCTGTGGCCTAGTGGTAGAGTTCTGCCCTATCGATCCAGTGGGTCTGGGCTCAAGTCATGTATGTGATGTCGTTTCTCCTTGAGTTAACTTCGAGTGAACTACAAATTCTCATAAAACCGATCTTGTATCATTTTAATTTCAAAATATTTGTCGCATTGGTATGAGCTGAAACCTAATAAAAATCAAAGTTTGTTTGTTTGTATTTTATGCGTCGCCATACCGTTCATCTGATTACGATAAAACTTTGTCAACTTATGGCTTGCACTTGCTCGAAGGTTATAAGCATATTAAAATCAACTTGTAGTAGATCTTTTATATAAACATCAATGTTTTTTCATATTTTGTCCGCAGCAATACCGTTAATTTTGACAACTTATTGTTGCACTTGTGCAAAGATTAAAGGCATAGTACAATTAGCTTTCAGCAGGTGGTGCGTGTGTTGTACCATAGACTATCAGCAAAAGACAAACAGCAAACGGCAAATGTCCCCGATACCGATCAATGTTGGTGAAATTAAATCGAAATTATTTATCTAAAATATTGTGCATTAGAAGGCACTTCAATAAACACAAACACTTTCTTTCTTTGAGTGGCATTGCAACGCTTGCCGGGTTCCAGCTAGTGTTGAATAAAAATCGATTGAATACGTAATAAATAAGTCTGTCAACACATTTTCATTAAAACCCGTTTCCAACGATCATTTTATTGCTACGACATGCCTTCAATCGAAAGCGGGCATAATTTTGTGTATTAACTCATAGCGCTTTCAGGGAAAAATTATACTAAACATATTTATTGCGATATGCTTTCTACAACATTTTTTTTTATTTTCGGAATTTTACTCGAATGTAGTATAAACACATAAAAGTTAAATGTCAGAGGTTCTTGAAAAATATTATGCATTCGACTATTTTCGTATTTTATTGCTTACCCGTTCCATTGCCAAGCAATCTTTCCCACTGACCGTTTTTTGCTACTCATTAAAAAATATTATCTGCCAGGCCCCACTAACTTACTTTGAATCATTGAATATATAACTAGTGTTCAATCATAAAACTCAAATCTCATTCTGGGTAAAAGAATCAAATTCCTTTTGTAACATTTGATCTATTTTTTTTTAATTATTTGAAATTTTTCATTTCAGGTTTTACTCACCCAAAACTTGACTTTGTGACTGAACATATCGTGGTAGATACTTTCTTGATTATTAAAATATATCATGTTATACCCAAATTGATTTTGATGGAAATTTCTAAGAATAACTGTCTCATTTGTGAACAATTATACACACTGAACATAAAGCATTCCTTTATGTTTTCAAGGGACAAATAGTAAGGACAGAGACAAATGCAATAATTTTAGTCATAAACATGTTAAAATATTAATACTTCAATGGTATAAAAGAGTTTTTTTGATTCAAATTATTGATATTTCTTGATAAAAAGCTACAAAGAAACAAATTTGAAGAAACTTAATTTCCATGAATCTTAAGTTCTTCAGAATTCCTTCATCTATTTGTATACAAAACCATGGCCATAAACGCTAAGCTATTTTAAATGAAAAGCACTAAAACAGCTATTATGCTTAATTTTGCTAATTTTATGACAGAAGTTAGATACTATCATCATTTAGGTATAACTGTTTTTCGAATACCTTAATTATTCTTAAAATGCTCTGTATAACATAGGAAAATCTTTTATTTTTATACACGGAATATTTCGGTAACTTCTTTCAATCGATTTTCAATTTATCGAAAACAACAAATCGATTTCAACTTAAAATGTCTACTTTCAGACTACAATTAGTAGTAAAAACAGACTTTAAAAATATTTTTTGCCATACATTTATTCTGAAAATACAGACTTCAATCTTCTAGTAAAAAAGATTTTGAGGAATTATTAGATAGATGATCATTTACTATAAATTATTTCAACACAGCTCAGGGTTTGATTTTTATTGGGCTTATTATAACAAATTAATAGAAAAAAGAGAAATATAAACAATAAGATTCATTTTAAGAAACTGTATATCTAAGAAAATCAGTCATGGATAAGAATATTTGTGTAATTTAATTAAGGAATATGTATTGAGACTTTTTTTTGAAAAGGTTTCATGTTCCAAATGTTTGATATCACTTTATATAAAATTTTCATTTTTTGTAAGTGGGTGTTGACATTAAATTTACGATGTGGGGATTTGAGCAATAAACTTTTTAGATGCCCTGTTAAGATTTAATTAAATTTTTGATCAAATGATATTTCTGTGTTGATTTTTGATAGCGACAATAATAATCCTCGAAATTACTTTTGAAAGCTCTTATAATTATTACTGTCGACAGTTTAAATAAGTCTTTAGGAAATCGATTAGAATTGAGAGATAATATTTCCCAATAATTGTTAAGTATTTAATTGATATGGTTTTTTAAAGATGTCATGAAAAAAATTTCTACATATAAATATGAATTGTTTTAGCTTCGAACCCTAATATATACATATATCTCAGTTTTGTGATATGATAAATGTCAAAAACTAATTAATAAATTGAATGTCACCTTTAAATAAAGAACACCAGTTTTTTGATAAAAAAATGCTTTATTTATTTAGCAAGCAACTCGATCAAAATTTTAATAGCAGAACTAAAGATTTTTTATATTCATAAATAAAACACATTTTTGTACTACTTCCACATATATTTAGTGAAAATTTGGACCATTTTTGCCGACTGCGATATTCATGCAATGAAATCTAAATAGAAAGCAGGGCTACATATGTCTGTATATATAAAAGAAGATATAATAAGTGTTTAGTGTAAGAAAAATTACAGTTTAAATATTCGCAAGTGCGAAACCGGTTAAGATCTTAACAAAATATGTGAGCGGATTGTAAAAAAAAAAAAATAACACCGTTCCACTAAAAGTTGACACCAATATGTTAAAAGACAAGGAATTTTATTGTTAAAGTTTTAATCATATAACGATAGCGTTTAATATAGGTCATAATAATTACATTAAATTTTCAAATGGATAATTAATTATTTATCACATATATACACAAATTACTTGACTAAAACAACATGCGACGGAAACGGCTTTCAGCGTAACCTGTTTCTGAAGGACTTCATCCGACAGTAAATCGACAGGCGTTACGATATTTTATTTCTATATTTTCGTATGGAAGGGTAATATGTACATCAAATATTCAATAATCGATTTACCCGAGAAGAAAAGCATCTCAGAAATTCAATCGAGATCAATCAATTCATATAAAAAAATGTGAAAAGAATTCATGTCCCTGATCCTAATGTCAAAATAAAAAAATATATGATCTAACCCAGTCGTGACTTGACATCGAGATGTAACGATTAAATATCAGCTATAATTTATTATATCATTATAATACCGTTTCAGGTCAAATAAAACGCAGTGATTTTTATCTTTTTTGATATTAAGAGATGATCATAAATTTGGTTGTACTATATTTCCCCCTTACGTTATATTTATAACACGACATTCCTGGTGCATTTGGGTAACGTAATTCTTTTTTTTTGTCATGTATGTATGTAAGTAAGTATATTTGAATTTTTTTTCAAACGAATGAACGTGAACTGACTGACTGAAATTCCTGAAGATGCTGAATTGCGAAACCCGTGTCGTTAGCGACAAAAGTACAAAATTCGAACGATTCAAATTTGATATTGAAATTACCATCAAGCACGTTCAGTCGAAACTCTATATTATCGCATTAGTTTTTTAATTTACATTTCAGGAACATCAAATTTTAATAAGGTAAATTTTTTTTTTGATTTATTTAAAAGAAAAAAATTAAAATTGATTTATCTATGTATAAAATTTTCCTTATGAATATATCTTTGCTTCTGAATCTTATTACTTCGTTCTTTAATTGTACAATATTCAAGATCTACCTAATAAAAATAATAAAGACGTTAATGGAAACTCAAAAAAAATATATACATATATGTCTAAGAATCTTGAATATATTTTTTCAATTGTAAAAACATTTCGACGCTTAATATTATTATAGGCTAATATAAAATAAATTTCCACGCAGTAAAAGCTGTTTCAATCACAACTTTTTTACTATCAATAAAATTTTCCGATATAAATTTATCCAAAATCTATAAGATCTGGTAAATCTCAATCCTTCATATCATACGACTTAATTTAATAAATTTTTGTAAAATAAATTTACTGAAATAGCATTCTAAAACTCAAAGTCAAATTAAGTTATCGGATGGAAAAAAAAACTTCATCAAAAACTCAATATCTATTCATAGGTAGCAGCAAATGTAGTTGTATGAATGAAAAAGCTTCAACATTGAAAGAAAGGCTTTCATGACTTTGACTTGTAAAACCAATTATTATCTAGAAACTTTTGGATGCAAAGCTCGTTTAAAGGCGGTGCTGATAGAAAATAAGCTTATTTTAGTTTATAAAACATATTGTATTTTCAAAAATGTTTTGTCGCCATTGAAAACATAAAAATAATATTTAGTAGAAAATATAAAAATTACTATACTGTATCGTCTGAATACAGTAAATTCGTCATAATTGAGCCTAAAACCCTGAAAAATATATCAAAATTACAATTTTAAGCGTATTTCGATTAAATGTATGAAAAGTATATTTCCGAACATAATAAATGTCACAAAAACTGTACTCCTTTTAATTGCTTTGCATAGAATTAATTACAAAAATATAATTTTCTATATTAATATGAACATAATGACGGCTGATTATTATCGAAATCAGAATAATTATTGAATTATAGTTCAAGGTTTAAGAGCTTCTTAAACTGATGATAAACACATAGTTTCAAGATGTGTTGACAACAATTTGATCGCATATTTTAGATGAAAGTCTTATTCAAGAAGAAAATAAAGAATATGATAATATTGTGGCACGTATTGTTTATATCAAATGTATTTAAAATATTTCCCATAGCTTAATATATTCACTGCAGAAAAGCTTTTATAAATTTGTCACAAGAATTATTAATCCCGTGGGAAAAAAAACAAATTTTATTATATGATCATTCTTCAAAAGCTTTATTCGTAATATGAATATTATTGAGGTATTTATAGTATTTACTAATATTATTTGAACATAAGGTAGTCCGCAGGCAATTGCTATTGTTCGGTGGATTTAATAAAAAAAAACAGTTTTAGTTTTTTATGTTTGTAATGAACTTTCACCTTTTCAGAAAATTTTACACATAATTGATTTACAAATTCAAGAGACCTAAAAGTTTATTGTTTTCTTTAATGTTTACTTCAAAATACTTAGAGCGTGAAGCCAATAGCATTGTTTTGATGCATCCGCACATGCAGAGAGATTTTAAAAGCGACGTCCGTCTCCGACAAGCGTCGCGACGTTACTGAAACCTCCTTTGGAGCTTTTCCTTTCGTGTGGAGAGATTGAAACATCATTTCTCATACCTGAAATTATATAAAAAGCTTTCAGTATTGTCAATCGCTCTTACCTTATTCCTTTTTTACGTATGGCATCTCTGGGCGCATTATGTTTTATATAGTATCATCTACGAAAGGAATTCATGCAAATTTATTATTTGTTCGGCGATTTTTTTCCGTTCATATTTCATTTTTAACGCAAAAAGGAAGAGAAATATTCACGTAATTGAAGTTAATAAATCATTCTTTATTCTTTCTTAAGTGCGGTATATTTAATTTGAAAATATATTTTCCAGCGAAAGATTAAAAGAAAAAAAATAGTACGTTTACAATATGTTTAATGTATAGTTGCTCAATTGGAATCGGTGTTTTGTTGTTTATTCATAATATTGTTTTATTTTCAGAATGTTTATGGACGAATATTTTGTGCCTGTTTTCGTATCTTGAATGTCCTAATCCTAAGTTATCAAAATTAATATGTGAAAATATATTTTATACATAAATAGATAGGTAGCATAGCAACTCTTACAAAAAATATTTGTAAGAGTTTTACTTTGCAATAAAGATTATACTGCTCTAATTAATATTCAGATATTCTCAAGCATTATGTGTAGCCAACATTTCCTTCAAAAATGAAATTGAATATCGACATTCATAATATTATAGTCTATCAATAAAAAACTCATTTTTTTTATTTATTCGTCGTGAACTTTACTACGGGCGACATAAAGTATTCGTAGCATATGAAATTTCATCCCTTTCTAAAGTGCCAATTGTCTCAGTATGTTTCAATTTGTCCATATAAAAATAGAATATAAATTTAGTTTTTGCAGTTTTCACATAAATCTAGATCATAATATTTTGCAAAACAATATCCGAGATATTTATTAACGCTGTAGAAATAAAATTCATAATGGAACTTTCATCGATAGTGAATTTTTCATATCATTCACAGTCTTCATAAAATAGAACATATTTTGTTGACAGTATGTTCATGTAAGAAATTTACAATAATATATTAGATTTGTCTTTGTAAAGCTACAATGTTGTCTTGAAAAAATAACGTAAGACAAGTTTTTTATTTATTTTTTCGGTGTTTGTTTATTCCACGTGTTTTGCAACAAAGAGCGACACGTGTTTTCCTGATAAATAAGCATCGTCAGCCCTTTTCTCCCAAGGTTACTTCTGTAATAAGGTTCAAATTGATTATTTTATTCTTGTATTATAAATTACAAATTGTAGAAAAGATGTTTTATTTTTTACATAACTGAGGGAGAGAGATTAGACACAATCAATAATAGCACTAATAACACTACATATTTTTAAATTAATTTAATAAATTCAATTAATAATTTATTTCTGTCTTGATTTAAAATAAACATCGAGTTTATTTTAAATCAAGACAGATCATTTTTAATTCTTTCTTATTTACTCGATGGTTTTTATATAAAAAATATGTTTTTCTGTGTTAGCTAATTTATTGTTTAACGTTTATGTACACAAAGTAGTACATATTTATGTAGGTGACCGTAGTTTAGTGGTTGTCCTACTTAAAAGACTTCTTACGGCCCATAAAAATCATAAACTTTTATATACTGACGCTTTCTCCCAACTCACACTAAGCTCAAAGCAATAAAACAATTTAAGATGTTGTTAGCCTGAAACTTTTTGAGGTTTGGTAATATTTTAGCATTTTTAGAGTTTTAAACATTTTTCCTTGAACTATAACTAAGACTTAAATTATATTAGTACGCTCTTAGAGTGGAAGTTATGCCCTGTTAATATACCATCTCAATCATTTTAGTCCAACTATAACAGTTTAAATTCAGTTGTAAAAGGAAGTAAAGAAAAAAATATCTATTTGCTTTTGATATCTACTCTTTTTAAGATTTTATCCAAATCCCAAAGTTCATTAATCTAAGTATTTTCGCTTACATACGGGAACTTAAACTGAACGACCAATTTTAGTAACAACACTGTGTTTTCAATTTATTTCTGTTGTTAATGATGGTTAAAATTAATTACTTTCTTCCAAAAAACTCAATTTCACAATCCTTAATAATCGAGAGAGCCAATCATTCTCTGAGGTAAACAGTTTTAGTTAGAATTGTGTCGCTTTCTAATCTGCTTAGCTTATTCATTTAATCTTAACCCGGCTTCATAATCTTCTTTGCGAAAGTAATTGCTAGTTAATAATTGAGGGGTGTAAAAGCATATCTAGCCTCTATCCATATATTATCATTTTTGAGATAATGATTGATTAATGATCCGGTTCTTACGTTCTATGCTCTAAAATCTTCAAACCAACGAAAATTACCGCTAAGAAATTTAAAATCGACATCGAAAATGACGATCAAATCCATAACCGCCTCTCTCCACCATATGTGAAGTTCAAAACCGCCACAATCTAAATGCACCAATCACGAGCCAGGGAACACTGACCTACCGCCCTGTCACCATACAAACCTTTTTTGTTCCCTTTGCAAATTATTCTAATATTATACTTGAAGATTAAAATCGATTTTTTTCGATTGCTGAACAATTTGATTTTGTGGAGAGAGGCGGTTATGCATTTAAACCCCTCAATATGTTCAAAGATCGTACTGATTCCAGTTAGTTTGTTTTGATCTCTCAATCAACTAACCCGTATAAGATACAGGATTCACTTTGATATGTCTATCTTTTAAGCCGGATATGCCATTGAATAAATATTCATGTTTTAATCTAAAAAAAAATCAAAACACAACATCAGCAATAGGAAATATATCTCATTTGCCAATGGCTGTCTCGTTATTTATGGGATATACGCTCGTTTTATGATAACCCAATATACACAAAGTTGTGTTAAATTACCTCATGGCATTTCGGGAAACAGTTTAAATTTTAAAACATGATTAACATTGGGACAGGATGTATAGACGTAGCGGGTACTGGTGAGTTTAACATTGAATATATGAGTGAAAATATCATGTTCAGCAATATATTCATATGACAACTTTTATTATCAATGAAAATCATTTCTTTTGGTATTTCTTCGTGTAATGGCATGCACCACTCAACTTCGAGCTATACTTTTTAAAATTACTTCGGGTTATACTTTTGATATTGATCTTTTTGAGATTGAAGATTCGAAGCTTAATTTGCATTAGTGCTATATAGGATTGTCTGTGATAGTGACTTTATGATTCCATCGATTGTGAAAATGTTGACACGTGTTTAAAACTCTTTGAATTGAATGGCTTATATCGCGTTTTTTATACTGTGAGAACATTGATTTCAAATCATTTTTTTATTCTTCTTATGATGTCTTAGTTTAAGAAAGCTAAATAAATAAATAGTGTTTTTTTTTCCATTTAAAGATCTGATTGTCGATAATCATTAATTCAATCGGTTTTTACGACACATGAAAAATTTTGCGTTTCTAATCTAAAAATTTGTCAATACTTTACATAATATAGCTATGTTGAAATGTTTAATGAGTTTAAAACTCTTTGAATTGAATGGCTATTTCCGTTTTATTATACTTTTAAATTGACGCTCAATAATATGTTTAAGTCATAAATAATCATGTTTTTTTTTCCATTTAAATTCTGGTGTTAAATCATCAATCTAAAAGAAAAAAAGCGTTTCTATAAAAAATTTGCAATACTTTACAATATAGCTATGTTGTATATAAATATCATCAAAAAGTTCTTTCAATTTTGAAAGATGCTCAATAATATAATCATGTTTGCTAAATAAAGTTAAATCATCCTTAAATGAGTCACTTAAATGGTTTTCCCAATACTTTCCTCAGGACATAAAATAAATACAGGGTAAATTATGTTACCTAACAATTTACATAATATATATGTATGTACACATAACCTTTAACCCTGCACATTAAAGTAGTCGTATACCCAGCGTAGTAAAATTGGGCTGCGGGCGTAAATGCAGCATTAAATTTCAGTATGGATTGCTAAGTGGCCATACAAAGTCAGATCCGTTAGGATCATGATTTTTTTATAACATTCTCTCTACTACTCGACGTTGCACCCGCCATCTGCGCCACAGTTTCTAACACTTTTTACAGGCTGTATTCAGTTATATGACATCTTTAATGGCGTCTCAAATTTGTATTCAATATTTATTTATTGGAAAAATAAAATTACTACACATGGCATTACAGCTCAAAAAGTCAAAAAAATATATAAAGCATATAACACAAATTAAAAAAAATATGAAACATAAACATATTACAGGTTGGTTTTGTTTTTTCCCACCACCACCCGTTATATTTAGCCAATGTTTCATGCCCACGCTATCGGCAGAGAAAAAGGAATTGACCCCTCACATTCATGGCCTGAGCAGATTTGCAAGGGACTGATTTATTTTGAACCATGCACTAGTGTGCTTGAAAATAGAAAATAAAATAAAAAATAATAAAATAAATTTGAGTGACTATGGAATCAAGTTGTATCAAGCTGAAATCTTGATTATTAATGTGGTGAGTTTTCTTTACACCACTTTAAATTTTATTGGGTACGATGTGGCCTATTGAATATTGAACTTGAACAAATAATAGTGGGATATTGTCCGAGTCGTTAAAATCAAACGTGCTCGAAAATTCCCTGGTGTATATATTTCTGTTAGATCATTCCAAGCCGAGAGATTTATGTCTTTTTCCCTCTACTCCAATAAAGGTCACGACAAATTTGATTCCATTAAACATGTACATGGTTGAATACGCTATTGAAACTTTTTCCGCGAAAAGCTCTTGTCTGTGAGATGAAAACGCTGAAGTCACATAAAAGTTTTAGTGGTTAAATGAAATAAATAAAATTCTTTTCAAAAATAATTACGTTTTCTCACATCAGCATTTTTGAGAATAATCATTATTGACATAATTTAATTGTATCCATTTCTATGATTTTAAAGCTATTAGTTCATATAGTTATTTATCAATGATAAAAAGCAAATTTATTATTAACTAGTAATTATTCAATCATGTTAAATTATCACTTTTAATAAAAATAATAAAACATTTAAGGAACGTATTCCACATAAAATTTATTGGATCAGGACCGGTTTCGCTCATGGTGAGCATTATCAACTGATACGAAACAGTGATATACATATATACAGAAGTAAAGCAAGAATTAAGAACGTATGACAAACAATTGGTATTACAACTAAGCAATATACAAGCAAAATAGACTATAATTAAAATGTTGAAGACCTCTTGAATCGGTCCTGATCCAATAAATTTTATGTGGAATAAGTACTAAAAATGTTTTATTATTTTTATCATAATGCCATGCCACCAAGTATTGACAGTGAACACATCACAAGTGATAACTTACTGTCAATACTTCGTGGATTGACATGACAGTAAAAATAATAACACATTTTTAGTACTTATTGGAGACAGTTAAAGCTGAATATCCAACAAAATCTCCTACAAATCTTCTCCTCCAATCTCTACAAAAAAATCTACACTACAGCTGACTTAGGAGATGTTAGAATTAAGCCGAAGATATGATATAGAAATATGATAGCTTACGCAAAATCTAATAGATTATCGTATTGAATTGTGGTATTTAATTTTCTTCTTAAAAATGGTTAAAAGCTCACTCAAGTATATGATTTTAGTTCAAACGGATTTTAAAGTGTTGAGAATAGTTTTAATGAGAAGATTAAGTTAAAATTCTCTTCTGAAATGAAATCCGGATTTGGAGAAACTTAGCCTCGTAACATTTAAAACAGTTTTCACAAAATATCAAAGCTGATAATAAAGCAACAAATCTTAGGGTTCCTTGTCCTTGACGTTGAGGATTTATGGACGTTCAATGTTTGCCGAAATTGAAAAATCCGCTCACTTTATGTATGTTTTTTTTTACATTTTGAGACTTTAAAGGCAATGAAAGTAACAATATTTATAGCGAGAGGGAAATAAATGCTTTCAACGTTTCTGAAAGCGGATTTGACTTTCATCATGACGATTTCATTATACATATGTAGATATGCCAAAAGTTTTAGTAATAATACAAAATAAATGAAATATGAGCTTTTTCAGCATACTGTTATGAATGAGTATTATAAAGAGATAAATAACCGTTCATTAATTTATAATGTGTTTGGGTAGTTAATGTAAAAAGAGTTATTTTTTAACCAAGATAAAAGTTTTATTTATTTAAAAAATGATTAATGAATAAAAAAATGATTAGAGAATACTCTGACTGATGACGATCGATTAGGTTTCCTATAGTATCATATTGAAGCAGCTGCGGCAGTATGTGTAAAACTTTAAAGTGTAAAGCATCTTTCACGGTCTATATCTACATCAAATCTACATAAAAATTATATTGCATGTTTTTAGTGCATATTATATTGAGCCTACATAAAAATCACGACATTTACTTTTTTTTTTACTTATCCACCTTTCCTCTATTTAGTGAAACTAATGTATAAATATTTTTCCTATGCATTTACATAAACAAGATTCCAATTACACACCATTTGTAAGGCTTTATCATCTTTAAAATTGAAGTCTTCGCAGCTTCTTTATTGTTGTTCTCATAAACATCATCCAACCATTTCAAGCCGAATATGGTTATTTGCAGCACATTCTGCATAAAAGCAATTTATATATTTCAGATTTATTTATTTTCTCACGCTGTAGGCAAAGGCATCACTGTTTTGTAGATATAACATGTTGCAATAAAATGCCTTTGTGTGAACGGGTTAATTTAACATTATTTTTATAAAAAAATATCTTTTCGGTCAATTTTGGTTATACCTACTACGCCGTTCACGAAAAAGGTAACATAACATGTACGTCACAGTAGGAACAAAATATTTTATCCGGGGAAGCGGTCTCTATATAAGGGAGTGAAAAATGTGTTACTATTATTTACCCTTTCAAATAAAAATTATATTGTCTAGATTTAAAACCGACTAAATTCGTACAATTTTACTTCACGACCTTTTGTTCGTTTTATTAACTGCCCTTTATAATTATTCATGGCCGATATAAATCTCCACTTTGGCTACAATAAATTTTCCAACCATTTTATTTTATTTGGCTTTATTCTTCGTTTTCAACTGCGTGTTTTTATTGCGTACTTGTAATTATTATCCTATGTATATTTAAATGCCACAACCCCAGGTTTACAAGCATTTGTTGTCAAAACAAAACCTGATCAATTTTAATTTGAACGATAAAAAAAAATATTTTGTACCTTAAGTATAAATAAAAATTTTAATTTTTTGCCTAAAAAACATCTGAAAATGACAGGATGCTGACATAGCCCACATTACTGGATGAAAATTCTCTTAGTTTTTTTTATTATCCAATGCATTAAAATAATCATAACATTGTAAAATATATATCAGAAGATTTTCTAGCAGTTAGGTTGAACAGATCAAGCAAGTTTTATTACACGAAAACGCATTACAAAATAGGAAAACTATATTAATAAATAACAAAAATAAATACTTTATGCAAAAAAACTGGATCGTGCATTATATTTTTTTAGTGTATGTTGGGTTTAAATTCACTATAAATTTTCCTACATCTTTCCCCATCTGGAATAATTATTGTAGATTGAGAGGAAATAGTGAGCCCATTTCTCAAGTTTGCCTGTTCATGACGGTTACGGGAAAAATATGAGAAGACCTATTTTTTATGAAACTAAATACACTACACGCTTCGCGTGTTTTTGTTTATTCTACTGTAGGTACTTTATATATACTTGTTTGCAGATTTGTTTTTCAAAATCGACCAAAAATATATAACATACAATAAAACTATAATATATATTAAGCTATAACTTTGTACAAAATTGTTTTTTTTTATTCCACTAGTTGTGTTCTCTTTCGTAAATCTTTCGACGCTTTAAGTAGGACGATGAATGAAACTGGTTCTAATATTTAAATAAAAATAAATTATGAATTAAATGTTACAATAAAAATGGTGCGAACAAAATTTTAAACTAAAATTTTAATTTTAATATCCTTTTAACGAAATTAAGATTTGAAACCTTTCATTCCATCGTTTGAAATAGTGTACTGGCAATACTTATTTATTGTAGAATAAAAGTTTTCTTCAAATAGCCCATAAAATAGATATGTGAAAAACTGGCCATACAATAATAGTCTCTAAAGCACATAATTAACATCAACGAAATTCATGCAAACCTGGGGGCGAAGTTAAGAAGCAAAATAAATTTGTAATGCTTTAAATGAACCTCTATATATTTATAAGTTTTATTCAGGTAAATATAAATTAGTATTCAGCTCAAAATTCAAATAAGCATTGTTCCGGCCGGCTATGGCGGAAAACTAAAATGTCTATTACATCAGCGAATAATTGATACTAAATTTTCCGACAAATTAATCAAATTAATGTCTGCCAAAAGCAGTGATTTAGGATCTCACAAGATTTGGTAATTTATTCAAAAAATAAGGGTGTAATCTAAATAAATGAATAAAAGCCTCATCACCATTTATTTTAATGTCATTATTTCTACAATTGATTAAAAGTTCCTTGACATCCAGTTAATAAATGGTCACCATTTAAACCTTTATAGTTTTAATTTTGTGTATTTTTCTTTTCCGCATTTTGCCTTGAACTTCTGCTTGTTTTAATAATAAGATATTTTTAGTATGCAACGCTACACGTGCAAAATATGGCGGTGAGATTTGCACCACTCCGACAGCTCGTGACTATGCAAAGCAATTGCTTCTTATGACGATATCGATCAGTTTGTGATGAGGAAAAATAGTTTCTTCCCAAACAATTCCCGAGCTTCACAGAGGAAAATGGCAGCGTAATATACGGACCTGCTGAAAACATGTGCTTAGTTATTATAAAGTTTGAAAATTTAAGCTCCAAATAAAATCAAGTTTATTTTAAGTTGTAAGTAAGCTTAGTCTTAAATTTAGGAATATAAAACATTATTTAGAATATTTAATCTAGTGACCTTTCTAGTCATTTTATTTTTATATCTGTGTCCTCCACTTTCCTTTGCAATATCATATATCGTCCTTTTTAATATCATGTGGATTATATGAATTCATAATGGATTATTACAGCAAAATGATTTCGACAATAACATTCTGTGAGGCAATTGATTAGCATTATCAGTTGGTATAAGCCATGTTTTGATAATCCATGAGTTAAAATCTCGTGTCTTAAATTTGAATCGCTTAAATTTTGTACATTGAGATTGTCACAAACGACCCAAAGTTTTCATTCGGCATCTTTAAGCATTTCAAGTGCACGAGTCAATTTCAACTGAGTTGGAAAAGTACGAAATTCAAACGATTCCAATTTCATTTCGGAATTCCATCAAGCACTATCAGATGAATTCGTCAATTTTATCTTTCACGATCTTTGATAAATCTATTGAAATATGAAAACTTTTTCCATTGTCTTTATTTTCAAATGATTCTTTTCTATATGTGTACACACTGTTAACTGTTTGGTTTCAATTCTTTTACGATTATGGTTTGTCAAAGAATAACCTTTTTATTTTATTTACCAATTGCCATAAAAAATCTATTTTAGGTTATTGCTATTCTACTGAACCTCTTTGTTCAATCAATATCTTTGTAATATTTAAATCAACGAGATTCATATGCACATCATTCCAGTCGCGTATAAAGATAGAACTCAATTGTTCAAAGCTTTATCTGGCTGCAGCCATTATTTCACACCGGATGAACCTGAAAAATATCAGTAAAATAAAAACGTTTCTTCGGAAAGTTAAAAAACAATCTGTTTTTTTTCTTTCGCTTCATTTCCCTCATTTTATAAACATAGTCACATATTGAGGTTTACGCATCGCGTATTCTAGAAACACGTATATATAAAATGGTTGCGGTGTACGAAAATCGAAGAAATATACGCAGAAAACTCAAAGAAAACGGATAATATGTTAGGCGTTTTTTCTTCCATATTATAATAAGCTTAACGTAGAAGTATTCATTACAATTTGATTCAAGAAAAAGTTTTACATCTTTGTTGAAAAACAGATAACCAATTTGTAAGCTTTCGATGAAATATTCCACAGCAATTAATTATTGTTTTGTAAGGATTGCAAAAAGACAATTAATCGTTTTTGATAAGCAAAGCTTCGAACCAAATAAGATCAAATTAACAAAGCTTTATTTCTTCTTTTAATTTTGAATTAACAATAAGCAAAGATTCATATTGTTTTCTATTCATGAAAGTTTTCTTGAGAGAAATTTTATGTTTTTCGTATAAAATTCGTTTTAATTTATTCGTGGCCAAATTATACTATTTTTTGAACTGCAATTAGCTTATCAATAGTACTCTCCTAAATTTATAATTGTATGCTTAAAATTTTCTAACAAGGAGATTTAAGTAGCCGAGTTACATCGATTTCTCTTTGATATTTTTTGTATGTGTCAATTGATTGTCAATATGTAAAGAAAAAATAAATTAAATTGGAATATGTGTAAATCTATATTGCTAGATCAGTAAATGAATCCAGTTATTGGTGTCTAAAAACCGCCGCATGTAGCTGCTTTTGTACTGTATGTTTTATAGCCCACGAATAAATTGCATCATTCGCACAAAAGTGCGCAATGAAAAAAAAACTCCGCCTCACAAGGACCCTATAAAAATTTAATCCATACGGCTTGCTCGTGGAATTACCTTTTTTCTTACAAGTTCTCCTGGCCCAGGGCGGAAATAATTCCTCTTTAATTTTACATGAAAGGAACTTTGCCTGAGCGAAACTATTTATCATACCTTCAAGTGTTCATTGTTCGCTAAGCAAACACCGAATACGGCATAACTGTTTGAGCAACATTGAATTAAGGAATGTTTTATCGTCTCAAAAATTACATAATGAATTAAAACAAACATCATTAAACTAATTTTTGTTTCAAACATTTGTATTTTAAAAAACTTGATACTACAGATATAACTAATAACGAGTGTATGCTTAAAAGAAGTGTATTGTGCCTAGTATAGTATTCATAATTTTATTACTAAGCCAGACGCGGTGAACTCTTCGTTGTTTTATTATCGGTTAGAGGGAAAATAATGTCGACGTAAGGATGTAATTTTATGAAGCATAAGTGGTTAACGACTGTTCATAGTTGTTTTTTTTTTTTATTTGAGATATTCTTTGAAATTTGAATTGAATATCTCTATATATATAAAAATCTCGACACAAATCTTTGTCGCCAAACTCCTTCAAAACGGCTGGACCGATTATTATGAAATTTTGTATGTATATTTGTTAGATATGAGAGGAGGTTGACAAGTATATTTCATACCGCTAGCTGAAAGATGTCTCTATCAAGACGTATTTTAATATTTCTGACATCTGTCATTATTTGTTATTTTTGTTGTTAAATCACAGAGGGCGCGCGTGAAGTTTGACATTTCATACAGCGAATTAAATTTAAGCTTTGCAAAGCAGTCGCAAGAGGCGCTTTTCATAATCGTATGAAAATATATCACATCAAAGTTTGTTATTCAACATTGATACAACGTGCATAACAGCAAATTTGTAATATTTTTGTTTATTTTGACCAATCCGGATAATCGAAAATCCGGATAATCGAGGTTCTACTGTATTTCATTTTCCTACTTTAGGATAAAAAATACATTACTTTTTTTAAATTTACATTTAACTTTTAAGAGATCAAAAAATGAATATTTCTGTTCCTTTTATGAAATACATTGAATTGAGAAAATGAATGGTTGGTGTTTTTTGTTTTTATCAGCGGTTATCGTCTACAGCGCTCCATTCCTCTTTCTTTCATAGATCCCATCCCCACACACTTACAAAACATTCGTTATTTTTTACTTAACAACCAAAATATTCACTTGAAATAATTTATATGGCAGAACAACGTTTGCCGGGTCAGCTATCTATTTATATAAAACAAAGCCGTGTAAGTTACACCACTTATAAGTGGACGGCTGGACCAATTTTGTTGATCTTTCAATTTTTATTTAGTAAGTATTTCAACATCCCAAAATATCCCATTAGATCAAGCTCATTGGATCATCCTGGCTTGGCATTGTACAATTTACAACTGAAGGTTGGCTCGGTAGTCATCATGCCTCAAAATCTGTACCAACCAAAACAATGTAATGGAACACGTTTGGTGGTGAATGTCATTCACGAAAAATGTCCTATGTCATAAGGTGCTTCAATGAAGGGGATCAGCCCGAGTACAACCATCCATCAAATAGTTTAACAGAAAGCAGTGTAAGAATGCTACGCGATCATTTTGATTCTCTTCAATAAAGCAAATACCTTGCTGCCACGTGAATTACATTCATTTCAATGTAATTAAAATACTTCATTTTGATTTTTGCACATTTATTTTCCATATTGATTTTGAGTATTGATTTTGACTTAATAAAAAATTTAATTTAATTCAGCTAATACGTTAACACATCTATTGATTCTGAGGCGGTACGAAGTTCGCCGGGTCAGCTAGTACCTTATAGATTTCTATTTTTAAAGTGGTAGGTCTAAGGAAAATGTTATGTCAAAATTACTTTGATCTTTAACACATAATTCCTGCTCAACTAAATGCATTGCTATTTCTCACCGTAATTATTCCGATTCATATCAATGACATAATTCTTGCATGACTAAATACATCGTTTCTTTGTAACTATACCGCGCCCAATCTATAGAATATATATACTTCTAATTGAGCTTTTTTAACGTACGTTTCTACAAGACATGTTCATTGTTCATCCGCCCAACCTATTTTCATTGCAAATAGTAAAAATAGAAAAGATGAGACTAGAGCAGGACTAGTGTTTCACTAATTGCTCTCAACACGTACTGTTTTTATGATACTCTGATACCACAACCGAAGCCAACCACTTTAACTAATCGGCTTCTGGCCTGACAGTTTACATTGGCCACATTGTTTTCTAGTGATACTTATTCAAATATAGTTTTGTTAAGTCCCACATAATGTTGGTATCCTTCATAAATGTTTTGGTAATGCCGTGATGCAATTATAATTATGAATATTATTTGAAAATTGTTGTGGATAGATATATATACGTTACAGTGAAACTGTATTCTCAGTGAAAATATATTCTTCTCCAAGCTGTCATTGAAATCAAATTTGACCGCCCTATCTTCGGCCCAATGTTTGTCTGTGTTTTGTCTTTGGTTCTCTTTTTATGAAAGGGACTACTTGCTGATTTTGTTTCATTGAAGAGAACCAAAATTTTAGGCCGGCAAATCATCGACTTGGGCGAATAATTTCAATGATCGTGACCAGTGAAATCATGTTGTCATACAAATCTATTACTTGATACATTTTCACTGAGAATACAGTTTCACTGTAAAATATACACCCATCCCTCGCTTAACATGATACTCGCTTAGCACGGTTTCGCTTTAACACGGCTTAAGTTTTGTTGAAAGAAAAAAAAAATGATTAAATCTTGCTTTGCAGACGTGCGCACAGCTGTGGGAATTTCTAAGAATAACGGTTAGGGTATATCTGGAAGACAACTGTCCATTTTAAATGTAAAAATGGTTGTCTGTAAAGTCGGTTTACGAACGATAGTTTAACGTGACAACGTCATAAGAAAACATTGATGAAATGATTGCATACTTTTATGAATAAAATGGAATCATTTTTATTGAATTATCATTATTTTGTATGGATACGAAGAAGGAGTGAAATGAAATCTACAATTTTTTATTGATATATTTTATTCGCACTCATTAATTCAAGGATTAATTACCTTTATTACCGCAATTGTTGTTGTAATATAAACAATGAAAACCATATTAACATTTCACTTCACTTTATAAACAGTTGTAAACAGATCACGTGTAGGTACTGTAGGTGTATAAGTTGTGTGCTGCCGCTGTCTCTTTTCTACTCAGACGCATCGACCAATCGAGTGGAAGAGAGATAGATGGGGCACAATCCGAACGGTAGGCCGATCGTGCCTCTCTATCGCTTATCCGCGCTCTCGCTCGCACGCTTGCCTTCGGCGTAACGCGACAGACGGGACAATGAGTCATGTTTTTTCGTGCGTGCAGCGGGCGTTCATCGTTTTATAAGACGTTGTCACGTCAAAAAATAGTACCTGAAATACGTAAAACAATACATTAGTCTCTCGTTGCCCAGTCTGTTGATCACTCGCTAAGTTCGAGCAGCTGATAAAATATTTGTTGTTTATAATTTGACAAATATTCAAGGTATAATTTTCTTATTTCTAATGTTTTTATTATTGCAATGATTGAGTTTAAATAATACATTTTAGACCTATTATGTCGAAGCCAAAATTAAACAGAAAAATAATTTAAGAAAATGTAATCGAAAGTAGTTGTGATAGTAACATTCGTCCAATATAAAGAAGGAAAATCCCCATATTAATATCTTCTAGTGAGAGTGACATTGAATAATATCTTTTATCTGTGTTCATGTTTCAATAAATTTTCAGTCCTACCTACCAATTTCTTTAATATTTCTAAAAAAGAACCTATCCTCTCTTTTTCAGACATTTGTTAATCTCGCTTAACACGGTGATCTAGCAGAAACTATCTTCCGTGTTAAGCGAGGTATGGGTGTACATACTATTGTTGATGCGATAATTTGCCGATATTAGTTGATTCCGTCTTCTTCTGACGAGATTTGTCCTCCACTGCGTTTTTTCTTCTTCTTCACTTTATCCCTTAACCAGTAATCTTTCGCGCAGTCAAAACAAATCTTATTTTCTTATCTTAATTGACACTGAAAAACTAAGATCCCTAGAAAAAGCTGGGACACTTACGTAATACACTGAATTTTATTAAAAATATTCTTGTTGAGTTAGGTGACGTCAAGGTTCGGCAGTTTTTCAAGTGAGAAGAGCCAAATTGTCATGGAAACAGGATAAAAAAGGTATCAGAGAACCGCATAATTGTATATGTATCATACATATTGAGACGACCAGGGTTCTTTCTCCATCTGACTGGCGTCAGACAGCATCCTTCCACGGCGTTCGGAGACGGAACTTAGTGATAGGATGGGAGGAAAGGTATCTCTGTATAGATTTCAATCGGTAATTTCTCTTGGCCGAAAACTCTATCCTAGAGTCGGCTAATTTATTGTCTTCAAATTATTACATTATTTTATTCCACACGAATACATTGCAGTTACAAGAACATTTTTAAACGCGTAAGACCAAATGATTATCGTGACTTCCTCCTGTCCGAGACAGGAGGGCGATACGGCTATCGGCTTGAACGGTTACGACTAACTACCGACCGACTTTTAAAATCAAAGTCGCTGTTATCCGCGTCTTTTGCGAGGCGAACAGGACAGCATGCTGTGTTCACTTGTCCGGGTTACGTTCACTGTGCCGGGGTGCGTTCACAGTGCAGAGATACGTTCGCTGTCGGTTTTGCAATTTTTTTATAACATTAAAATGAATTTATTCGCGATAATTAATAGTTTGGTCTTATTACCATTGATCGAGGTGATAATAAGATCGTCCGAGAGAGTTCTGATACCCTACAACATCATGCGGTATCAAAATGTATTTGATATGGATTTTAAGGGAAAAAAAATCAAGATGTCGAGGTGATAATTTAAAAAAATAATTATAATGGTGTCCATCAAACGCGATGGCTTTACCATGTCTAGCAAATAGCTTCTTATTTTCAGTTGAAGACATGATTGTAATTTTTTTTGCTTCTAAATTTATTTTTTAATTGGTTCATAATTGAGAATTTTTTCCCGCATGTATGTAAAGCCAAATATTGTGAGAATACCAAAAGCTAGTTTTCTGCTAGTTTGCGAGCCACAAACGTCTATGCAAAGAACCGCATGTGGCTCGTAGGCGCTCCTGCTGACCACTGGGTTAGGTTAGTAATACTTATAATGTATGTTTGCCTTACCTATTATTATAAAAAAATGTTTATTTGAAATGTAATTATCAAGTTTTTGTGTTTTATTATATTCTTTACTGTTTTTCTTTTATCTACGTGATTGACCTTTTAATCATTGTTTTCTTTTTATTTTATTAAATATAAAAATATTTAATTACGCGCTCTCGTCAGCGTTTAAGTAGGTGTGTCAATCATACACATCAGACTATAAGTTTGAAGAATTCTTATAGGTACTCAAAAACTAAATTAAGTCGATAAATTGTTTCAAAACTCATTAATTCATAGTTAAATTTATACAAACATTGTATATTCGCTGAATAAAGTGCACATTTAGATATTTTGTTTGTCTTGAAGCTTAAATTTCGATAAAAAATATTGGTAAACTTTTCATAAAAGTCTCTCAGTAATTCTTACAGGTATAATAGTTACTTTGCTCTAAAGCGTAAGCTCTTTTCTAAATATCTTTATGCCTGTGGCATAATTTTATCTTCTGTTAGCTTAACATAATAAAAGTAAAATGTTTTGGCATTTTCCTTTCTTTACTTCATTGTTCAATGGAAAAAATACAATACGATAATAATACCATTTTATTAATGATCCCATCTTATACGCCAATCGAATTGCTTAATTCATAGCCATATCAAGATCCTTTATTGGTAGATCAATAGTGCCTGTGGTCATGTAATTTTATTAAATCGTTACAATAATATTGATTATTTTTGATCTTAGAAACGATACAAATTTACACAGCTTCTTCTTGGGACAGTCGCTTCCTGTAGGAAACGATGAAATTATGTACTATAATAAACATTATTTTTACATGAGTTTACCTGGAACTATAAAAAAATAACGATGCATGCAGAGAGATAAACGAGAGATAGAGGCCATACAATTATAAATATGTTTCAAAAAACAATGCGTGGCGTGTCTGTAAAGTAAAAAAGACAAAACGTGTTGAAAAAATAATATGAATTAGCCACCTATAAGATTAATTTAATTTTATCGAATCTCTCAGTGAACAGTGTTAGCCAAAATACCTATCAACATATATTTTAATAGTATTTTTATACCTAAATAACTATATTTTCACCGTGTTATAATGGAGTTATACGAAATGAATACCAATTCAAATAAAAAAAAATCTTTGACTTTTATATACTATTATATCCAAATGACGCATTTTTTATGTGAAAAAAGACATGCTTTTCTTCTCAAATGGTTATGTAATAAGTTTTTTCATCAATGGATCAAGCATTATCATCTTTATGTGAGCACATCACGCTGTGATTTTTTTTATGTAATTGTTGGTGAGACTAGGGTTTCCAATTCCCGCACCAAAACAGTCGCACACAGGATTTGGGATATTTTGTGAAATGATGGTGAAAATATTTTATTGAAATATAATTTAAGATGGTATCGTTCTCTTTCGAATGCGATCTGATAACTAATTGCAACTAAAAATATTCCTGGTTATATACATTTTAGAGGATCAATTTTGTTCGCATTGATAATGTTTTAAAATGAGAGCAAGAAACGTAATAAACAACGTTTTTATTGATGAAAAATTATTACCATCCAGGATGTTGGCATCAATTTTATAATTTTGTGTATTGGCACTCATTAAATATTAATTGGCTTTAGTTTTGTTACTTGATATTTTTCGTAAATTAATTCTTAATTCATTTATATTCAAAACCGTCATCAATGCAAAACGCAGCAAATTTATTAATTCTCCACGAGCACCCGGTGTTCTTAAAATGACACGTGCAAGTACACGAAATATTACAATTCTGTTAATTAATAATTTCTTTGTGTTTGATAAATGAATCAATTCTAGAAATTTTGGGGTTATGTATTCTTATCCCGGGGCTCATCAGGTATTAAAAATCTTCGGGATTGGAAACCCTACATGCGACACTATCGGTCACGAAAAAACTGTTAGAACGCTTAATGTAAAAAAAGTACGGCACTCGGTATACAGTACTTATCCCTACTGGTTTTTTTACTGAAATCTATTCTGATGAAAAAAATCCAATATTTCCTATAAAATGTTTTGTATTACTTTTCTTAAACCCGAACCGAATGACGATATAATGAAATAGAATTTCTACGTTTTTTTAAACATAAATTATACAACTTATCGTGGTAATATAGTTTTTTCTATTGAATCTACAGAATAGCTCTCTCGTAACGTCTACTGATGGTGCAAGTGTTTTTATCTCATTTGAACAAACGTGCAAGTTGATACGAAATCCCAACAACAATTTCTCTTAGCGTCTTGTGCTAGATATAAATTATTTCTACATTAAACTTACTTTAACTAAGTTACGGGCTACATTTAGAATCAGCCGTGGATGAAGTGTAAATGGATTCAAAGATTTAAGCGACGCTGTGACGCGGCGATTTTCTTTGCGAATTCATAAACAATTATTTTTATGAATACATTTAGCACCGAACACGTTTTTCAACAGAGTTTCAGTAGATTGCTTTTTTTGTTGCGAGAAAAACCCATTTAATTTTGAAAGAGGTTCCTACACGTTATAACTTTTAATAAATGGTAACTTCTACCCAAGAAAGAAAATGATTTTTTTAATGTGAAAGTGTAAAATATCTAAAAACCTTGTCAAATAAACATAAAAACTTACGCTCAGCAATTTCTTGCTTCCATTATCATCGTTTAAAGCAGACTGGTCTGACAACTAGAGGATTAAAATCAGTGCAGAAAAAAACGTGGCAGTAATTTTTTCTGAAGGCTTCATTAGAAAACATAACTGTATTGCATTATAATGCACAATAGAGAGGCCTAGTGGTATAATACAGTCAAGTATCTTACTTAAGATAGTATATTGAAGTTCAACGAACACACCGCGCTTAAAAAACGCGAAATTTTACTTCATACTGAATTCTAGGAATAAACTTTCCCTAAAGAGTAAACTTATCCTATTTACAGCACTAACTCGTCCAATTATGGTGTACGCTACACCAGTATGGGCATTTTCTCACCAAAAACCTCTGAAAACTCCCTAGATTGTTCAAAATAAGCGTGGTTCATTGTTGCACAGAGATTTAAGTGCATCCATTATTCGTTCGTGAACCCTCTAAAAATTCTGAGAAGGGTGTGGGTCTCACCTGCAGAATTATGACTATAAGGCATCAGAGAATCGTTATAGATCGAGAGCCATTCTTCTCGAGGACCCTCCATAGGTAGAAAAAAAGCTTAAACACTATCCTTAAGAGACGAAGGAGACTGGAAGAATTTGACGCTAACGTAGCATAGAACTAGAAGCTCCATCAAGTAAATATAAAAAACAGTATTTCAAGTCTTTTATCAGTAGCTACTCTTTATTCTTCTTTTAACTGCCAAAATCCATACATCTTAGTCGTCGGATGTTCCGTTTAGTAATCCTCCATCTCTGTCTTCATTCTTTCGTTCGAAAACATTATCAATCATTGCATGCAGATGAGCTTTCTGTGCCATTTTTGTTTCAACTGAACAATCCTATCGATCAGTATTATATTGTCTGAGGCTCTTTGAAACTATTTTTCTTTATGATTTTAATAAATGTAAGTCATTTTTAGTAAGAGAACAGATTGATGGCTGGCATCGGCTTCTTATCATTCTTGATGGCTTCCAAGACGTTTGTGTTTGTAGAGTGATTAATTAAACTGTATTAAAAAATCGATTCATAAAAATGATATCTTTTAATTCAAGGATATCAACTGAAAGCGCTTGTTATTTCGATACAAAATTTGAATCGTTTGAATTTTGTACTTTTCCATGAGTCTAATTCATTCAAAATTGCGATACTAAAAATTAATTACTTTAATTAGCAATATAGACTAATATTACGCGACAATTCAAGCTCATTCGTGAAATCGATTAAAATGCTGAAAGGCAAAACCTGGGTCGTGAGCGACAAAACTCAAAAAGTACAAAATTCAAACGATTCAAATTCGACTCTTTTATCTGGTTTGTTGATATTACTTAACTATCTGGCTGTAATAATTTATGCAAAAAAACTTACAGGTTGAACATTATTTTATATAAATATATGCGTAGACTTTATTTGATTGAGAGTGAATTCGTGGAAAACATCGAAAACAGTATCGCTGAGTTATGAACAGAAGACTATGAAAGGTCAAATATACCCAATGTAATATTTTTGGTAATAATTTAACAAAATCAGACATAGATAACATAAATTTGAAAACGTGAACACATATTTAACGCCACTTGCAAAGATAAAAGCTGACTTTTGGTTTATGATGAATATACTCGTCTCAAACATATTCTTATTATGAGTAAAGCTATTAATAACGAATAGATTGATTATCGAAAACGAATCGAAGCTTTACTAAAGTACCGTAAGCAGCGGTATCACGATAGTCTTAAATAATTTAAAGCATCAGATATCTTGTAAAATGTTTTCAATTGAAATTGACTTATTGAGTTATTTACTAAATAAAGCTGTTTAATATTCTAAACTGAGAAATACTGTATTGATTATGTAATTTTTATTATATAATACCACTTATCAGCATAAGGTAAAAAACGTGTTAAGTTTAAAGTTTAAAATTCAAATCACCATTTAAAAAAATAGCTGCACGTTTATAGCCGAATAAAATTTAAAAAAAAAGTTTTACGATGTATTACTGTAATGTAAGTATTACTTATATAAATTTAAGAACATTATTATGTCATTCCCGCTTCAAGCACACATGTTACGAGTATTGCATTATAATTTTTAAATAATGCCTTATTTTATTATAAAGTACGACACAAATTCAACACATTATTTTAATTTAAAGAATAAAAGAAGTTCCATCGAAATTGAGTAATGAAATGTTGATTTTAAATTTTACTAACCAAGATATTTTTTTCACAAATTATAATGCTCTTCCAAGCCAAACAGATCTCTTACGGTGTCAGTTTCGTTATTAATCTTCAAACTATAAGCAATAAATTCATCTGTTTAAGAATTTCTTTTTGATTGGATATTCTCGCTTACTTCCCACTGTAAAGAATAATAAATTACTTCCACAAGTTTCTTTATCACATCATTTAATCTCATCGGTGGGTTTAATTTACGTATTTTTCGCCCGTTCTTTGTATTTATGGTAAATTAAAAAAAAAAATTACCTAATTCCTTGGCAATCAAGAAATAGACATTCAAATGATCCATAAATCAATTCAAAGTTTACTTTTTTTAGAGTTGTTGGAGATAATTATAATACCTGAAACTGTTAGTAATTAAGTTCTCACATATCTATTCCTCCGAATTTTTAATGAAGGTGAATCTATGATTACCTCAAATTATGAATTAAATATGTAGAAGAAAACGTGATCAAAAACGTGTTTATTTTATAATGACTTATAAGGAATCTTAGTATGAAATTAAACTGTTCTCCACTGCAAGTATTTAATATTAATTTGTTTTTTTTTTCCTTGATTTTATAATGATCATCATACGGGTTGATGAAATACATACTTTAAATCAGGGGTCTACAAACTTTTTCTTCAAAAGAACAATGTTGTTATCAAACATATATGGCGGCCCACCTTCTATAACAAAAAAAATCGTTATTTTATCTTTTATTTGTATTACTCTTTTAAATTATTTCTACTATAAGACAATATTTTAAACTGTTTTTTTTAACACTGATTTCTGAGCATTTAATGATTTGTGTAAAGACTCAAATCTTACTGCTCGATTATACCAATTATCATATATTATATAACTCACTTGGCTTATAATAAAGTCTCTTATTATGTTATACTCGTTCATAACGGATATATTTTGTTAGAAAATAAGACATAAAACAATGTTATTTTGTTCGATTACAAAATTTAATTAAACTCCATTCTCTTATAAAGTTCTCTTTACCACTTGTGGACGCCGTTTTTTTTATCTATTTTAGTTTACACATGGAAAAAATACAGATTTAGCATAACACTCGCGGGACACATCAAAAGGTCACGTGAGCCACAATTGGACCGCGGGACACACTTTGTGAACCCCTGTTTTAAAAACTATTTAATGCGTCGTTCCTAAAAGGGAGTTATTTAGGATCGAAACATTAATGTTTTCCTGAAAGCTCTGTGATAGCGTTGTAAATTAGTTAACGTTAAATGGGTTTTAAATTTACTTTTCTAAGAATTGCAACGTCGAACTCGATAGTATTATATTAAAATTTTCAAAAACCATTGGCGATGTCTCTTACTTTAGATAAAAGCATTTCTTAGTATAATATTATCATTAGTTGTCTTGCCTGACATTTTCTGCTCGCAGTTCAGGTAAAGGAAGTCTAATTAGGGCACGTCTAACGTGATTACGCTGTAGGAATACAATATTAAATAGTATTATTCGAGAACATTTTATGAAAAACTTTCATCCAGCTTAATATAACCCATATTTTCATTGAAGAGCCTTTTCTATTCAAGGCATATTGCCACTCCACTATATTATCTCGATTCTCCGTTTTCTCTCAATATATTTAATTCTCAGTCCTTTAATTTCATCATATTGATAGTCACCAACTGAATTCCGAGTAGAGACTCCAATTCGAGTATCGAGTACTCGATACTCGAGTATACTCGTCCATTTTTCGAGTACTCGATACTCGAGTATTTTGAAAAATACTCGAGTAATACTCGTTTTAGTAATAATCGTCGAAGTTTTTTCTACTGCGAGAATTATAAAGAAAAACATCAAACCAATTTGAAATTTGAGTCGCTTAATTCTCTGTTGAAATATATCTTGCATAGATGGAAATAAATGTATTAGTTTCTTTAATTATTTTTCATTTATAAATATACACAAATTCGAATTAAAAATATATATTTTGGTCCATCTGGAACTACTCGAGTATACTCGAGTACTCGAGTAATTTGAAATTTTACTACTCGATACTCGAGTAGTTGAGTAGTCGAGTAATTGGAGTCTCTAATTCCGAGACATAGGAATCTATCTGATTCCAAGAAGATATTTAGGTCATTCGCAGGATATCCTTACGCCTGATTAGAGACTCCAATTCAAGTATCGAGTACTCGATACTCGAGTATAATCGTCCATTTTTCAAGTACTCGATACTCGAGTAATTTTTTAATTACTCGAGTAATACTCGTAGGAGTAGTTTTTTCTACTGCGGGAATAAAAACAACAAAACTTTGAACCAAATTATTATTTGAGACGTTTTATCCTCAGTTATTTTGGAAACACATATTTTATAAATTTCCCTAGCGATCAGATGAACCCGGGATCAAGTCCCAGCAAGGTCAGATGTTTTTGAATTGAAAAGAGATATTGGACATGGGTATGTAAGTTTTCGTCGAGTTGTTCTTGACTGATTCATTATTTATCATCGAGTTCATCTAGTATGGATTTCCTCATTGGCATTAGCTGTAATGCCAAATATTTCATTACATTTAAAAAAAATAAGCCTATTTATTTATTTATAATCTATTTATATGTATATACACAAATTAATAATAAATATTTTCTTACATCTGATAAGTATACTTGAGTTTTCACTACTCGTTAAAGTAATTGGATACGCCTGATCCATCGGCAACTTTATATTATTATATTATATATGGGTAAAATTTTATAGTGTGATCCGTTCTTGTTACAGTTTACATAGATACATATATATTATATATATACCAAAATATTAGCAGCTTGACGACTAGATATTAATATTACTTTTGACACGATACTTCATGTATATATTTTACACTAGCTTGTAATGGCCATGTCAACGTTTATTGAAATCTTAAATTATATGGGTCAATTGAATTCAACTCGAAGACAAAAAAGATTAAAAACACTCAAGTCTAAGATTTCAAATGCTAAATTGAATGAACATAGTGTAATATAGAACTTTGTCAAAATTATATTTTATTTAATATTTACAATTCGGAGTTAAGTTTGAAGAAATTTGTTTAAATATAAAATTAAAAATGATAACTCTGTTATTCCACATATCGTGTAAGTTCAAACTTACTATCCCAAAGTAACATTAGTAAAAAAGTAATGACCATCTCATAGTCATTCTGAAGATGCTTTTAAAAGATGTCAAACAAATCAATCACATAAATTGTATCGATTTATTTTTACGAATTACGTTTTAAATAAATATCCATATGTTTAATAAATTTCTTACTTTTCCAAAAAAATAAATGGGTGGTTATAGATATAAGTTATATATTTTACTATTTTACATTATATGCGACACAATATAAAAACTTGATAAATGATAAATCCTGAGGAATCATCCTGAGGAAGTCAATTCCACCTGACCGAGGAGTAACCGTTGCTCCCAACCTGAAACTATGTGACCTCGAGTATGCCGACGACGCTGTCATCTTTGACAAATCAGTTGCGGGTATCCAGGAAACAATGGATAGACTGCAGAGCAACTCGTATCGCGTTGGCCTCAAAATCAACGCGAGTAAAACCAATGTGCTCTGCAACAGCGCCTGTCCAGATCCAGACTACTCTGTTGAGTGGTGCGGGGCAAGAAATCGAGAGAGTCGATGGTTTTAGGTACTTGGGAGTACACATCACGGGAGATGGCAACCCGCGTAATGAGCTCGCGATCCGATTAGGGATAGCTGGAGCAACATTTAATTCAATGCGGAAAGTCTGGGACTCACGGCTGTACTCGGTCAGAACCAAGTGCCACTTGTTCAACGCATGCATACTGACTGTGCTGATCCACGGTTTATATGATTATATTATATACAAAATTTTATAGTGTGATCCGTTCTTGCTTTGAAAACATTATATATGCGGCAAAATATTAGCAGCTTGACGACAGTGGTTTGACTTTGTCAGGAATTTTACACTAGCTTGTAATGGCCAACCAATGTTTATTACGTCCAAAAATTAAAAGGGCGACGATGGACCTGAAGACAAAAAAGATTGCACTCAAGTCTAAGATTCCAAATGCTAAATTGAATGAACCTGTAATATAGAACCTCTTCTATTTCATTTACCTATTTGGATCCGGAGTTAAGTTTGAAGAAGTTTGCCTCAAATGATGACCATCCATAGGATGTACGTTGAAAGCTAATGGGAATAACATTAGTAAAAAAAGGGACGCCGGGATATTCTGAAGATGCTTTTAAAAGATGTCAAACAAATCGCGACAATTGTATCGATTTATTTTACGATTTACGTTTTAAATAAATATCCATATGCTTACCCCCAAATAAAGGGTTATAGATATAAGGATATGGGGAAAAAAAAAAAAAAAAAAATGATAAAATAAATTATTCAAGCTTGTGTCTACAGATAGTTTTTAGCAATGAAATGACTGGTTCATTACCACTGATAAACACATCAATAATTAATTGTTACGTAATGTTTTCCGCTAATTATGGAACCTAACATTCAAAATCTATGAACAATTTCCTTGTCGTCACGTTTCAGATCATGGCTTCCGCTATTTTTGAACAATTAACAAGCATAATAACTTAATGTTAACTTTCAATACATTAGTAAGAGATATGTTATATATTCATAGGTTACCATTGACTGAGCAAATAAATTTATTCGATTCACAATATCTAAAAAACATCCAAATTGATATAATAATCTCACAACATAAAAGACTTTTATAACAAATTAGTGGTTCCAATCGGCTATGCTGGATATTTTTAATTTTTATATATTACACTAGCTGTACCCTGCGCGCGTTGCTACGCCAGCAACTAAAATAAATTTGAAGGAAAGACATTACACAAATATTCAATTCAATTTGAATGTATTCAATACTCGAGAAATTTGTAAAAAATCGATATCAATTTTTGGGGGGGGGTTGTTTGGCGGGGTGGGGTTTTAGGGGGCGTATCGGAAGGTAAGCCAGAAACCTTCGAAGAAGTGAACTCGAAAAATTCGTAAGCTTAAAAATGGGGTTGAGGTTGGGGGGTGGTTGGGGGGTGGTTGGGGGTTTGATTTGGTAGGCGAAAAAACATTGCGGGAGTGTACTCAATAAATTTGTAAAGTTTCACATCGATCGGTCGAGCGGTTTAGTTGTCCATAGCGGAAATACAGACAGACAAACATTCATTTATATATAGAATATAGATGATATACAGTGGAACCCCGATCTTACGATCTCGCATTATACGTTTTCCCGCGTGGTGCATTCATCTTCTATAGTCCCGGCATTTAGTTTATATATAAAACTTTCCCGCATTAATCTTTTGTTTTATACGGTCCCTTGAAAAACGTAGAATCGAAGTTTCACTGTAGTCAAAGTTCTACAAAAACAAATTTAAAAATAATTACCAAAAAATTCTAAATTATTCTATATTGTTTGTTTTTTATATTAATCTATTTCAATCGTACGATCAGAGACGAATCCAAATCAGGCAATCAGAAACGAATAGCACATATTGGTCTTGTTTATTTCATAAGATTTGTTTAACTTTTCATTTAAGGGTCACACACAAATTTGTTTTATCCAATTATAAAATCCTACTATTTATGATGTCATTTTTGTAATTTTGCATATTTAAATTTTTAAATGTAAATTGAAATAATGAAAGTATTTATTTTATTTAAATAAATAAGTCGTAACTGTCAGCCTATGGCGAATCATTAGTATTTTAAAATTTAAATTAATTCAAGATGTAACATTTACGCACAAGATACAACATTTTACGCATAATTACGCATGGCGTGAGATATTGCCTATGATTGCGTGGTAACAGATTCGAGGCACGAGTTTTTAATTTATTTATGAATTTGTTTACAAAGTCAAGGATTTCTGTAGTTTTTACATACGTCAGCGAAACGTGATATCCAATCGAAGCCTTATATTCAAACCGTCACTGAAAATAGATTTTTAGTGTATATCTTATACAAGTTATCTCAAAACACACTTTGGTAATACATATGTATACAGAAAAAATATGCTTTGGATGGGAAGTGGACATCATCCTTGTGAAAATCATTTTTTTTACCGTCAACTTTGAAGGGATCACCGTGTATAGGGACGCTCAAAAATTTTAAGGTCATAGTAGCCATGTTGTTAAAGTGACACCTGTCAATTTTGTTTTCAATTGTTAAGTACTGCACGGCAAAAGTGAAAGTTATAGCATTGAACAACGTGTAAACATTATCATTTTTTTTATTATCATAGTCACTGCTTTAACGTTTGTCGCTGTCGGTTTGGTGAAACCATCGGTCCGTACTTCTTCCAAAACAAAACCGGCATCTTCCATAATCGTCAACGGCGAGCTACAGATCGATGATAAGCAACTTCTTGTGGCCTAAACTGGATGAAATGAATACCGATAACATGTGGTTCTAACAGGACGGCGCTTCGTGTCCCCAGCATATGCTACGGTGGACATTCTTCACGAGCGAGCGCCCTTATAGAAAGACCTTACAGAATTTTAAAAAAAAATGGGATTATCTTTAATTTTGTACTTATATCTTTATGATCAAGTATTAATTCAAATGAAAATGACAAGATATTTCTTGAATATTCCAGCTTGCTTGATGTTCATCTCTTCGTTCTGGATTTCAGCTGTTTTAGAGTTCTTATTTGTAAAAAAAATATTCGTAAAAAATATCCTGACTGATCATCTCGTTCTTATAAGACCATTGGATATTTAAAATAGTAGCCAGTGATGTTTATGGTAGCATAATTATCAAAATAATGATGTATCTATTAAATTTGAATTAAACTTAATTTAATAAATATCTAAATACGAATTGAATAGATTCACATTTAAATTTTATTTAATTGACATCAAAAAAACCAGTATTGATTCAAATTTTTTCAAAAAATATTAAAAATCATTGAATTTCAATAAATATTTATTTTGACAACTAACTTAAACAAACATTTATTTATAAATATTATATATGTGTAACATAAAATATTTCTTATATAATTAACACACGCTTTACCGACATAATATATAACTATCAGTCTATTTTATATAAAATTACTATGAACTAAAAATACATATTTTGTTTGTTGATTAATTATACAAATTACGATAATAATCTAAAATATTCTTTTTGCCAAATAAAGGACCTTTGATAAAAAATCATGCTACATCATTTATGTGCTTCATGCATGAGCTTTAACGCGTGTTCGCTGATGATTCACGCTGAGCCACATGCCACCATAATACTAGCCGTATTATTTTTTTTGTATCCATTTATGTAAACTTCACTGGTATTTTATGTAAACGTATTATGTTGTTTATTTTGTAAATAAGAAACAATAGATATATATAACGGACACGTTGTATCGAGGTTTATTCACAAAATAATTATTCGGAACAGTTCAGATGACCTTTATGTTCAATACATTCTAGTTTGTTGTTTTTTTAGTCTCTACATGATTTTTTTTTAAATAAAAAAGTATGGTTATTTGAAAGCATGTAGCGTATTTTTTGTTAGTAAATTAACAAAATGTAATCAGTGTGCAATATGAAATTTGTCAATACATTAATTTAATCAATATATTTATGAGAGATTAAATATATTGATGTAAAATAATAATTCCAGCGACTATATTGGATTCATTAGTATTATAGATCATAAATAATTTAACATCGTGCGCTGGGTAAACCATTTTAATATTTTATTGAATAATCCGGATTGTTTGAGAACAGTTATAATTTTAATCAGGGATTGATTCCATAATAGATTAACAAATTATTCACGTCAGAATAGACGTTAATAATTAATTCTATAAAGGTTCGAAACTTTTGCCTAAGGCTGCTTTTCAGCAGGATTAAAAAATAAATTTGGTTAAATATTTGAACACAGTGAATTATCTCACAGGTGCAAAATATAAACACATTTTTCAACTCAAATATGTAACGTTATTAAAAAAGTGATATTTGTTTATGCATTTGAATAAATGTAGTTGTGTCATTAAACTTGAATAAATCTTCTTTCTCTCATCGACATAAATCCAATGTTCACTGAGATGGATTCTGAGATACATATTATATTTAAGTAAAAACATGAAATTTCAAGTATTATACACATTTTCGTAAAATAAAAATATTATTTAATGCCTGAGGTTAATAATTTGAGAACGGAATACAAAAGTAAATTGATGATAAAATATATATTTTGATATAAATGTATATAACCTTATCCGTAGAACTAAACCTAATAATAAATACCTTTATATTTCTAAAAAACTTCGACTAAGACCGTTGCCTAGTAAATAATTCTAAGCTGATGATTTGTTACAGTATAATCTTTTACTGAGAATAAGAAAGAATACAAAAATCAACAATATTTTTAAAACATAATAATACAACATTCTTCACGATTAATAATGAATGCAACTAAAAGAATCTAATTACTTATTGCATTTTTCGATAGAATAAATTAAAATTGTTAAAGAACTGAATAAGCTTATTAATTTTAAATGTACATCTCATGATTATGTTATGTAATACATATAATTTCAAAAGATGTAATTAGTTATATGTTTTTGTACAAGTTTTAAGGCACAGAAATGTGGGCTTTGTTTTCGTTATCAATAATTACATATAATAAAAATTGTACAGAATGATTGAGAACAACAACTAATTGATTTATATTTCAAATTATTTCGTATATTGCTGTTATCAAACTTCTAAACAAAGTGTGTCACTAATGATATGAATCACTTTTTATCAAGAAGAAAATATGAATAATATTCTACTAATGAACATGAAATTTACTGACACTCGGAGAATGCATGGTATAATAAATACCAAGACAATTTCAAACATATTCACAAACATAAGCCCACTTACTATGAATTGTTAAACTTCTTAGAAGAATTTCCATAAAACTTATTCTAAGTCTACAAACCCTGTATTTAAACTACGAATCTAAACTCTAATACTATCCTGAGTATTTTCACCTAGTTTTCAGCTAGGCTTCCAATATAAAAATTAAATAACTAGCAACTACATTCGAGCAAAAATACACGAACGTATACATCGCAGATGTGATCTACGAAATAAGAAACCAAATCGATATGATGTATAATACTTTTACGAGTTTTTCTTTTTCTCTTTAATCTCCATTATATTGAATCCGTAGAGGCACCACCAAATTGCTGACGTTACATAAAACAGTTGCAAAGGTACCATGAAAGCTTTATCCCATCCTGATACCATGTATCTCTGCGACATAAAAGCTAAAACTACGCATCGCAAAAGTTCCAGGAAAACAGCCCCTGATCTCCTGTCGAACATCATTCCTATCGTTGACAGGGATGCTATAATGTAGATGACAAAACCAATCACGGAGAGTTGCGACATTCCCTGAAACAAAAAAGAAAACATATATTTAAAGAAATACGTATTATACTAAGCAAATAAATATAGGAATCTAATAGTACTTTATATCCTCAACCGTTTACTATTTAAAAGCAACGACAAAAATCGTACTAATATATATTTACTAATTAAAAAAAAATATTATGGTGATAATCCATAGTAAATCTTTAATATAGTGGTTCTGACAAAAATTTTCATTCGAAAATATAAATGCAAATCTGATATCGATGTTGAATATTTGTGTGTCAGCCATAATTAATTATCATGTAAAAACATCGTGAAAATAATAGTTTTTCATATATAATTTAAGCATTCTTGATAGTATTTTATTTTCTCAATAGAGCTTTATTTCTAAGTGGAAAAAAATGCTAATAATAAATCAAAACGTGACTTTCTTCGACTTGACATTACAATAAAAGATTATTTGTTTTATCAAACGTGCAATTTTGTTTGCCCATAATATAAAGCTGAGCTTTTTTTTGATGTTGTTTGTTTCTTTGAAATGTTAAAATATTCCGATAGTTATTCTAAGAAGATATTTTATTTTTTAGAGTTTTAATCAATTATCAACATAGCACGCGCTGCTGTCAGATATATACATTAGCAATATGTCTAATTTCCATCAATAAAAATATAAATAACCACTACTCTTGTAAAAAGATCTAAAGTGTAAGAAAAACTCGGTGTCTAGGTTTATAATATAGCAATTTATTGCAAGTCGCTCAAAGTTTTATCCCCACGAGTCTACGGCCTCAGACGTATTGCAAGCATTGCGACAACCACTCAAATAGTAATTTGCATGTTTATTGATTTTTCTAGACGGTTCCCCACTTTATTCCAGAAGTTTTTCATTTGCATTTGATAATTGATTATTTTGTCTCGGGAAAATTTAAGGTAGGTTACTAACTGTATCTTATTTATGTATTAATTACATATGTATGTAACTGAGTTATGTATGTCGTCGTATTAATTGTACATTCTACATAAATGGCACTTTTGATGATGAATAAGTTAGTTTCTAATATGTATTTACAGATGAACAAGTGTTTCTAAAACAAATAGTATGTAAAATATATCATGTATTGTTTAAAAGAAAGAATTTCAATTCATTCTTCTATATGTCACCAAACTGGGTATATGAATACATAAAAAATATCGTCATATAAAACTAGCCTCAAAAAAGGTAATAAATAAATTGGTATATTAAAAAAATCGCTAAAGTAATAAAAAATATGTAACTTTTATTTTTAGCAATGCTTCTTTTAAGATTTTTTTTACTAAAACTTTGATGGACAGACTGACCGCTGAACTAATTCGTTCTTCAACGCCCGAGCGAAAAGATTTTACTGCATGTTTTTCCAATATTCATTTAAGTTGTATCGTTCTTATGATTTTCTCAGCAAAGGCTGTATTTCCTTATAGAAAGTAAATAATTATTACAGGGACGGAAATAGAATAATGAAATTTACTGAATTTAACTACAAAACTAAAGAATTTAAGAGTTAGATTTTACCCTAGACAACTATTTTAACATCAACTTATTATTTTATATTATATTTTATTATATATTATTTTGTATGACTAACTAACAATATAATTATATAATGTAATAACAAAATAATTGTACTATTCAAAATATAATGCTCATAATAGGACATTTACCACCTACATATATTGAAGACTAGATTCTATCACTAACTGCCACTCGATAGACATTTTTTTTTTAATTTGGTGCCATAATAAATATTTTTATTCATAAAGTTGAACAATGCTTAAAATAATTAAAGCTGATGAAGTCTCACGGTCAACAGAAACAGTGAATGGCTTTTCCAGTGATAAATTTTACATTCATATGTCAAACTTTGAAACAAAACAGAGTGCAGAATCTGTCGAAAATTTTCAGCCATGAAAAACAGATTCATTAAAACTCCACACTCTGGTTTGTCAGTCGGAGTTAACGACTTTGCGTTCATACGCGGTGAATTTCCCGCAACGTATGTTTATAACTAGGGACGCGTCAACAATTTAATATTTATAAAAAATCTTTCTTTTTTTAGATTATTGAATTAATATCTGTATCTTTTGCAACTTGTATTAATAAATATGTGCATCATTTTTATTAATTATTTGAAAATGAACAAAGCAAATTGAATTACTGAAAAGTATTTCTATAATAATTACAGGGTACCCGAAATTTTTAGTGCAACTTGCTTGTATATTTCATCTGATCCAGCTGACGATAAGCTAAACCACTCCCGATCATTAGACAATAAAATATGTGGAAGAAGTACTAAAAAAATGTCTTTTATTTTTTAAATTGATTGATATCATAGGCTATGCATATTTATTAGCATGGTAAAATGAAATACCGAAAAAAACTTTTACGGTTTTTAAAATAACGATAATTTTAAATTAATAAAAAATATTTTTCCAACTAAGTTATAAGAGTCGAGCAAGACTCAACATAGGAAATGCGCGTTACCTTTACGATGTTGCGCTAGACTCGAGATAGGAATTGTAGAAGTTAACCATAGTACTATTTGCTAGAAATGCCCATCTCTATTTGTAATCGCGCACACACAGAAAAATATGACCGAGCAAGTTTAATAAGGCGCCTTTTTGGCCAATAAACCGCGTGTTTTCTTTTGTGCTTGCTGCGAATTTTTGTACAAGGCTTTAGGGTGTGTCGTGATAAAATACGACTACCAATTAATTAAGGAAAATTGTAACCTTGATTAAACATTTTTTACACCAGTACTAACCATTTTCCCCAGAGCTAAATAATTCATTACCTATTTCAAGGTGCGAGAAATGACATACATAATAATAATTGGTAATTGGTAGACCATGGATAATTCACTGTATGTGGGAACTATGTATATATCGTGGGTTTAGGGACATACGGGCGAAACTACAAAAATGGCTGTTTTGAGTTAAATATGGCATTTTCATGCTCAAATGCAGTTCTATAAGATATACAAATATAAAACTTGTACGAAGAAGGACTTACCAGATATTGCTCGGCTTTTTTGCAAATCCGTACACACAAAGTTTAACATTGGAAACTGTTTTGCCATTTATCTCAGTTCGATGTTTTTATAGTTTCGTCCGTATGTCCCCACACCCACGATTATGCTAAGCTGATGAGTGCTATAGTTGTACTGAGAACACGGTTCTACGTATAAATTCAATATGTTCTAAAAGTATTACAGCTTAAGAAATATAATACA